>ML682026.1:15347508-15611127 GCA_007922195.1 Podocnemis expansa
ACACACACACACACACACACACACACACACACACACACACACACACAGAGAAAATTATGCTCTAAAAATCTGTGGCTTGGGCTGGTCATCATAAGGTGAGAAATAGGTGTCTTCCAGGCAAGAGATCACTATCCGGCTGACTGGCTAGGTACATGTAAATGGAACCTTGCATGGTTCACAATGGATGCTCATTTACAGGCTGAGCTGAAATGCTAATGAAGGGATTGAGAGATCTTTCAGAGTGGAAGTTTACAGGAAGAAATAAACCAGCCTGAGGGAGCCCTATTTACAGATTTATTTATTGTGTGAACTTTTGTGAGAGAAAATCCCACTCATTGTTTGTTTTACTGAACTAGACTAACATGGCTGCCCCTTTGGAACTATGTACAGATGAAGATGGTATATTTTTGGCTTGTAACTGTGCATACAGAGCTAGTCTCAGCATCCTTTACTGAGAGGACAAGCTGAGAGCAAAGCTGTGTCATGCAGTTGGGATCACTGTCTACCTCCATTCTCTGAAGAGCACCGGTGAGCAATGCTAGTTCTAGAATATGTGTTATGATTTTATTTTATATGCAACCCTTTGCTTCCATTGCTTCCTTCTTCTCAAAGCTCTGTTCTCGGTTAAATACATGTCTATGTGCTGTGTGTTGAGTGGAGCAGGGACCCTGAGGTGTACCTTGGCAGTTTTGGGGGTAGCAGATCTGTGAATTCTATCTGTGAAACCAGGGCTGGGTATGCCAGGAGAGCATGCTCAGGCCTGGAGTGCACCAATCATTAACCAGGCTGTGGAGGCCTGGGTGGCTGTTCTTGTGCTGCCTGAGGCTGATGGTGCTGGCTGAGAACTGCCCCATGGCGGGCACAGACCTGACTTCCTCACGTTCAGGGCAAGGTGCCCACATCCTGGGTACTCCTGGGAAGCATCACAATGTGTGAGACAGAAAGGGCAGAACTTGACTGTCAGAGCCAAAGATATGTTTGCAGGGCTGGAAGAGAGAGAAAAACACTTTTTTGCAGGTGAATGAAGTAAGCTGGAGCTGGAATCACTGCTTGACAAGGCCAAGCAGCAAGTGCCCCACGTAAGAGGTAGAGTGTGCCTTTCACATTCCTATCCACAGGCAACTGTCTGGTCTGCTACATCCCTCTATGGCATGGTTTCTTGTGTTCTCATGTTGTCTTCTCCCTGCCAGCTTCTTTCACATCTGTCACTCGCAGCATTGTTCTGTGACTCTCTGAACACAGCTTGGTGAAGGGCAAACCCTATCCCTAGGACAAACCTTGCCCCTGCTGGATCCACAGCCTGGGCCTCACACACAGTTCATGCTGTCCCCGCTGAACTGGGCTGATGGAATTTCTTTTTTTGTTTTGTTTTTTGTTTAATGTCTGTGTGTTCCTAGCATGCAGGTGAGATTTACATGTGATTGTGACAGATAAAAGGGGTCATTAAGGGCCTGAGCTAAGCCCCTGTGGGCATAATCTAGAAAATAAGAACAAGCCGAATATCTGAAGAATTCAGAGCATCACTAGGCTAATCTTATAAATATATACATTAATGCAGTGATTTTGAAACTTTTTTCTTGGGACCCAGCTGAAAAAAATCATTTATGCTGACGACTCAACAATGACATCATTGAGGAATGCATTCCAGTCTTTTGGCAGTGGCAGCAGAGGGTACCGTGACCCAGTGCCTAAGGGTCTGCAACCCATTATTAGGTCCAGACCCTAAGTTTGACAACCACTGCATTAATGTTTCACCACTCACTAAAGGAAATGAAAAGTCTCTAGGGTGATTTCTTATGTCAGCCTGTAGACAGATGGAGTAAAAAGGCCTTCAAAATGTCTTTAGTACAAAGGGGTATCATCTGGAGAGGAGAACAGTACATGTTACCTACACATAGAGAAGGTTATTCAATGAACCAAGTGAGTCATACCCATACATCTGCCCATAGCATAGGTAAAAAAGCCCTAGGATTTAATTTGACTTTGCCCCTTTGCTGTGTTTTCAACAGGCCTGGCCAGGATTCTCATGTGATAGGAGAGTACCATGCATTCTGGGATCAAGGCACCTAAGCATTTGAAAATGCAGTCATAATATCACAGTGTAAGCTGCCAAGTGCTTAGTGCTTTTGAAAATCTGAGACATCTCCAGGGGACCTGAGCTCTTTGGAGAACCCCACCCCATATGTCAGTGCTGAGCCCTTGGGAAGCTGCCCCTGAGCTATTCTGAAAATTGGTCCGTCAGTGCCCAAGTATCCAGTCAACAGGTTATGGGTCAATGAGTTGTTAGTACAAACTAAGCCCTTCCGGCCAGAGGGGGGAAAAGTACTGAGTACATTAGAGCACACGAGCAATAAATATCATGAGAGAACTGAAAAAGTACAGGCTAAAGGTAGCAGGCAAACAGCTTAGAGCATACATCAGGAGACAGATGGAAATAGGTCATCTAGGACATCCCTCTGCCACTGCAGGCTGTAGCCACCTAACAGAGCACATACCGTAACAGATAGCAAGCCATTTAGAGATAGACGTTATCTGTTCCTTAGGGACACATGATGCTCTCACTAAACCACCACCGGGCTTGACACTAATCAGACCCCTAGCTGATGAGAGGTCAGAGTCTGAACAGGCCATGGAGAACGAACTCCACTCTCCCCTCAGAACTTGTCCCTTCAGGTCAGCTGCCAGCATACTGTATAGCAACATGTCCCTGTGCAGTGTCTGTCGTGTTGGCAAACAAGGGACATTACACTTCAGAGCTGACAGTCTGGAACTTTTTATGCCAAGGTTCACTTAATAAACACGCAGCTGCATGCATTGAGACCACAACAATGTGAATGCAACGGTGCAGTTAATTTGTGCATGCAAACACACAGTGCACAATTACAGTTGTGGGATTTTGCTACAAATTGCAAAAACAGACTTCAGCGTGAAACTACAGAGCTGAAATTCATACGCAAATTTGACACTATCACACTGGATTTGAACTGAGGCAGTGAGTGACTGACCCACTAAAAAAGGTGATTTTCCCTCTTTAAACATTCTCATCTTCTCTTCAACTGCTGTTAATAGACCACATCTGCACTGTTGGAATTGAATTGACCTTATTACCTCACCCTTCATGTATATATATCCCTAGCAGATGGCAGTTTTCATTTCATGCATCTGAGGAAGTGGGTTGTAATCCACAAAAGCTTATGTTTTAATAAATCTGTTATTCTTTCTAAGTGCTATAGGACTCCTTCTTTGTTTTGCTACCATAGATGCCATACTACCAGTTAGTGCATGCAGTTCCCTGCTCAGCACATGCAGTTGCGGTCATTGTTCATGCAAATTGGGCACCAAGTTGCACATGCTCTTCTGGGCATTCAACCATGCATCTACCTTGTTTCAGAATCAGGAACTCTCCAGAGACCTTTCTGAACTCATACTGTCATGCCCAGATCAATAATACTGAAAAATATTAAACAGCCAGCACGCTTTTACTGTTAGTAAGAGATGATCCAAGTTACGACAGATATTGCACATCAAAATAATTTATTAGGCTCCATTTATATAATTTCATAATTTATTTCAAAAGGGATGGGCACTCTACACATGAACTGAAGATAAAAATACACTCACCGGATCTAATGCCAATTATAAATTGACAGTGATTGCACAGTGCATACCTAGACAATTATCTTGGGCAGCTATTTTGAGCAACCATTTCATTTTATTGTCCAGGTAAATTATGGAAAATGTCTTCATGGCAATAGAGAAATCAGAGAAGGTTCAGAGAAAGGTAGGAAGAATGTAGCCTGACTGAATAGAAGGATACTCAGATACAACATGCAGGTCAGCTGACCAGACAGAATACATGGAGGTCAGATATAATTGCCCAAGTAAAGACATCTTCTGCTACAAATAAACACTTGAGTGTTTGGATAAAAGATCATTGATTACACCAGGACACTGCACCCTCTGGGCAGAACTCAATGTAACACTGCACTCTCCTGACAGAATGGCACACAGCACTGAAAGGCCATGACAGAACATCAAGCAACAGCAATGTAGCATGTCACAGTCCAGACAGAACACAGCACGGTGTCTATCAGACATAATACAACAATTGGATACCACAATCCACCATTTCCTGGATAGCTCAGCATTGTCCAAGCACATAAAACAACGCTTGGGCAGCTGGGCACTGCCAAACCTGGAGTAAAGAACACTCAGATATAACACAGCGACATCCAAAGGGCAGAGCAGTTTTTCCAGCCACAGGGAAGGTTCCACCTTAAAAATTAACTATTTAACTGTAAGATTTTCTTTAATTAAGTGTCTAACTAACAGACACCAGGAAAGTGTCAAAAGGGAGAATATCTAGGGCATTACAATTACACAATCAGCTATATTACAAGAGATGGATGAGTTGAGACATGTGACTGTTTAAAAATATATCTTATAATCCACATATCAAACCTCTTCAGGATTCAGTCTGTTTGTCTGTTTGCTACTCTCCTGGAGCTTTGGAATTTTCCATGCACACATCCTATATCAAAAGGTATTCCAATTGTGTATGCTTCCTTTTCCAATTGGAATCAGCACCCATCACCTTCCACTATGAGATAACTTGCCTTGTATCTTTGAGCCAATGAGTTTCTGTAAACAGGACTCAAGCAGTGCAGAAAAGACATAGCCTCAAGTCAAGTCCTCAGGAGTACCCGTGTCCCAAGAGATGATTCATTTTCATACCTAATAAGTTAAAGTGAATCCAATTTGGATGGAATCAAAATTGCCACCTTGCTCTCATGCAGGGAGTTAGGTAAAGTCAGATGAAGTTTCGATAGATGGAACAGAGCAAACCCCTGCTGTTACATTCAGCTCCTCTGCTTATGTCACTAGTTGTGAATTGCACAGACTTTTCATTTGTATTGTCACTGTTATTTTGCTATTGGTCTACAGACAATGGTCCAGCACGTACTGTCATGGAGTATCACCAACACATCACATGGGTGCATATTGCACACACAGACTCACATGCTCCACATGCACACAGAATTCGCTGTGCACTTGTGAACATTGTGCTCACACACACACGCAAATTAACATCCATGCCCCTACGCACTCAAATGATTGCACATATACAATCACATTCATCCACAGAACATACACACAGGCACATACAGTCATATATGCATTTATGTATGCACAATACATACACAGACAGGTACATCCATATTTATACAGACACACCTGTACCTGCACAGTCAGAGACAAATACATATATATACATGAAGCATGCTCACATATGCCCGCCTTCTTGCACACAGACATGCACACTCATATCCATGGATGAATACGATAGTGAACACGTGATGTTCAGCAGCAGCACACATGCTTGCAGACAAGCACACACACATCCTGCTGCATATGCATTCTAGCAGTAGTGTTGTGCACCCTGCCTGTCACTCCTTCCTTCCCATTAATCCTTTATTTACACAGGGCTCTCTGTACCAATTCATTTCATTATATTTTAACATTTGTTTACAGACAAGATACTTGGTTTCTTTGAACCAACCTCCCCAATCACCTTGGAAAAGGCACTCCTATCTTGTTTGTTTGTTTGCTTTTGCAGTGACTGTGCCTAAATGATGCAAAAGGGTGTTGACAACTGATTGTGACTTTTCACCTCTTGGGGTTTTCTGAGCATCCCTTTCACAATAAATGTTAACAAATCTTCCCCTTGCAAACTCGGGGGCCAGGCTGGTTTGTTGACTCAGACCCTGCTTCATTGCTGAAGCTCGAGCAGCTCCTAACACAGCTCTCGGTGGGGGTTTTCACAGATGAGGCAGAGGCAGTGTTTCCAAACTTCATACCATAATGTAAGCTCTGGGTTCCAGCACAATCTCCAAGAATGCATGTGAAAGAACCCTAACTCAAATAGGACCCAATTTGAGGAAGACTGTATTTAAGTTGGAATGTGATAGGTTAGCACCTATTTGGGGAACTTACAGAATGGAAGCAAAATAAATGCAGGGAAATGTAAGTCATGGGATCAGGCCAGACTCTTACAGCAAATCAAAGCAGTTGTTCTGATTCAACAATGGGGTACAGCCGCAATTTGCAGGGGGAGGGGGAAGGAGGAAAGCAAAATTACCTATTGTAATAGGAAAAAATCTTCAAGCATCTGACCAAGTGGGATTTTCTCCCACAAAAGCTTGTGCAATAAATAAATTAGTTAGTCTTTAAGCGCCACAGGCCTCCTTGTTTTTTTAAATCAATTTCCACAGTCAGTGGTACAAAGCCCTTAGCTTGTATCAGCAATTCAGGACAGGGATGTGTCTTCCTATATATTTATGTTGTGCCCAGAACAATAGAAGATGCAGGCCACTAGGCACTGTCGCACTACAAGTGAACCCATAATTAGTGCACATGGATGACATTAAGCACATGCACAAGTCTTGGCAGGATCAGGGCTAAATACTGGCTGTTCTGAGCTTTGCCATCAACTTCATTGGGGACAGGATTTGAACCCTTGTGTCATTGTTCCTCCATCTGTATAATGGTGATAATAGTCCATGCAGACCTAGCTCAAAGAGGTGTTGTGATGCTTATTTCATTCATGTCTGTAGAGGCCAATGATCTTTGGACCAAAGGCACTATATAAATACCAGAAATGGCTAACATTAAAACTTGAGCCATATTGCAGTATTTGACAGAGGCTCAGCAACTCCTCACACAGGTTTAGTAATATTGAATAAGAGGAAAAACCATTAAGAATTCTACAAGATTTTCTGGTAACAGCACTAAGGAGATGTGCTTTTCATCGCTCTATCACACAGACAAAACAACCACTAACTTAACCACTAGACGGGAAGTGAGCACAGAGGCAGCAAGTCCAAGTGAATGTCACTGCTTGTTACGCAGGCTGAAAATTCCTTGTCAGATAATGATTGACACGGAGACAATTTGTGTAGGTTTGAATGTTTGCGAAATCTCAGTATTCCCAGCACTGGCACACAGGCATTCCTGCAGCCAACCGGTGAGTTTCTGTGATATAAAGAAGGCAGATTGTTATATAACTAAATAGACTATGAGGGGAAAAAAAAAAACAAAAAAAACCCCAAAGTGAAAGGCCCAGCTAGAAACAGCCAATTATTTAAATTCAAAAGCCTGTGGTGTTGTTTTATAAATACTGCCCTAACTTCCAGTATGGAATCAAATATTTCTTCCCTCACCCCTCGCACAAACTATTGTCCCACACTCATCTGGAAGCTGCACATTGTACTACAGATGTCCCTTGCCTATAGTAAGACAACTTCTACACATGTTCTTTCCATCTGTGGAAACCAGAGTGCTATACAAAGCCACAGATTGCTCCATATGCACCACGTGCATTTTGCAGCTGGAGACATCACACACAGAGAGATAAAGTGACTTGTTTATGTTTATGCCGCAAGTCGGTGACAGAACCAGCAGGAGAATCCACAACTCTTGACTCCCAGTTCCATGCCCTTTCCTCTCCTGTAGTGCATGCTGTATCTCCCATATCCCTTCACTGGCTCTCTCATTAGAAACATCACCACCTGCCAAAAACCATGGAACGCAGCTGAGAGTTCTACTAAAACCTGTGTCCCTAATCAAGTCCGTTACGATACGTCTATACAGCATTTTGGAGCAAGTGGAAGCAGGCCTCCTCCCAGGTGGCTACAGGGGATCTCACTAGCGCTTTAACAATAACTGTGTGGAAAGTATTTTGAAGTTGTGACCTCTCCCTGTGCTTCAGAATCAGACCCATAATTTCAAAGCACTGTCTACACTGCTTTTTAGACAAGTGGTGTGAGTCCTCTCCCCCACTCAATTAAAAAAGCCATGTAGACATACCCTAAGGAACGTTTATATGCTGCCAGGGTTGAAAAGCAGCAGCTCCAGAAAAGATTTGGAATTCAGCATCCTCTAGTTTGTTAACAGTCAAGCCTTTCATGTTTAAGATAGCTTTTCTCTGTGTGTCTTTCATCTTCTATTTGTCTGTCTTTCTTTTTCTCCTGCCTATCCAAGCTCCTAAAGGAATAACCATCTACAAATTTTATAGCAGCAATTATTTCCTCAGTAAATGTATATTAAAATACATCTGAGAGAGAGAGATGTCCTCAGAACATGGGAAGGAAAAGCATGCAAGAGCTATTTAAATTCTGTGGTTTCTTTTTTCATGTCAACATGTTTCCTGATTGAAATCTGGTCAATGCCTGTGAACAGTTTCAGCAAATTTTCCAATTATTTCTTTTCATGGGTGAGCACCTCACAGATCTTTTTAAATTTAGGGTTGAATTTTGCATGCCTTGCTCTCCCCTGGACTGCAGTGAGATTACTCATGAGACATGGGAGCAGGATTTGGCCTTGGTCTCTTTTTGTGTGAGGTTAGAAGATTACCCAATTTACCACCTATTTATCTGTATCTTTGGTTGGATGGCGTGTTCAGTATTCACCCTAAAGATTCAGAAACATATAGCATCATCTGAACAGGCTTTGGCTGGCTGACTGGTCACTTCATCATGGATTTGTATCAAGTACAGTCAAAGCTAGTGTCCTTCCCAACAATGCACAAAAAGTACACTAGACTTGTAATAATGATCCATTGGTCTCCTGGAGCCCCTTGTATTCAGGGTGCTCAAGTCACAGGAAAACATTAGTAGATTTAGCTTCTCATGGGCCTCTCTTGTGCCGCAAGTAAGTGTCATTATCTTCACTTTATAGATAAAGAAACTGAGGCAGGGAGAGGTTAACAAGGCCTAAATACACAGAAAATTGCAGATACACATCAGCACATTCAGGCACTGTAATTTCACATGCAGTTAGACGTGTAACCTGTCATTTGCGAACACAGTTTCTGTGACTGGAAATTAAACAGTAGTAATTATATATGCAAAGCAGGTGCGTAAATGAGCCTCTTGTTTTCTGAAAATCTGTGCCTAAGTGACCTGTGTCAGGCAACACAGAGGCTGTGGCAAAAACAGGGAAAAGAAACCAGACAGGAAAGATTCCAGCAGTAGGAGACCCAGCTTGCAGGCTGGTGCCTAAACCACAAGACCATCCTTCTTAAGCCTTCTTTTTCAGATTCTCATGGTGGTTTTCTAAGGGAAGCCCTTAAAAAAAAAAAAAAAGTGGACAAGAACTAATTAATTTCTTAATCTAGGGAGTGAGGAATATTCTGAACACATTCAGTCTAAATTGATGCTTCAGACGCTCCTATTTGGGATGTGCCCCACCCTTCTAGTAAGCAGATTGCTGAAATGCACCCATGTCCACTTTCATTATTGTATCTAATTTGTGAAGCACCGTAAATATTCCAATAACAAGGCCTGCACATTCTTCAAACAATACACATAATGCAATAATATAATAAGATTAACACTTGTAATAAGATTGCTGAGGTTTAAAGCAACCCCAGGGTCAGGGGGAACGGATGAAGGAGAATTTGTGCCATCTGTTTCAGCTAGTCAAAACTCCCAGGGGGGGCAGATAGGCACATGGGATACTTCTACCTCCCTTCAGGAGGGTGGAAAATTCAATGTATTTGCATTTTTATGCCAAGGCACACTGGAGTCCTTCCTTCCCCATAGCTGGGGATGGCAGAGCTGGCCTTGTGTTGCACCCAGCTGACCTTCTGTATTTGGAGACCACAGTCTCTTCCTCGGTGAGGCATCGACGGGATACTGATGCCTGGTGTTGAGCATGAATCCAGCGTCTCTCAAATGGCTGGTAGCAAACTCGTGTAATTTTTTAAAAATTTACTCTTTTACTAAGTATCTATCCATTGATGTAGCCATCTATCTATCTAACAATAATACTTTGTGTGTCCAGGTCTTCAGTAAAAGTCATTTGAGATTTTAACTACTATTAAGTTTGGCAAGGAAAATTACAAGCAAAATTCAATGAACGACCTTTAACAATAAAAGCACCTGAAGCCATTTCACTCTCATGCATGCATGAGACACACCTGCAAAATACAGTTGCAGGGTTTCAGGTTTTCTCATGAGGAAGAAACACGTTGCTCACATTCACTCTCTTCTCTGCTATTTTCATGGAATGGTTTTAGAGACAAACATTCCAAGAAGAAGAAGAACCTATGAGAGAAGCCATGAACACAAACAAAAAGGCTGATTTTCATTGTAGGCATTCTTATCAGGATTTTAAAATCTGCTTTAACTTAAAATTCACTGTATCCCCATCTGCTAGTTGTCCTCTGATTGTATTCCTTAACCTCCCGAGGTGCAGTCCCTGCAGTTTGTTGCATACGCCCCCAAGCACAAAGCACACTGGATGTAACTTAGATAACAACACTGAACATGACCTGAGCACTTTTCTTCTTATGTTTCCTTCCAACAGAATGATAGTGCTAAGGAGTCAGTTGATAGCTATAGTACAAGGGCGCAGAGAACTGCATTTTAGAAGACATCATCCCACAGGGACATGCATGGGGCTTAGAAGTTCTGTATGTTTTGGTGTTTCAAATAGTTCTAAAGGATAGCCGTGTTAGTCTAGTCCAGTAAAAAAACAACACGGAGTTGTGTGGCACTTTAAGACTAACAGATTTATTCTGAATGTCTGGGCTGTGATTCTTAGGTGTGGTCAAGTTGAAATTAGTGCTGGAACCAAGGGCATGCAAAAGTGGTTAATGTCATCTTTCTGACCCTTTTTACCCTGATCTTGGGACTAAGTAGGGCCAATCTGGTCCCTGGCACAATAAGAGCAACTTCAAGGCTGCTCCAATTCCTATAACAACTCCCAAGAGCCTGTGGCGGATGCTGGGCATTGCTGCAGCTGTTGCTGACACTTCCCCTGTGTGAAAACTGCAAGGGTAGATAGTGTAGAGTAAGGGAGAAGCTTCCCAATTTGTTGTTTATGCTAGCATTTTTGGCTCTTTTTCACTGCTGACAAAGACCAAACAAAGTATGAAGATATTTGGGCATGTTGTGATTCCTGACTACTGAGAATCTGGGAGCTCTTGGGTTCTTGCAGAACCAGAATGCTCAGCTCTCATTTCCAGTACCAGAGAGCAGGGGAGGGGAGGATGGAGCACTCCCAAACACCTTGTTATTACCAGCCATCATAATGCTTTTTATAGCTCTGTCCCTGGAAATTAGAGTGTTGTCCTAGAAGGGCCCGCCCTGCGGGAAAGCTCAGCAAACAAAGGGTCAGTCCACACCAGCAGCTCTCTCCCAGGCTATGGAAGTTCTAGCTGTAGATCTAGGGCAGTGTTAGTCCCAATGCAATGTGAAGCAGATTTATCTGATAAGCCACACTCTAATCTCCTCAATGCCTCTCCACAGCAAATTCCACAGTTCAATAGCCACTGCTGGACATTCCTATTAATCACTAAAAGCATTTGCTTAGTAAAGGCTCGAGCTACTCTCTGAGAGTTTGAGGTGTGTACAGTCCTAATTAATAAAGGTCCCAGAAATGAGGGTCTCCGTTGGTAGTGATTTATGGAACCTTCCACCTCCTGGCTGCTCCTTCTAATCCAACCCAGGATTTTCATCATCACACTCTGGTGAGCACATCAGTGAGCTGTGGTCCCAGCCCAGAAAATGACAAGACTTGACAAGGCTTCTAGCACAACCAGTGGTTTCAGCAGTCAGGCCACAGGACTGAACTCTGGTACCGCAGTGGTGGCTCCCCCAGGCTTGAAGCTGATGTAGATTGTGAAGGGGCAGTGGAAAAGCTTCTCCTCCTGCTGTGCTGCTCCCACTCATCAAGGAAGCAGAGGAACTTGGCCTCCAGGAGTCTCCTTCAGGCAACCTGCATGAACTTGAAAGTTATATATGAGAAGATGATAGCTGCATTTCCTTGAAACCTGGCTTCCTTATTAGAGTCTTTCACAGGAGTTGCTCCACTCCAGATGAATCAGCCCAGGTGGCGTGAATAATGGGAAGTTCATCTGTGCTGACTTTGTTGACCCATCGTTGTGGTTTATGATATAGAAACTCTCTGAGCTGTTTCCAAGTGTGAGAAAACTGTCTATTCTAAATGGTGCCTTTTCTGGGTGCCACATTACATCACAGGGCCACAGCAACCTGGAAGACACTCCTCTGTCCCCCAGTAAAGGTTATTTTGGTGAAATAACCCACTGGTCAAATCGGCACTCTTGGAAGGACTGATATGGGTTACTGGGAATTGGAGCTGAGCTGGAACTGGATTTTCTGTTCTGTGAAAAACTCCAAGATTTGTGGGGAAAAAATTATCTGAATATTTCACAGAATGACTGTTCAGCTGCCAGGCTAGCAGTTAGGGAGCTGGGCATTTCACCCATCTGCCCTCCAGAAGAGCAGCCCAGTGAGCTCACAGCTGGGGAATCAGCCACTAAAATCGCAGGGGAGCCAGCTGGCTGGGGAAACAGCTTCCTTTTCTCCCACCCCCCACCCAAAGGATCCAGGAGTTCAGGGGATTCTGGGATCCTGTCAAGTGAGCTGTGGAGTACTTCTTCACACTACACCGAGGCAACCTGTGGAATTCATTGCCAGAAGATGTTGTGAAGACAAAAGTATAATTGGGTGCAAAAAATAGCTAGATAAGTTCATGGGGAAAAGGTCCATCAGCGGCTATTAGACAAGACAGTCAGGGACACAACCCTACACTCTGAGTGTCCCTACAGCTTTTCTTGCCAGAAGCTAGAACTGGATGACTGGAGCTGGATCACTCAATAATTGCCCTGCTCTTTCCAGTTCCTCTGAAACATCTGGCACTGGTCACTGCTAGAAGACAAGACACTGGGCTAGATGGACTACTGATCTTCTGTGAGGTGCCTGGGAGCCAGGGCTTGCTTTCTGAGCTGCTCAGGAGCTTGGTACTGTGGAAGCTCTGGGAGTCCAAGCTGCCAAGGATCTGCAAACATGAGAACCAGGGGTCTTTAGACTTCCAGGTTCTTGGCTCCCTTCCTGTCAGCCAGCGAGGAACCAAGTGAGTGGGCTGGCAGAAAATGAGGCTAGTTCCCGCCTGTCAGGCAACGTTCCATCAGAAACCTGCCTGGCTTCCACAGCAATTTCCTCGCCATTGACATGTGCCCACACAACCCTTCAATTCTAGAGAACAGGCTTTTTCCAACAGAGGAGGAGCCTAGACTATCAGAACACATCCAACCAGCTCGCTCTAAATGGCTGCATGAATCACCTGTCCCTGCTTGAACCTGAGAAGGGCCACAGCTGGTGTAACCCGTTTCTTACTTGTCAAGCCAGTTTTTAGTGGGATTTTGCTACAGCAAGGGTCTCAAACTCAGATCATCAGGGGACCGCAAGAGAACTAGTAGAGGTCTGCATGAAGGCAAGTATGTTAGCCCGAGGGCCGCACCACTGAAACCTTTTCATACAACAATATTGCAAATAATGGTAACAATAGCATCATTGTGGGCCACGGGAAATAGCTTTAGGGGCCACATGCGGCCCGCAGCCCACATGTTTGAGACCCCTGATCTACAGTCTCTGCTAAAACACCACCACACACAGCAATATTTGGCTGCAGTGTAGCAGGCCACTCGCCACGTGGCTTTTTTGGCAGGCCCAGACTTACAGTAGAACTCCTGAGTTCCAAACACCTGGAATGGAAGCTGGTCATAGCAAACAAAATGCTAGGGTTGTTCTTTCAGCACTTTACAACTGTACATTGATTAAGACAGCTTTGGAACTTTGCTATGCAGAAGAAAAATGCTTCTTTCCCTTTAACTTTAGTAGCTTATATTTAACACAGTGCTGTCCAGTTTTTGCTGCTTGGTTTCTTTCGTTTGTTTTTGTTTTCGTCTCTGCTGATTGCATACTTCTGGTTCCAAATGAGGTGTGTGGTTAACCGATCAGTTTCTAACTCTGAGGTTCTACCGTACTTGATTTAACCAGGCAATTTATTACTAATATTCTCACACTGGTTATTGCGAATAAAAACAGCCCAAAGTAATTTATTGAAAGAGCCTTTCCCTTCCAGCAGGTGGGAAACATACCTAGCTTTTCCTTACCAATCTTGCTGTCACCTGGACAATTACCTTGCTGTAACAGTCTGACCGGATCCTATGATTTGCAATTCCCTGTATTTATTTTCCTCCCATTCTGTAAGTTCCCCCATCTTCAAAGTGTCTGATGAAGTGGGATTTTCCCCCACAAAAGCTCATGGGATAAATAAATTTGTTAGTTTTTAAAAGTGCCACCAAACTCCTTGTTTGTTTTATTGGACTAGGCTAGGGGTCTCAAACACGTGGCCCAAGGGCCATATGTGGCCCCAAAAGTTCTCTGTTGCGGCCCACAATGACACCATTGCCATCAATATTTGCAATACCATTGTATGACAAGGTTTCAGTGGTCCAGCCCTTGTGCTGATTGTACTAGTCCTCCTGTGGCCCTCATGGTTATTTGAGTTTGGGACCCCTGAACTAGACTAACATGGCTACCCTTTTGGAACTAAGCAGACGGTTGCTTTACTGAGAGCCTGACAATAAGATAAGATCAGCCACTCAGTTTCTGGCATGCAAAACTTTCCAGCCAGCTTCATTTGTGCCTTACATAAGCAGCGAACCTACTATTCACACATGCTGAGAATCTTCTACTCTCCACTTCAGAGTTTCAAGTACTTAGCAGATCTGCAGATGTGGCCATTTCTTTGAGGTGCCTCTATGTAGACTTATCGTATGCCTACACATGTAGCCCTGCAGGACCAATACAGACAGACTGTTGCAGCACGTCTGGTGAAGACACTCTCCAGAGGGAAGAAGAGAGTCTCCTGTTGGCATTAAAAAAAAAGCCATCCCCCATGTGTGGCATAGCACTGGGCAGGGCGCGCAAGCACTTTTGTCGGTGTAACTTATGTCACTCAGAAGGGTCCTTGAGTGACAAGAGTGACATAAGCTATACTGAGAAAAGTGGTGGTGTGGACATAAGTGCCTCAAGTCAGGTACTCAAGTCTCAAGTGATAGCATTACAAAGGCAGACGCAGGCCAATACAATCTTAATACAGGGCTCCACCCCCCTCACTAGGGGTCCTGGATCTATATTCATCTAAGTTTCCATGCAAAGCTCTCACAAGCAAGAAAAATCAAAGCAGAAAGAGCATGTGATTGGCCAGCCTTCCTTTCTGGCCTCACCTCATAAAAGAGGCTTTGAGACCTCAGCATAAGCTATCTTTTACCTCCAGAAAAAAGACCATGATGGCTTTAAGCTTTGCAAAAAACCCAAACAGAGCCCTGGGCCCTTCTCTAAGACAATGTTCTGAGTTTATTCAATCACTGGTTTCTATTTGAAAAGGGAGAGTAATCTCTGAAAATGTACGAACCAGTCATGTGTGTAAACACAAAGGAGCCACACTGGAGAGAGAGAGCAAAACCACCACCAAGCCGAGAGGATCAATAGGCAGCAATGGTTGTCAGCACAACCAGGCTCTTAAAGGATTTAAAAAAGAATCCAAAAAAGGGTATTTGTGCTCATCTTTCCTATCAGCCCTTTCTTTGGTCTTTTTCAATTGCTTATTCCTGCGGGAAAATTGTAATCCCAACTTCCAAGAACAGCACAGAGCAGAGTCTGTATGAACAACCCCGAGTCCCATTGCTGAGGGCCTGATCTGATGTACACTAACATCCACAGAACATTTCTCACTGCGTACTGGTTTAGGCCCATAATGCTAAGGGGCTGGTTGGTCTCAGGACAGCATGGGAGAACTCCCAGAACTCAATGTGTTCAGGCTGGGCTGAGGCTCCTCAAGCTGCCCCTGTCACATATCAAAGGCTTGAATGATGAACATCCACACCTGCTTGTTCAGAAGATGAGACTGAAAGTGCTGCAGAAGATAAGATCAGGAGTTTTTTGGAGCCAGAGACTTGAGAGAAGAACCCACAAATCTACTATGACTTTTCCAACATGATCCCTTGATAAAGCGCTGCACCTAGATGAATTCAGGGATAAATGGGGGGTAAAGAGCTAGTCACAGAGTCATGGTTGTCAGCCAGGAGGGGGTACCAGTGGGTCTCAATGAGACATCTTCCAGGGGATATATCAACTCACCTAGATAGCTGCCTAGTAAGTTTTACAATAGGTTACATAAAAAGCACTAGCAAAGTCAATACAAACTAAAAGTTCATACTACTCTATATACTCTACACTGAAATGTGAGCACAGTATTTATATCCCAAGTGATTTATTTTATAATTATATGGTAAAAATGAGAAAGTAAGCAGTTTTTCAGTAATAATGGACTGTGACATTTTTATATTTTCAGGTCTGATTTTGTAAGTAAGCAGGTTCTAAGTGAGGTGCAACTTGGGGTGTGCAAGACAAATCAAACTCCTGGAAGGGGCAAAGTGTCTGCAATGGTTGAGAGCCCCACGGTCAGGGAAAGTATCAGAATGGGGTTCTCAACCTAATGACCACTGTGTCCTTTTCATATTGCTAACTGGGAGGAGGGCACGGCTCAGTAGAATGGGGACCCCTTTGTATTTTAATAGGGAAAAAGTGATCCCTGTATGGACAAAAATGAGAACCACTGTTTTAGAATAAAAACACCACCAGGGCCTGAGATGCACTGGTCACTTGGAATTAAGGGTCACCATTGGGATGCACAGCTAGGGATGATGTTGCTGGTACTTTTCTCATTCTAATGAAAAGTCAGACCCCCCTACACACAAGCAAACACCTCTGTATCCTATTAGCATGTGCTATTGCAACTATTGTTTGGCATTTATTTTACAGTATTGGGCATAGTGCTCCACCAGGTTGGGACACATTGTGCTGGCCACTGTGCAAACATGCAGCTGTAAGATTAGTCTGTCTAGGGTCGCACCCTTTCACCAACGATCATAAATTAGTACAGAGCCATAAAAAGCAACTGAGTATGACCTACAGCAGTGGTTCCCAACCTTTTTCAGGCTGGGGACCCCTTTTTAACAAAAAGAATCTTTGCGGCCCCCTTGGCTGATTATGTAATCTGGCCCGCACCACTGGGACAGCCAGTGACCGTTGCTGCCACCAAGGGCGTTGCTGGTGCTCTGCACCCCTGGGCATGTGCCCTGAACCCTGGGGCCCAGCCGCCGCCAGCCGCGGCGGCCCCATCCCCAGACGGGGATGCAGGGCCCAGCCTCCTGCGGCTGCTTCCACCCCATCCCTGGCTGGGGATGCGAGGCCTAGCCACCCGGGGCGGCATGGCTGCACCTGTCCCTGGCCCTGACCAAGGGGTGGGGCCTGCTAGCCAGGGGCGGGGCCTGGGCCCGTGCCCTGGGTCCCTCCCCCGGCCAGCAATGCCCCTGACTGCCACCACCATTGCCCGTGCCACTGGGGAGACAAGCCACGGCAGCTATGGCTCCCTGCCCTTGCCCCTGCTGGGGAGCCTCATTCCCCTGCCGGGATCTGGCCATGGGCGGGGAGAGGCAGGCCTGGTGAGGAGCATCAGGGCTGTAGCTGGATTTCAGCCCCAGTAGGGAGAGGCTCCGCAGACCCCCTGCTACATGTCCATGGACCTCTAGGGGTCTCAAGACCAGCGGTTGGGAACCATTGACCTACAGCAACATTGGACTTCATGATGGGCAGCTTCCTACCATTTACCACTGGGAACAGTGTACTTCAAACAGCAGCTTTCTGGGACGCATGACGCAACCAGCACTTGGAGAGAGGGTCAGCTGAGCAGTGGCTGGCTTGGAAAAGAGGGACAAAGTCGTCATCCTTTGGCAGACAAAATAAATAAAGACACAGCCAACCCCTGTCCTTGACCATCTATGCCATCTGTCAGCTCCCGGGCCTGTATTTATTTTATAGCCCTGGAGCTCTGCCAAGACAAAACAATGAAACCACAAAGATTATTGGCAGGAGAGGCAAAGAAGTGAGGAGCTGTTCACCAGGTGTTGTGTGTATATGATTCCCACCTCCTGGGGTATCACGGACACTCTGTGCTCAAACTCCCCAAGTGTTCACATTACGTGCTGTCAAATAAAGGTGCATGGCTGCTGGTTACAATGAATCAGCACACACCAACCACATGGAAAGCTAACAAGATACAAAGAGACCAGAGCTGCTGATGTTTGCATGATGTCATACCTGAGTATGAGGAACAGACTCATGCAAATCAGAGCAACTAATCTAAGGATTTGGGAGTGGAGAGAAGGAAAGGAGAAACAGAGAAACTCCAGATAACACACGTACTACACTTAGACTCAGAGTCATCATTATTTACAGGGGAGGGCCTGGGAAATTCCCCTTCTCTGGCAAAAATGACCCCTACCTGCTCCTTTGTTCTCAACTTCCAAAAACATTCCAGCCAGGGAATGTATCTGTCCCTTTCTGTATTTTTCTGGGGTTTTGCATCATTATTTGGGAGGCAGCACTGCCTAGAGGCTCTAGAATAAGATGGAAGAGAGGAGTCATGGGTTCCAGCCACAACACCACTTCTGCCTCATTGTGGCAGTAGCTTTGCGCCTTAGTTTCCCCATATGTAAAATGGCATGACAATGTTTCCACACCTAAAAAAGCACTTTGAGATCTTCAGAGGAAAAGCTCTGTGTAGGTGCAAAATGCTGTTAAATATATTAACTTGTTCTTTGTACTGGTCCACAGGTTTGAGATCTCCTGTGTCTACTCCTCTAACCTCATGTATGAACTTACTCAGTAAACCATTGTCTTAAACCACCACAAATCGTCTTACAAACCAAGTGGGCATGTCAGGAAACAGCATTCAGCATGGACAATTTCTGCCTTCAGTTGAGGGAGGATAAAGAGCAGCTTCAATCAAAAAGGCACATATGCTGCAGGCAGTGTTTTATCCTTGCCTCTGTCCAGCAAAGCTCAGATTTTTCCCTTGATTTGACCGAAAAGAAACCTCTTCTGCAAGGTGGCTTCCTGCTGCTCCTGCCACCTCACCCACCCGCTTGCTGGACGTCTCTCCAAAGTTGGGTGGAGAGGATGGGGAAAAGCAGAGAAATCAGCCTCCAGGATTTGTTTTACTAACACTGTGGCCTGCCCACAGTGTGAGCACATGAAGAGGAATTTATAAAACCACAGCTTACGTTAACCAAGAAAAGGCAAATAAAGAAGCCACCCTCCATCCCCTCCCTGTAGTAATGAGCTTATGCTTTCCTCGCAGGCACTCCAGACAGGCAAAAGCCTGAGAACCACACGGACCTTACTGCATGCCCAAGGACCAGCAGGCTGGCCTCTCTCAGACCACATCAGGGGAGGAAGGAATGCAGACAGGGAAAGGGAACATGGCTGGGGTTTTCCCAAGCTGATTTCTGGCTGCTGGTATGGTCCTGTGGGACTGCTCTTGGTTGCACTAGGGAGCAGCTGGTCGCAGGCTTTAGAGGAAAGCAAAGAGATTTAAAGAGAGCCCGGAACAGGATGTCTACACTGCAGCGGGCAGGGAGTCTCCCTGTCTAGGGCTACAGACTCATGCTTATGGAAGTGAAGCAAGCAGGCTAAAAACACCAGTGTGGATAATGGAGGGTCAGGATATTGGCCCTCCCAACTCCCTGCGCCTGCGTTTGGATGTGTAGCCTGACCCCTTGCTGGATTTGCAACACCCACACCAGTACTTTAAGCCTCTCACTTCGGTTGTGTCAGCACGTTTGTTTACCCCAGCTGAGTGGCTTGCTCTTGGTTGCAGTGTAGACAGTCCCTAAGTCCCCCAGTCTTGTGAATCTTCTTGGCATTCCAAGGAGTACAGTCTTTCTGGAAAAGCCAGCTTCACCTCTCCCAGCCTGAGAAATACTATCCACAATACACAAACCTGCTGCCAAACAAGGACCGTGTCCCATTCCTGTGTGGCTCTGCTGAGCAGCAACCCTTTGAGCCCCCTATGCCAGAGAATGACTGGCAGTAGCTCCGACTTGAGGAGGGCGGGGGTCTGATAGTCAGTCTCATCTGTACCCCTGCCTTCTACTACACTGTGGACCCCCACGTTACATCCATGGAGATTCAATCTTTTCCTTCACTTTGCCAGAGCTACTCAGCTGTAAATGCAGGTTCCCTCTCCTGGCTGAGGGAGTAGCTCCTTTCACTTACCGGATGGAGACATGTGTTATACTAGAGCTGAAGGTCAAAAGTTCTGTGACCCATGAGTTAGCTAACATCTAATGTCTGTAAGTATGTGCTTGTGACTCAAATGATTCTGGGCAGGAACTATCCAGAGACTGTCCTTGTGTCATCAGTAGGCCAGGGTATGAAAGGAACAGCATTCCAGGTATCTGCTGGGTGGCTTGCTAGACTTTGCTGAAGGAGTCCTACCACCTATTTCTGCCACTGCAAACTCCCTGCCATGGTGGAAAGCTTGCCACAGCCATTACTGGGTCTAAACCACTACTGGTGGTTAAATGTGACCTTAACTCTATGAATGCTCTTCCTTTATAGGATAAAAGTCTAATCAAGGATTTGGAATAAGCATCACTAAAATCCTCTCCAGAGGCCAGATGTTGCACATCTGTATAGCCCAGTCAAAAACCCGTTCCTGTTCCATTTGTTGATATAGAACACACTGCACACATGAAAAACTGCTTTGGAAATGAACTCGTCTCTCTGAGCATAAGAGGTTTCCAGGTTTTTTGTATCTTCCCAGCCATTTCCCACAGGTTCGAACAGTCTTGCATTTCTGTGTCTTTCTGGTTTCAGTCACCTCATTTAAAGAGCCCACTATCTATCTGAGCAGTCAGCCTCCCTCCTTTCCACTGCACATCACTGGCAAAGTTAGTGTTACCCTAACTGAGTGAGCAGTATGATCTGTTGGGTGGAGACCAACCAAAGAGTTACTGGGTGGCTACTTTAAATATCCATATGCAGAAGTGAAATCAAAGCAATATCAATGACTCATGACTCCATGCCCCAGCCCAGACCCCTGTGTCTCACTGGCACAGATGAATTGCTACACTGTGTCAAACCCAGGATCCACATAGTTCAGTCTCCCATCTCTAACAGTGGCCAACACCAGATGTTTCAGGGGAAGGTACAAACAGAAACCCCAACAGACAGATGTGAGATAATCTGCCCCCTTCCCCCTCACCATGAAGGTATCATCCTGGTCTCTGATAGATGTAAATTAGCTGAAAGACCAAGGTTTTATATCTGTTCACAAGCTCTTTGGTAAGCATTAAATATTTACTATGAATATTCTTGTTTCCCTATATACTTCCAATCCCTCTTGAATCTCGCTGAGTTGTTGGGCTCAACAGCCTTCAGTGGCAATGAGTTCCACAGTTAAATTACTCTTAGTACAAAAAGTATATCTTTTTCTCAGGGGGATTCACACTGCAAATGACAGTAGAGGACATCACACCTCTGACTGTCGTGTCGACATAGCCTTTGCATTCTCTGAAAATCCTAGGCATTATTTTCTATTCAGTTCCATAAGATGCTTCCAAAACCCTATAGGGAGTTTATCATATTCTATTGCTTACTACATAACTTCTCCCAGAAGAGCTGGAATTTCACTGCTGTCCTGGAATTTCAGCAATAAAGCACAAAATAAATAACAATAATAATAATAATAATGATAAGACCCAGATAGTTTCACTTGTCCTGGAGAAAGAGACATAAGAAACTTCAGGCACCAGGCCCAGTGCAGCGTGATCTGCCCCGGTGTTCTGTGCACAGCTGCAGTGCAGGGTCAGTGTCACACAGCTAGACGGTGCCATGACATGTGGCCAGATTTTCAAGGGCAAAGTCTGTCCCAAGATGGAGAGGCCTTATTTTCCTGCCATTTCTGAGGCTGCCAAAGATTTAATGCTAGTTTTTCTCTAAAAGGGCCTCTTTCTGTGGGCAACACGACGGGTAGACATCCAAACTCTGAATGGTGTGCTCGAAAATGCCCAAGGGAGTTAAGGAACCACCTACAATGGGATTGTGCACCTAAATCCTTTAGGCACCTCAGAAAATCCCACCCTCTATTACTTTTGCCCATAAATGATGTGCATGCAAACTGCAAGGGCAAATTCCCAGACTGAGCCGGACCTTCATACTGTCCCTCCTACATATTTGTTTCTCTAACAGTCTGGACAATGGCAGAGTTCAAAAATTAGGAAGTACCTGAAAAACAAGTTATAAAAGCAACATCAACATGAAAAGAATTTGGTGATGTACTGAGGTAGACAGTGTATTGGCTGGTGGACCCAAAGGTCACACCTGACAGAGCAGCAAAGAAGGAAGATGGGGGAGACACATATCAGTCTCTCCAGAACTAAAACAAACAGTTTTCAAGAGGGTGAACTGCACAAACAAATCCAGTCTGCAGCCTCCTCTCATCTGAAATGCCTGAAGCCAAGACTGGGAGAGCAGAGCAGTGCTGGAAAGGGGAAATCATGGCCTCGGTCCAGAGAAAAACAAAGAAGTGAGAGGGCCTCAGGCTGGATCATGCCTTGTGAAAATGACAACAACATATTTTTAAGCTAAACAGAACCAAAAAAAAAAAGGGAAACAAGAAAAAGTCAGCTGCCACATCACACAAACAACACAACAGCAGCACAAGAGAAGGGGCGGGAAGATTCCATTTTTAGTGGTCTTGTTGCTGTGCCCCCTCTGATGCTCCCCAACACTATAAAACATAGGACTCGTCAGGGTTAAATTTTTGCAACAAAGCCACAATTTACATGAAATTCATCTGCTTTTGGGGTCTTGCTACAGAATTAAATCTCATGGATGTGAATTGGCTAAGGTGCTCCCTTTTTTGACAGAGCCACTGTTCTGATATCAGCCACCAGGAATGGTGGGGTTCTCTGATGTACTATCTCCACAATAGACATTATAGAGCAGAGGGTGACCATCTTTGCCGACCCCTGTGCCAGTTCTGCCCACTGCATCATCAGCAGGTGCTGGGTGGGGACTCCTCCTCCCTGCTGGCCTTGCCTCTGTGTCCCATGGCTTCTTTCCGCTCTTGGCCATGCTCCCCAGCGGAGGGGTGAGGCCACAGGAGACAGGAACCCTATGTGCCACGGCTCCTTTTCCCTACTGACTGTGCTCCCTGGGCAGAGGTGGGTCCAGCAGGGGCCAGTAGCCACAGTCCACACGCGGATCTTATGGCCTCAGGCCCCTCTGCGGCACAGGACAGGGCAGGGCCAGCAGAGAGAACAGCAGCGGCACTGCGTGCTGCTCAAAATAGGTGTGTGTGACAGGTCTGGCATATGTGCTAGGGGTTGCCGGTCCCTGTCACAGAGTTTAAGGCCAGAAGGGACCACTAGACCATCTAGTCTGACCTCCTGTCCATCCCTGGCCAACAACCACCTCCAGCACTCACATGCTAAATCCAGCAACAGAAATGAAACCAAAACATCACACGCTGCAGGAAGAGATATTAGGAAGGGCTGAGGTGCAGTAGGTCCCGAGACCTCCAAAACAGCAGGGAAATGAGTAAGTGAGATGTACCCAGCCAATCCTGGCAAGTGACCAGAAGAAGGCAAAAAACCCAAATGAGGGTCACCACCAACCCAATCTGAGGGAAATAACATCTTGTTGTTTTGCTACCAAATCTCGAGAGTTTCCATTAGGTTTGCTTTGAAATATTGGATCCCCCGGAAAATTGAACTTAAACTGACTCTGGCAAGTTGGTGGAGGCAGAGGAAGTGGAGATGTGGTGGGAGGAAACCATCAGGATAATACTAAATAGAAATGTTGGCATGAAAGAGAAAGTGCAGCAAAAGCCCTACATTTCATAAAGCTTCATCCAGGCGCTTTTTGGTGCTGCTGAAAAACTTGGTACTTACCGCTGCCCACAGGGAAGATTTTCAAACAGAAGTGTTCACAACATTGGTAACAGCCCACATAATGTGCCTAATTAGCCAGATACATAAGCAGCCATGTGCCCTTCTGTTCTCAAATATGCACTTGTTGGCCTATGTTCCGGCCCTAGATATCTACGGGTATCTTACAACTGGAGACAGAAGAATCTGGCCCCAGGTATTTTCTAGTATTCAGACTAGGAGATATCCAAAAATAGCATTTACTGCAAAGCAATAAATACTAGAGTTAGGGCTCCAGGAGACAGAGCCTTGCCCAGAAAAGGAGGAGGCACCACATTCTCCACGCAGCAGCACTTAAAGGTGTTTTGCAGCGATAATCTCTTGAGGAATCCAGCTTAATTGAGCCAAATAGACAGGCACGGCTTCGGCCCCCTTTGGGGCTGCCTCCCAATACCATTGCTGGTGGGTCATGGGTCTGACCAAGCTCTCGCCCAAAGGAAGGGACACCACCACCTGAAAAAGGATGTTGAAAGGTTCCTTAAACATATTATTGTCTTACTAAAACAACAGGATGCCTTGTGGGGTGATGCCACCAATGGGCTAGCAATACACACCTGGGTCGCACCTGGCTACCAAGTGGCAAGTGTGTGTCTAGTCGGGTTGTACCATTTTCCCAGCTGTTGCTGGGATTATGGTTAGCTGGGTTTGGGCTCATTCCTGCTTCTTGCTGAGGCTTCTTCTCCCTTTGTCCCTGCCCACATGCTTTACCTTCACTCAGACAAAACATAGTACTCAGGAGTGTATGGATCCAAAAAAGGGGGCACATTCCAAGTGGTGATGCAGCGATCAGGGGCATCTCCCTAGATTCACAGCAGTACCCCCAAGACCAAGAAGGTCCCAATACTGTTCTTCCTGTTCAGTAAACTTCCCACACTCTCCCATCCGCACCATCCCATTAGTTGTGTGAACCCAGTGGGAGCGTTCCCACTCTTGTACCAGTGAGTGCAAATGGCCATTTGACCCTTCGCTCCCTTCTGCCCTGCGACGCAGATGGCCCAGTCATGCAAAGGGAAATGCCATGGGTACGTAGCCATGCCTGAGGAGTCACAGGCCTCCTTCCTTCTCCTTTCCATTAGCCATAGGGTTATATCTTTTGATGCCTGGGGCTTTTCCTTTAGTGATTTCTTTGGAGGCTGTTTTGTTTCTTTTGCTGACCTAATGGTTTCCTTCTCTTTTTTTCTGGGCCTCCAGCCCGGATGCTGAGAGGGAAGCAATCTGGTCTGGTTCTGAAGGATGGATAGCACAAAGATGTCACCAGAAGGCCCAGACAGTTCTTCTGTACTCCCTATCCCAGTAGTTCCCAACCAGTGTGCTGTGGCAACACCCAAAGTGTGCTGTGAGCATCCCCCAGCACTGGAGTTAAAGTTCCCTCCCTGCTCAGCCCAGCCACGTGGGCTGTGCAGGGCTGGGAAAAGGCAGGGGTTAAAAGTAAGGGGAAAGGCACTGGAACACAGTTCCGGGGGCCCCTGTTTTTAGGCAGGCAGTGTTTGGACCCCCTAAAAATAGAGGAAGGCACCAGAATGCATCGTTCCGGGGGCACCCCTAAAAATAGTAGGAGCATCCAGAAGGCAGAGTTCTGGTGGCTCCACCTTAAACCCCATTCCACCTTAAGCCAGCCAGCAGAGAGCTGTGGGAGGGTGGGAGTGTGGGAGGGCAAAGCAGCTTGTGTCAGGCAGGCTGCAAACAGCCCAGTTAAGGGCTTTGGGGAGGAGGGCTGCTGGCAGTTGTGTGGGGCAGGTGTGTGTGTGTATAGCAGAGGTGGGTGGGAGTGGATTGTAGCTGGGGTTGTGGGGTGGCTGTTTGGTTGGGGGGGTGTAGCTGGGGGGTGGGGTGGCTGTGTGGGGGGGTGTAGCTGGGGGCTGGAGGCCTAGTTCTGGCCCCTGCAGTGATGGGAGGGTCCATCACAGGCAGCAGGGGCTGGGGGAGGGGAGGGTGGGACCCACTGGGGTGGGAGGGAGCAGTAGTGGGTGAGGATTTGCCCTGGGTGGCAGCGAGCCACTGTGGAGAAGGGGAAGTGGGTGCTGCACCATGCTCCCCTGCCCTACCTTCCCAGTCCCAGCTTCCCCTCTGCCCCCCACATAAAGCCATTCTTGTTCTCTCTTCCTCTCTCCTCACTCACTACCCTTGTGCTGTTCTCCACATGGCTGCCCTTGTCCCCTTTTGCCACCCCTGCCCTGCCCTGCCCTGCTCCGCTCCCCACACTCACTCCTATCACTGCACACGACTCCTGACCTCCCCTCTTTTGCCACGCCTGCTCTGCTACCCCTATTACCCCACATAACAGCATTTCCGAAACACAGTATGCCATGGTTCATGAAAACTCATAAGTATTTTAAGTTAATTTGAATATCCATGACTTTGTTAATTGTGGTGTGCCTTGAAAAATTTGAAGGTATCAGGGTGTGCCACGTCAGAGGAAAGGTTGAGAACCACTGCCCTACCCTATTTACTAGAGTGGGGCATGGAAGGGGAAGGTTAGATCATTGAAAGGAAAGCAAGAATTTGGGTTGGGTGTGGTTGAGATCTCAGGGGTTGGGGTGAGGGGCACAGCTGAAGCAGGTGTCTGACTGCAGTGCCAGCCCCAGACCACCACTAAGAGCAGATGGTACTGCTATCTGTGCTTGCTATAGAAAGTGTGGGTCTGACTGTGACCCTAAACACTCTTGTATTCATACCCTACAGCGTCGCAATAATCTTTGTACAAAATACGCCTGGTAAGGTATCATTTGAAAACTCATTCACTCATCACTAATATTCTTTTGTGATGTATGTACATCAAATGTGCTAAGAGCTATGGATACATGCTAGATTTATGAATAAAGTACAGTTAAACCAGGCACATTAGAGGGATTTGATAAGCAGATCTGCCTGAGACAAATGAACTCCAAATGATAAACAACTGATGGTATACAATATGAATGCATTATAAGAGGGTATACAGTGAGGTCTTTTCAGAAAACTAATGACAAATCAATAATTAATACCATTGTGAAATTTAGCTTTTACCACTGTATGAGGAAATATGGATACTTAATGATATTATGCTTTAAAGTTTGTGGCAAAACAGGGAGAAACAGGGTTTCTCCCTAGACTGGAGAGCATGTTTCCCTGTCTCTGATGGACAAAGATTAAAACAATGGCAACCTCATTCACACAGAAATAAGCAAGGGGATGGGAAGTCCACAGGATGGGAAGAATAATACAAGGTCATCCTGACTCTTGAGACAAAGGCATAGAACTTTAGAAGAAAAGATAGAAGCCATCTTTGGCAACTGTCACTAAATAGAAACAAGAGAACAGAACTCTTTCCAGCTGAGACAGATGGGTCCTTCAACCAAGGTGGGTTGAAGACTCTGGGAACTGAATATAGGTGAGAAAGAACACCTTGAATAAAGCCTGTATTTTGCTAGACTATGTTTTAAACTGTTAGATGTGTGTTTTCGTTTTCAGGTACTTGTAACTCTGTCTTTGATCCTCATACTTTACATCACTGAATGTATATCCTATAGTTAATAAATCTGTCTTATTTTTAGTACAAACCCTAACTCCATGCTGTGTTTACATGGAAGGGGCATTTACCTTAATATTTCTCTGAACTGCCCAGGAGAGAACTAGAAATTACAGAGCAGACTGTTTGGGGAAAATCTGGGACTGGGAGAGTGTTGGGGTCATAATCAAAGTTGTTACAAAGGGCTGTGGAAATGGGGCTACAGAGAGGCTGCTGGGGGTACAGCTGCTGGACCAGGACTCCCTGACAGATCCTGGATTATTGTAGCAGCCCACGTTTTGAGCTACAGCAGCAAAGCACTGTAGGGTTGCAGGTTAGGGGTTACACAACCAGCTACTGTTCTGAATTGCACCATGAACCCCATGACAGCAGGACATAAACTTTCTAAATGCTTTACACTGTCAAGTGAAATTGAAGAGGTCCTGCCATGTCTGGTGCTGACAAAAAGCCAAATGCAACGTAGAAATGATAGGAATGAATGCCAGTTGTAATACAACCCTGACCTTTAATAAAGAAGGGAAAGGCTGCAGGTCAGGCCGGAGACCTATGTACTGCCTCATGGCCCCACGTGGTATCAGGCTGGGGAGAAACCAAAACAGCTCTGCTGTGGTCAGGTCTGCATGCACCCAGTGAGTGTTTGACTTGACAGGTAACAGAAAGCATAGGAGGAGCACTGCGGGTTTACACTTGAAGGACTAAGAGGAGCTGACATCAAAGCACTTGCAGCACCTGCTGGCACTGTGACAATGCAGAGGGGACATGGTGGCAGAAGGTGTGGTGCTTAGATTTGCTCACTAAAGCACAAATACAAATGCTCTGTGCACACAATTGCACCATTGCATGCACTTGTGTGTGTCATGCATGTTACAAATGTTGCAGAGGGATGGCAATAGCACCGGCAATATCAAAACTCGCCTGTATGAATGAGGCTCAGATGCACCAACGTCACTTCTCTTCCCCAAACAAACCAAAATTAGACCCTGTCTTTATCAAAAATCTATGACGTCTCAGGCACGAGCATAGCGACTACAGACAGGAGCCCATTGATAACTTTGGGTTCTGTTTCTTAGGTCACATCCATGCCGATTCATTCTTTGACTCACTGCTGCAGCACACTGTTGCCACTCATGGCAACATATGATATAGCTTACACAACCCCAGCATTAGGAAGTGGTTGGATCATGGGGACTGCATGAAACTGGTCTCATCTGTGCATATAACAATCACATGCACCTCAAGGCATCTGATGGGTGGTGGTAACTGGAAGGGAAATGCATTCACTTTCCTTGTAACGCTCTCACACCAGCTTGTGGTTTCAGAGTGAGCTACCAACCATGAGCAACTGCAATATTTGCACCCATCTCTGTGAGCAACTGGACTGAGAGCACAAAACTCAGTTACCCTGGCCACTGAACTGTTGTTTGATGCTTAAAAATATTTGTCCCTGTTGATGCTGACCAGATTGGAACCAGCAACCTAGCAAAAGTGAAAAGCTCCATAGCCCATCATTAGTTGATCTTAATTGGGGCTTGCCTTGAATTTGCATAACACAAGCAACAGCCTGCAGCTTTCAGGACTCATTCTGAACTGCAAATCCCAGATTGGCCTGATCTGTCTTCCAGGAGATAGCATTGAGGTCCAGAGTTTGATAGGACTCAAGGGTTGTTCAAATATATAAAAGTAACAGGAACATCCTTAATGACCGTACAGAGCATTAAAAAGGTATCAGAGCTTTAAACTGTTCTGTTGCAAGGCACGGCTCAGGAGCTAGACAGCAACTTCCTGTATAGGCAGGGGAGTCCACAACTATCCATTGCAGAGTTTCTTGAACATTTTTCAGAAGCAGTTAGTATTGGCCACTTTTCGATATATGGTCCAATTCCATACACCAGTTGCAGTTCGCATGTTTCACTCTTGCCCAAGGCTCTGAAAACCACTCATCTGGCCCTGTGCACAGTTGTTTAATAATTTTTTTTAAGTTGCTGGAATGTACTGAAGTGGCACCACTGTCATGTAATCTAAAATCAGACCTTCAGCTGGTGTGAACTTTGGACTTCCTAACTATCAGCCTAGGAGATTCAGATCTTTATAAATCATTTTGTGGAATTCAAAACCAACTCACAAACAAAAATACCACCATTCTGGCAAACGATGACTAAGTCCCTAATATGCCAGCTTTAGTATTCTGAAAAGAAGAAATCCTCTATCAGATGTTGCTAGGTATCAGTGTCCTGCCTGAATCTGTCGCAATTACTGATGACAGTGTGTTCTGATGATGTACGACTTCCAACTTATTTCACTGGTTTAGTACTTTGCCCCCTGTAACCCTGCAAGGGTGCATGGAGTACATGTGGAAATGAAGTTAACTTGGTTCCTTCCAGCTCATGCAACTTCTAACAAAGACTCTAGCTCCTCTGCAGGAATCTTAATACCACTTTACACAGGCCTACAAGCAATATGAAAGAAGATCTGCTTCCCTGCATTCATGGCAAGAGTGAAATTCAGGGTGTCCTGCAGTGACCTGCCATTTCAGACACCCAGTCTCTCGCTGCTGTGGCTCCAGGAGCACTGAGGGAATCACACTCAGCCACAGGTGAAATGATAAATTAACTTGGAAAACAAGTTCCAGATAATCAATCCTCAGGAAATTGGGAAGCCCACTGAATTTAGGTGGGGCAGACAAGCATGGTGTACTCAGCAATAGCACAGACTTCCAGACCCTGTGCTGCACATGCAATTCAAACCAGCCCTACAGCAGTCCCTGCTGTTGCAGTCTGGGGCTGCTCAGCCCAGCTACTGCGCCTCATGATAGCAGGAAACAAACAAGGAGTCCTGTGGTACTTTTAAAGACTAATGCATTTATTTATCGCATGAGTTTTTGTGGGGAAAAACCCACTTCATCAGACGCTATGAAGAAGTGGGATTTTTTCCCACAACAGCTTATGCGATACACAAATGTGTTAGCCTTTAAAAGTGCCACAGGACTCCTTGTTTGTTTTGCTGGACTAGACTAACACAGCTACCCCATGGGAACTTGGCTCATAGCAGGAGATTCCAAGGAGCAGGTTTTTCAGCCCCTCCCAATCCCCAGCTATGCTAGTTCACCTCTCTCTTGGATCCTCAGCCCTAGGCCTCCACACAGCTTTGTCAGTGTCATCTTGACCTAACCCCCCTCCTTGCAGCTCCAGTCCTGGACTCGCCCTGCACAGCCCTGCCAATCTGGATCTGCAGCACCCCTTGTGTGCCAATTCCAAGACTTCCAGGACAATGGTTTGCACCCAGTGGGAACAAGGACAAACCCACTCCTCTCAGTTTTACTCGCTTGTGACGGCTTCCAACAGAAGTCACCACACAGCTCTGCTTTGCCGCAACCAGGCAGCAGTGAAGGAGTTAACAGCAGGCGTTGCTCTTATGTCAGAAGAGAGAAACACTGCAGAACAGGCTTTCCTGCTGTGCAGCTCCACCCCTGGCAGTGTATCAGCAGCACTGCGTGTACTCCACTGACTGCAGTGACAAGGTCCTTCCTGCACCGGAAAGCCCAGGCACAGTGCAGTGCGCAGAGCCCGCTGTGGTCTTTTGAGGGGATTTCCCTCACCTGAACTCGACTCAGCTTCTTGTAACCAGAAACGCATGACTCTGACTGTTCAAACTCCTTACTGTTACTGCAATTAAGTCTGTTGGTAACTGAAACTGCATCACATAATTAAAGCTGAAGGAGTAACTCCCTGTAATCTGATCCCTGGGGCCTGGCCAACTCTTGTTGTTAAGAGCTGCACACTCTTTCCAGTGAGGTATGTAGGGAAATGTCAGACCTTGATCAGCAAGGCCACAAAACCAGTGAGCTCAGACACTGGCACTGGTTAGGGAGTGGAAGTAGGGTGACTGGATGTCCCAGTTTTATAGGGAATGTCCTAATATTTGGGGCTTTGATTTATACAAAGCAGACAAAGAGTCCTATGGCACTTAAAGACTAACAAATTTATCACATGCGCTTTTATGAGAGAAAATCCCACTTCATCAGATGCTTTGACTGTACTCAGACAAATGAATAACAGCACCAGGCTTGAAAGAGAAACTACAGAATTGGAATTCATTTGCAAATTTGACTGTCTCTCTTCAGATCTAAATAAGGAATTTGGATTTTTTTTCTCATTATAACAGGTTGTTTGACCTCATCTTCCTCTATATGCTGTTCCCCAATGTTTGAATCTTAACAACTGCTTTGATTTGCTGTTACAGCGTGACCTGATCTCATGACTGACACTTCCTTGCATTTATTTCCTCCAGTTCTGTAGTTCCCCCATCTTCAAAGTGTCTGAGGAAGTGAAATTTTCTCCCATGAAAGCTCATGCAATAAATAAATTGGTTAGTCTTTAAGTGCCACAGGGCTCTTTGCTTGTTTGTCTGAACTAGACTAACATGCTTACCCCTTTGGAACTTGATTTATACAGATGCCCATAACCACTCACACCCATCCCAATTTTTTACACTTGCTATCTGGTGACCCTCAGTGGAACAGAAGAGATGTCATTCTAGTCTCTCCCCTCACCTTTGCTCCAGAATGCATCCACCACTCTGAGATTGGTGGACGGGAGCTCCCACCTCCAGAAGACTGAGCATTAAGAGAGGGATAGGTCTTGCCCTTGGGGGAAGAAGGGAGATGATAAGCGCACATTGCCAGATCAACCAAAGGGAAGAGGCAGCCAAGGAAGTAGACCCAGGTTTTGAGCCTAGTGAAACCTGCAGCCTTATAGGCCTTTTGCTGTCCTTCCATGGAGTCTTTAATGAGATAGACCTGGCTATTGACTTATGTACAGCACAAGAAAGGATGAGGGCCCACTCTATCATGACTCTGGCCTGATATTTCGTAGCACTCTTTCTGAACCCAATTCACAGCACAAAAACCTCTCTGGAATTCAGTAGTTCAAGCATATGGCCTCTCACATGCAGAGACACCACCCCCAAATGCCCCCACATGCATGCATCCATTCCCATAACACACAGGCACAGATACACCAACAGCCATTTACAGACAGACACACCACATGCAGCCACTCTCACACTACACATTTGCTCTCTCGCATATGTGCAAACACACAGCCATTACTCTTACACACATGTAAACCCAGCACTCAGACACTGTCTCCAATGCACATAAACAGGCACTCTCATATTCACACACATGTACCATCAATCTAGATTTTCTGTTCTGCCCAAAAATGCCAGTTTTCCTCTCAGTGCAGGCTGAACTTTGGCCCTACCTGCATAGGATTACCAGATGTCAGGCAAAAGGAGGACATGTCCTCCTTTTTACCTTCATGTCTCCCATCACACCGGCAGGCATTTTAAAAATACATGATTTTGTCTGGTTTTTTACTTACAGCAGTTAAAAGTATGCTGGAACACCCCAAAAGACCCTATTTTTAGGGGGAAGCATTCCAGGGCCCCCTAAAAACTGAAGAATATTACATTGATGCTACATTTTCTCCATGTGTCCTCCTTTTTGTACTTCCCTGTCCTCCTTTCCATGTTTTGGTACCTGGTAACACTATACCAGCATCACTTTTCCCCTTGCAAATCTGATGACTTACATTTGCTTTCACTTTTGCATTCAGCTGACTGACATTGCAAGCAGACACTTGGAACTGTGTTACTTTCCCAGATGCTTTGGGTCCAGACTTTCAAATCATTGTCTTAATGCTTGTAATATCTCTGCTGATGACCTGGCATGCCTTGGCCTTGTACAATAAATCCCTTCAACAGCAACCTGCTGCTCCCATTAGAGTGACTCCCTCATGTCCAGCCCTGGAATGATTTAAAATTTGGAGAAGTCCAAGAAAAATTATTCAGATATTTTAGGCAACTTCTGAATGTGATTTTGCTTTGACTGTGCTTGCTACAATTTGCATTAGCTTTTCACAAACAAAATTTTGATAATGGAAAGGCAAGTTTGGACCTGAGATTTGCTTAAAAACAAAACAAATGATGACATGACATTATCTTTAAGCAAAAGTGGGAATCATTTTTGAACAAAAGTGGAAATCGTTTAAGGGTAGGTCATCAAGTCAGTGAACTAAAACAATATAATATGATATAGATCAGTGATTTCCAACATTTCTGTGCCTTGGCACACCTTGACACCTTTAATTATTTTGCAGCACACCACCATATAGTCTCCAAATAAACTTATGAATATTTATGAGTCAATCCAGAACTCTTAGAAATTTTTCAAAAAATTCTGTGGCACACCAACTCAGGCCTGACAGCACACCTGTGTGCCGTGGCACACTGGTTGGGAAACACTGATATAGATGACCAATCACACCGCTCAGATATTCTGAGCTGTACTACAATGATCAGGAGATTCTCAGGCTGAAATTCATTCATCAAGTCATCCATTTGGGAACAAATTAGAGAAAAATTGGGTGAGTAGTGTGATAGCTGGCAGATCTTGTATAACAGCACTGTGAGATTGCACAGTCTAGCTCAGTGGTTGTCAAAATTTTCATTGGGACCCAACTCCGGGTCCCTCTGCCATGTGGTGACCCCTTCACTGTGGGGTGGGGGTGGGACATGCCCCCCTTCCCTCTGGATGAGAGCAGGCTGGCAGGAGAGTGAGGGGCAGCTGCCCCCCCTCCTAGGTGCAGCATGGGTCCACTGCTTTAAAGAGCTGCCTGTCTCTGGCACCCACGGCTCCCTCCCGGCTGCCGGTGGAGCATGAGTGGCTCAGCTCAGCTCGACTCTGCACCTCCAGAGTGTTGGCTGCCCAGTGTCCTGCAGGGTCACTGTGTTCCAGGGGCTGGGAGGGCTCGGAGGCAGCTGGAACCCTTGCCATGCGCGTACCTGAGCCGCCCCAGTCCGTACATGATGATTAGCGTTGCTTTACCCTGCTCGCTGCTCATCCTTGCTGCCACTGCCATGCAGACAGGACACGTAGGGCAGAGGAAGCAGAGTGGGCATCAGGCATGCATGTTGCAAAGGCTCCAGCTGCCTCTGAGCCCTTCCAGCCCCTAGAACACAGCTCGACCCTGCAAGATGCTGGGCAGCCAACATACCGGAAGTGTGGAGCAAAGCCGAGCCACTCACACTTTGCTGGCAGCTGGGAGGGAGCCACCGGTGCTGGAGCAAGGCAGCTCTTTACGGGAGTGGCAGTGCCCAGCGATCTCCCCAGGGTGGCAGTAGGGCTGTTGGGTTGAGCAAGTCTGTAGCAACCAGAGAAGAGAGCCAGATGCTGCTGGGGGATGCTACCCCTGGATGGTGGCCGCTCAGAGCTCCGACTCCCACCATTTCTCTCTCCCTCTCCCCCCCACCAAGCCAGAGTGCAGTGACTCAGTAACCATGGGTCTGCGACCCAGTACTGGGTCATGACCTGTGGTTTGATGACCACTGGTCTAGGTCAGTCTGTGAAGAGGAAAAGGGTTAAAAACACCTAATACCTTGCTTATTGTGGATTGTTCACCTAGCTCTGGCCTGGCTAACAGGCAATGGAAAAATTAGTTCTGAATTTCAAGAACTGCTTCCCAAATCAGACTGATATCCCTTGACTCCTAACATGAAGGCAAACATGCACAGTAACCAGAAAGAGGAGCATTTTCTGAAACTGTGTGCAAACAGCACTTGCACATAGAATCTAGGCCCCAATTTTCAGAACTATATGCAAGCATTTGTGCATTTAATTTGCTCATGCAATTACAGCAACATCACATGCAAATCAAGTAAAGGTGTGCAGCTGCATAACTGCTAGTCTGCACATATGCAGACATGACTATTCAGTCACTTCAGTGGGCTATTACCAGATTGCAGTCAAAACTGGGAGCTGTGTATGTAGGTCTAAACTGCTATGAACATGCTATGATGAAAATATAGGCCTGAGCTGTGTCTGCAGATATGGGGCTTACATGTGCAAAAAACTGTAGACACAAATCCAGTGTCTGAATGTTGGCTGCTTTAAAAAAAAAACCAAAAACCCCACAATATTTAGAAATAGGGCCTAATTTTGCAAAATACCCCTTTACCTTTTGTCTGGTGAAATTACTGCAAAGTTAGATGACATTATTTTTACTCTTTGGGGAAATACCTCCCTGTATTACTGTCCTCCTTCAACTAATAAGCACACATGTATTAAAAGGCAAATGCCTAAAAAGTGTACCAGCAGTGGGAAAGAGTGGGAAATACAGCAAAGAGAAATAAATTTGTTAGTCATTAAAGTTCCACAAGACTCCTCTTTTGTTCTGCTGAACTAGACTCACACAGTTACCCCTATGGAACTTGTGAACAGAAAAGAGCTTTCTGTACTTTTCACTTGTATTCATGATTGTTGGTTTTCCCCAACCCTGAAGCTAACTCCCAATGTTATGTTTAACAAGCCCAAAAGGATAAGACTACCTGGTTTAACAGATGACTTGATCCTCCAAGACTGCTGAGGAAAAACTTCCCTCTTTTAACTATTATGGTTGAACCTGGGACACACCTACTATAAGCAATCATATCCATCCTACTACTACATTGGCCCTTCTCTAGTGTGTCTCATTGGAAGATCTCAAAGTGTTCCACAAATATTAATTATGCTTCAACACATGCCTGCCAAATCTGCAAAGACCCATATAGAAACCCACCTTTCACAGAGGATTAAACTGAGGCACAGGGAACTGAAACTAGAAGACAGACTTCTAGTCTTGTGCTCTGAATTACTAGACGATGCTTTCTCCCTTGGTGCTCTTGGTGACTATCTGTGTACATCAGGGGTGAAGCTGCTGTTGTCAGGACAGTTATATAATTCCTTTTTATAAACTGCAGGAACAAAGTATTTGCCATTCTGGTCTGAGTCACACCAAGGGGCATCAAGTCTGATATCCTGCCTTCTAAGTGACCCGCCAATGTACCTGCAATAAGGCGTTTCTGTCATTGTGCAACTCTGGGGAAAAGAACTCTTTCTTAAGCCTGGCAAATGAACTCTTTGCACCCCACAGCATCAGGTTTGATCACCATGTTCATTTATCTTCTATGGCTACATCTTACTAATTGTCTAAAAATTAGACGAGCTTTCTGCAGAAAATTCAGCCACTGGGTCTGACATGGCAATCATGGTGTCGACACATTCAGAAACACTTCACAGGTACTATGGTCATACCAACTAAGAAATAAGGGGCCTGGTGCATCCATGGGCTGAAAGGGAAGGCAACATATTGTCCAGTCAAATCTCAATTCTGCAATATGTCCAGTCAAAGCTCAATATTGTCCTGTCAGAGCTCAATCCTGCTCCTATGAAGTATTGACTGGTCTCAACATCCACCAACTTTAACAGCAGTTGAAGGTGCTCTGCATTGCAGGAATCTGATCAACAGCTGATGAGCTGATTTCCAACCATGCCCCTTTCAGACCATATACACAGCCTCAAGTCAAACAAGACATCCTAGGCTGCTCCATAAATGTCAGGGGTACTGCAGTAGGCCTGGAAACTGTGATCATTGTTTCTGTCACTGACAGTTGGATACTAAACGAGGGTAACAGTGAATGAAGTGCCTGACAAAAGAGGAGAATTGCTGTATTTAACAGACTTAGGAAGAGGAAACATCTAGAAAGTTGACAAAGGTTTGCCATTGGTTGGCTCAGTATTAGCCCTGATGTCCTGTCCCCATGATCTTGAGCAAATCTGCTCTAGACCTCATTGTGGTACCTCATAAATTAGCAAAGGGATGGTGTATTTGGGGCCAAATATTCATAACATTTAAGGTGCCCAAAAGTATGTGCAAAAGATCTGATTATGAATGCAAATTGGGTCACTGAATACATAAATGCATTTATTTATCCATGCCCGAGCCCAACTGCAGCAATGAGCACAAATTACAAGTGAGAATTAAATGGACAGTTTGCATATATAAGTGCAAGCACACGGGCAGATTTCCAGAAACATGGCTGTATTTGGTTGACAAGAAATTTGCCCTCGGATGGCTGTTCAGTGGCTCATATGACAAGTGCTTGCTGGTCTCCACCTGTTCCCCTAGGCATAGGGGACAAGCATCACATGTAGCTACATGCCCCAGTCCAAAGGCAGTAACTGGCCTCTTCGGCTATAGGATGGATTGAAGTCTATGGGCCTGATGCAGTACCCACCAAAGCCAATGGAAATATACCAGCAGGCAGTGGCTCAAGTCTTATACCCCCCATCAGTGGATGAGATCCTTCAAGATAAGGGAGGAGGCAAACTGATGGGGCAGAAACTAGTCCCAAGGCAGGATGGGCCGTACCTGTTCTGAACTGCATTTTCTTTGGCTACGCAGCCCCTCTCTCAGTAAATTCCAACCATCCTTGATGCCGTGGGCATGGAGATTCACAGAGAGACCTACTTGCCTCTTTATCTCCTCCTGTTGTTCAATGCTAACTTATTTTATTAGATTCATTTAAAAAAAAAAAAAAAACCTGCACCTGGATTGAGAAACTGGTCTCTGGAATTGCCCCTGGGCTGCTGGGTAAGGCACCCAAGAATGCATCTTGAGACTGCCTCACTTGAGACACAGATACCAGTCATTAACTCATGGTGAATAATACCTGAGCTCTTTGTGATGGACAGAGACATGCAATGCAGAAGGTGTATGCAGTGAGGGGAAGGGGCAGGGCCTGTACAGCCTGGCCTGGGTGTTGCCTTCTCCTAAGTGTCTTCCTGTTACCAAAGGGGCTTCACTTCTCCTTTCCTTCTCACGGCATGTGGCTAACAGGAAAGCTGCTTCCATCCACATCTCAGGGACTGTGATCTTTTGGCACACACATTGGTTGCACAAGCTGCAAAGAGGGTCTTAAGTCCCTTTGATACCCTAGTCTGCCCCACCCCCATATCTGTCCTCCCTGCCCACTCTGTTCCTTCCTCCTCTCCATTTCCCTGCTGTTGCACAAGAAGCAACATAGACACAAAAAGTGAATGGTGCAAGCATTTGTAAGGGAACTTCAGAAGGGGAGGGATCTGAGGCTCCCCCATACATGGGGGTCATTTACGGGAGTTGCTGTCACTCAGAGACAGTTTCTAAATGCAGCATCATATGTGCTGGCTGCTGTTTCTTACTTAATCTGTGCTTCCTCAAATAGTGCCTAGTATTGGGCAAGAGCCTTCCTGGAGGGGACAGAAGCAGGGGGGGAAATGCCAGAACAATCCACTTGCCATTTCTTTAATGAAGAAAATGGAAGGTTTTAATTTATTCATATGGGCAGACGCAGAACCATTTACCCAACTTTTCTACCACTCCCAGAAACTGATAAAGGGGAGGGAGGGGCTTCAGATAAATGTAATCAAGATCCATCAGAACCATCTCTGATGTAGATTTTGCAGTGTTCCAACCCAGCCTGCAAGCTTGAAAAATCCATATCGCTCTGCCATGCAATTCCTCCATCTCTTATCACTCTTGACTTTCTGGGCTTATTTAAAACACAAATTTAAACCTGGCAACTAAGTTACACTGCAATTTTCAAAAGTGACAAATTATTCTGGATGCCTTAGTTTTGTGTACCCAACTTGAGACAACTTGAAGGGGCTTGATTTTTAGAAGTCTGAGATCACTCAACTTGTGCAAATCAAGCTCCCTTAGGTGACTCAGGTTGAGGACCCAAAATGTGAAGAGCTCAGAATCCATAGTTGTTTATGAAAATCTTGAATCTTCAAAGCACACCTCTGAGTATGGAAACTTGGGAATGTGGGTGTTTGTTCACTTGCACAGTTACCCATTGTACAGGCTCTAGTGTCTTCTGTGAGCAGAGATCAGGCACCACTATTTGAAAAATCAACCCTCTGGCAAAAATTTGATGATACTATGCAGTAAAGGAAAGCAGCAATTTCTAGTAGTTCGAGCATGTCCAGTGAAAACTAGAAGGGGGGGGGGAATGGGAAAGATCTGGGCTTAAAGTCAGATTACAGCAGCTAGTAAAAATCATACTACATATGACAAATGATAAAAGTAGGCAATTCACACTCAGAAAGGCCTCCACTGAGAGCTGACTAAGAGTCAGACCTTCCTTCTGTACCTGATTTCAGCCGTTTCTCACTGTGAGACCTTGGAGAAGTCGCTAACCTTTTGTATGCTCCTCACAACAGGGAGAAGAACCCCCATAAAATGCTTTGAGGTCTTCAGGTATTAAGTAATTTCATTATATGTTACTTATCTTTAAGGTCACTATCTATAAATAGTGGTCTACCTAGTGAAAAGAGCAGAAGGGCTAAATGGGAAGCTACATGAGAAATCCGGCAAGCCTCTAGCAGGGGAGTAGTAAACACAGGTGATTTATGCACACATCTGCAACCAGTTTCACCATAAATTAACTAGCACTCTCTCTCTTACTAAACACTCAGCTTCAGACCTAATCTACAGTGCTACCTTTCTATTAAGACTTTTATATGTTCACCACATCTCCACCCACCAACTGGCATAAACCTTCCCCTGGGAAGAGCTAATCCTATAAATAGGCTCTTAGTCTTCTCTATTTAGATTTTTTTTTTTCAACACCAAACCAGCAAGGTTCTGGCAGGGAAAAAGTGCATTGAAACTAAGCAGAAGGGAAAGGGAGAATTATGAACAAACATTAAGGTGGAGAGACAACAGTGGAACAAGACTTCAATGAGCACGTCCTCCCTGGGCTCTGAGGAAGACAAATACAAATTGTCTCCCTGGAAGCTATGGGAAGGGAGATGTTTTAAGACCTTTTTCCAAAGGCAGCAGGATCCTACCAATGGAGGACAGCACTGTTTAGATTTGATCCCTTATTACCAGCCACTCTGAGGCAGGAAAGGGAGGCCAGGGTTATTTAGAAGCATGTAGCATTAGGTTCCGTGGCCTTGTTCCCAGGAGCATTGTTGCCCCAGGAAAAGACCCAGGGCCCCGACTCCTGTCCCTGATCCAAAGTCAGGGCCTTGGGCTCCTGATGCTGCCAGCCTCGTCCTTGATCCCCAGACAGGGACAGGGCTTGGCGAGGCAGTAGTTGCCACGGGCAGCCTGGCCTGGATCCGAGGCTGTGAGAGGCAGGCACTGCCCCAGCCCTAGATACCCAGCCAAGGACAGGGGTGGGCGAGGCAGGGGGCGTGCCAACCATTTGGGGCACTGGCACCAGGATTCAGGGCACGTGCCTCACTACCAGGCACCAGCAATGCCCCTACTTGTTCCCCAAGTGTGAGTTTTGAGTTATAAGGGACCTTGGGAATAGCACACTGCACAGAAGCCACAAGCACAATAGAATTAAACAGGCCTCCCAGCTGATGTGAGCAGAAAGTACCCCAGCAAGTCAGACAGATCTCAGACAAACTGTTTATTATTTTGGCACGTATTTTCATTGTAGGGGATCCCTTCCTTTTCCTAAGCACAAACAGACAAGAAGGAACAGAACAGCTGTGCCCTTTGTGGACCAGATCCTACACCAGAGCAGCCTTGTTGAAGTCAATGGAATTCTGTTGATTTGCACCACCTTATGTTGGTCTTCCAAATGCATGTTAATTGAAGACATGATTCTTCATGCTTAATATAGCTATTGCTGTGAATCAGGTGAAAAAAGCTCTATGGTGCTCTGGGACTTACCAGTCCAAAAGTGACCTAGGCCCAGTTGATTTGTTTCCTTTGTACAACACATCTCATAAGATCTGTGGAAGTTTTTAATTATCCTATTTTAAGTGAAAATGAAGGGAATTCTCACTATTCCAAAACTCCAGGGCAAAAGGGAAGCTGGAAATACAATCTGGAATTAGGCAAAGCTGATTCATTAAGCACCTACCCCACACAGAGACAAATTTCCAGAGCCAGTTTCAGGTAGTCAGCAAGGCCTGTAGGATAGAGTAAAAGAACAACAAAATAAAAAATAACAAAACTAAAACCTTTGTGAGAGAGCACACAGTGTGTATGTGCCTCTTCCAGGATAGTCTGCACTATAGCAAACATAAAATGACTACCTGCCTGTCTCTATAACCAGCAAAGTTTCCTTACATTTAAAGATATAGAATATAATCATAGGGTTGGAAGGGACCTCATGAGATCATCAAGTCCAACCCCCTAGGAATTGAATCCAGGACCTTCTGCATATTAAGCAGCAGTGCTAACCACTACACTAATATGTAGTGCACAGGAAATGAACTTATAACATGTACATAATTAAATACAACAGTGTTTCATCAGTGGTTTGCAAAGTACTTAGGGATTCTTTGGGGTGAAAGATCCCTCTTTCTGAATATTGCAATTGTGCATCAGGTATGAATACACTGACTTGATTCCTAGTAGGCAAATGAGAAGCCATCAAGATGGTCACAATTTTATTATTGCATTTGAAAATGCTGGGATCCTACTGAAATAAAAGTCAGGCTGTAGAAATAATGGCCTTTATATAAAGGCTCCCACAACTAGAATACAAGAACAGACCCAGTTGGGATAATAGAGACAAAATAGTTGTTGAGGATTTGGCCGAGGTATCTCATCAGGAATATGGGAGCTATGTTTGGTGTGCTACCATTAAGCATGTGCTTGACTGTATTTCCAGAACTATTAATTAGCAGATTATTCATCAGACATACCATCCTGTAATCCAATGTCCCTTTGAACCTGCTGGTTTATTTTCAGAAATAAAGTATGAACTTCACAAATTCTGTTGGTCTTCACAGTACAGTATTTCATTTAATTAATCTTTCATGTTTAAAGCAACCATTCAAAATGGTAAAGCCAGATGCTTAGTGGTTGGCAGGAGAAACAGACAAGCGCTGGATTTTAAATAGTGCTTCGGTGCTAAATGTATGTCAGTGCAGTTAAGTGTACTGAATAAATACATAGGCAAACACATTTATTTGTTCAGCAGTAGCTTCCAGGCAGCCTTGGACATTAGGATCTGGTTTGTCCAGAGAGGGAACATTGACAAGGGCTCTGGGATTCACTCCCCGTTTGTTTAAAAAAATAAAATCACAGGACTTTTTAGTTCCCCTTGGGGAGACATCCCCAGAGTATATAATGGAAAGGACCTGCAGTTCTCCTGCCCAGGTACTGCATCATGGGCTGCATACAGAACCAGAGCTGTGTGAAGTTTTCACATGTGCAAGCAGCAGTTAGCTCTTCACCAGCACAGCAAAAACTGGTTTGTGTGGTAAGTTTTAAAGTCAAACCACAGAATAGTTTAAGTTTGATGACACTGGTGGGGAAAACCCATTGGCATCTCTTCATGGGGTCTTTGAGCTCTAGGGCTTGGCAGAAGATTTGGCTTCAGGGCTTCAAGACATGCAGATTCTTTACTCAGCCTCAAAACCTTCTTTTTATTATTAGTGTTTGTATTCCAGTGGCACCTAGGCCCCCATCAGTGATCAACACCCCATTGTGCTAGGCACTGTATCAGCAAGTAATAGGAAAACAGCCCTTGCCACAGGGTGGTTACAGTCTAGGGTCCTGATCCTACAAAGATTTAAGCATATGCTCAACTGTAACCTTGCACAAGGATAGCCATGTTAGTCTGTGTACAGCAAACATGAGAGTCCTGTGGCGCCTTATAGACTAATAGATTTCTTTAGGCATAAGTTTTCATGGGCTCCAACCCATGTCTGATGAAATTGGTTGGAGCCCGTGAAAGCTTATACTCAAAGAAATCTATTAGTCTATAAAGGCAGGACTCTCATTTTAACTGTAAACTTGCTATCTCAGTGGAATTATTCACAGAGGTAAAGTTAAACATACCCATAAATATTTGCAGGACCAGTTCCTCAAACATTTTTATTCCAGAACCATTATACAAACTCAGGTGCTGATCCTACAGCCAGTAGGGCAATCTACATGTGGGAAAAGTCCTACCGATTGCTACAAGACTTCTCCCCTCTGTAAAGTCAAGAACAGGAGTAACTGCAGGATTAGGGCCTATAAAATATCATAAATATTCTAGAGGAAATATCTACACATGGCCTGATTTTCTCCACACTAACATATTATGGTAGCAACTAGAAACCTCAGTCAAAGGCATGCCTTGTTGAGCTAAATGCTACACACACCATAAGAGAGAGCACCTGCTTGAAAGGGCTCACAAGCTAAAGAAATGACAGAAGTAAAGGCGAGGAAACAACCACAAAGTCAGACTGAGCTACCTATGGTCATGCAGCTCACTGAAAGAGCTGGGACTAGAGCCTAGGTGGGGTTTTCCGCATCCGCTTCCAGTGCCCTATTCAAGGAAACTAAATAGTTGATTTTACAAAAAAGGCCAGAGGATCCTCAAAGCCTCTATAAAAGCAGGGTTTCAGACAGTCAGGTATTTTACTAATAACATTGCTATTATTAGTCTGAGGGATTCAAAGGCATACTGGATAAAAGGGAGATTGGTGAAGTTCAAAGCAGTGGGATTTCCCGTATAGAAATGTGCTGATTACCTCACTGCAGGGCTAATTGAAGGAACAAGCATTGCTCTGTTTGTTCAGCCAAACACTGCTTGGCTGAACAGAGTGCTACCTTTGGGCAAGTGCCCCTGTACTCACCCCAGTGAGAGGCCTCCCATCAGAGTATTGCACAAGGATGCCTGCATGCAACATGTGGGCTGATGCTGGAGGCAGGGCTTGGTTCTGATGCTGCCTCAATGCTTTATTGTAGGGAAGATCCTTCTATAGGTAGAAAGTGATAATGGGCCTTTAATGACATTGTTTTCAAGAAAGCAGGTTATCTGCACTTATTTCTGTCCGCATCTGACAGGGTTGCAGTCTTCATTGTCCTTTGTATACTTATATTATGAGAGCCAAACTACCTCTGACAGGATAGAACAATTTCTCCTCCTCACCCCCACATCCCAGCCCTATGAGGACACAGCACCTGTGTGAGCCTCACAAAGCCCAATAATAAAGGCACTCTTGTCAGCTGGTAGTGAAGTGATGGGAGTTGGATGAATAACATTGGACAGTAGAGTTCATTCTCGTTATCTCTAAAACCCGAAACACGATAAAGGAAAGTTCCAAAGCGGTAGCCATGTTAGCCAAGTCCAGCAAAACAAACAAGGAGTCTGGTGGCACTTTTAAAGACTAACAAATTTATTTATCGCATGAGCTTTCATGGGAAAGAATCCCACTTCATCAGATGCTTTGCCAGATGCTTGAGTGAGATTCTCTCCCACGAAAGCTCACGCAATTAATAAATTTGTTAGTCTTTAAAGGAAAGCAGACTGAGGTTATCTAAACAGAGCATAAGAGCAGCTTAAGTCTTATGCCTGACTACACTTGAAAATTAGGTCTATTTAACTCTGTCAGTCAGGGGCATGAAAAATCCACAGCCCTGAGCAGTGGTGTTAAGCCAGCCTAAATCCTTGCGTAGACAGTGCTGAAGGAAGAATTCTTCCATCACTCTCGCTACTATGTCTTGGGCAAGTGGATTACCCACACCAGAGAAGAACACAAGCTTTGGTGTAGGCAGACAGCAGGGCCAGCTCTACTGTGAGGCAAGAGACAGACATGGCTTCAGGTGACAGTTCTTAGGGGCATCTATCCCCCTACCTCAAAGATCAGGCTGGCTTCCGGCTCTTCAACTCTTTCCTAGTAGCTGAGGCACTGTTAGTCAACCTGCAGCTTAAGTCATGTAGGCAGAGTGCACTTTAAATCCCTCTGCAGGCAGACACTGGAGGTTTATTCACTTTGGAAAACTGTTTTCAACCTCCATGAATGAGATGGGGGGGCGCCAAATCAACATTTGGTTTGGGGCGCCACAATGCCTTGAGCCAGCCCTGGCAGACAGTGCCTACACACGCAAGTGTTGCAGCCATCCACACTTATGTCAAACTAGGAGTATGTCTTCACTTAAATTCAGCTCCTGCTGACATAAGAGCCTCACTATGCCAACTTAGTAACACTAGCTCCCTGGGTGGTGTAGAGTCACAGTCAATGTCACTGTCAATGCAGTCACAGTGTAGACACTGCATTGCTTACAACTGTTACTGGCTTCCACAATGTCCCATCCTGGTCAATCTGATCACTATTGTGAACTCCACTGCCCTGAGATCAGGCTGACAGGAAGCTGTCTTTTACCATTAAAGCCCCAAGAATTTTTGAAATTCCTTTTCCTGGTTGCCCCACTTTGCTAGCACACCACTCACTGTTGAATGTAATTGCCCAGCTGACCAGGCTGGCTACTACACATGCCAGGCATGATGCTGTATAGAGTAAACAAGGGGCACTGAATTTCCTGAGCCCGTGAGAAGAAAAAGCTGTGCAGGCACAACACCGATCCAGCTGTAGAAATGTGGCCGTGTATGAGCAGATTTCTTGGGAGATGTAAGAGAAGGGCTACAACAGGGCCAGCAGCAGTGATTGGTGAAAGGCAAGGAGCTGTAGCAGGAAAACCAAAAGGCCAGGGTGGCCAGCAAGCAATTCAGTGCTGAGCTACAGATCTGCATTCTTACAAAGAGCAGCAAGTCAGTCTTGGCAGACAGCATACCTCTGCGACCAAGAGTGCTACAGATATTTCCAAGGAGTCCAAGTCACAGGCCCCTGCTGTGAAGAGCGAGGAGGAGTATGCAGGACAGGTGATTTGCGGATCAAGCTCTGCAGTGAGCCAGGACCTGTTCTGACTCCACCACAGTTCAGTCAGTCTTGACAGTGGAGCATGGGTGAGCCAGATGCCAGGGAAAGAACTCCTGGTAAATACACAGCTTATTGGAAAATCCCAAGGATAGCTCCCCAAAGTGGCAGGGTACATCTGTCAATTTACTCATTTTTCACTTGTACTGGAAGCAGTAGTGGAAAAACCAAGAGAGGTAAAGCTGAGTTCTTGGCTTTTTGGCCTGAGCTATGGACTTTTCATTCCCCCTTTGGAGGTAGGCAGAGGGGGTCTTGTGGAACAGTTAGATTCAGTACATTGAGATGTCCAAGGTCTCCTCTGCTGAGATCTCAGTGAAGCATTCAAGGAAGTATTTTGCAATCCTCTGCCAAAGGCTTCTGGGGACAGCTGCTTTATTTCTTTTGCCATGGCAGAACAAGTTTAAACACCACTCAGTGATTACTTGAATGCAGGCTACCAGTTTACAGACCCTGGCAGCTTTGGGAGACCAGCAGCAGATCCATAACATCATTCACTGATATAAATGTGTGCATGAACAATGTTATATTCCTACATACACATCAATCACTGCAAGTTTCAAATCAGTCATAAAACCGAAGGGCAGTAGGGCACACTCCAGCAAAACATATGGCTCTAGCTCACGACCATATTCAAATGTTCTTTCAAAGGCTCCCTATACCACATATTGCCACACTGAGCTATTTTAACAGCTCTTGTATCTAGCTATTCAAGCTCAGTAGACAGCTGCTCCACCTCTGCTCTCATCATGTCAGAAACTTTTCCCCCTTTGCTTCACAGGTGTTATGCAGGACACAGGTGTCAGCTATCATCAATGGGGATTTTTCTCACTGAGGTCCAATCTTGGAAATAAACAACACCGGCATCCCTTCAAATGACCAAACCACATTCAACTGCCATTCTGCACTTCTGAGCCTGTAGCTGAAGCACTTCTTGATGCTGGGAGATGGCCAGTGTACACCTTCATAAACCATTAAAGCAAGGCTAGGCTGCCTACTGGGATAACTATTGGCTTTTCAGTATTCCCAGTGGTAATCTACTAGTCAGGGAAGAATGTCTTGGTTTGGAGCTTTCTGAACAGTTCTGTGTTCTTAAAGAAGTGCATGTAATGAGCCTTCCTGGCTAGTCCACAATGACGTCAGTAAAGCATCCCACAGATTCCTCAGCATTTGCATAACCATAGAAGACCAGTCATTCCTGTTGATGTACTCTATGGCAAGGTGGTCTGGTGCCAAAATATGGCTATGCATGCCGTCTATTGGCCAACCACAGTTCAAGATGCTCATTGCTGAAAACCATTCACTATGTCTTGCACCCTGCCCAGACTCAGTCCTATGCAGCATGAGGCGATTAATGACCCTAGACACTTGCATGACACCAGCCCTCATGGTGGATTTTCTGACTCCAAATTGATTCCTGACAGACCAACAGCAGTTTGGTGTTGCAAGTTTCCACAGTGCAATTGCCACTTGCTTCTCAACTGTCAGTGTAGCTCTCATTTTGGTGTTCAGGGTACGTCTGTCAATTTGCCAGAGGTCTTGGGTGAGTCCTCCACACAGACCCAGGAATGTGGCCTAGTGCATCCGAAAGTTCTGCAGCCATCGCTTGACATCCCAAACGTGCATGGCAATGTGACCCCACCCATCTGTGCTTGTTTTTCAAGCCCAGAACTGGTACTTCACCATCTCCAGCTGCTGCTCCATGAATGCCAGCAAGAACCTTCAATTGTTTCTCTATCCCAGAGCAATATAGCCTCCAAGAAATCATTATGTTCCCCATGGCTCCACAAATACTGCAGAATCATGTACCTTGTGCTTACAGTGCTCAGGATAACAGTTTAGAGCTGTGCAGGCTCCATGCTTCTGTCAGAGATGGCCAACAGCAAGGAGAGACATTTGAGTTTGTAGGATTTGGAAAAGAAGGCATGAAAATTATGGGATGTGGGTGACATTATGGGACAGTGGAGACTGCATAATGGAAAATTAATCCCATGCTCCCAGTCACCCCTGCATGACTCATTTCAGCCCCACGAAGCATTGCTAGAACTTCCCAAGAGGCCCTGCACTGGAGATGGCAAGCTGCATAGTGAGATACCTGCCCATGGTGCACTACACAGTGCATCAATACAAGTGCTGCTGGTATGGATGCACTCCACTGGCACAAAGAGCCAAGAGTGTACATGCACAATCAATTTAATCATTGCAGCAGCTGTATGCTGACAGAACTTGGGTCAACATAATTTTGTAATATACCCATGGCCTTAGACTGTTAGAATTAAGATGCAAATGATTGTTTTTCAGCCTCTTCTTCCCCCACTACTCAAAAAAGGAGAAATATTTTGACTTTCCATCTGCGTGCCGATGGGTTTGATCTAATGAGGCAGAGTGCAGGTTGCTGCTCTATTGACTTACTCTATATGGAGCGTCTAAAAATCTTAAACTTGTAATCTGTCATTATACCTTGTGGATAAATACATTTGTCTTGATCTATTAAGGAAGGGGCTGTGTTGCCCATTGGATTAAGTCCTGGCCCAAGAGGTTTGAGTCTGTTCGTGGCTTTGCCATTAAGCTTCTATACAATTATGGGCAAACCACATCAATCACCTCTACTCCCTCTACTACACTTTGTCTGTCTTCTTTATGTTGTAAACACTTCAGGAGATTTTCTTTACATGTGTATGTACAGCATCTTGCACAATGGGGTTCCAATCTCAGTTGGAACCTCTGGGCACCATGGCAATATAAATATATAATAATCTGCGTATCAGCATTATGGTTTGGTTAGAGCAGGCGTCTCAAACTCAAATCACCACAAGGGCCGCATGAGGACTAGTACATTAGCCCAAGGGCCGCACCACTGAAACCTTTTCATACAACGATATTGCAAATATCCGTAATGATAGTGTTGTTGCAGGCTGCAGGAAATAGCTTTAGGGGCCGCATGCGGCCTATGGGCCACATGTTTGAGACCCCTGGGTTAGAGTGTAGTCACTTTACTGACAATGGAAGAGAAAAGAGCTCCATTTTCAGGCAGTGTGGGAAACAGCACTCCTGGGTTCTGTTCCTGTGGCGGATTGTATCTATTGCTTACCACAGGCTGAATGGCAGGCATGGTTCCTGGTTTTTGCCATTAACTCGCAATTTTATCCTTGGGGAAGCCAATTCATCTCCCTTTGCTGAAAATCTCTCCATCTGTAAAAGAATGGTAAAAATAACACCTTCACAAAGGTGATGTGCAGCTTACTAAATGTTTGCCAATCTCTTTGGCTATGTCTACACCTGAGAATGCTAGCTCGATCTAAGTTAGTTTGATTTAATTAATTTACACTAACTGTGATTAAGTTGAACTAACTTAGTTTGAACTAGCATGTTCATACTAGAAACCTAAATTGAATTAGCATGTCTATGCACAGACAGGACTTGCTAGTTTGGCTGGGGGGGGGGGGGCACCATGGGAAGTGTGGCAACATGGCACCAAAGAAGGGCCATACCCCCACCCAATCCATAAAAAGAGGAAAGCATCCTGGGATGAAGACAGTCACACTGCCTTTAGTTTGAAGTAATGGTTAGTTTGAACTAACACAGCTCCATTGGATTAGTTCGAACTAATAAGTTCAAACTAACAAGTTTGAACTAACCATTAGTTGAAAATAAAGGCAGGTTTTACAGGTTCAAATTAAGGAAAGCCAGTGTGGCCGTGGACTAATTTAGTTCCAATTAAGCTTCCTTAATTTAAACCAAATTACCAATGTAGACACAGCCTTTGAGATCCACACTCCTTTTTGTTATACTTCTGGTTTTTCTTGTAATTTTATGTCTGTACTAATGAGAGGCTGAGAAAAGTGAATGATCTGATTGCAAGTGGCACTTCATGCTCATGAAGTGTAGAACCTCAGAGCTATAACTATGTCAGGAACGGAGTTCCAAAGGGGAAGCCAAATTAGGCTCATTCAGCAAAACAAACAAGTTCATGTTAGTCTTTAAAAGTGCCACAGGACTCCTTGTTTGTTTTTCAGGAAGGGAGGTTGTTCGTAACTCTGAAATGTTTATAAGTCAGGAAAAAAAGTGCTAGGGTTGCTCTTTCAAAACTTTACAGCTGAATATTGACTTCATAACAGCTTTGAAACTTGACTATGCGGAAGAAAAATACTTCTTTTAAGCATCTTTAATTTACATTAAACAAGCACAGAAACTGTTTCCTTCTCTTACCTTGTCAAGTCTTCTTTTTTAAAACTTTCCCTTTGTTTTTAGTGGTTTATGTTTAACATGGCAGTGTACTGTGTTTGCTTTTTTGTGTCTGCATGTCTCTGCCGCTGCCTGACTGCACGCTCCCAGTTCCAAATAAGGTGTGTGGTTGACCAATCTGTTCGTAACTCTGGTGTTTGTAACTCAGGTTCTGCTGTATTTCGATCTTTGCCTGTTAATATTCCACACTTTTAACTTCTCCTTAACTTCTCTTTGGTAGTGTTTGCAGTGGCCCCTACTGGCCACGACTGGGAGCACCAGCAAGAAAGACAAAACCTTGCCCATTTCTTGTTGACATCCAAGTCCTACTTTCAAAGGATGGTATTGGCAGGCACCATGATGCATTGAGACTCCTGGGAAGCCAACTGAGATTCCAGAGCCTTCACATCCTCTTTTAACATCAGCCAAGTGTTTGTGATTAAAAATTAATTTTTAATTAAATTAACTTTAACACGACAATCAGGAGAGCCTGTAATAAAACCAGCCACATGCTGCTTTCAAAGAGAAAATGAGACAGTTTTTTGGGGTGTTGGGAATAATGCATCTGATCACATCTGGACAGGTGACCAGTGGGATAGGCTGGCAGTGACTAAAACCTCGTCTACATGACTGAGTTTGGTCAACACAAGTTATGCCAGTGTACAGTCACTGGTGTAATTGAACAGCTGTTGTGCATCCTCACTATGCTCCTTGTGTCCATGGAGTGGATTCACACAACTTGCTCTTGCACCGACACAGGGACCAGTGCATTGTGGCTGCTTTGGGAAGGGTTTGCAATGCCTCATGAGGCAGGCATAACATCACATGATGAAGGATTCTGAATCCTGGCGTTTCAAGGGCATGGTACTAGATTGACAGCAGGTCTTTTATGGCCCTGTCAGCCAAACTGCCATTGCTGAATATAAACATGAGAAGCTCACAGAAGCAGTGGGGGGGGGCAGTGAGTGTGTCTGCATGCTGTGTCTTTAAATTCAGACAGTTGCAGTGTGCAACAAATCATGGGCTTGTGCACAGAGATCTGATGTCCCCCTATCTCCTTAACCCCAGCTCAGCAGACACCTGCACATGGGCAGGGGGAGAGGGACAGCCCAAATTAGCCCTCACTGCTCTTCCTAGTTTTGCACAGCACATCAGGACTCTTTCCCGCCCCACAGCAGCAGCCCATGCTTTGTGCATGAGCAGGACTGATTCCCTCCGAGTTCTCCCACAGCCTGTCTCCCATAGGACAATGATACACTCTCTCCTGTGTAGTCCAGACAAAACAGGCATGCTCAGCTGTGTGAGCTCTCTGCACAGAGCAATTTCAAAACTTCCTGGGGCTCTGAAAGGAAAAGGGCATGTGCCTGTGTGGATGGATGCAAGGCAGTGCAGCAGAGTTCAAACAAAGGAGTGGAGAGGTGAGGGTGGGCATTGTAGGAGAGCTCCTGCCACAAGACTCCTTGTTTGTTCTGCTGGAACTGAATTACCCCACACAGCATCTACACTGACACTTTGTCATGCTAACAGTGTGTAGCAGGAAGGGGGCAGCCAAGGAGTTGCAGGTTGCAGACCCCTCTCCTACACTTTGGCCCAGGAGGAAAGAACCATCCTCCATCCATTGGGGGAGCCTTTGTCCTCATTCACTTGCAGACAGATCATTCAGCCCCTGGGGAAGGAGGATCCTGTGTCCTTATCTAGGAGAGGCATGGGCGGAAGCACTTGCAAGGAAGGGTTGGGCTCAGCCCTGGGGGAGAGGAGCAGCACATAGTTGAGGAGGCTGCTTGTCAGCCCCTGAGGAGATCAACCCTTTAGCTCTCACTGGCTGCCCCTTCTTCAGCCAAACACAGCAGACTGGAGACAGCCATGCATGGATGGAGCCTTTAAGGAAGAAAGGGCCGAAGGGAAAGAAATATGGAGGACTCTTAGAAAAAGTGGGCAAACCTGAGGAGGCCCGGACAGCCCATAGTTATAAAATCATGGAGTTTGAGAACCAGCCACCATTACAAGGTTCCAGTATCCCAAACAAGGAGTGTTTGGATCTGGGATTGCACGTGGGGTCTTTGTGCAAGAGTTCTACCTAGACCACTATTTTCTTCCCATTGCAGTTACTCAGAACATTATAAAAAAGTCCACCTCTGCTTTTGTGCAGAGTGGTAAAAGAAACTGCAGATTTCAGATCACTTTCCACTCCAGAGCCAGATGCTATCGTTTCATTTGTGCTCAAGCTACAGCTGCTATTTAGACAGGAGGAGGAATTGGCCCTTACCAGGTACACGTAGGGCACCCAGTACAAAGAGCCCCAATCTAACAGGGGCTCATGGGCAATCTCTGTAAATGCACTCTTGTTGTGATGATACAGCAGCCTCAAAGGGACATGACTTTACAGTGGCCAGACACTAGCATGGATTTAATCTGTCTGATGATAGGGAACATTATCTCAAATGAGACACAAACCAGCAACCAAGTGCAGCAAGACTTGTCCTACTAGTCTGCAAAACCTGCGGCTGCCTCACCTGAGAAAGGGTTTGTCAGGCCCTCTCCAGATTCCTGATAGGAGCATGGAAAAGAACTGAGGAAAAGGTTGACCCCAGAGAATCCACCCCAGAAATGCCTCAGGCTCACTGGGATGTGACTGTTTCATTGTGCTACTTGGACACCCCTGCAGCAGATGCCATGAGTAAAGCTCAAAGGAGAACCTGCATAAGCCACGTGGTCGTGAGCTCATCACTTGCACTAATATTACAGGGAAAGTCCTGATGAACCTATACTTTTGTGCTGCATTATTGTGGTAGCAGCACTGTGGCATGCTGATGGCCATAGCTTTGGAACTGCCCAGTCCAGGGTTACCAGATGGCAGTGCCTGTGGGCTACTTGTACAACTTTAGCTTAGGACATTACCCCTTAGTTTTTCCTAGACTCTCACTAAGATATTTCACCCTGTAGGAAGTGGCTTTCTGGGATGGATGGAGACTGACGTTGAAAATAATCTGGAGGGGGAAAGGGCCAAAAAAATAAAAAAATAAAAAAGCTTCGTTCTGATGTTTCCAAGTAAATAGAGATAAGAAGGATGGAAGCTCCTCTGGCAGACACATTAGTAAAGCCTCAGCAAATTAGCTGTGCACCAGAAAATCGACATGGAACAGGAACAAGGTGTTCAAAGCACGGATGTGCTTTAAGTAGGTACAAAGCTGAAGCAATTTGACAAGAAGTGGAGTTGCTTGCAGGGTAGCTAATTCATTTTCCCTTATCTTCCTTTGGCAGAGGCTAGCTGCATAAAGACCACTTGATGTGTGCCTGCAGCTTCCTTCCCTCCCCCTTTCCAGAAAACAAAAGTTAGTTCTGTCACAAACTACTCTGGTTCCCCATGGGCCACTGAGAAATGATGGAAGTTCACTAGAAATTTCTATGACACCCCTACATTCTCAAGGACTCAGTCTGCTGCCACTCTAAGGTCAGGTCTACATTTGAAACTTTAGCCAATATAATAATGTCCTTTAGGTGTCAGATTTTTATGCCAATAAAGCCCAAGGGCATGAAACCTGTCTGCTTACATGTAGATACAATTATACAGAAAGAAAAGTGATTTTGCCAGTAGGGTTTATTTTGCTCTGGGAACTGGTACAATATATACCCCCCAATACATGTTTTTTCTTGGTAAAAACCTCACCCACAGAATGAGTTTGCCTGGTTGTATGTCCCAGTACAGCTGTGCTGGAAACTCTTTCTAATTTAGGTTAGGTCTAAGATATTCTCCTCTTCCCACGTAGTCTCACATTCTCCACAATATCACAGCAGGACATATTTCACTCTACTGCCCAACGTCCTCAGTTCACCTGTCTGTGGATATTCGCTGTCAGTGTGCCCAGATGACAGGTTTCTTCCCCTCAGTTTCCCTAAACCCCCACCTTCCCCTGCTGCTGCCATGCTGATGCCACTGTTCCATCTCCCTGCTGGGTATTTTTGTCTCCCTCGTGCCTGCCCTTTGCATTCCATTCTGAGGCTACTCATACTTCGAACATAACATGTTCTGCTTGATGCAGAACAGTTTGTTTTCCTCAGGATCACAGAAGTTAGAGACTGGAAATCTATTAAAACATTCCCTCTCTTCCGTCAGATGCTCCCCATCTTGTGACAGCCTGCTATCCTATCCAGGGTACAGTGTGCCAAGTCCTGGGGACAGCCCTTCCAGTTCCCCAGCCAGGACCTTGGAACAGCTGGAGGAGAGGCCCTGATAATCCATTTATACTGAACCTATTGCTTGCTGGGGTAGGATTGCTGTAACTTTAGTTTGCACCGCAGTACTTCCATAAGTTTAAGCAATAAGTTCCCAGCAAACACCTTCAGCTTACTCTCTGCTTGGGCCTCCTCAAGGCTTCCTTTTTACCTCTGGTCCATCTTTTACATCATAATCTCTAGAGGGGATGATCTCCAAGTCTTGTATGGCACTGAGTATGTCGTCAGCTCTAAATAAATGACGACTACCTGGGATGCAACCCAAAGAAGGCATAGGGAAAGTGTGGCACCTTAAGAAGTTACATTCCATACAATATAATTTAGAAAGATGTGGCATCTTTTGTTACAGATGCAGTATCTCTGACCACCCTGAAGGATAGACAGTAATGTAGACTGTCAGCTTGGATGTTGGCATCTGCTGGGAGGGGTAGGGTGACCAGACATCCCATTATTATAGGGACAGTCCTGATATAAAGGGCTTTGTTTTATATAGGAACCTGTTACTTTCCACTCCCAAACAGGTGGTCTTGGTGAGTCCAAGGCCTGAGGCAAAAGTCAAGGATGCCCCCCCAACCCCTCACCTCACCAGAGCCCTGCCTCCTCCCATCCAGGTCTAGCCGCCAGCCCCTCAGCCCACCGTCACATCCCCCCAACCTCACTACCAGCTTCCCCAGCCTCGCCATGGGCCCCTTGCTTGCCTCCCAATCTCACTGCCAGCCCCTGTCTGCCCCCCCCCCCGGCCCTTCCACCCAGCACACCTCCCCCAACCCACTTACTCCCTCCTGGCCCAGAGTTGGTCTCTGGCCCGACTGCTCCTGCCCTGGCCCATGTCAGTGAGCCAGGCGGGCAGCCAGGAGCTTTACAGGCTGCCTGAGCGTGGTCCCAGCTCCTGGTATCCTCACTGCCCATGTGTGGGGCCCTGGGCAAATGCCCAGGCTGCCCCATAGTTAAGACCACTGATGCACCGCATCCTGAGTCTTCACACTTGCTATCTGATCACCCTATGTGCTGGTGGCCTACTGATCTAGCTGGATGGCCAGCATTTTACCACATACATATAAAGCTCAGGATTTCTTCATCAGGCAGAGTGTGAACCAACCAAATGGGCATTTTGGAGCAGCAGTGAAAAAGTTGTACACTGAATATAAACCTATTCATGACATATGAGTGAACACCGACACCATTCTTCAACTGGCTCTGGGGACTCTCACTGCCAGAGGCAAGACAGAAATTAACAGTCTTTCTTGGCTGAAGAGACAGCTTCTCGAAAAGAAAGTCCATTTATGCAAGAGAGAGAGGCCGGTGGTGCATTGGCCTCACATGGTGTCATTTAGGCAGGATCCATGCTAGCAGTGAGCAAGTTTTGAACTTTGTCATGTGAGAAACATATCTGAATTCTGTGAGCTTTGAAAGGTATGGCTCAGTAAACATAAGAGAAGGGCAGACCTGTTCAGTCCATGGCTGTGTGGGTGACTGCTCCAGACAGAAAACACCTGGTACTGGGGAATGGTAGCAGAGAACAGCCTTGGAAGCTTAACTGTGAGAGAGTTAAAAATACTAATGCCATGTCCCTCCAGGAATTGAAAGTCTAGTTGTGTGAAGTGCTTTGACTTCCAGGGAACTAAGCTGTAAACAACAGCACACAATCTAGGATTAGAATATCGTAACACATCTGACATGTAGAAATCTTCTGCACAGACAGCACCAGCGTTGTTAAAGAGGCATCTGCAGCTGTTCTCTTTTCAGGCTGTGTGCACTGCAGAAAGATTTACCATCTGTGCAGAAAAACAACATACACTAAGCATCAGTGGCTGCCAGAGGAGGGGTAGTCTCATGGCTAAACAGGACTGGCAGTCAGGAAATTTAGACTGCTCTGGGTTCTGCTATAAATTCTAAATGTGATCAAGGGAAAGCTGTGTAACTGCTCTGCACCTCACTTTCCTGTTGCGATAAACAGGGTTAACACTCCTATCTCAGAGGTGCAAGGAGGGTTAGTTTGTTCATGTTTCTACAGTGCTTTGAGATCCTTGGACAGCAGTGCTAATAGAGAACAAAATAAGATGTAATTCAGGGGTTTCAAACTCAAATCATCACAAGGGCTGATAAGGACTAGTACATTAGCTCAAGGACCGCACCATGTATGAGGACTAGAATGGTAGCCCAAGGGCTGCACCACAAAAACCTGTCCATACAACAGCTTTGCAAATATTGATAGCAATTGTGTCATTGCGAGCCACAGGAAATAATTTAGGGGCCGCATGTGGCCCTAGGGCTCCAAGTTTGAGATCCCTGAAATTCCTCACTACTTCTAAAGGTTGGAGAACAGATTAGTAGAGCCCTGCAAATCCATGGATATCTGCTTTATATTGGCACCTGCAGATACAATACGGATATCCGCAAACCATTTCTTGTGGATGCAGATCGGATATGGATCCACATATTTTTATCTGCACAGAGCTAGAGCCCTGCAAATATGCAGATAGCCATGGATATCCGCATTATATCTGCATCCGCGGATACAACACAGATATCTGCGGACCATTTCTTGCAGATGCAGGTTGGATACGGATCCACTTACTTGCATCCGTGCAGGGCCCTAGGGATTAGGCCAGTCTCTTCTATGCATGGAAGCAGAAAGAATAGAGAGCCTATTACAAAAACCTGGAAAAGTGTCGAAAGGGTCAGTTTATCTGGCTTTCATTTCTGATTCAAACTCTAGAGGTCTTTCCGCCACATAGGATTGATCCCCTGTTTTCTGATCTGAGTTACGATATGGTGAAAGGCACATTAGAAACTCTTGTCTAAAGAGACACAGAGATTGATCTTCTCTAGGAGTTAACCATAAGGCCTTATATTGGCATCTGCAGATACAATACGGATATCCGCAAACTATTTCTTGTGGATGCAGATCGGATATGGATCCACATATTTTTATCTGCACAGAGCTAGAGCCCTGCAAATATGCAGATAGCCATGGATATCCGCATTATATCTGCATCCGCGGATACAACACAGATATCTGCGGACCATTTCTTGCAGATGCAAGTTGGATATGGCACATTAGAAACTCTTATCTAAAGAGAGACAGAGATTGATCTTCTCTAGGAGTTAACCATAATGTCTTGTCCAAGTAACCCTAGACTTTGTGGTTATTAAATTCTGATATGAATTTTGCAGTTTGTTTCCATGTCCCTATTTAAGGATGCTGACTAGGAGGCTCCCAAAGGAAATCCACTCTGTAGTTTTGCTTTGGAAAGTCTAGGTAGCTTATTTACACATGATGTTTCCACCACATGATAAGTCCTTCAAAACTTTGGTTTTCTTGGGGCTTATCTTCACACACATTGCTGCAGCTGTGCACCGTAACACATTTGAGAAGATGTTCCTGTACCAGCGAGACAGCTTCTCCCATCAGCATAGTTAATCCACCATCCTGAGAGGCTGTAGCTGTGCTGACATGAAAAACTCTCTCCTGGTCAGTACAACTATGTTGCTCAGGAGAATTTTTCACATTGCTGGGTAGTGTAGTTTTATTAACATAGGACTGTAGTGTAGACTGGTTACTAGCTGTAACAAACCCTTGTGAAGGAATGAATGGAAGAAAGAGGAAAGAAGAAATTAAATGGCACAGAGGAATGAAAGATTATGAGCCCATCTATCATGTGTATTATGGCCAGGAACAATGTGAGCTTTCCCACACTGCCCTGCCAACATTGCTCAGTCATAACTTGCAACAAACTATATGGCATGGTATTCCAGTATCAGGCTTTCCCTTAGCCGTGATTCCCAAGTGTCACACATGCATGCTGTGATGAGTGGATGGTCACATTCATTTTGGTTATGACTTCATGAACAGCTAAAAAAGAGTGTAACAGGATCTCATTACTTATCACCTTGCTTGTTAGATGTATTTGCACCAATTACAGAAGAAGCAAATGCACCTGTAAACAAAATTAAGGAGATTGTTGGTTTTTTAATAGATTCCACATGAATGGGAATTCCAAAATCATATTACCACCCACTTATATTTAAACTTGGATCTGACGGGTATAGGCTGGGTGTAGCTCTAGAGTGGAGCCAGGTTCTATACCAACATCCCATATGGATGGATTACAAGCTATTAGAAGAACCATCACAGATGATGCCACAGCACACCTTTTGATTGAACTTGGTGACTTTGTGCGCACCCACAATCATTTCAGATTTGAGGATAATTTATACCTTCAAGTCAGAGGCACTGCTGTAGGTACCCGCATAGTTCCACAATATGCCAATATTTTTATGGGCAACTTAGAACAACATTTCCTCAAGTCTCATCCCAAAGCACCTCTCCCTCACTTACACTACAATGAAGACATCTTCATTATCTGGACCCATGGTAGGGATGCCCTTGAAGATTTCCACAGAGATTTCATCAATTTCCACTCCACAGTCAAACTTAGCCTGGAACACTCCAAACAGGAGATCCAGTTTCTGGACATTACAGTACAAATTAGGGATGGACACATCAACACCACTCTATACCGAAAACCTACTGATCAGTATAGTTACCTACATACTTCAAACTTTCATCTAAAACACACCACATGATCTACTGTCTACAGTCAAGCATTTGCTCTGATCCCTCTGACAGACAGACACCTTCAGGATCTGTATCAAGCATTCTTAAAACTACAGTACCCACATGGGGAAGTGAGAAAACAGACTGATAGAGCTAGATGGGTACCCCAAAGTCAGCTACTCCAGGAGACGCCCAAGAAAAGAAAACAACAGAACACCATACAAACCCCAAGTCATACCTCTACAACAGATCATTAAGGACTTACAGCCTATTCTAAAAGATGATCCCTTACTCTCTCAAGTCTTGGGAGACACACCTCTCCTCACCTACAGACAGCTCCCAACCTTAAACAGATAATCACCCGCAACTGCAGACCTAACAACAGAAACATTAAAGCAGGCACATATCCCTGCAACAAACCATGCTGCCAACTTTGCCCACATATCTGCACAAAAGACACCATCATAGGACCTAATTGAGCCAGCTACTCCATCAAAGGCTTATTCACCTGCTCATCCACCAATGTGATTTATGCCATCATGTGCAAGAAATGCCCCTCTGCCTTACATATTGGGCAAACAGGACAGTCTCTGTGCAAAAAAACAAATGGGCACAAACCTGAAATCATAGAAATCACAACACTCAAAAACTAGTAGCTGAGCACTTGAATCTTCCTTATCACTCTGTTGATTGTTTGTTAACAACTGTGCTCAAGCAAGTCAGTAACACATCAACACTTCAAAGAGAAACTGCAGAACTGGAACTGATATGCAGATCTGACTCTGTGAAAGCAGGATTAAATCATGACTATGTATTTTTCTCCCATTACAACAGATGATTTGACCTCACCTTCCTCTCTGTGCTGTTTCCCAGTGTTTGAATCTTAACAACTGCTTTGATTTGCTGTTACAGAATGACCTCATCCCATGACTTACACTTCCCTGAATTTAGCTTCCTCCCATTCTGTACGTTCCCCCCTTCAAAGCGTCTGATGAAGTGCAATTTTTCTCCCATGAAAGCTCATGCAATAAATAAATTTGTTAGTCTCTAAGTGCCACAGCACTTCTTGCTTGTTCTTCTCTAGAATGGAGACTACCACGTCATTGCACACAGTCTGTTCAACAACCAGAAGATATGCCATGCCATGCAGGAAAGAACTCTGTAACCCAGTCAAGCAATGGGTATCCAAAAGGTACAAAGTGCTTTACAACCCAACACATCCCCTTGAGTTTTCTTGGATGACCCTGTACACAGGGACATGCAAGAAAATTAATCTGAATTAATTAAAGGTATGAATTTAAACTGAATTAGTTAAACTTCATTACACCCCCTTTAGGATACCCTCATTCAACATTACAGTGGCCTTAATTTGGATCAATATAGGACTTCTTGACATGAACATTTAGTTCAGGACAAGATGAGGTGTGAATTTTCCACACCCTAGACTACCAACCGGGGATTAACTGTCTGTGTAGAATCTGCTGATGTGCATTAACAGTTTCTTAAAGTGCTTGGATCCTGTGCTGTTTCAAAGAGCATGGTAGATGTGTTGTAAATAACACATTCTGAATTCAATCACCTTTCACTAAGCATTAGCATGCTCAGTTCCCTCATTTTAACCATCCCATTTGAGTTGATTATTTACACAGCAGAACTAATCCAGCCATTTCTGATTTGTTGTTTCTTTTAATTTTGCAGTCATTATTCAGCCCTTAAATATCTTGTTTTTGTTTTTACTGCCCTGTACTGAGTCACTGGCTTATTTAATTTAATTTTATTGTAATTGTTATCTTTTCATTCTTGTTTTTTTCCAGTCGGTTACTCATAAGACCACAAGATATAAACAGGACACGGTTGCTTGGATCACTTCTGCATATTTTTTTCAGTATAACACCAAACCAAGGCAATTCATTCCATGGTCTTCACTTTCCTAAGAACTGGATTTTTTCTAATGGAAAAACATTTCTTTTTTAAAAAAAAACAAACCAAAAAGCATGTGCTTTTCAACAGAAATTTTGTGTTTTAATTGAAAACTGGTTTTCAGCCAAAACATGGTTTTCAGATACAAATTTTTGAGTTTTAGTTTGAAAATTGTCCACGGAATACCCTCGTCTTCCTCAATTTCCAATTATTTCTATCCCAAACCCCTTTGAGTTTGCTGGGAGCCCTGAGAAATTAGGTTCCCTTTAGCTGGATCTCTGCTGGTTCTTGTTTTACTCGGACCAGGAATCCAGCAAAGAGACAGGTGGTCATTTTGGGTATGACTACACTATGTCCTTAGGTTGACTTAAGGAGGCTTAAGTCAACTTAAGCAAAACCCTGAGTTCATTAAGTCGACTTAAGGGCCTCCTGAAGTCAACTTAATAACTCCTGCCCTTAAAGTTGACTTAACACAATGCGGCCATTAACGTCGACTTAATAAAGTCAACTTAGTGAAGTGGGGCCACTTAAGTCGACTTAATAAAATTGACTCAATGCAATGTGGCCTCACTAAGTCAACTTAGTAAGGTCTGCTTAAAGTCAACTTTAAGTAGACCTTATTAAATCAACTTAACTGAGCCCTCGAGTGAAGACATAGCCTTTATGTTCAGTTTGATGCGGCCTGCCACTGGCTATGTCTACACTGCAGGGGGCCCTGGAAGTCCACTTAACAAGGTTGACTTTAAGTCAACCTTGTTAAATCGACTTTAGGGTATGTCTGTCTAGAAAGAGCACAGACATACCCCAGTGTGCTCCTCCTCCTACCCCGCCCCCTAGTCAGGATTGGGCACCCTGAGCCCAATGGGCTGTTGGGCCTGATCCTGACTGGGCAGGCAGGAGCGGTCCCACAGTGCTCCTGCTTGTCTGTAGGGAAGCAGCAGCGCTGCCAGATCCTTGCTTAAGTTGACTTAATAATGTCTAAATATAGACAGGGCTTTATTTAAGTCAACTAACGGACTTCCATGGACCAAACAAAAAAATAAACTTAGAAAAATTCATTTCAGTTCAAATTGAAACTGTTTTTTTTTCTGTTTTTCTTTTTCAGACACAAGGCTGAAAAGAAAAATATCTTCAAGAGAAATATTGGTTCAATGCCAAATGTTTTCCTTTTCAGATTTCTGTTTAGTTTCAAGTAATTTTTTGAATTTTTAAATCTTCTTTGTTTGTTTTTAAATTAGTTGTTTTGACAGAAATTCAAAACGTTTGCATATTTCCAGGGGGGGAAAAAGTATTTTTGGACAAACCCTTTTTCCAAATTCAGCACATATTTGTGACTAGTTTTGGTGGCCTGAAAAATTTTGCCAAAAACATTTTTTCCCAGCTCCACTCAAGGAATTTACTTCTATTCTTTCTTGTTTTGCTCTTCTCTTTTTCTAAACAAGGAATAGGGAAGCCTCTATTTTTCATGAGGCAGCCTGGCAATTGATACTGAGGGTCTGTCTACCAGGGGTCTCAAACTCAAATCAGTATGAGGGCCGCATGAGGAGTAGTACATTAGCCCAAAGGTCGAACCACTGAAACCTTTCCATACTACAATATTGCAAATAATGGTAAAGATAGTGTCGTTGTGGGTCACAGAAAATAGCTTTAGGGGCCGCATGCAGCCCATAAGCCATGTGTTTGAGACCCCTGGTCTAAATGAACATTTATCTTGTAGCAAACTGGGGTATAAACCTACCCTGTGCTAGTCTGCTGTGCACCAACTGTCCACATGGACCCTGCTGCCACCCACTGAAAGTTCTTGAGTGTGTTTTGACTGGGCTTGGTGAAATTCAGTTTTTTAAAAAAATAATTTTGACAGATAATTTCAATTTTTTCCAAAGCATACTTACAATTTCACAGTTGCAGGAAAGCATAGGGAGCTCAGATGCTAATTAGTTAATGACAATAGATACTGAAAGTCTAAATAAAATCTTTTTCCAACAAAACACAAGTTATCAACATCATCTGTTAAAATATACAAAATTGAATACAGTAACCTTAAATTAACTCTACTGTAAAATTCTCAAGCAGTGGTTGTTTTTTTACATTGCTTTCAACTGTTATTGAAGGAGATACTTATAGTAGGTTTATGTTTGTATAGCAAAATTTATGTTTACTAGCATTCATCAATACAAACTGAATCCTTCCAAACCTAGGTTTGATCTACCCCACTTTGAAACAGGAGTAGATCAATAAGCACTATGCAACTTCTAGTTCCTGCGTGGCTTCTGAGCACCAGTGACAGATCCTGCTTGCAGGGCACATTAGTGTGAAGATCTACATGCCACCTTGAAATAAACTAAACTTTCATCTAGACAAGCTGTCAGATGCAACTTGTAAATGTGAGGTGGAAATGAAAGATCCTTGTCTATGTGCAGTTCCTCTTCCATACTTCACATGAACTGCAGAACCTCAGGAGTATCTACTGTGAAACTGCTTTAGACCAGAAACTATTGATACTCAATACCACAGAATTGCTAAAACCCACTACTAAAAAACACTATTTACTGCCCTGGAGCATGGAATAGGCTGGCCATGCTGAACAGAGGTTCTTGGAAAGGTTTTACGGCCATTTAGAATGGGAGCAGCTATTTAGAATGATGGGTTCTGAGCATTTGGATTATGGCATTGGACTGAGATTTGTCCAACTTGTGGCCCATGGGCCAGAATCCGGCCCGACAAGAGCTCTTATCCGGCCCAAAGGTGCTGCTGGAAGATGATTTACTCTTTAAATCAGCAATGTGGTATTAGGAGGCACTGTGGTGCTGGGAATGCCGTCTTGAGAATGAGATGCAAAATGGAACTTCTGACCACTGTGGTCATTCAAAAATCCTGTGGCTCCTTTTGCAAGAGTTGACACCGTACAGAAGTCAGGTTCCAAAGAGGGTAATTCCATGCTGCCTTTCTAAAATTCCCCTGCTAGTTTCAAACGGATGCAATGTTCCTCACTTCCCCCGCTAAAACACTTCTGTGTCATTCTGCTGTATTCTTTTGACCACGTGTTGCATTTCATTCCAGAAGCGACTGCACTCCAGTGAAAGAAATAGCACTCAACAGGGCAATCAGCAAAACCTGTGTAGCACTTTGGACTCTGAGGATGGAAGGTGCCAGCCATGTGTGAAGTGTTACACATTATCGCTGGTGCAGCACTCCACGGTAAAAAGCTAACAAAATTTAAAAGGGAAAGGAGGCACTGTACTTCTGTACTAGCCTGCAAAAATACACCAGTGAAAAGGTCTATTAAGGAGGAGGCAGACAACCTGGGTTTTATTTCAGCCTTACCTCTGATTTGACATATGATCTCAGACAAGTCACTTAACAGCTGATCCAACTCCCACTGAACTCAGTCCAAGTCTTTCTTATGAGGGAGCTGGCTTGAGCCATTAACTGCTGTGCCTCAGTTCTCCCATTTCTAAAACGGGCATAACAATTCTTACCCATATCATTCATATGTATCATAATGGTCATTTTCAAACAGAGAGGTGTGAAATTTCTCCTCTCTTTCAACACATCAAAACCAGTGGTCCAGCACATTGATAAATCACTTTATATTGGTGCAGTAGATCCTCAGTAGTAGCAACATATCAGTCCCCTTTTGCTATGCTGCTCCTAAACAACTGTTATTGTTATGTGCTGGGGGGTAGCTGTGTTATAGTCTGTATATAGCAAAAATGATGAGAGTCCTGTGGCACCTTAAAGACTAACAAATTTCTTCAGGCATAAGCTTTCGTGGGATGCCACCCACTTCTTCAGATGCGTGAAGTGGAAACTGCAGTTAAAAGGTATGTGTACACATGCCACGATGGGTGAGAAACATCACGATGGGAAGGGCAAGTGCCTACAAAGTCAATTCAGTTAGCATAGATGAGGCCCATTCCCAAGAGCTGATTAGAAGTAAGAATGCATGAAGACGGGCAATTACGTTCTGTAATGAGTTAGCCATTCTAATTCCCTGTTCAGGGCCAGTCTGATAGTGTCAAGTTTGCATATGAATTCCAGCTCTACAGTGTCACACTGAAGCCTGTTCTTGAAGTTCTTTTGTTGGCCTACAGCAACTTTCAAGTCTGCTACTGAGCGCCCAGGGAGACTGAAGTGCTCTCCTACTGGTTTGTCAGATGCTAAAAGTGGTAACATCCATAAACCAGTAGAAGAGCACTTCAATCAAAAGCATACAAAGAGTTAAGAGCATTTTGGAAGAGGTGGGGCACCCATGTTGGGAAGGGAATTGGGGGGGACCCAAACTTGGGGGTTATGGGGTATAATGGCCGAGCAAACCAGCAAACCTGGCTGGAGAGGACAGGATAAGGATTCTCCATCTGGCAGCTTCATGCTGTACCCTGGTGAGGGACAGACGGATGGGATGGGCAAAAGCCATGATATGTAGCCTGCAAAGGGCATGGGGGTGGCTTTTAGAGCAGATCATAGAGGCAGGAGAGAGGAAGGGGCTAGATCAGTGTCCTGGGACAGGAGGTCCCCTGACCAACCCACTGCAAATCAACAGACCGACACCCACTGCTTGCAACTGAGAGGAGGCCATTCAGTGCATAGGGGGTGGGGTTCCCTAACATTCTCCCCTGCAAAATAGCAGCCCCCTACCACAGGTAAGCTGGATGCTGAGGGAGAAGAAAATTCCCCAGCTGCACCTATGCTGCTCCCCAAGCCCCAGCTCCCCACTCCCCCTCCAGATCCCCCTCCAAATTCCTCTGCACAGGCACATGCTCTCCAGGCAAACTCCGGCCCCTTCAGGCAGGGCAAGAGATGGGTGCCCTGGAGCTGCACTTAAGAGCCAGGTGAAAGACTAGAAAGATGCAGTTTAGAGGGCAATGCTTCTGTGTGCCCCCCCACATCTGCCCCTGATGTGATATCACAACATCACAAATGTTGCTCTTATGGAGAGCCTGCATTGCTGTTACTGACTGGACATTCACTGTAGGGAAAGTGTTCCCAGGGGAAATGTCATCCCTAACTAGCAGTTGTTCCTACAAGATGTTGCTGCAAACATGCATCTACCATGTCTGGCAACTCAGAGCTGGAGTAAAAGGAGTCAGTAGCACTACTGAAAAGTATGATCATTGAGACAGAGCTCTAGCTGGGCCTTCACTGGTGTGCAGAAGAGATAATGGAAAATTGATTACTTTAGGAGAAGCAATTAACTGAAAAATAATTTTTATTGAGTACCACCCAGTTCAGTCCTTGGGCTCACTGCCAATATGTACAACCAATTAGTGTGACTTGCAGTGGGTTACTAGGCAATGTGGCCACTTGTCTGTTGAGAATCAATCAGCTCCTTTTATACAGAATGGCACAAGAGCCATCAGCTAGGAACAAAGCCCTCCTCTGATTCTTATGCACTGATAAGCATAGAATTTCCAACCTATTTTAACAGTAATATCCTGAATTTATAGAACTTCTTTTATACTGGAAAGATCCCCAACTGTTTTTATAAATTAAGCAAATTTGTATCCAAATTATAGGTCAGATTCTGTCAGAAGCTTAACAATGGTTAACTTCATAAGGTTAAGAATGGTGATGTTGAAGCATCAACAACATGTTCAACAGTGTGTAGCACACATCAATGTAACTCCAGAGTTCTGGGTTTACACCAGTGTAACTGGGTGTAGACTCTGACCCTCCATCAAAGACTGAAATGCAGCTACCTCTGGAGCAGAACACAGCAGCTGTCCAGAAGCAAACAGAAAAACTAACTGAAGAATGCAAATAAATGAAATTCCAGGGGAGCCTTATAAAGCATAGCCTTGAAAACCAGCAAAGACATACAAATGAACTGGGAAAAAAAGATGATCTTCTAGAAGAAGTGCTTTGCTTTTTCTGCCATTCATGTTATGGACCTTCTGAGATTCAGTAACACAAAGTAAAAGAATCCCAGTGAAGCTGTTTTTGGTCTCCATTCAAGTTCTAATAAAAATCTGTTTATTGAACTCGTTGACCCTTTCCTGGAATCTGCCCTGAGTTTCCCAGAACTTTGTATCATGTGGCTCTTTGGTCATTAATAACTGAGTATGACACAGCAGTTTAGACGCACAGCAGCCGTCCCTTGCGTTGAAGCAGGCGCCAGGACAGAGCAGAGAGCACACAAACATTTCAGCTGGGGCTGCAGGATCCAGTTCTGGAGCAGTGCTGCCGCGAAGCAGCAGCAAACAAAAAGGGCAAAGGCAGGAAGTGATTCATCAGAGTACAGTACAACGTGCAGAACATGATCAAAAAGATCTGCCTCTAGCTGATGTTTGGTGAGAACAAGTACAGTACTTGGACATGTGGCTTGAGATTCCATTCTGGCTTTTAGGTTCAGATCTCATTCTTTCATACCCTGAAAATCTCCCTTGCTAATCAGCTGTGCATTAAAAAGCACAAGTTTAATACTAAAGTGGGACAGTGAATCTGAGGCTCCCTGAATACACAGCTATCCTGCTCCCTCCATCCACTCGTTTATGTGTACAACCTTCATGGCTTTTGACTGGAAGCCTATAGCTTTTAACCTGGAAGCCTCTCCAACACTTCCGCTCCCCTTTTGCCCTGTTTCTCCGCTTTAGTCTATTTGGCTTCTTTCCTGCAACTTTCTTTCGTCTCCCCTGACCTCACTGCTATCACCATCTCTTCTCACAGTGGCTGAACTATAGCCACAGAATTTTGAAGGGAAGTCGAATACTGGCTGCCCAACAGACAAAGCTGGAGTGTCCATTGTTTTCAGATACATCCTGACCCCCTCTCCACAGATGGTACCTGCCCATCATTAGGGGATACTCTTAGTGGCAATAAAATATTTCTGTGTTGCTTTAAAAGAATAAAAAAGCCTGGGATAACTGTGTGTCCAGACAAACATTCCTCATGCAATTAACCAGGTTTTCTTGGGTATGGCTGCATGTGAGCTATTGCCATAACGTATAATCAGAATGACTGCAGAGTTTGTTCAAATATTTCCTACACTTCAAGGGCCAAATTCTGCCCTGAGTTACACATACATGTCTCCCATTTGGCCCAGAAGGAGTTGTAGACATATGGAAACAGGAATTCAGCCTCCATCTAATTCCCTGCTTTGTTGATCACTTTACTTCACTAGAGCTATAATGTGCTGGCAGGAGTGGGTGGGGAGGTGAAGGAAAGGAGATTGCAGTCCCTTAGGTGGGGAAGGGAGTAAATATAAAACAGTGACCTTCACTTTCTCCCCTTCCCAACTCCACCTCTCCTTTCCCAAGGAATTTACACTAGGGAATGGGTGAATTCATTTTTCCCTGGGGTCAAACACCATAGGTTCAAATATCCAGGTCAGGTAAAACTCATCTGTGCAGGAGACAGGATTTTCTCTGGTGCTGGTCTGAGATTGTGGAATGAACTTCCACAGGAACTTAGGGCCTTCGCAAACCTCATTGTCACCAGCTTCTTGAACCTGGCATCTCTAACGCAGTAGTTCTCAACCTTCCAAATTACTGTACCCTTTTCAGGAGTTTGATTAGTCTTGTGTACCCCAAGTTTCACCTTGCTTAAAAACTACCTGCTTACAAAACAGACTTAAAAATACAAAAGTACCGAAGGGGTAACCCTGTTAGTCCAGTTCAGCAAAGCAAACAAGGAGTCCTGTGGCACTTTTAAAGACTAACTCCTTGTTTGCCTGAAAAATACAAAAGTGTCACTGCCCACAATTACTAAAATTTTGCTTACCTTCTTGTTTTTACCATATTATAAAATACATTGACTGGAATATTGTACTTACATTTCAGTGTATTACATAGAGAGCAGTTTAAAAAAAAGTCAGTATCTGTCTCAAATTTTTGTTTGCACTGATTTTGCTAATGCTTTTTCTGTAGCTTTTTGTAAAACACGGCAAATATCTAGGTGAGTTTATGTGCCCCCAGAAGAGCCCTGCCTACATGGGTTAAAGTAAGGGGGAACACCCCAGAACACCATTCCAGGGCCCCCTATTTTTTAAGGAGTCAGCATTCCAGGCTACCTAAAAATAGGGGAATGCCCTGGAATACTGGGGTCCAGGGCCCCCCAAAAATAGGGAGATGTGCCAAACACTGCATGCCGGCCCCCCCCCAAATAGCAGGGTGTGCCAGAACAAGGCGTTCCGGTGCATTCCCCCTAGGTCAGCAGAAAGGGGTACTGAGAGCTGGAGCCAGACGGGCCACCCCTCCCTCCCTTCCTTCCCCAGAGTCTGTGGCAGCTCTGCCCCTTCCAGCTGGGGCCAGGCAGTGCATGCAGCCCAGTCCCAGCCTCAGGCCCAGGCCCCTTCTCACTGCCCGACTGGCTGGCCAGCGCCACAGCCTCATTTCCCCCAGCCCAGCTCTTTGGCCACCTTGGCCAGATGGGGGGGGGGGGTTGGGGCGGGCAGGCAGTCAGCTTGGAAAGCGTTGGGGGGGAGGGAAAAATGGGGTCAGGATGGTGGGCTGGGGAGGGGTTGGGAGACTGAAGGGGGTGGAGTGAAGACAGGGAGCTGGTGGTGGGGAGTTAGGAGGGCTGGAATGGGGGTAGGGAGCTTAGGGAGTGGGGATTGGGGCTAAGGAGGACATCAAGAAAGAGGGATCTGACGTGGGGTAGGTGTTTCAGGGGAAGTAGCTGGGGTGGGGGAAGGCATTTGTGGGGCAGTAGCTGGGCTGGGAGGCATGTATGTGGGGCGAGTAGCTTAGCTGGGGGGCAGGCATGGGGGGGAGGTAGCTGGGGTGGGTGAAGAGGGCCTAGACGTGTGGGAAGGGGGCCTGGAAATTTAGGAGGGTTCCAAGGCCCCCCAAATTATACTTTAACCCCTGCCTACATACCCCCAGTGATACGTGTACCCCTGTTTGAGAACCACTGCTCTAACGCAAATGCAGAGCAACAGCGACATTTAAGAAAATCCCAGAAACATACCAAAACATTCCATTGCACACACAATACTCTCCCTGTGGAGAGGATTATAGAGACAGAATGTACCACACAACAGCTATTAGTCAGATTTCTGAAAGTACCACTGGAAGGTGCTCAAATGCTCTAGCAAGGGAAATGTTATAAGAACCTATGTAGAAGAGAATAATTTAGTTCAAACGGAGGAGGGTTAATATTCAATATATGAGAAACTATGGGCTTATCCAGAGATTTGGGCAGGGTTATTCAGGTTTTGTCTACACTAGCATTTTTGCCAGTTAAACTTGTTAGGGGTGCGAAAAAATACACACAGGACTGACAGAAATTTTACTGACAGAAGCGCCAGCATGGGCAGTGGTAAGATGGCAGGAGACACTCTCCCGCCAACGTAGCTACTGCTACTTGTTAGGGGAAGCTCAGTTATGCCACCAGGAGAACTATCCCATCAGCGTAGAGCAGCTACAGGGACACCTTATAGCTATGTAGCTCCAGCGGTACAGTTGTGTCGCTGTAAGGCCTCTAGTATAGACATAACCTTAGCCTTGCAATATGGACTACAGGGGTGTGAATGGCAGCATGCACCCCAGTGCTATGCTTTAACTCCTTTGTTTGGATGTCTGCAGGATACTAAAACGGTCTTCCTTCCTCGTAATGTAGTCCTCTTGAAACAGGACTACATTAACATGAAGTAGGAAACTTTTCATTCACACTTGCAGCATCCACAGAGCCAAGGGAGTCACTGTGCAGCACTTGGATGCTGCTGTTTTCAGCCTGCTAGTCGAACAGTGGGGCAGTGTGTAGACAAGTCCTAGGCTTTAACTCAACCAGTTTCACATGTTAAGGGCCACTACTTTGTTTACCCTTTGCAGTTGAAGTGTAAAATCCAGCTCAAGAAGACAAGCCTGTGCTGGTTCTGATCACTCTAACAGGCAGAACCAGAATGGAGCTTCAGCACAGGCTACACACCCTAGCTACACACCTGTCTGAGACTCTTGGTAAATGCTGGGGGCAGCTAACCCCTCCCATCACTCGCTATGACACTCGCACACTCGGTCTGACGAAGATGGCTTGGGTTTGTTTAACATGCTGGAATTTACACCTTCAGCTCAAAGTCTGACGTACCAAAGGCTGTTAACACATATTAACTTCCAAACCCTACGACACAAGGCCTTGGAGGGAAAAAAACCCAACTGGCAACTGAGAGAATGAAAACCAGAACAAAGAGTGACGCAGAAAGGAAAAGAGACTTGGAAAAGCAGCAGAGATGAAGAGAAAGGCAATCTAATGGAAAAATTCACACAGAATATTTACCATGTACAGAGCTGCCTGAGCTTCCAAAGTGTGCTTCTCTCCCTAATCTGTAACACATGCTTCATCTTAGCTCCAGTAATGTGTTGTGTGTGTGTTTGCGGGTCACCCTCAGGGAAAACAAGGATAGAAATTACAGGAGGCAAAACCAAAAACAGTACATCGACTGCTTTGGTAAAGCCTAAAAGAACGTCAAGAGGTCTGCAAAATTTTAAACTCCATAAGGTTCACCCATCCTTGTCAATAAATCTGCACAGGCATGTGCCCGTATAAGGCAGGCATTTGCACACCATTTCATTGCACGCCTAGTTTGCAAATTGAATTCAGCATTAATGCCTACAGGAAAAGGTTTTCAGAGCTGGTCTCAGAGGAAATCACAGCACATCTGTAATGACTGGGTTGTCAGTGGGGACTCCACAGCTGAAAGACCAAAATTCCTTACACTTCAGTGACTGAATTCAGTCTTCAGATTTGACACAATAGAGCTTGGAAACTCTTGAAGGGCAATGGAATGCTGTATGACAATGCTTTGCAAAATGTTGCCCTTTTGTCCCATCTTTGGATGCTCTTTGCTGAGCAAGGATAGTCACATGGACACTAGAGCTTGCTTTCTTTCACACACCGACAATATCAATACCTCAGACACAGGCCACTACTGAAACTTCAGACTGAACAAATTAAGACTATTCCCCTCAGTTCATGAAAATCTGAGTTACACCAAAGTAAGCTGAAGGAACTCCTCAGATCCATCTGCTACAGCTGTTTTCTGATGCTGCCTCCCTAACTCACCAGCTATGTTCTGCACTAGTGCCCTGCAAAGAGCAAGGCAGACTGGCTGGCAACAGGGTAAATAAGGAAGTTGGGTCTGTGGGAGAGATGGGGCCCTTGAAGATTTTCCCTACCGCTACCACTGTGTGTCCACAAGCTTGTGTACCTGATGTATGTGCTAGTATTTGTCTGTGGATTCAGAGTGTTACTGTTTGTATGTGTGTGTTGTGGACAATGTGTGTTTTTGGGCACATAGATGGTGCACCTTGTGCTTTGTGCACCCTGGCTCAGGGTATGTGCAAGAATTATGGTCATATATACTCCGTGAATATTGGGTGGGGGTGTAGCATCTTGGTATAACCTAAATAAAGTAATACTAAGCTAAAAATAATTCCCAATTAGAATTTGTAATGCTGAGCTTGGCTTTCTCCTTGAGTCTCTCATTTTCCTTGGACTCTTATGACTTTGGAAATAAGAATTAGTGGCAAACAGCCATCTGGCATGAATTAAAAGGGAGTAGTGAGGGCTTTGTTTGCCAATAAACCATTTTTGGCACACACTTTTATCTGAAAATTAATATATGTGAAATACCTGTAGATGTGGGCACTGAAATATCCATGGTATTTCTGGATATCTGTGGTAAACACAAAACACACTAGAGAAAATCTTTACATTTTGTTTTCACGTATATGTAACAAGTCACATTACTCAGTGCAGTATCCTTGCCTGTTGGCAAGAAACCAGCAATCAAATAGCAAGACAACAGTTAACTGTTGTTTTCCTGCTCTGAATCTCTATTGAATAGCATAGATTGTCTGTCACTTCGGCTCACCGATGGTGACTTCTATCCAAGTAGTCTTGGCTCTCCCAGACTCAAACCAGAAGTCTCCCAAAGTTCATTAGTACCACACAAGTTCATGGGGGAATTAAAGGGGAAAATGAGGAGATTCAAAATAAATCACATGACCAGTAACAATAATAATGGTCAGACTGGATTTAGAAAAACCGCCACTCAGATGCTAAGTGTGGTTACAAAAGAACAGAGATGTTTCCCCTGTATCCAGAGACCAGGGGTTCCAAATTAATTTAGAACACACATGGGAATGGATTGGGTGGTTTCAACTTAAGGTTAAGTGATCAACACAATGGAGCCTTGAGACTTTAAATATGTCTGCTTCAAAGCAAGACTCTTCTTTTGGGTCTGATCCAAAGCTCACTGAAGATGGTGGAAGTCCTTCCCTTGACTTTAGCTGCCTTGGGATCAAGCCCTTCTGCCTCAATCCTGTGTCATAAGGTGCTGAGTGCCCTCGCCAGCCAGTGACTTCACTGGGAATTGGAGGCCTATTGCACCTTATGGAGCCAAATCTTTTGTCCACATTACTTCATAGGACAGTTCCTACTTGTTGGTTTGGGAAATTATTTCTCTTCACAGGCTTTGTCTAGGCTAGAGTTTAAAGGTGTGCTCTTAGAACACCCACTTAGGAATTTCTATGCTTATAGAGTAGTTTAGAGTACAGGCACTACATGGACAGTTAACATGGGTATAAATAGCAGGTTAGACACAGAGACACTGCTTAGGCAGATAGAGTAGAGTGTCCTACACACCTGAATCCTATAGGTGCATATCCTACAATGCTCTCCCATGCTCTGCTTCCACATCTTCATTGCTATTTTCAGCAGTGTAGTACCTGCTGCTGGGTTTTTCACTGCCACATGTAGTTACATGTACCCTACATGCTGCCACAAGCATAGACAAGGTCTTTAAAAAACCTAGAGTAGACAGGGCAGTGTAGACTTCCACACATGTGAAACTGATCAAATAAAGGCTATGCTCACCCTTTAAGATCTTGCCTTTATTAGGAAGAAAGGTAGTGATAAATCCTAGCATGGACATGGTAAACTGTAGCTTTAACAAATGTAGCTAGTCCAAATAAATTCCAGGCTTCCCGTAGCATTTACCTTGGTCAGCTAAAACATGTTAAAAAGATACCTTTTTTCTTAGTATAGATGTGGCCTAATTTGACCAGTTTAGTACCTGCTAAAAGTTCTATATCTTGTCTAAATGAAACTTCAGAACATATCAGCTAATGTCTTCTAACAACACATCTTTAAACCCTGGTGTTCAGTGTTTTCGAACTAAAAAAGCAAGCTGAGACACTGCAACAGTCAGGCTTTATTGCTTCTTCCATGTATGTTGTCTTTTCCCATCAAGCATTTCCTGAAAGTAATTTTCTATACTCTTGCTCATTACCCTATACAGGAGCATTCTACCATTCTATAACAGCCCCTGTTGGGAAGCTATGATAATACCTTGCCCAGACCAAACCTCAGGATCCAGTGTGCACAGACACCTTTTCAAAAGTCACTTACAGTAGAAACAGCAGCTCTCACTCTAGACTAGCAAACACACCTAGTAGAGATACATCAAAAGTAGAGTTTATGCCAGTTCCTAAAGCTATTTTTGCTAGTATACACAGCATCTACACTAGAGTTTTTGCCAAAATACCTAAGTCAGTAAGGGCTTCCATTTGTCATGTTCCTAACCTACACGGCTATGACAGCAAAATTTTTAAGAGTGGACTGGTCATCAGATTGCACCACAGAACTCAGGAATTTGAAAAAGTTATTCACCAAGATATTCTCTGGCCCTTGTGAGGATCTGTTATTTTCCACATAACACAAATTATTAGTATTATTCATTATTATTCCCTGTTATATTTGGAAATTGTAAGTTTCTCCCAAGAAACAACAAAAAAAAATGGAAAAAATGCAGGGAATGCTCCTAACCATGTGTGATTGCACAAACATAACACCATTTATTCTTGATTTTGAGGAGGTAGACAGGAAGCTGTAGCATGCCATGATTCTCTATCATTCAGCTACATTATACTCCTCTAAGATTAACTTGAAATGTGTGGTCCAACCACCACGGCTTTGGTAGTTCTCTCTGAAATGCCACAGTAAGTGTTTGTGTTAGCATTTTTAAACACTAGTTTGATGTCAAAAATAACATAATAGACAATTTTTTGGATTTTAAAAGCCTACCTCCTGAGCTGCTGGTGACCTTGGGTGAAATGCAAAATTTCCCTGTGTCTCTGTTTCCACTCTGATCTTAGTCAGGGCCTCTAGCTGCTGCTGCAATACAAATTACCAATATTAATATTACTAAATAACAGGGGCAAAGTGACAGGCACTTTCTACTGAATGGACAAGATGAAGCAAAGGAGAAATATGACAACTGTGCACAGATATTTGAAATGATAATACAGTGCAACTCAGTTTCAAACCCAATTCAAGTTCTTAAAGCACCTACTTGACTGTGAAATTAAACCACCTTCACTTAGATGCTTAACTTTAGGCAGCCAAGTTTGAACATTTTGGGCCCCATGGTTTATTGGCTAGCCTGTTGCCACATCACATTGGGGTGCCCAGCAGCAGGTAGGTTAGTGTGTGTTTGAAAATAAACAAAAATGAACATGCTTGCTCCTGAAGTCCTCCCATTGAGTTTGATGGGGGTCCTGTGAACATAATGACTTCTGGACTGACCCCTCATTGCTATGGAGTTTGTTTTGTTGCTCCAGAGAATTAATATGCATCCAACCATTCGCCATCTGCTTGCCATACACAATGTAGTTGCCATAAGCTGTAGAGCCCCTGGTGATAGTGCTAATCCAAGTTTGTGTTGGAATTTCAAATGGAACCTCAAGGTTGTAGCTGTGAAAACTGTTTGTCATATGGGAAAATTTTGGCAGAAGACAGAAGAGGGAGGAAGAGAGAGAGGAGGGGAGAAAAGACAAGAAAGCATCAAAGTTCTCTAAATGACTCGAGGGACTGAAATGATCACAGCCTTTCCTGTATGTGCTGGATGAATGGATGTGGTAAACAGGGAAATATCTTGAAGTTAGAAAGGACAAATGAGTCTTTAAATAATGCTAATAAAAAATCCTTTGGATTAGACCTGGTTAATATTTATTGTCCAGATGACACATCCAAACCATGAGAGAGAGGGTGGAGCTGCTTTTTCATCAGCCCCTGGTTGACGTTAAAGACATTCTTCCAGTGACTGTGGTTTCCTTCATACTACACCAAGAAGAGGGCAGAAGGGAACCGTGTATGAATATGAAGGAAAAAAAATGTCTTAAGTTAAATTACTAAATAATGACAGCTGGAGTGAGAAGGCATTAGTTCTATCCTCCTGAAACAACCCATTGAAGAACATGCATCAGTCAGAGCTGGTTTAACTTCCAGACCACATATGGGACCTCAGTTCCTGAGTTCACACAGCTTATGGGTCTTTTCCTGGCTCTACCTAAGAGAAGGACCATGCTCATCCTTTGAGTAATGCACCTCTCCAGTGGAAGATGGCCAAATCTGTGACTGGGGAGACAACCCAGAACAGCCCTGTCATTTCTTATTACAATTATTTATACTGCAAGAGCACCTAGGAGTCCTAGTCACAGACCAGGACACCAGTGTGTGAAGTGCTGTACAAATCCAGAATAAAGGACCCTTCCCACCATTTCAGCACTTGCTCGGTCCCTTGTCTTCTGTTGCTTCATTTTTTATTGCCACACTGAGGTTCAGGGCAGACACTGAAAAACATGGCCCACAATCTCAGTTGGAGGTAAACTGGTACCATTCCCCATTGACGCAAACGTGAGTTATGCCAATTTGCACCACTTGAGGGTTTGGTCTAAGATCTGGAGCAGAGGCTCCCAAACTAATTAGCAAAAACAAAGGCTATCAACAATCACCCACCTCCCCTCTGAAGCTCATGGCGATTTACAAATGTCACAACTGTGCTTGGACTGCCTCCCAAGGCCACTTGGAACTTCAGGATATCAGCCAGACTAGAACTCACACCCTCAGGCTGATGAGGCAGTTGCTTAAAAACCAGGACCAACATCTTCAGACTCTGTGTACTAAATGGCAGACAGTTAAATAAGTGGCCAAGCACCCAGAAGCAACCACTCAACTCAGTGACTGTTGTGGCTACACCAAGTCTCTGACAATCAGGCCAGTTCCTTAGGTTTTTAAGCACTCAAGTTTAAAAACATTGACCTGTCCTGATTCTTAATCCCATTGCTGTAAAGTGTTTAGTGGTTTTCTCAGAGTTTAACTCCATTTGTTTGCTTAAGACGTTGCCACCAAATGACAGTTTCATAAGAGCTCAGCAGTATCCATGTTAACATTGATATACATGGCAAGCGGAGCTGGTATTTGCCTCTCCTTTCCCGCTCTCCCACCTATGTTTTATGAGCCGCTTTTTGCACCACATTATTCCATATTGGAAGGGAAAACACTGAATAGACCGGTGGTTCCCAACTGATTCCCAGGGGCCAAAAGTGGCCCTCAGTGGCTTTCAAAGTGGCTTGCCACTCCGCTCGCACTGGCTGAAGAAGAGAGCCTAAGGACCTAGGTGGAGATCCTTGCTGCATGGCTAAAAGACCAGTGCAGGCTCCATGTTGCAGCCAGGGTGATGGGAGATCAGTGTTCTCTGACATGGCTGTAGCAGGAAACAAGGCAAAGTGTCCTGCCTGGGTCCATAGGTGCTGAGGTCTCTGCTGGAGTCAGAGGGAGGAGAGCACTGATCTCCTACCCCCACCCCCCATCTAAAAAGGGGAGCAACTACAGTGTGTGTGTGGTTTCCCTGCTGCAGCCAGGGTGACAAGAGATCAGAACAACTTCTATCTGACTGCAGTAGAGGGGATGACTGCTGGAGGAGACTGGTGACCCCTCAGGGCTATAACAATGATATCTGTGGCCTTTGAGCCAAAAAGGTTGGGAACCACTGGAATAGATCATAACCTATGTGTTTCACTTGCCATTGCTGTACTGTACCAGACCCCTGCAGGTGTCACACAAGTCCCTGATTTGCATTATCACACTGCTAGATAGACATCCACATTGCTATGAGCACAGACTATTGGGGATTTTGCAGACATGGAAACCTACCTAGGATCTGATAATGAGGCTGGCCTGTGGGCATATATACTAGTCTATTTCTTTATAGATAAAGATTGTGCATGCGCACATCCCTGCATGGGTATACAAAGGCAGAGAAGGAGAATCTCTGAACTAATTAGAAAGGCACACTGAAAAATTGAGATTAAATAAGAACAGAAAAAATCTGCATATAAATCACATTCTAGATTAAGTCTCTTGCTAACATTTGCATATCAAGGCAGGTACTACAGTCATCTAATATTCTGGCTATTCCAAAATTAGCTCAATGACAGGAAGCGCAAAATTCTGCAAAAGCCATTTTCCATTCATTTCTTTTCCGGCACTGTTGCAGGCTATGGCTGTTTTCTATGATGGCTCCATCTACACAGAAGCATTTTACCATGACTAACAGGTTACAGACACAGTTTATTAAACCACAGTTCATAGGTGAGAGTCACTTAATAATCAGTAAAAACAATTAATAAACAATAAATTGAGCCTGTTATTTAGGGGCTGGAATGGGAGGGACTAGCCATAGTCATTCATACCTTGTGAAACTTGTGGTGCTATGGAGAATTTCTTGTAAAAAACAACCCGTTCAGAAAACCCAATTATAGAAGCGTCAGTCATATCAGATTAGGTGCTGATTGTCATCACTATAGGGCTATGTCTACACTACAGGACTCAGCTAAGTTGACTTAATAAGGGCTACTTAAAGTAGACCTGATTAAGTCAACCTAGTGAGGCCACATTGAGCCATAATATGTATATATTCAGAACCTGCATGATGAGTATATTTAATCAACACCATTATTTAGCAAAACAAACAAGGAATCCTGTGGCACGTTAGTCTTTAAAAGTGCCACAGGACTCCTTGTTTGTTTTGCTGAACTAGACTAACACAGCTGCCGCTTTGGAACTTGTCACAGTTATTTAGGATTCAACTGCACCCACGCAAGGTAAGCAGATAATACAAGAAGCTTGTGACAGGGCTGGGAATTGAATCCAGCTCTTCAGAATCACAATGCAGTACCTTAATCACAGGACCATGCTTCCTCATTTGAGTCCAACACAGTGGACTGCCCTTTCATGGGTACTTCATGCTACTTGAGGCCAGCAATAGAAATATCTCAAGTCCTGGCCCTGGGTACAGTTACCAGATGTAAGGCAAAAGGACGACATGTCCTTTTTACCTTCACGTCCTCCATCCGGCAGGCATTTTAAAAATACATGATTTTGTCTGGCTTTTTACTTACAGGGGTTAAAGTATGCTGGAATGCCCTGGAACACCCTATTTTTAGGGGGAAGCATTCCAGGGCCCCCTAAAAACAGAAGAATATTACATTAATACTACATTTTCTCCATGTGTCCTCCAATGTCCTCCTCTTCCTGCTTTCCTGTCCTCTTTTCCATGCTTTGGTACCTGGTAACCCAAGCCCTGGGTCTCTTTTCCAAATAAAAATCTTATCCTGATGTAACCAAATCAGTTTCAGTGGAGTCACTTGTCATTGATGCTGGTGCAACGGAGACATGAACCAGGCTGTGTGTGTGTTTGAACTGCAATCTGCATGGATCTCAGAGGGAGGAGCACAGGTTGCTGGAGGAGAATGTGGAAAAGGCACCAGGAAGCCATTTGTACACATGGCTAGAATGTAGCTGCAGTTGCTGCACTGCACGCCTATAAATAGTTCCCTTAATAAAGGGACCATTTAGCCTCAGAGACATGGTGTCCTCTCATGTTATCACCAAGCATGTGGTACACAAAACATGGCTCACCACTCTACAGCACTCATAAATCTGAGTCAGCCAGCGAGTTGACTGAAAGGAGATAGAGGGGAAAATAAAAAGGGAGAAGTTGTTGAGGCAGTCCTCTGTGACGGAAAAAGGAGTGACGTCAGAGCCAGAGACCACAGGCTCTTTTGCCAAAATTCATGGAATTCCAGCAGGCTCCAGCTGGTCCTCTGGTTTCTGCATTCTGTACTGTTTCCTGGTTACTGGCCATTCCCAGGGATAGGCTGCACAAAACATTAACCCCTTCCCTGTCTTGCACATTCATAAACTCACTCACTGGGGGAGGTTTCCCTTTCCTGATAGAATATTCCACCATTTCGTAATCAGACTTTTTCTATGAATCAATGGCAAGTTTAAAAATAAAAACACTGCCCACATTGGCGGGCTGGTGGGAACGGCACACAAAAAGAAGAAGTTTTTGAATAAGGGAATATTGCTGATTCTGTACCTCATCCTCTCGTTTCCTTCCCTCTTCTCATCATTATCCTTTATTCTCAGTCTCTAGTTTCCTTCCATGAGCCCAGGACTTCTCAGACTTCTTGACTGACTTATGATTGTTTCAGTCTAGAATTCTATTCTTGTGCTTAGTGTAGAGGTTGACCTGAAACAAGACCCCAGTATAACCTCCAGGAAGTTTTCTGGGACTTGGAATGCTTAGATACATAACTGAACCATGAGGCTCCTTCCCTGCATAGAGCAAGACTCAAACTTGGATCCAAGATGGAGACTCCCTCAACTTCAGGAAAAATCCAGGCCACAATTTTGTGGCTAGATGGGCCAGTCCTCCTGCTGTTTGGAGTGAACTTAACTGAGTCTAAGTATAGTTTGGGAAAAAGAATCAAACATCTGCTTTCATTAACAAAATTCATCCTAATTGACTTCAAACTACAGGAGCAGGCCCAATCAGTTTTGTCCAAGAAATCTGGCCATAAAGCACAGTGTGTGGCAATATATTCAGCCAATGAGAAAAACAAGAGAGAAGCATTTCAACATCAAATGATATCTCACTGGCCAAGCACTTATCTTAAAAGCAGGAAATAAGTGAGCCATTTCTGATATCTGATTATTCTCTACCTGCAGAGGACTAAGTAATTAAACAGAAGAACTGTTTGAAAAATTTAGAATTTTACTTTATTTTATTTTTAACAAATAGGGATAAAATTTTGGCAAAAAGTTTGTGAAAAGTCTTCCATTTTTCAACCAGCTCTGCTAACTACGACGCATATCTTCTACGTTGGGCACCATGAATTGCTGCTGCTAGTTACACTAGGGCTACTGGTTAAATGAAAACTCCCTTGTGCATAAGAAATGTGAACCAGTAGCTCCCTAATGCTATCTGTTCTGTACCCACTTGGGACCAACTTTGATTCGCACATCCTAGAAACTTTCTACTCCATTCACCCCTAGCTGGGTTTGAGCCTTTAAGGTTCACATTTTCAAGCGTGTCCCTGCAGCCATGATGGCCAGAGACTGTAAAATGATTCTCATAGTCACATAACTCCCCAGGAGATGGGGCTTCATGTAAAACAAAATATCAAGATACTAGCAAAAGTTGACAGCATAGTGTCAAATTTCCTGGCATCCAACCAAGCTACGGGATTAACACTTGAATCCCCACTTGCACAAAAGTCCTCTGATCCGAGGAGAGCCTCAGGAGAGCAGTTCCTGTCTGACAAAGTCGAATTTTCTCCCACAAAAGCTCATGCAATAAATAGATTTGTTAGTCTTTAAAAGTGGCACAGGACTCCTTGTTTGTTTTGCTGAACTAGTCTAGTAGTTAGCCTAGTAGACCAACACGGCTTCCCCTCCGGAACTTGTGTACCCCAGTGCAGAAATGGCAGTTTGGGCAGGCTCTCATGTTGAACATACAAGGCTGGAGAGGATCCTTGTGCTTCTCCATTTCCTTTCCCCACCCCCACCCCAAGCCCCTGCACAAGGACTTCTTACAATCCAGACTGGGCTGTAATTAAGATGAGAAAAAGGAGTCCTCGAGTCCCACAGGAACTACCCGGTCTCATTCTGCAGAGCATTTTACTTCAAATTGCATGGCTACACAGCTATACCACCAGCCTACCCACCTGTCCTGTCCTCTAGGGGGACTGGGCTTCAAAGCTCCAATACAAATAACAAGGATTTAATTGTTCTTCAGCAGAGCAAAAGTCAGGGATGGGGACAGACCCCACTGGAGGGATCTGTGCCACCTGAGTGAGTCCTTTTACTTCTTTACTGAAGCATTTATAGGAAGGAGGGCATGCTTGTTCTGCTTGCTACCCAAGCCTGGCAGACAGATGCTGTCATTTCACTTTCATTTCTAACCAATGCTTTTGCTTGCCCTGGCACTTTTATTTCAGAGAGCACTGAAGAATTTAGGCAGCATTCAGCTGCAGTGGTTAAAGCAGAGGGCAGACATCCAGGAAACAGCATCTTTTCCCAGGTCCTCAATCACTGACTGGCTACCTCATCCTGGAAGAGTCAGTTGCAGACCTCTGGGCCTCAGTTTTCCCATTTAAATAGAACTAATAATGCCAACCAATCTTTATTATTCATTGTACATAGCCAAAAAGATGGCCCATGCCCCAAGCAGCTTCCAGTCTTAGGCCCAGTCTATACTTAAAAGTTAGGCTGACATTGGTATGGTACTGAACAGAGTAAAAAAAAACAAAAACAAAAAACAACCAACCTCCCCCCTCCCTCCAAGTGCACTCCTGAACACTACAGCTATGTCAGTCCAACACCCAGAGTAGATAGGGTCGTTACTGACCTAGCTACTGCTGCTTGAGGAGGTTGTTCACCTACCGTAATGAAAAAAAAATTAAGTCACTGTAGGAAGCATCCATGTTATGCTGTTATGGTGGCTGTAGCTGTGCCACTTAGCAGCCGCAGTGTAGGCAATCCTACTGTGTGATGTACATAGCAGGTGTATAGTACAAGCGGTAGAGAGGCGGAGCTCAAAGTGACCAGGAGATCACCACTATTAGGGATAGCTTCACAGCTTTATAAAGAGCTCTGAGATCTTTGGATGAATGAAAGTATTTTTAAATCACTTTTGAAATGTGCCACAGCCTGAACTAGGATAGCTGGAGTCACCACTTCAGAACTCACAGCTGTCTTCGCTTGCCACAAAATACATGCCCACCATTCCACTCAGGACAAGGGGCGCCATTCCTGGCGCTGTGGGACAGATGTTAGCTCTCTCACTTCATGGACTACTGCAGTGGGCTCAAATACTATGGTGACGAAGGCAAGGTAATAAATTGAATAGAACAGAACTTTGGGAGGTGACTTTTGTCCTGCTGGACCTTTCAAAACTCTGCCACTGCATATGGGGGAAATATGCATGATCTCAGTAATTATCTAAGCTAGGTGGCTTGTGGCACAGTTAACTATACAGCACACATGTCTGCATTCAGAGGGAAATAAAACTTCTTTGAGTCTCGCACTTAAAATCACTAGCATGTCTGGACCAATTATTGTTAGCAATGTGTGTCTTCCAAGGATCCTGAAAAGGGCCTGTCGGATTGTTTGTACCAAGCTGTGCTATATGCAGTCAGTCCAGCACACCATTATTAGTCACAGGAGAGATTAAACAAACCTATTTGGCCTCTTTCCCCTTTGCTTTGTACTGATGTTCACAGATAAATGTACCCAGGAGAAGCAGGAAAGAACTGCATGTCCCACAGGAGCTTTTATCAAGGCTATGGAGTGAGCAACCAGTAATCACTAAGCAAGTCATTTCCTGGGCTAAAACAAGCCTGTTTTAAAGAACCAAGCAGCCAACAAAATAGCTGAAATCTTTTTTCCTTGGCTCCATCTCTTTGGTCATCTTCTGCTGTGGTTGGTATTTTACCTCACATAGTTAAAGGCAAAAACAAAATCCATAGACCATTTTTAGAACTTGACTTGCACTGACCAGTTCAGAAGGCTCAGAAATGTCACCAGTGTCTACTCCCAAGAAATTTCTGGCTAAATATTGCTGATTTGAAAGGCTAACATTTTCAAACCATGGCCTCTCTCTGTGCACTGTTTGTGTGCTCAAATGGAATACGCATTCACAGAGATAAACTGTGCACAAATAGCGTTTTGCATGTGAATTGTGCTTACAAGTTTTAACGTGTGTTTGGCACAGGCAGCTTCACAAGGGATTCCACTTTAAGTCCCCTTTAAAAATTTGGTCCCCAAGATTGGACAGTATGTATATGGCATTTGAACTTTTGGGTGCATATCCAAAATGACCTCAGACTTTCCATCGACCCTGACTTCCCGCTCTCCAGAATTAATCTCCCCACCATAAGTCTGTTACTTGATCCTATTTCCCTCTTATTTCTGCTCCAGTTCAGTAACACTTTGGGGCCTTTTTTACCTTCCTCCTTTTTAATGTTCAACATTTCCTTTCCTTCTGATCTTCTTTCCAATAGCCCATTAAAAAAAGCAAAAGGGATTCAATTGTTTCTGTATTGTAATGTGAGGCAGAACTCCCTGTTTACTATTAATCATTACCGCCAATCATTTGTAATTTGAGAAGTACAAATGATGTGCTTAACTGATATGAAAAGCCCGGTCTCCAACTAACAGGCTGAGATAGCAAGAGGTAAGTAGCCCATTTCCAGAGCTGTTCACTGTCCTTATGGAATCACAGCTGTTACTGAGGAACGGTTTGCTGTCAACCATGGAATCGCTGGCTGTTCAGAAATCCTACCATGCTGACTAGTGTCTGACTCTACTTTGATCGTAGCTTCTTCTTTGCTGCAGAGAAAGTGCCACCACTGCCCTCTCCTGTCCTTTCCCTGACTTACCTTTTCACTCTTCCGTTCCCATATTTCACTGTAATTAGATCTGTGATTCACAGATGGACAGATCATAGATTAGACATTTCCACTGCCTGTACCTATAAACCCTTCAGACCAGGGATAGCCCCTTTTATATGTTTGTCTGGCATCCAGCATGATAGGGCCAGATTTGGATTAATACCTTTGATAGCTACCATAATATTAATATTACAATGGCTACAGTTCAGCCTTCAGGATCATCTGGCATTTTCCCATCAACATTAAAATCATGTCAACACTACAAAATAAAGTTCATTTTATGCTAATGTTCCCCTGTCCTTCCAAATACCTATTTTTCAGCATCAGCACAGGCTGTTGAAGGACTTTGGGCAAGACCATGTGCTTTAAAAGCTAGAAGTAGTTTCTAAGCATCACTGCAGGTTTTGGACAATGACTTCCTTCCCACTGATGCTGGTGAGGTTGTTCTTTTTAATGTATGTTCTGAATTTAATTGATTATCCTCAAAGTGCACTGATATCAGTCTTCAGAAATTTACCAAGCCTAATTTGACAACCCTGTTACAGCTACAGAAGCTGGACCAATGGTTATAGACATCAGAAACACCTGCACAAATGGTATTACATGGTATAGGCCTAGAGATTCAATTGTGCATGCACAAATATACACCGAATGCTTTACCTAATTTGTGGGGCATGCAGTTATTATGATTGTACACACAAATGTTAATACTGGTCCCTGGCATGTATAAACTACCTAACTCAGTGGTTCCCAATCTTTTCCTTCATGCAGACCACTGCATCATCATCAAAAGTTTTTGTGGACCATCATGTAAGCAAGTCATTTTAAACATAGCCTGTGGCTGACAGGAGTCAAGCTTATATAGCAAGGGGTATTAAAAATGCAGCTGTTTCTAATAATTTATCTTTTTTTCCCCCCTCCACAGACCACCTGTGGTATCTTTGTGAACCACCAGTGGTCCACAGACCACAGGTTGGGAACCACTGGCCAAACTTACAGACACAAGCTAGGTGATTGATTGTGAAAATTAGGCACACAGTTGTACATTATCAAAGGGTGCGTCCCTCACTAATGAGGCTTCCCTACTGATGGATAACAGCCTGCTACAGCTACCAGCAAATAGAGTCACCACTTATGCGTAGTCTATACTACGACACTGAGTCAACAGGAGATACATGCCACAGAATGCATTCTCCCATTGACTTAGTTACTGTCTTCACTCGGCTGTGTAGATGGGAAATGCTCTCCATTCAAAGCAGCATGACTCTAGTTGGAGGGGTGGGCTTACTGCATCAAAGGGAGAGCTCTTCCAGGATTGATTGAGTGGGTCTACAGTGGCTGCTCGGTAGATCCCCCTGCTTCGATCCATGGGGATCAACACAGAATTTTCAGCATAGACATGAGTTTAAACTCACTAAGTAGCAGACTGAAGGTCCTATACTAAACTCCGCTGATGACTTACATGGGCAGACACATGTGCGCGGTTGCACACATACACCCCAAAACATGGAATAAACAGGCAGGCACTGATCAGATGTAAGATAGCAGCACCTTGCTTTGCTGCTATCATAAAAAAGAGATTAGCGTAGCTGACTGTCCACATTCCATTGCTATGACATTGACTGATAAAACAAAATACATGGACACAAAGAATGCATATTAAAATATGTTCCCTTCTGTTTCTGAAAGCTCAAACAAAAATCACGTAAACATTGCTTCATGCTAAGACCCACTGTAGTAGGTCAAAGTGGGCTTGTGATATGATAAGCTTCGGGAGCTATTTCACCTTGAAATACACTAATGTCATTAAAACAAATAAAAACAATGAAGTTTTCATGTTGCTTCCCAATTTTGTAACCTGATGTCACTGAATTGGAAAACATATCGATAGAAAATTCCTAAGAGCATTAATATTAAAGATCTTGTGCAGCTGAGTGCTCTGCCATACAGGAGAGCTAGGTTAAACTTCCACCCATCTTCCCAGGAGCTGCATGAATAGAGTGCTCTGGAGACAAGTCTGAAACCCTAGGGAATATTGCTCTGCATTGTCACACAGGAGATAAGATTTTGATCCTCATGACACTAGAAGCAGCTGGAGCTAGTAGGGAAAAAGAGGCCAATCCAGAGCTTTAGGGTCCTGCAAAAGATTTGGATTACAATCTCAATACAGTCTCTTCTTCCTTTAGACCAGCACAGACTGGGAATGCTATGAAGGAAACATGGCCAGGGTCTGTGGAAAAGGAGAGGTATTTCACTGGTCAGTGGTGAGTAATCACTCCAGGTGGCTAAGGGCTTATATATAGACCCTGTGTGTCAGTATAATTAATGCTGCTCAGTGGCATGAATGTCACCCCCCCACAGAGCAATGCAAATTACACCAACCTAAACACCAATGTGGACAGCACTGTCACTGGGAGAGCATCTCCCACTAACAAAGTTACAATTTCTTGTGCAAGTGGTTTTATTATCCAGATGGGAGAGTTCTCTCCCATAGACATACAGCATCATCTGTACATCATGCATAGGTACAGCTGTGAAGCTTCTAGTGAAGATTAGCCCTTCACAGCAACAGTGGAAAGTGGTGGAAATGGAGCTTGGCAAGCTGCTTTAGCCCACAAGAATGGGTCCGCACTGAAGCAGGAGGTTTTCATGTTGCCATAACTGGGATTTTCACTATCCAGGCTTGGCAGCATCACTGCAGCAAGACAGCCCCTTTTAAAGGCAGATCTTCGTAATGGTATTTTCACATTACAATCTATCATGATGCAGGAAAGAAGGGGTAATAAGAAGTAACTGTGCCACACTCCAGTACTGATCTCATACCAATTAGTTGTTCTTACACGGCACCCTGACCAGAGACACTATCTTCCTAGGAAGCCTATATTGTCATAAAATCATCCGCAGCAACTCTCTGTGGATGCAGCTGAAAGCTATGGTAAAATCCATGAAGTTCAAAGCTAATCTACTCAGGTAGGTAAGCCCTATCTCAATCATTCATCTCAGTGAAAAGACGAGATCTATGCACAATCTTTCAGTCCAAAACCTGCTTGCTCATTGCAGTTTTTCCATCTATGACCAACTTGATTCTGTTCAATATCAAACTGCAGAACCCCTTTTCTGGGTGTTGAAAGTAATGCTATTCCTTGCCAGCACATCAGTTGGTTGCCTTTCTTTGGTAATTTACAGATCAGATCCTTCCCCTAATCCTCTGGGCAGAGTTCTTTTTCCCAAACTGTATGGCATACTTTATTGCAGGGGTCTCAAAGTTGGGGCCCGAGGGCCACATACGGCTCCTTAAGTTATTCCCTGCGGCCACAACAACACTAACATTATCAATATTTGCAATATCATTGTATGAAAAGGTTTCAGCAGTGCAGCCCTTTGCATAACATATTAGTCCTCATGGGAGCCTCATGGTGATTTGCATTTGAGATCCCTGCTTTACGTAGTTCATGTATTACCACGTCCTCACCAGCTTTAAGCATTTTAATTGTGATCTTATCTTGACCAGGCACTTTGACAGGTTTTATCTGTTTAACTGCTTTCTCTATTTCTGTTTCTGAAATTTCTAGCTGCAAAGTGTTTAATTCTTCACCTTTGCAGCCATCAACTGGAATTGCTGGTTTTGGTTCACTGAACACTTCATTCAAATGTTAACACTCTCATTCCTTTTGTTCCGTTTCCCTCATTAAGAATTTTCCATGTTTTCCTTTTAAAACACCATTGTGACTCAGGAACTATGATGACAATTACTTACACATAAAGCCAGGGTAGCCACATTAGTCTTTAAAAGTGCCACAGGACTGGCTGGCTGTTTTTCTCAGCGTCACCACTCACTTCTTCACCTTCTCTCACTTTTTTGTCAAAATATTCTTTCTTATCCTTCTGACATAACTTGATTACTACTGTTTCTTTCTCTGTACACTTCCATTGCTTCAGGTATTGTTCTTTTCATCATGTTACCTTTGCTTGCCTCTTTAAAGCTTTGCTTTCCTCAGTCAATTTGTGTGCGCACATGCACATGCCTGCATCTGCTCTTCTTTCTTGATCCTCTTGGTCCAGCTTCTCAGCAGACATCTTGAGACTGAGACCATCATTCTTATATCATAATTTATTGTCCATTGCTCTTGAATTCCTCTCTAGAGCTGGATTCTGAGCTGCCCATCAGACAGTTTCTTCACACCAAATGCCATTTTTTTGGCATGTGTTAGCTTGTCTTTTTAGCTTTATTCTAACTGTTCCAATGACAATATAGCGGTTGCTGTCTACCTCAGCCCTTTTAAAAGATTGGGTGTCTAACGGGGATCTCCTCTACTCTCTACTTATGGCAATGTAATCCAGTTATTTTTCAGCAATTCCGTCATATGACTTCCGTGTTATCTTACATTTCCTGGGATGGACGAAGTGCCCACCCCTGTGCACAGGTTATATACATGCTGCACAGTTCCAATATTATTCCACTGTTGTCTGTCTGTCCCTAAGTTCTGCGTTTATCTATGAAACACTCATATCTGCTGTTGTCATTACCAACTTGGGCATTCATAGTACCCATAACCAAAATGATATTACAAGCATAAATCTGATTTTATGGATCTTGCAATTTATTGTATGCTGTGTCTTTTGCTTGTTCATTGTGATCATTGGCAAGTGCATAATCCAGGACGTAAGTTATTTTCTCATGATTTGTAACAAAACATATCTTTAGAGTTCGTGAGTCAGCTAGTTCCCATTGCTGTAGCGCTCATGCTGCCTGTTGTTGAGGGAGTGCTTTGTGTGACCATTACTTCCTGAAGTGAAGCCATTTGAATGGAGTCTTCTGCATCCAGTCCATCTCACTTAGTTCAATATTAGTATTCTCAGAGTGAGCAACTTCCCAGGGTCCTGCACAGTTCTCACATTCCAGGGCCCAATTTTAATTTTTATTTAGTTGTTCATGTCTCTCATTTCAGGAATGAACTCCCTCATCAGTCTGTTCCATCATCTTCATACCTCTGTTGATACTGAACACTTAGCGATCAGTGTGGATACCCACGAGACACAGTACACCCGATTTGTAGATCAGTACGTTTTTATGTGCAAGGTATTCTATAAATATACTAGTTACATACAAAACCTAAATTAACTACAATATATGATACCTACTAAGCCTAGGGAACTATTCAGTCACCTAGAAGGCTGTATACAGGAACAGTTTTCTTCAGGGGCCCTGCCAGGGAGTCAGTGGCCTTTGGTCCAACTGGCAACACCTCCCACGGAATCAGGTTTCAAAGAAGCACGCACCTTTGTTTAAATAACTTTTTATACCCTTCCAAAAACAGCTTTCACCTAATTACCTCTCTTCTCATTATCATATATACTAATTACCTAAATTGGGTCCTTACCCTTGACTACATTCCTTGCTCACCATGATAACTGGGATCATCAAAACAACAGTTTGTGAAAGGAGGGGCAGTATAAAAACATGCCCCTTGGCAATGAAAAAGTGTTACCTCCAGACATTCAAGGATAATTTGTTGTTCCCATCTCTGTTATCTTTGCGCAGTAGCAGGCATACATGTTGCGTATTTCATCTTTTTGCTGTGGTATGCAGAAACTGAGACACCTACATGGCTACTCAGTGATCCTATTCATCTTTGCCAACCGCAAGATGTCATGCTGCAGCAGTCACAATAGTCAAGCAAGCAACTGAAGCTATGCTAGGCCTGTAGGAAAGTGACTAGGCCACTCAAGTTGCACTGGACTTCAACTTCCATTCAAACTCATTTGCTGTCAATTCAGTGATCCTGAAAGGCCATGATCCCTTTCAAGCTGGTGAATTAAGATAGACTTGTATCTAGGTTGTTCTAATAACTACTTTTTTGTATAGGGACAGCTAGTTAGCTTAACACAACAGCAGGCCCCAGCTCCTTGGTCACTATATTTTGAGCAGTCCCATACCATGTATGAGACTCCATCATTCACCACCTGAGACACATGCCAGGCGCTTAGGGTGCTCTTTTTGTGATAGGTGGTGGTTAGATTGTTGAGACTGAGCATAACAGCAGAAGGTGAGCTGAATGCATCAGGAGTCTGATTCTCCAGATAGGTTCAGCTTTTTCCTTTCACTAGGTGTTTAAATCAGACTCTTCTCCTTACTTAATTTGAATTGTTTTGGAGGGTTGATCCCTGTCCCCCATAACCAAGCAGTTCTTCATGAAAAGGATGAAGTCCCTCTTGGACTGCATCCAGTTCCTTGAGGTGAAAGCATAACGGGACATTTCATACCATAAAAATGATAAATGATACTTGCCAGTTTTTTCCTAGTTAGGCATTATCAAACATTACAATGAAGCCCTTGATTCGTTTATAAACAAATGTCCCATTATACCTCACCAGGATACAGGAGGGGCAGGTGCTTCTCCACTCAAAGAGTGAGCAGCGGCTTAGTGGGGGGCTTTCATTCTCATTTGACTTAACCCTCTGCATGCCACAGTCATCCTGCTGTGATTACAGTGAGAACAATTGGATTGGTGTCAAGGGGAGAATGTGGATTACGCCAAAGGTCTACAACCATGCAATATGCGATGCATGTTATGGGCCATGTTTCTTGTTCTCTATCAATAATGAAACATGTTACACTTATATAGCAGCCTTTGCTAAAGGGTCTCAAGATCCAGTTTTCACACAGTTTCCCTTGACAAGATGGGGAGATGAGGTAGAATTTTTTGGGACTTGCCCACTGTCACACAGTTAGGAGTACAACTCAAGTGTTCTGAGGTGGCTGGGGCTGGTTCACCAGACAATGCTTCCCTGTTGTCCAAGCTGAATCTTTCCCTCTGGAGAGACTGCAATCTTGCTTTATGTCAAAGGATTCAAGACCCATTTGGCCACTTGTTTCAGATACAATTGCATATGATAACAATAGGATATGATGTCAAGAGGCTAGAGAAAGCCCTGAGACATGGAGTCTTTGGGCAAAACCCATTGAAATCAATGATAAAACTCCCATTAATGTCTCTGGTGCCAAGATTTCACCTCTGAATTCTGTTCTTACCTCTGCTGCTTGCTCACTAGATAACTGTGGTCAAACCATGTCTCTCAGGCTACCTGTCTGTCTCAGGGGTGTAATATTTACTTACTGTCCAGCAGTGCTTTGAGGGCTTTCTATGAGTAACATCATGTAATATTATATATAACATATTTTCATGGAGTTATTTCAGATCTAAAATGATTTTTTTTTAAATTTAAGAGCTGTAGTTTTGAAACTTTTCTGTCTAATTTACTTCTTGGTCTCCAGCACCGGTTCATGATTTGTAAGTACATATATCAGAAGCACTAAATGTGATCCATCCTGTCTGGGGTTTTTACTAGTTTTATTATAGTTACATGGCTGCCATTAGCTAATTGGTGTCAGATTTGATTACAGAACTCATACTAATTCATTGATACACTGGTGTAGTTCTGTTGTGTTTTGGAGTATTTGTAAATTACAAGGCAATTTTTCTCATTGGGTGTTTTCTAATTACTCCTGTGGCAGCATGAAATGTTTTCTTGCATTTGCTGTAGTCATGACATTCATTAAAGATGTATTTTAAAAAACTAGAGTTATTTCATTGATTTCAGCGGAAAAGCAGGGTGCAACAATAAGCAAAGAAAACTGCAATTCCAATATCTGGATGAATCTCTCTTTGAAAGGTTCATTCAGGTGCAAACAAGTGCAGTAGTATGGAGCCCATTCTGCAAATCTTTACTCAGAAATGAAGCCCTTGTGTGGCTAGGCCTATCAGGGCACTATTCTGGTGTGCAATGACTAGCTGTGTGGCTAAGCCTTTACATACTACGGTTTAGACAAGAAACAACCCACAAGTGACAAGTTTAGAAAAAGTTGGATCCTGAAACACTCATTCTCAGCACCCAGCTCTCATTTTATACTTTGAGGCAGAAGCTGGGGGGAGAGAAGGGGCATTATTATACACATACATGTGCATACACATATTGTGTACAGCACTTTATATTATATGAGTCCTGTCTCAGACTAAGGCCTCTTAAGTACTATTGCAATACAGAGGAGAAGAAGAAGAAGAAGAAGAATTCAGTGGAAGCTTAGGGACCTCAGGATTTGCAGATCCAAACCACAGACATTGTGTTGGTATTAAATATATCAAAATCTAAATTGTCTGACTTACCACAAGAGACTTTAGACAGCAGCACTGACAGATGTTTGCATGATAGTCGTTCACATCTGGAAGCAAATAATTCTGTTGTGCAGATAAAACAGAGGTTAAACAAGTTACAGCTTCCAAAACACAAAAAGCCAGAATTTCCATAGTAAAAGATGCTGTAGAATTTCCCAAGACCTGTCCTCACCTGGCTGATGGATCAGGATTTCTGTAAATATATGATCCTGCCATGTTCCTGGCTTCAACATCATCATCAGTACCAACTTGGCTCCAGGCTCTGCAACTCATATTGCTATCCAGGAAGATAAAATAGGTCATGAGATACACCCCGAACCATGCATTAGAAACCAAGAGGCAATTCTAAGGCACACAGATGTTCAATAGGACATATATGTGGTCAGTATTAAAGCACATAACATTTGAGAATCCATTTGGAAGCTGGCCATTTTCATAAGCTGTTTTCATTTGAAATCTAGGCTGCAGCCTGACTGGGTAATTCTACTGATTATCATAGTATCCCATCTCTACAATCTTCCAGCTGCTCTGATTTCTTGGTATTTTCTCTAAACGGGTATGGTTTAGGTAAAAGCAACATAATCTAGTGGCTAGGGCGCCAGGCTAGGAGTCAGGAGGCAGGCACCTTTTCACAATTCTGCTACTGATATACTATGTGAGCTTGGGCAAGTCTCTTCATCGATCTGTGCCTCTGTATCTCCTCCTTCCATGAGTTTGTCTGGTCTCCTTAGGTTATAAGCTCTTTGAGACAGAGACTTTCTCTTATAACATGTTTGAACAATGGGGTCCCAACCTCAGCGCGGAGCTCTAAGAGATACCCAAGTACGACTACTGATTCTAACACTCCTAAGGTTTAGGTTTCCTGTATTGCTAGTAGCTGAAGGAGGCTTCATTCATGTTTCTACAATTCTTTAAGAGCTGCAGAAGGAAGGTGCAACAAAGACAAAGTATTGTTATAAATTCAATTTTAAGAAAATAAAACTGGTTAAGCATAAATATCCAGAAACGATGTTCATTCTTCTAAGACAGTGTTGGCTTATTTCCCAACCAGTGATCATATGCCAATGATTTTTCATCATTACACCACTTGGCTATATGCATTGATTTCAGGTAACAAGACAATATGCAATGGATGCTAAAAGTTTTTAGATGTGCCTAGACTAAAAATTCCAGATTTCGTATCCTGAACTTTGAGGTCTTTCAAAATATGAACACAGGTTCGTATCCAGATTTTGCAGCTGGTGATGGGCAAGGGTGAGGAATTATGGAGATTATTGTGGAACTCAGACCATTTTGATAGTACACCTAATTGCTTCTTTATTTTCTTCTCCTGCTCTAGAAGCTGGTTTGTAAATTTTCATTGAGGTGATCATATTTTGTCTACCAGTGAAGGGGAGCACCACAGTCCACAAACCCACTGTATATAGCATCCTGCAACTGGGTGAAAATTAAATAGTTTCCAGTGAAAATTAAATAATTTCTTGTATAAATAGGCATTGCTCCATTGACTCCAGTAAAGTTATGCCCAGATACACCAGCTGAGGATATGATCCTACATGTGGAAATCTGTTTCTTTAATCACCCATCACAAGCCAACACTAAATCTTGTCAGTTCAGGAAAAAATATCTGGACTAAAAGAAAAGTTCTCTGAGTGCATAAAAACAAATGTGCTCCTCCAAAGTCATTGACAGGCGTTTATAATAAGAGGCAATGTTAAAGTATCCAATGCAGCTATGAATCTGTAACTTGGAAGTGTAAGTTGCACAGCAATAACAAAGAGAAGTAGTATCATATCAGCCTATGTCACTTATCCTGAAAGTATGCAGTGCAAGAAGAAGGAAAGTCAATCAAAAGGAGGTGTTGATGGCACAAAGAAGCAAAGTTGCTTATTCAAGGGGAAATGAAACATTTATCATCAGTGGTGCTACTAACAAAAGAGTTAATGCCCAAGAAACTTAAGTAAGGCAGCAAGGTGGCTTTTTAAGAATAATAGAGAGCACCTGCATAGCAACAGCTGTGTCCAAGTCAACATTCAAACTGTCTGACTGGACATCTTAACCTCCTTAGATTGTTTCTTTTTCCCTGAAAGGATGGTCTAACTTTTACAGACCACCTCTATCCAAAATAAATCTAATTTTGCCACAGAACAAATCTCTCTTTGTGATTAAACAATCTTAGCTGCAGGTCGTTTGCCTCAAGTATCATAGGAACACAAATTCTTCACTTCAAACAAACAGGGGTGAGAACATAGGAAAAAAATGAAATTCTATTTAGAAGTTACCCATATGTTTGTGAATAGAAAGGTTTTCACTGTCAGTTCAGCTCAGAAATGCACATATGCAAATAAGTACACACACAATGCAAGCTGTAACAGTAGTAACCAATTAACCTTTTTTTTTTTTTTCCCCACCTGAAGAATTAACTGAAGATCCTGGAACAATTTCTGCTTGCAGTCACACAGACGCAACCTCTGAAGTCAAGGCAGGGGTATCACACCCATGTAATTTAGTGCAGAATTAGCATATTGTGTCTGAGTATAAAGGTCCTGATTCAGCAAAACATCCCTATACACTACAGGACAGCACTTCAGCACCTGCCAAGTCAACTCTGAAGTCAATGAGATGAAACTGCATACTTAACATGTCTTTAGTGCTATCTTAAAGAGGGGGGACATAAGCAAATGCTTAAGTGATTTGCTAAATCAGGTTCAAAGCATGTATGATTTCATGTATGCTCTGCTGAACCCTTGATCTTTCGCTTGTTGATTTAGAAAGGGCATATGCACATGACTAAACCCTCTTCTTTGACACGCCTGTCAGCAATGATGAAAATTTATGCCCAATGCCATTGGAATACTGTGTGAATAACCTCGTACTAAGTAAATAATACATTGCAAGTGGTTTCCTCCTTTCTCCACAAAATGCAACTGTTTATTTTCTCTGTCAGTATCAAGATTAAAATGTCCAGAGTGGTAGTCTGTGTACAGCAAAACCAATTAGCATCCTGTGGCACTTTGATGACTAACAAATTTCTTTGGGCATAAGCTTCCATGGGCTACAACCCAATTTACGAAGTGAGCTGTAGCCTATGACAACTTATGCCCAAAGAAATTTGTTAGTTTTTAAGATGCCACAGGATTCTTGTTGTTTATGATTAAAATGAAATCATGGTGCAAATGAATGCAATCACCTTTCCCTAAGTGAAGTTTGCATAAAGAAGAGCTTTCACTGATTCAATATTGAACTAGCTTCATTTTTTAAATCTTTTAGGTTAAGGTATGTGATCTGTTTTTAAACTATGTTAATAAGTTTGTTTAAAGACTTTCTCTCTCTTTATCACATGGTCCTCTCAGACTCATGGGTTATAATTAAACATGGAAAACCCAGTACAATAGATATTTCATTCCACAGTACAGCAAAATCTGAAACTGGTGCACAGAAATTAGACATGGCCAGTATCGCTGCTGAGTCACTGTGGTGCTGGTGTTTTGAAGAGGTTCCAGGCTAAGCTAATGCCTGGTTTAACCCCAATGACTATGGTAGGCTTAAAGACTAAATTTGCATCTTTCGGTATTAAACAAGTTAGAGATGCAAAGGACATGTGTTGCTATAGGCCAGCTTCTCCATCCCCCTTGGGTCTATACAAGCTGTTCTGCTAGAGAATTTTCATCAGTATTTTGGCTCAGTGAGTTCTAAATGACAGTAACAACATGGTTCTGACCACTTCCTTTCAGTGGTTATTTCAAAATTTAAAGGATTTCACTATTACAACATTCACCCTAAAGTTTCCTTTGTTCATACCCTTTCCATTACTCCTAATTATTCCCCGTGGTCCATACTGAACATTTTACCTCCCTCCTTGATGTTTACATCATTCAAAAACCTGCAGGTTGTATTTTGCCTTTAGTCACTCTTTATAGCCTTAGACATACTGAGCTCATTAGTCAATCCCTCCAGCCGTTTAAGTAGTTTTGTTGCAGTTCTCTGAATTCCCTGATACCTTGGTACCCATATCTATCTGCACTACAGTCATTCTGACATCTATAACCTAGAAGATTATGAGTTCGTTGAGTGAAGATAGTCAAAATATATACCAAAGTTCTCCAGGATCCTTTGCTTTTTATGATAATGCATCCATTTAAAAGATCTCATGGTCTCATCATTTTGGCTGGAGACAATATTTACAATTTAATTTTTGAATGAAATCATAGAAGTGTACCACCAGAGGAGACTTCAATAGGTCATCTAGCCAAGTCCCTGAAATTATCCCTAAGACATCCTCTCAATGTGGCTATAAAGCTGCGACTATCTCCAGTGATAGTGATTCTCCAACAATAACCAGATCAGCTTGCTTCATTTCAATCTATTCTTATTAGACCAGCTTTTGCTTCTTTTGAAATCAATGGCCAATCTGCAGTGGGAGCAGGGTCTGGGTTGCAGTTACTGGTACAAATTCAGCCCTACTGTAACTCCATTGACTTCAGTTATATTACGTCAGGTTGAATTTTTGTCCCAAAATAGTTCCTTAATATATCATCAGAACGTTCCTGGTTGCAGCGTATGGTCCACTGCATCTTGTTCTGTTGTCAAACCTAGTGGTTAACTGAGCCCCATTATCTTCATAACTTTCCTGACTTTTAAATCAACTATAGACCGCTCTTAGTTGGGCAGATTGTTAGATTAACTTTTAGCCAACTGTAAGCACCTCATTATAAGCAAGGACCACATTAGCTTTTGTGTTTTGTGCAAATTCTGAATTCTGAGTGTCTGTACACAGTAACATCTTTCCTTCTTGCTCCCCTGAGCAGCCAAAAGACAGCTGGGACAATCAGGTCCAATAGAAATAACTAATACATCTGACTATCTATGTAGCCCTGATAGAAGATTAACAGTAAGAGCACAGTAGCTGAGTAGAGAATGGGCCTCTCCCAATTTAGGGTATGCAGCCCTTCACAGTTATTAATTCCTGTGTGCTAAGTTTAGGACCATAACTATGGCAGGATGAAGGGGGCTTTGCCCCAGGCACCCCAAAGTGGCTCCATTAAGCCACTCTATGAAAGGGCACATTCTACACCACTCGTTTCAGGAGCCAACCATTGTAAGGGGCACGTTCTGAGCAGAACATGCCCTGGGCACTGGAATGACTAGTTACAGCGCTAAACATTCACCCAGCTGCTTTCTGGGAAAAGGATGCAAGACACAAAAATGCACTTCCAATTCTGATGCAACAAGCAAAGTTAGGCTAATCCCTTGATTCTTACTATTGCTAGGCTACAGTGTGTGAGTGATGTATTAGCATATTGGGTTGGAAAATCCTAGTTTTCAACAGAGAAGGATTGCAAAATCCTGAATTCTTTACTGACTCTTTCAGCATAAACTGTACAGGGGCAGCTGTTCTTCAGGATACTCATGACCAGTACAGTAAGAGATTTATTTGACCACTTTATTTTCTGATGGTGGTCACCTAGTGTTTAGGCAGCCATCTTCATACAGACCCCAACCCTGAACTGAATATCACAAATGGGCACAGGTGGTTCTCAAACTGTAAATGGGTCCTTAGAGTCTTAGACAATATGGTCTAAGCTAGGATCTAACTTTTTCCTCTGTTGCAAGGGAATGGGCTCAAGAATTGGCTGCTTGTCTGACTCCTTCTCCTCACTCTAGCAACACAATGATAAATTAATATTGAAAGACTTCAATTATGAGAGCTGAAAAATTTAATATTTAGAAAGATAAAGGGCCAAATATTTTCTCAGGCAAAACACTTGTTGAGTCAAATCATGTAAGGAACTGGTTGTCTGCAATAACTGTAATTCTGCCATTTTCATGGATCTCAGCGTCTCGCACAATGGCACTTTGACAATAATTTATTCAGTTTTGCCCGAGGAAGGATATCAAGATTTGGGTCTATTATTTCTTATTTCATACTAAAAGGTTGTTTTAAGATAAAAGGATCTGGAATGTCATAGCTTTTAGGGGAATTTCTTATAGGCCATTAAGACATTTCCTAGATAGCTGAAGTCACTGTATGCTCAGCCTCTTGACGCCCAGAACAGTCAAGGCAGATGGTAACAGCCCAGATACACTCGTATTATATTTAATAATATATGTCCAGCACTACTTTAATGTGGGTTTGTTTCTTCCTCCTTCTGCATGTCTCTTGTGGTCATCTTGCCTGGATCACACAGTTGGGCAAAAGAAGGTCACTTCCTCTGCTGCAGATGGGAAATTGAGTCTTTGCAGTTACAGAAAGTGATGTTGTTTTACATGTTTGCAACAGAGTCAACTTCAGTAACATCAAGGACTTGAACCAAAAGAACCCATGTTTCATGAGTTTGTCTTCTGCTTTCAGACAGATATGGCTGCAAACTGCTTTGAATGTTTGGTACTTAACATATAAGAATTTTCACTGTCTAAGCCAGTTTGATGCAGTGGCATAGCCATTCCTTGATTTCTGGCTGGGCCCCTGAAAGTAGAGGGTGGGCTCAATCAAGGGTAGTTTCTGGTCACATGACTGGACCCCCCCCCCCCAAGGGACGGGGAGAGGCACCGCAACCAGGAGTGAGACAAACTTTGCTGTCGTGGCTGCATGGCCAGCCAGTAGCAGGTGGCCATGGTTGTGAGCAAGGCAGAAACACGAGTGCCAATACCTCAACTATGTCCAAAGTCGTGACTGTGGACCCAGCAGCCACGGCCACAAGTGGGGCAGAGATGTCAGTGCCAGCACCTCTGCCCACTCACAGCTGTGACTGCTGGGCCCCACAGCTCCAAGCAGAGCAGAGATGTCAGCACTGGCACCTCTACTCTGCTTGCATTCACTGACTGCTCAGCAGCCCCATGGCCACAGCAAGGAAATTCGCACTGCAGCCAAGTGCTAAGGGTGGACCTCATGCCAAAGCAGGTGGGCCGCAGCCCACCAGGGCCACCCATGGCTATGCCCCTGGACAAGATGGAGAGAATGACAAAAAGAGACCTAGTGGGGTGCAACCCCTCCTCCCCCGCTCTCTCTCCCTCTGCATTTGTCTATTAATCTAACCTATTTAGACTGCACCCATAACCACAGTATCCGAGTACCTATAAGCAATATAACCAACCATAAGAGTGATGCGGGTCCAGGAAAAGACCTGGGGCCCAAGCCCCACATCCCCCCGGTCCCAATTCGAGGTTTGGGCCGATCCTGCCTCGGGCCCAGATTGGGTTCCTGCCATGGGCAGCCTGGTCCCGGACTCCCAGCCAGGGTCAGGGCTGGGGAAGACAACTGACCCGGGGCACTGGCGCTGGGACACGGGTTTCAAGGCCCCTATGCCCAGAGCCAGTGACACCACTGATCAACCAGTTGTTATAGTCATGCCAGTCAGTAATAAATGAACTAGTTCTATTTCTTTAAATTGTAGCCTCCAGAAGTAAAATTCTTTAAGGAAAAGATGAAGGTATAAGAGAAATTGGAGAATAAAATACACCAAGGGTCATAAGGAAAAAAGGAAAAGAAATATGTAAAGAAGAAAAAAACCTCTTGCATCACAGCTGTTGGCATAGGAGAAGGGGATCACAGTTACACAGAACACTTTCCTTCCATGGATAGCCACAGGAAATCTGGAGAAAATTGTTCAGTTAAAGCAGAGGTTCTCAAACCTTATGTCATTGCAATACAGACGTGACACACCACACTGCTGTTTTTTCCTCTGCTGCCAAAGAAATCTTCATGTAAAAGGGATTTTTTGGCAGCTGGAGGCTTGACTGGCAGCCCCCAAGGCCATGAAACAGCTGATTCTGCAGTGGCTCTTGCAGAGAGCCATTGCAGCTTCAGCTCTCAAAGGGCCAGCAGCGTAAAATCAGCCTGCTGACTCAGCTGTCCTCAGGCTGTCAGCAGCTGGCTGATTTCATGCAACACACTCAGCCACTGTGCCCCAACACACTTTTGCATTGCGACACATTGATTGAGAACCACTGAGTTAAAGCAACAAAGATTGAATGTACAATAGAAGGAGACTATGTTATGAGCAGGCCTTATGGGTTTTCAAAGTCAATAGAACATAGTCTCCTCTACACCCAGAGGATTTCCCATCAAGTATGATGACGATGTTGAACTTTATATTAAATACCAGGGGCGTTGCTGGCACCTGGCACATGGGGCACATGCCCTGAATGTCTGGACCTGGGCCCGGGGCGCCTGTTACAGTGTCTGGCTCTCCAGGCTCCGGCCCCAGCTGGGGATTGAAGCCAGGACACCTTCAGTGGTGTCTGCTTTTCCCGGCGGGGGATTGAGGCTGGGACGCCCACGGCAGCGCCCACCTCTCCCGGCCCCAAACCTGGCTGGGGATCTGGGGCCAGCATGGAGATGGCAGGAGTCCAATGCACAATCAGTCCCGGGGCATTAGATCATGGCCTAGGGGCCATGGCCCAGGACCAGGGGGCGGGGCCTGGGCCCATGCCCCAGGTCTTTCCCCGAGGCAGCAACGTTCCTGTTAAATACCCATTGACATCTGCCCTGCTTCCTCCTGTGCCAAGAATAAACAATTCAGCCAATGGCAGAAGTCTGTGTATTATACCAGAGTACTGTTTCCCAAACTAATTTGGCCACAGAACACTTTTGGCTTGGAATATATTAATGGAACACATATTTGATGGTCAGGGTGGAAGGGTGGAGGGGAAGAGGAGGGTTCATACTGAAAAATTGCTGCATGTATTTTTCCTAAGTTGATTTAAAAGAGTTAGTTTTTTGGGGATGTCCATGTTCTATTATGAACACATTATAAATAATAATATGCTTACAATCAAAATACTATTCAAAAGCTTAGTATTTTTGATGCACACAATTTCATATGTAATATTTTAGAAGGAAAAATACAACTAGCATTGAAATTTTTTCCTGAAGCACCTATTCACATGGAACACAGTCTGGGAAACAGTGCACTAGAGTTAGATTTGGCTCTAGATCTTTAAAACTGACTGCTGCAAGGATCGAGTGTATGGTGAGATGGCCAGCCTAAAGAGATTATGAAAATCATGCCACACTTCCTTCCTGCAACAAAAACTTACTGAAGAACATTTCTGCATTCAGAATGAGAAACCTCTGATCTGCTGCTTACGGGCAAGTTACTAAAAATATCCCAAAAACCACATTAGTTGAAATTTTTATTGACCTTTTTTATTTCACCAAAGTTTCACATTGAATGTTCAGGGAGAACCACCAAAGACCACACAAAGGAAGAGACAAGTTATAACCACAGCAGCCTGTTCACACAAACAAACCAAGAGGGCAAGCTAATTGGAAAGGACATTTGTATATTTCTGCTGGTGGAGGACATGAGACTCTAGACTAGATGATATCAGTTAACATCACATCCTTCAGTGTACATGGAGTAATAGTGAAACAAACTCCAGGGATTTAACAAGAAATTAAAATAAACCTGATCAGGCTACCAGCTCAACTAATACACTGCCTTTCAGGTCTTTCTGTGGTGTTTTTTAAAATCTGTGTTTCTTTCAGGGCTGGATACTGTGTGAAAGCTCCAGAGACAGTCTTTGTGAGCTACAGGCTGCCAGTGGCACAACTGCTCTTCACCCTGGTGTTACTTTGCCAGTTCCTACAGCTGCCTGAATGTTACTGTTTTGTTGATATGCTTGATGCAGAAAATGTTTCAGTAACCTCATCTGGATAGGTGCACAATTGTTCAAGCTCTTCCTGAATTCCTGCATCAGCTGGAATTCCTGCTTGCCATGGTTTTGTCTTTCTGAAAGTTTTATGTCTTACATATGTCACTGAAGAGCCCAGTTTATACAGTTAATAAAATCTAGCACAAAACTAGCCTTTAGGTTCATAGTACGCATGAGATACATACAGCTCAAGTCAAAGTGCTAAGACCATGATTTTGAAAGAAGCCCAAGAGCGTTATGCACCCAACTCCCATTCCCCTAAGATTCCTTAAAAATCCAGCCTTAATGTCTATTGAGTCTCATGTTCTAGAATGACTAATCTGATTATTAAGAGTGAACATACAAAGCATATTGATTATAAATTTACAGCTGAAATTTTCAGACTAAGGGATTTGGATACCCAGTTGTCTCAGGAAGTTTTGAAAATATCAGACTCAGGCTATAATATATAAAGAATCTTATTTTTTTCAATGATGTTTAACACCCCCCTCATGTGGGTTTTACAAAAGCTATTATTCAGTTTTTGACTGATTTTCACTCAGATTTTGGATTACACAGATACATGAAAATCCAAATTATGTTCAGAAGATGCAACGCCTTAAACTATATAGATGCATTTATGTTAATAATAAATTAGTCTATGTCTAAATAAAAGGTTGTTTGTTAAAGTCAGTCAACATAGTGAATGATAGGTCATACACACTCCTGTGTGTGTGTATACGTATTAATGGCTTTACATATGATGCAGCTCAACATGGTTCATTAAAAAAACCACAAGCATTAAACTGTTTCTGCTTGAAACACTTTTGCATTTCTCTGTGTGTTACTTTTTTGGTCATTCCTTCCCCCAGTATTAATCTTTGATAGTTACTAACAAAAGCATTCAAGTTAATTTTTGCACTCATTTTCACCCATTTTTAATTTCTGTAATAAACACTGATAAATTGCAGGGAAATGTGAAACCGAATGAAAACTGGAAGTAAAGGGCAGGCCATAGCTATTTTCACAATAGGATTCTTTCTCACCATGAATGCTGGTAGTGTTTGCAGGTTCAGGCCCTACCTCCTCACTCAAGAGAATGAGATTTCTCTTACATGTCAGTGAAAACCACATGGGTTTTCCAAACACTGGCTAACACCCCTGCTGTTTGCAAACCATTTTACAGCTTTAAAGTAAGTGGAGCAGCATAAAAACCAACTTCCAAGTAAAATCACTTGGGTGAAGTAGACTTCATTCTTTCAGGGAAGGAGGATGCCTCATGTCTACAGACATCTTAACGTAAAACTCATGAACATTTCAATTTTTAAACCATCACTGGTGTTGTGTTGATATTTGGAGATTTCTCTGGATTCTTTACAAAATTATTCTATAGAAGCGGCATTCAAAATACCAGCATAAAAAAAGTTCAGTAGCTCATGCAAGACAATAAGCAGGCTGATGTCATTTCAAATATGCAGGTGAAGAAGTTATTAATGCGTGGTACCTGAAACATACCCATGTGCAGTCACTAATTTGTAGTCTAACAAACTGCTCCTGCTTCCTTTCTAATTACAGTTTTTTGATCCCTCATTATTTAATAGCATGATATATGTACTACATTCCACACATATAATGAAAAAGATTCTCAGAAACATTTACTGACCTCAGTAGGATCAGTGTAGGTCAGTTCTAGGTGTCACTCAAAAATCTCTCTCTCACTCACACACATACACAGTATTGCATATACATATATATACACATGCGTATATAGCATATGCACAGTGCTAAGGTCACCCTGCTTAACTTACTATTACTCTACTCTTACAATCTCACCATGGCCAAGAACTATGAAAGGTGCTTACTCTCTTAACTTCCATTGATTCAATTCCCTTGAATGGGTTGAAGGCCACATAGATTTTTGTTGGACAGTTACAGCTTTAGCCAAAGACCATTGAGTCAATGGGAAAACTCTCCACTAACAACCAGTACGCTTTGGATCAGGCCCATAAAGTGGGTTTCACTGTGAATTTCTGTTATAAGCATCACTCTCTTAGGTTTCCAGTACACCATTAAAAAAAAAACACTACAAGAACAGCAACAAAAAAACCAGCCATGTTTCCGTATTTGCTTGTTTGGTTACTATGAATGAAGGTGATTTCAACATAAATTTAAATAAAAACTTAAATGAACACCAATTGGAGTAGTCACTTAGAGTACACCAAAGATTAATCAATTAAATGAAAACCAATTGGTGTAGCCAATTAAGTAATCAATTAAATGAACACCAATTATTGTAGGCAATGAAAGTATGCCAAAGATCAATCAAGCCCATTACTGGAGTAGATTTACACAAGCTCAGGGTCTTCCCCAGAATGCCTGTAATTACTGAATAAGGATTAAACCATGCCAAAAATTTAAGCTGTTTTTGGAAGAAGAAATCTAAGCGGCGTTGATTAACTGTTTTAGTTTTCTTTTTTATACATTTCATAATTATCCTTTGCACTTTTTCCCTATTTCTCACATGCTCTTAAATCCTGGTCTGATCTCTCTCTTGTGAATCACAAGGATTTGGACTCTCTGACAGGTACGTCAACTTGTTACCCTTTGTTCCTTGTCCTCTGAGTGATCAAGCCACCTACACACATCCTGCCTGCAGCAGGTGTGTTAAGAGGGAGTGTCCCCGGTCTCAGCCACTTCTGTAACTTGGTACACACTTTAAAGATGAAAATACCATCAAAGCGGCAACGCAGCAATTAAGCTGTCAGGGCTCTGATGTGTGCAGAGTTCCACTTCTTTATTAACCCTTTGCTTACTTCTCAGTGTATGATCTAGATTTTAATGCTAGTTGTGACACTGCAGGAAGTCTGATTAGCCCATTTTAAACAATTTTAGTTTCAAGTTGATGTTACTTTCTCCTGATACTTGCCACTGTAGCCAATCACAATAAACAGTTCTCATTTCTTTGCTAGTACAACCCTCTGAATTACTGAGTGGTATGAGTAACTTTAAGGGTTGAGCAATAGGTTTTTCCTCACGCAAAGATCATACTTCTAGCTTCGGTCTGCTTTACTTTCCTTTTCTAGACAAAGGGAATTTTTGAAACAAAAAAGAGCAAATAAAAATTCTCCAGGAGACAGGAAGAGAGACAGCACAGTGTGGATGTCTCATGAGTAATTCACTGCCAATTTGAAATGAACCTATCCTGCAAAATGGAGAGTTGAAAAGCGGTTGACTGACTGCTTAGAAATGAAAAACTACAGCATGCAGAAAATTGTCCAAACTGGAGTTTGAATCCTTACAAATGCTCTGATTTGCTGTTGCAGTATGACCTGATCCCATGTCTGACACTCCCCTTCATTTATTTTCATCCAATTCTGTAAGTTCTCCCTCTTCAAAGCATCTGACGAAGTGGGATATTCTCCCACGAAAAATCGTGCAATAAATAGTCTTTAAGTGGCACAAGACTCTGCTTTTTTTTTTTAATGCTGACATATAGTTTATGTCCAAACTTTACTTTAACCTACATAAAACCTCCCTATTTGAAATGTCCTTTTTAAAAGAATTCCACCAGTTTGTCAACAAGAAGCTAAATCACAAACAAATGTTCATCTTCTGAGCAAAGTTGGAATAAATAAGCTGTGCATGGGAGTGCCATTAGAGTACAGAGATGGCTAGTTGAGTATTTTGGCTGGTGGAGCTGAATAGTCAGTTTGTGGGTCCACCGCACACAACCCATTTCTTCCCTTCACCCATGTTGCTCTAAAGAGAGCGGCCGTTGGGAGCAGCACGTCATGGCACAGATACAGGGTGGAACTGGTTTTGGAGCCAAGCACCAACTATAAAGCACCAGGGGTAGGGTGTGTTCCACGCTAGGGATTTGAATTACACACACCCTGACTGCACAGGGGTTTTGAACCATTGTGCTGGTTTTGGCTTCTCAGTCTAATGGCAAATAATTTAGGAAAAAACGATACTCCCAGTTGGTCCAATGATATTACCTTATCCAACTTGTCACTTTCAAAAGATCTCTCTTTAGCTATTATTGTCAATGAGAGAAGAACTCAGTGCACCATCCCTGTCCTCTGCTCCACCTAGTCCCCATGGCTAGATAGTGTGTGGAATAGGACAATCTTTGTATGATGTGAAGGAGGGTATCTGAATAGAATAGGCTCTTGTAGATGGAGTTTATGGCCTGCCAGGGGTTTCACAGATACATGGAATGGGGCTACTACTTGCGGAGGGTCCTAAATTAGTTAGGCACCCAAAATCCATTAAATTTTAAAGAGGATTTGAGTAGCTGATTCCCTTAGGCCATTTGAAAATCTCAGCCTAAACGGTCACAAATCCTTGCAAACAGGGCATGCAGGTAACTGGGCTACAGAAGGGGCTCACAAGATTTGTGTCTCCTTGGCAGAGTGCCCCTGACCTCCTATGTGGTAGGAGGAAGGCTTGAATTATACTACTGTCTCCCTCATTTTATTGGCCATGATAAAAAGTGTCATCCTGCCACCCAGGTGTGTGATGAACCATAAAGCCCTGTGCCTGAGGCCCAAAGCAAAGCACAGACATACACAGCAGCTTTTTTAAATGTGTGGGAAAGAGTTTCATCACCATTTCCCAATTCATGGGGGAAAAATAAAACAATTAGAGCAAGGATTAATGAAGAAAAAAGGTGAGTCAGTCAGCTCTCAACAACAAACACTTAATTGGTATTCCCTGTTCCTGAACCTAATGATAGCAAATAGAAATTTTTATACTTAATTGAGTTTTAATAAGGCAAACTTTCCTTACAGGGAGGCTTAACATCAGGCTTTGAGGTTATCACCTTCTCAAAGCCAAATTCCTTCTGACCATTTGCATTCTTTAAGGAGCCCCGGGTTCAAAATGCTGGCACAAACTGTGCTACGGAAAAAAACTATGCTACAGAGAAGACATCTTCTACAGGAAAGAAAACTGAGTTTCTAGTTTAGTGTCCTGGCCAACATCCAGTCTGGGGAATTACAGCCTGTCTCCTTAAATTCCCCCCTGCTGTTTCAATTGGGTATAATATTCATTTTCACTTCCTATTCCAGCACTGTCAGCCTCACACTGCTAAACAGCTGCTGCCAAAACTTGGCTGCGTTTCAGTGGTGAGTAAAGTGACTCCTTTGCAGATACCCCAGAAAGAATTTCAGGAACCTTTTTGATGTGAAGGGTAAGATATGGCTACTACTAGGCCCCACAATTCTGTGGCATTTGGGACTTGAACTTGTAAAGTGCTGAACTTCCTGGACACTTGCCAAATTATTAAGAGTTAAGTGTGTTCCGCAGTTTGCAGAATCAGACACTTAATGTCCAAGTTCTGTGGCTAGATTCTTCAGGACAGCCTGGCTTAGAAAACAAGATCTAGAGATAAAAGTATTGGTTGTCCCCAAATGAGCTGTCTAGAGCTGACTAAAGGACAGTTCTGGTTTGTGCCAGCTTTTGAGGTTTCAGAATATATTCTCATTCTGCATCCAAATGAAAACAAAACATTTCAAACATCTCCACAAAAATGAATTGTGTCAAAATGTCCAGTTTTGGATACAACCTGAGCTTTTTGAGTCAGGAAAACACATGGGTACAGGGGCAGGTTTACAGGAGACTCAAATTCAAATACTTGGTAAGACTGATTTAGGGCCAAATGTCTCACTGCAAAACACTCTGAATCAGACAGAGAAGGGGTTGAACCTAAATGTCCATTAACCAGGCTAGCGCCTTACTCACCTGTAAGTCTGTATTGAGCTCTTGTTTCTGACCACCCCTCCCCAACAAAAATGTATGTGGAATGTTTCCAACCAGCTCTAGTATTCTCATCAATAGAAACACACACTTAGAGCTGGACTCTCACCCAAGACACGTGTTAGACCAGCGTAACAGGTCAGATTCAGGTCTTTGCACAGAAAAGGAGTTTCAGTCAACAAAAATAAGGTACAGTTCAGCAGAATCCCTCCTACAGATGTCAGCAGAAGGGTTTTCTCCTCAAGGGCTGTGGGACTGAGCCCAAAACCCTTAAATCAGCTGCTTGTTTGCAGGACAGACATCAAAATAAAAGACTACATCCTCAATACAAAATAAACAGGGTAGTGAGCTCTTCCAGGGGATGAACTGGTCATGCATCTCATTTGACCCTCAGTTTTTGAGGCCTTATGAAGAATGCTGCAGCCACCTTAAATAAATATATATATGGTTTTATATCATGCGTAAAGGAGGCAAAGGTTAAGACAACCTCCAGGGGCTTGTGTCAGTGCTCATAAGCAAGTATTTTAGGGAACATGTTAAGACAGACTCATAGACCTTACAGTCATCATGAGATGTTAAAGGGACCACCATGGTCATCTAGTCTGATTCCTGCACATTGCTGGCCACAGAAGCTCACTCACCACTCCTCTAATAGACCCCTAACCTCTAGCTGAGTTACTGAAATCCTCCAATCATGGCTTAAAGACTTCAAGTTACAGAGAACTCACCATTTACACTACTTTAAATCTTCAAGTGGCCCATGCAACAAATGAAGACAAAAAAGCCCCAAGGTCTCTGCCAATCTGACACAGGGGAAGATTCCTTCCCAGTCTTATATGACAATATAATCAGTTAGACCCTTAGCACGTGGGCAAGACCAAACAGGCAGATACCTAGGAAAGACCTCTCTGTAGTAATTCAGAGCCATTTAAGGCAGTTAGACTTACATGTTGGCCTCTTGTGCATAGTAAAACAAACTAGGAGTCCTGTGGCACTTACAAACTAAGAAATTTATTTACTGCGTGACCTTTCATGGGAGAGAAACTGGAGATCTTATTTTGAGATTCCAGCAATGTGACTCTTTAAGCCTCTGTATCACTGGAAATTAACAAACACAATGCTGTAATGTAGAGGATGTTTGAGCCTAATTAACATCTCCATATAAAGAGCATGTGCAGAAAACAGTCCCTAGAGAGCAGCTATTGTAAGCTCAAAGTAAAGGGCAATAAAGCACAGGTTCTTCTCCTCTGGCTTAGCTAACCAGTGCCCTCTGTCATAACCTGGAATTCACAGCACCCTCTCCTGTTCCATAGTGCTTCAACCACTGCCTTCTTCTGAAGCCAGCTCTTTGCCCTGCTCCAGGAAGGCAACCTCCCATCTGGCTTTCACGACCCAGAAGGGACTTGGATCTAACTGATAGATATTAAATAAATGACATTCATAGTTAGACGAATTATACTCCCTATAGCATTGTCCATTGCATTATGCACAATATCCTTGCTACCTGTTGATATTGTCCTGACTGGGCCAATACGGGATAGAAAATAAAACATTATTATCAGAAAAAATACGTAAATGCAGAGGGGTCACAGACAACAGAAATCCATCAAAGGCAGTAACTTTTCTGCCTTTTGATTACAACCCTTGTTTTTCTCATTGCTGCTTTCTTTATATTACTGGATGCCATATACAGTGGTTTGAGGATAATTTCCCATGAACTGGGACTTCACCTGAAAGTCTTGGTCAGCCAGCCCCTATTATGGAAGCTTATTTTCTGTTGCAAAAGGAAGAGAAGGGTCTGTACAATTGTAAGGAGCCTGTTTTCAGTAATTTTTCATTAACTATCCCTTTAGGCCGTATCTAATGTAGAGCCCAAATCATGTAAGCCAGCACTATTTGGAACCATGTGTATAGTATTTGTAATATGGTACCATCCCAATGCCCCCAACTGAGATTATGGCCTGATTTTGCCAGACATAGTACAAACACATAGGCAGGAGCAGCAGCCCATTCATCTGCTTAATGACACAACCCAATAATATTCCTGAGGTTGCTCCAGAAATTTATGCTACCTTTTAGTCTCCTATAGTCTTTAATTCACCAGTTCTGCACTAAACCAGTGGAAATCTGGATCAAATGAACCAAAATCCAGCATAACTAAGAGCAGAATCTGATCCTAACTCCCTATTGCTAGTGATATATTTTGGCCTAGTAGTACCACCACTCAATGCTCTGCATAACTAGATCTAGTTGCACTTTCTCCCTCAGGAACGATAGAAGGTATCTTAATTGCCCCTTGTATTAAATGCCAGGACTCAGTCATAAACTACACTGGTGTTGAATCTCAAAAGTGACATTTTTATTTCAAATGTGAGCAATTAGAGAAGCTGCCAGGACGATTTCATCATCATTGGTTCTACCAATGTGAAACAGAGCTGGCCAAAAAAAAAAAAAAAAAAAATTATTTGCAATATATTATTCACTGACAATCAAAAATGCATAATGACTGTTATTCAACCATCAATACACCCAGATGAACAGTCAAAACTTTAGTTTGCAAATGCACATGGTAACAAATTGGTTAGATAAACTCTCCGCAAATATTATTCGCCTAGCTCTAGTGAGATGTTCACGTTGTCTGCTAACATAATTTTATCATAGCTCTTGAAATATTGTGCTGTTTTTCTCAGAGACCTAGCACCTGGAGTCTAATCATTACATTTTTAATTTATTATTAATTACCATTATTAGTTGTTGTACTGTAGTTGCACCTGGGTGTCTTACTTATGGACCAGGTACAGTACAAACAAAGGGAATAGTAGAATCTCAACTTACTTACTTCTTTTTTTTTTTTTTTAAGGAATTTCTAGCTTTCATGAATGCAGAGAAAAAGATTGAAAAGCCAGAAATCCTGAAGCCAGGAGATGAATAAATTCCCCCGAGTATTTAGTATTTTAAAATCTTACGATTTTAACCAATTTCAGGAAGCCTACTTCATGCGTTTTGAATTCATGGCCTTGTCTCTCTATACCACTACTGGTGCATGAACTGGTGATATACTCTCCATGTTACTAGCAGGTCCAACTAAGGACTGTTTTTTCAAGTACAAAGGGTGGTACTGATGGAACAACAAATAGTTAAGGCCTGTGAGACAAGTTCTTCAAGTGGCTTATGAGAAGGTACTTGGGATTTGCCCTGTTCCTCTCCCCCACCCAAAGTGGATTCAACCTCCAGCCTCTTCAGTGGCATTTATGCCAGGTTCAGTCAATACCCGATAGATAATCCCATAGAATGCTAACAATATGCCAGTGGAATTTGGAGAACTGCTAATGGACATTTATAAGAACTTGAATGGCCTGCACTTGCAGCTCTATTTCCAGCTAATCATTAAATAAGTTGTTCTTCTCATTCACCTATTTGTTTACAGACTTTATTTTGATTTATTTGAATTCTCTGCAGCTTAAAGTCTTTAAATCATGAGTTGAGGACTTTAATAAGTCAGTCATAGGTTCGAGGTTTATTGCTGGAGTTGGTGAGTGAGGTTCCGTAAACTGCATTGTACAGGAGGTCAAACTAGATGATCATACTGGTCCCTACTGACCTATGAGTCTGTTTTGGCTAGTGACTTCCCCTCTGAGAGGCCATGTCAGTATGATTTCCCCAGATATCGTCTCATTTTTTGTAGCGCAGTGGGCAAATATCTCTGCAGATTTTGATTAGGCTGATATGAACAAATGCCAGGCTGCGCTAAGTTCATAGATTCCCAGTGTTTAAGGATAGAAGGAGCCATTCGATCATTCTAATCTGACCTTCAGTAGACCACCACAGTCCTTTAAACTTCAGCTGGTACGGCTATACTAAGCCCAGTAGCTTGTATCTGACTAAAGCGCAACTGGCATTTAGCTACCCCATACTTTCCAGAAAAGCATCCAGTATTGATCATAAGATGTCAAGAGATGTAGAATCCACCTCTTCACATGGCAGTTTGGTTCAATAGTTAATTACCCTCACTCAAGGCCAGATTTAGGGACAGGTGACCTAGACAACTGCCTGAAGTGCCAAGCTAAGAGAGCTGTTTTTGTTGGTAGCAATGAAAGGGAAAATAGAATGATTGCAATAAAGTATTTCAGGTATTCTCTGAACAGATTGTATTATAAATGTCTCATTTTCAATAGCCATTGAATAATTTTTTTTAGCTCTTTCATGCAACATCTCCAATTTTCCAACCTCTTTTCCACAGGTGGACACTAGAGCTGGATCCAGTATTCTACAATCAGTGAAAGTTTCTCTTTTATGCCACCTTCAGGGCCTAAATAGAATTTAAAACATTCTCAAACCACATGAGCTAGACTCATATTCGTGTTCTAGATTTTAGAGGTCAGTCATTTGTGTTGAGCATTACACGTAGCTCACACCAGCAGGATAATTCCAATGCCTTCAGGATCATCCCAGCAGTCATACGCTATGGAGCCACCTCTCAGTTTTCCTTAGAGTTCAACGATGCTGAGAACATAACATAGGGCTGAGCTGTACCCATGTAAATCCAGAGTGCAGGGTAATTACTCTGAAACTATATAGTGTAACCAAGAGCACAAGTACATGAGTGCCTAAATTATGCTCCTTAAGAACTACACGTGATTACGCACACCGATTCTTATACATGTATAATTGCTACATGATACTGCTAGACCCTCTGAAAAGATCATTTGAGTCCCAACCATCTTGAGTTCAGAAATGATTCTTGACCACAGCAAAAATCTTCCTCTCTTATTGGTATCTGTTCCTACCTGGATTATCCTGAGTGGGAATTTCCTAGCATCTTCCTTGTGACCTCATGTATCCGATTCTTCAGAAACAGCAGACTGTTAATTCGTTCTTTGCTGGGATTAGAAATATCTTGGGTTAGGTCCTCCAAGCAGGGTTTGACCTTTAATGCTTTTTTTGTCACAGAGATTGAGCCTATTGACAGCCACAGTTGCACAATGGCTTAAATACTTTTAAAAAAATAAATATATAAAAATTGGACATTTGCCATTGATTAACTTGGCCCAATGAAGTAACTATGGCAATAAAAGTGAACTGCTGAAGATGCTAGATCTTGCCCTTTCTCTTCCCCTATCAATGAGAAAGTAAGGAAATAGTCACCGGTCCCTGAAAAGCAAGAGAATGGAAACTTTAGATTTTCAGGGGTTGCCTAACAGATGACTTACGTATTTTTCCAGGGGGTGGGGGGGAACACACACAAGGAGTCTTTTGGCACTTAAGGACTAACAGATTTATTTATCTCATGAGCTTTCATGGGAGAAAATCCCACTTCGTCAGACGTGGGATTTTGTCCCACAAAAGCTCCTGCAATAAACAAATCTGTTAGTCTTTAAGTGCCACAAAACTCCTTTCTTTTTTTGCTATACTACACTAACATAGCTGCTCCTTTGGAACTTGGCATATTTTTCTGGATTCATCAGCTACACTCATGATGACTTGATTCAGGGTGTGGTTGCCTTTTTCTTGATGCCCCAGCACATTATGGACTATTATCCATATTGCTAATTAGTGAGATAAATAATTAAGCAATAACAAATGACAGGCAAATTGCATTTTTCGGCTGTTATCAACATGCCTTGGGTAGTGTTGTCAGGAGCATCTTATTGCCAAACACAATTTAAAAAAGAAATAAAGTGAGAACCTGCGTGACACCTGGTATCTTTGCCATGAGTGTGATTTCCCTAACAACCAACCACAAAGTTCCACTTGCAGCTAGTGTGACAGTACTGTTTTTTATTACTGTAAAAACCTGAGAAACACATGACCTCATTGCATACATGCTGCATTCATATAATACATTGGGGCATTTAGGGAAAAATTCAGCTTCCGTTCTGCCCCTTCTGCAAGCAAGCAAACCCTGGTCACTTGTGGTGCCACCTTGAGTCCACTACATAGGAAGCAAGCCAATGAAAAGATGCACAGGCCATGCTGGGGAGGCAGAAAGATATGTGGCCAAGTGTATGAATTACAGCCGGCTCACTAGCCACAGACCATCTGTTCATGGGCAGGGAACGGATCATGGCTGCTATTACAGTCTTGAGGAACGAGCAATTACTGCAGAGGGGTTGCATTTACTGAGGCCTCTGCATAAAGTCCATTAGCTCAGGACTGCATGAGGGGTGAAAATTTGTCACTTTGTCTGCAAGTTATTCCAAGTCCTCCTCATCTTCCTAGTGTTATGTTGAGAGGTACAGGTGACTGTTTAGATCAGTGATCCCCAACATTTTCTCAGCAGTGGCACATTTTGCTACCTTTAATTAATTCGAGGCACACCACCATATAGCTTCTAAATGAACTCATGAATTTTCACGAGCCAATGAGCCAATCCAGAGCTCTTTGAGTACTTTTTCAAAAAATTTTGTGACACACCTTCTCAGACCTGACAGCACACTTGTGTGCCATAGCACACTGGTTGGGAAACAGTGGTTTAGATCATAAACCTCTGAGAATCAGTGTGAATGAACCCCTCAGTTAATGTAACTGTCAGGCTGAGTTAATCACAAGCCCCTGCCCCCCATCTATTAGAAAAGGGTGCTGTGAATCTTCCCAGCCGTTTTTGGGTGTGAGCAGAGAGGTTTTGCTGAGCACTTTTTTTTGTTGGGAGGAGAGGGAAAAAGGAAGAAAAGACAAAGGCAAGACAGACAAGAACACAAACATAAAAAGCTGGAAGGAGCAGCTGAAAGTAAAAGAGTTTATCCTGAAAGAAACCTGGAGAGAAGCTTTTGGGTCGGCAAACAAGCAGAAAAGAGTTGGTGCTACAAGCAAAAGAAGCAGTATTCTGCTATTTGATTCTGCCTAGGTTCTAAGGCACAGGACTCAGTCAGTAACTTCTTTGTAAATAAACAAAACTGCATCAATGAAACACCTCAGTTCCAGGATCTTCGCCTGACTTGAACACCCCTCGTACCCTGAATTTTGGCTAGCCGCTCAGGGGGCATCATTCTCTGACTGCCTCACCCTATTAAACAGTTGCCATTTCCCACCAAAGATGTGGTGAGGGAGATGTGGCCTGATGGTCCAAAAACAACTTTGGCTGGCAAGATTCAGTACAAGTGCTATTATTATTGACCATCCACTGCCTCATAATTAGCTATGCCTGGCTGAACAGATTTCAAAACTACATAGGAAGAAGCATGGAGAAGGAGAAGCTCTCAAAGATCCTGAGCATGGTAAGATATGCTGTAGGTGGTTCAACAGACAGCATCCTTTCCCCCATTGTCAGTCAATGCTGTACCATAGACTCATAGACTCTAAGGTCAGAAGGGACCAGTATGATCATCTAGTCTGACCTCCTGCACAATGAGGACTACAAACCTGACCCACCCACTCCAGCAGTAAGCCTCTAACCAAAGTCCTCAAATTATGATTTAAAGATTTTGAGACACAGAGAACTCACCAGTAGATGAGTCATGCCCCATGCTACAGAGGAAGACGAAAAACCCCTAGAGCTCTAGCCAAACTTCTGTAGGGGAAAATTTCTTCCCAACCCCAAGTATGGCGATCAGTTAAGCCCTGAGCATGTAGGTAAGTCTCACCAGCCAGTCACCCAAGCCGAGAATGTTGTTGTGGTGCTGTTCATAAGTTCTTTAATCCAATGTGGGTATTTATATTCTGCTTCCCTAAATTTCTTTCTTAGTTTCCACTCGTGATATTCTCCACTTCATTCAAAAATGCTGGGTGGGGTCACAGGTAAAAATGACTGCAGCGTTTCTACCCCTAAGGCTGCCACACCTCAGAGCCAGAAGTAATTTTTGTACATCCTGGCTGCAGTTTAGGTCATCATTAATACAGCAGTAGTGCACAATGGCTTCACACAGGGATCAGGGCCCCACTGTGGTAGGCACTGTCTAAACACCCACATCTCACAGCGCAGGAGAAAACTCTGGATGCATGCTGTTAGGAAGCAGTTAATTTCAGAAAGTCTGGTCCAAAATACAGGGCCAGATGCTGAATTGACCTGAATTTTGCACTCAGGGGTTGGGCCTGCATTGAAGAAGGATCAGTCATGGTGCGTAAACAGCAGTGTACATGACTATTGTATCTCCACTCATGACATGGTTGAAGAAAGGTCTTTAAAACAACAGTGCAAGCAGCTGCATCTCCTAGTTTGCAGAGCAAGGGACAGTGACCCATTGTACGGTATAGCTGAACTTAATCAATGGCAGTCTTGTGACTGCTGAGCTGACAGCAACATTCATCCAGTTCAAACACTGCCATGGACCCTTGATCCCTGAAGGTCAGGCCAGTAAGTGATACAGATGACTATAAAAGGTTGCACTCCTACAGATTTTTCCACAAGGGAGTGGAAGCCTGCAGGATGCCTTGCTTCATTCTCTGTTCCCATCCCCCATGAGAGGGCCAGTCACAAAGACTGTCGAAGCAGTGTGGGAGGAGGAGGTGGGGCCATAACCAACCGATCCCCCATCAGCACTAGGATCAGACTGAGTGGAGAGCATGTGTCCTTTTCCTCTCAGGCTGGAGAGCTTCAGAATACATTCCAGGGCTTTCACGGGGAGCATGTGGCTTTCTACTGACTTGTATCTGGACTATGTCCCAAAGTTAGCACCAGAGCCTTCATCAGTGGCTCATGATCAATGCAACAGCAGCCATAGGGAAACATTTTATATAGCAATGTTCCATTGTACAGCATGTACATTGCAAGGTAGGGATAATGTTAGAGTCATAGAAACACATAAGTGATTCTCTATGGGAAATGAATTCATAATGGTTTTCTCTTATTAAAAGACCTTAGAGTTCAAGAATGTAAGAGAATAGTTCTCCTGGCTGTGACTAGGAATATTGTGGGAACATTTCTCTGACACAGCTCTCCAGCATACCCCCAATGCTACCTGACCACACACCTTTAAGTCTATGCAAAAATGGCATTGTGTTTTTTTTCTGGTGTGTGTGCAAAAGTGCACTCATCTGATCAGGGATAAGATGAAAAACAAACACTTTAGAAGATGGGGCTTGTTTCTTCTTCCTTGTTGCTTGTGAGAAGAGCATCATGGGAGAAAAGGCAGGCCAGGATAGGGCATGTATGAAAGTAACTGCTTGAACTCACTAAAGGTTTGTGCCATGCACAACAGCACTTTGTTTTGTTCAGTTCAGTGAGAAGAAGAATGGAAAATACCATTTCGTTCACTGTCACTGAAACAGAGGGACCTGGGCTGAGTTAATCATGACTGGCACGCAGGCTGGGCTGGTAACCTTAGCCACTCATGACAGGTTGTATGTCACTTGCTATAATATTAGTGAGAGGAAACACCAGAAGTTTCCAGCCAGTCTGCAGGAGAAAAGCTCATCTAGAGACAACTGCTGAGTTGGTTAGCTTAGCTCTGTGTATGGCAAGTCATCCTTAGATATCTGGGCTCTGGTATTCTCTAATGTATGAACTTCCCTTTGTCATAGAAAACACAGCCATATCTGTGTTAATGATTGCTGTTAAACCAACAAGAACATGTCAGGGCACATCTTATCAAATGATCTTCTAAAAAAATGTCAGGCACGTTCCAGGTGGTGGGATGTTTTGGACAGAAGGACCTGCCTAAGTTCTCTGATTTTTAGTGTCAGTTCTGACCTTAAGTTCCAAGGTATTTATGGGGAAGACAGTCGCATGGCAGAAGCCTCTGCAGGCAGTGGATACTGACCCTATTTTATGGAAAAGCAGTTGGATATTCATGGCCCCACATTACACAGCCTCCTTAGCCACTGCTGAAATGGGGAAGTATTTCATCATCATATGTGACATGAGCTTAAATTACAGCAAAGGAGGTTTAGGCTGGACATTAGGAAAAATTCCTAATTATCAGGGTGATTAACCACTGGAATGAGTTGCCAGGGCAGGCTGTAGGATCTCCATCATTGGAAGTTTTTAAGAGCAGGTTAGACAAGTACCTGTCAGGGATGATTTAAGGTGGTACTTGATCCTGCCATGAGTGCAGGGGACGGGACTCGATGACCTCTCATGGTCCCTTCCAGTTTCTATGATTCTATAGCATCTGGCTCTCCCCCCACCCTCACATATAGAAGAAAACTATTTATTGAGCACATCTGCCTTTTCTGCATTAGTATCAACAATTCTACTATTTTGATTTAGAAATGGGTTGATACCATTGTTAGGGTTTCAAACTACCTGTTGTCTTTAACTCTGGGGGGTCATAAATTTATTTTTCATTTTCCGCTTCCCTTATCAGTTTGTAGCTTTTAATTTAGATTCATAGCTATCAACTTCCTTCTTTTTCCATTTGTTATGCACTGTTGTACAGGTGAGGGGGTAGTCAGGCACTGTGACTCATCCATTCCCAGGTTTCTCTTCAGAGAATGATAGTACAGGCTCCAGTTCACATTCAGAGCTAAATATTAAAACCCTTCCTTTCCACTGTAACACCATATTTAAAATACACAGGATGATACCCAGGGCCCACTGAAGTCAAGAATGAAATTCCCATAGACTTCAGTGGGATCAAGATTTCACCCATAAAGTCCACTGCCTGCTGTCTGCAGAGAAGAGAGGTTGTGGGTGCTCTCAGCACTCCTGAAAATCCATCCATGATTTGGGTAGGCCTTCAGCTATCACTGTGATGCAGGCCATACACGAAGTTAGCTTGGTAGACAGACTGGAGAGGGTTTATATAAGATTCACCTATCCCCAGTGAATGGGACCCAAGAATCATTAATTCCCTTTTAGTAAGGGAAAGAACCAGCAAGTGGCAATAACATCACTTTGTCATTGCTTATTAACTGGCTTAGAACCCATGCCCTAGCTATAGAAAGCTCTGTGTCCTATTACCAGAGCCCAATGAGCCACCCAGAACACACTAGTTTAATAAAACTTTTTGATATATTCAATGAGGAACCCCTCCTACTGAAAAGGGTTTTATGGAAATTCTCACACAAACTGAAGCTGCTATACTGGGAAAAGAGAAAATTTGCAAATAGACCATGAAATTGTATTTAATTAAAAAAAATAAAAGAGGTAGATTTCAAATCCAGGCTATACACTCGGTATTTGAGATAGGCAGGAGAATCTGTTTAGCCTCCCCAAGCCACTCCTCCTTTCTGAAAAGGTGGCATTTCACTAGAGCTAGAGAGAGAGAGAGAGAGAGAGAGAGAGAAAGAGAGACCGCAATCTAATATTTCCTTCTGTCCTAATTTCAAACCAGAGCAGTGCTTCCTCCCCCTCTATCGAGACGACAGAGCTTGCGCTGAACATCTGACTCAAAAGAAAGTAAACTGTCAAACACACTCACTCCCTTCTGAACAGGAAGCTCCGAGAGCAAATGTTCCTTGTGGTTTTAAGTTTCAGACTGCACTATCATCTCCATAACGTGACACTTTGCAGTTAGCGTCTTTGCTTTTTCTGTGCAATGTCCTGTTTCTCATAACATGCCAACTGAGCACTTTCAGGCCTTGTCTACACTGAGATTGCAGATCCGGTCATAGCTGCACCCATGCAAACGCCTAGCACAGATAATCTACAGCAATGCAGCATGACTTGCACTGGTGCAGTTTACTGCAGTGCAAATCTCACTTTATGAAGCTTTACCCTGTCTACAAGAGGGACCTTGCACCATCCCAGCTGTACCCAAGTCTGAAGTTGCAATGTAGAAATGGCCTTAAGTGGGCCAGAAGTGATGTATCCTCCTAATGAGCCATCCCTCATACCCATGCAAGTTATTTATTTAGCAAGTGCCTGAATTTAGCCAGCCAACGGCCAAATTTGCAGCCCTTACAAAGAGCCTGAATTTACAAGGTGGTCAGTGCCCCCATCAGTTCCAATGTCATCAGCTGCAACCAAGCCAATGGGAATGTTACCTGAGTTAGGATGCGGGGGTGGGAGCCTTTACTCCTGCTCCCAGTGGTTGCAATAGCAGGTTAGCATGAGTAAGCACTGCAGCATGAGGCCCTGAGAAATCACTGCAAGATTTGGTCCATTCACTCTGATGGGAGTTTTGGGTGAACAACAGCTGCAGGACTGGGCCCTGTATTACTAGCCCATGCCTTGTTTTCAAAATAGAATTTCAAAGCAACATAACAGTCCAGGCTTCTTTCTCTGGTGTTTGGAAAGTTGTTGCAGCTGTGCTAGTCCCAAGATGAAATGACAATGGGGGGTGAGATAATACCTCATATTGGCCCAACTTCTCTCAGTGAGAGGCACACTTTTCAGCTACACAGAGCTGTTCTTCCAATAGAAGATATAATCTGTCCCACCTTGTCTGTTTCTTCGGTGTCGTTTTCATCTGTACAAGGAGGTCACTAGCTCTGCAAGATACAGCTCATTACTTTGGCAGTTAATCTACTACCACATGCTTTGCGAATGGCACATGTCCAGATTTCTTGCAACAAGTAAAGGAGTTTGCTCTGTTTGGAGCAGTGGCCTTCTGGACAGAGAAACAAATGCCAAGTAGGAGAGTCTGGCATTGCTCCATGCTGAAGTTGCATTAATTCTCATTAAGGAGGCATGCAGAAAATGGCCACTCTTCAGGACTTGCTCTGGGGGCAGCTGAGTTCAAACACTTAGCTTGCCATTCGGTACCAGCAGCAAGCAGCCCAAAGAAAGAAAGAAAGAGGGGACTAACAGGCAGAAAACTAAAGAAAAGCCAAGCCATTTGAAACAGGCTTGAGAACGGACTGAATAGTGGCTCAGAAAAAGGCACTGAGCTTTGTGCGGCTATGAATTTTCCTCAACCACCCCTTTCTTCTTCCTATGCCAAGATAAAGCAAGCAGTAATCCTGCAGAAGTGAATGGGAAAGTAATAAGAGTCACAATGATCAAAAGTCAGAGTTGTTCTCAGATCTCAACCATCTCCTTAGACGGTCTAGTGCCTGTATAACATTTAGACATGCCAATGTTTGTCTCATAGCACTATGAATTAACACAACACAAATATACATTGCTTATTTTGATAAACAGTATTTAAAAATGTCACATTTTCCTCAGTGATGTGTCTGTCTGACTGAAGGGGCCAAAAATGTGCTCTGATGGTTCAGCTGAAGAAGAAATCCCTATTTTGGTCTGTTTAGGTTCTTAATCCATCACCACCACTGTGATATCAGAGGCCCTGTCTCTCCTGGGAACATTCATAAAAGAACAGGAGAGCATTTCAAACTCCCTCAACACTCAATAGCAGACTTGACAGTTGCCGTATTCCAATAAAAGAGCTTCAAGAATAGGTTTCAGCATGACAAGGCAGAGGTGGAATTCATATGCAAACTTGACACTATCAGATTGGGTCTGAATAGGGAGTTGGAATGGCTAGCTCATTACAAAAAGTAATTACCCCTCTTCATACATTCTCACCTTCTAATCAACTCTTGTGAATGTGCCTCATCTACACTAACTGAATTGACTTTGTTGGCACTTGCCCTCTCCATTGTAAAGCTTCTCACTTATCCTTATATATGTATATACCAGGGGTGGCCAAACTTATGGAACTCAAGAGCCACACAAGTTGATTATCAAACCTTTGAGAGTCACACTGAGGCATATAGCCATATACTTTTACCTGCTCCAAAATTAGTAAGTTTAAAATTCATTGCACACTTTAATTTTACAATAAAAAGAGGACAAATATCAATCCTACTAATGTCAGATTCTAATAATTACTTAAAGTTACCATGAAAATTCAGCCTATATAGTAAAAACTTAGCTGCTGCTCGATATAGAAGACTGCAGGCTAGTAGCGAATTTTTTAAAATCCTGACCATGCCACACTTCTCCCCGCCAGCCTGACTCCCACCTGAACTCCTAGGCTGGGGCTGATTTCCTAAACTGATTTGGTGATGTTCTTCTGGGAGCCACAATTTTTCATTTAAGAGCCACATGTGGCTCCCGAGCCGCAGTTTGGCCACACCTGCTATATACACTTACTAACTGTTGTTTTCACTTCATTTATCTGACAAATTGAGTTGCAGCCCACAAAGGCTTATGCCCAAAGAAACATTTTAGTCTCTAAAGGTGCCACAGGACTCTTGTCTTTGCTGCATACAGACTAACATAGCTACCCCTCTGGAACAAAAAATATTTGTAGGTCACCCAGTGTTTAAACCCCCCTGATGCAGATCCTCTGCATCAGTATGACACAATGCCTGCACTCTCGTGACTTACTCAACCTGAAGCCCCATTTTATGCCACAGCAACACTACATGGGGTGGGTGGAGAGGGGCAGGACGTTGCAGTGTGTAGTGTATTTGTATAGTACGGCTATCCTGGGAGAAAGAGAGGCTTTCTGAACTTGAGCATTCTTCCAAAGTGCATGGATTAGAACACTCGTGGGAGGAAAGCATTATTCTATGATTCTTTTAAAAGTTGTGTATGGGGGGGTAGGCACTGAGGCAGCAAAAAGGGCTTTAAAAAATGAATACTTCCCATTTTTAAAACATTTTAGATAATGTGATGGCTTTGCATAAAAACATTCCTCCTCCTCATGACCTACCAGGTAATCTTCTCCTTTGTTTATCATGATCAGAATTTTTTCTTTTGTTCTTTTAGTTCCCAGAAATAGCTAAATAGTTTCTGGTTAAGCTCAAGGGCAACTGTGTGCATAAAACAGGTGTGGTTACTGCAGACACAAATAACTCCATGGCACATCTGAGTGTGCAGTTCCCTCATCTGTGGTGAGTGGATGCAAAAAATAGGTGTGCAAATGCACACATCCTTTGTATGAATCACTAGAATATATGTAAAGGCCAATAACTAGCATATATATCTATCTATATATAGATAGATAGATAGATATAGATATAGATATAGATATAGATATAGATATATAGATATAGATATAGATATATAGCTATATATATAAAGAGAGTTTTTTCACTGGATTAAAAAGTAATTCAAATAAACCAAGAGAAAAGGTTGGCTTGCAAAACTGCAAGTATATTAAAAACATAGTCTAAAAACATAATTCTATGCAAAACATTTCCATGAATTTTTCAGCATATTGTTTCCTAGAGCTATATTTTCAAAAGGGTGCTTTCCTTTTCACTAGCACAAATTATGCCCGCAACATTTGCTTTCATGTTTTGACCCACAACAAAGTTACATGTCAATTTGGCCTCCCTGCCCTTCTGTTGTCAATACTTTTGTGGGCACCTGCTGCAAAATAAGATGTACAATTCCTCTTGTGGGCACACAAAGTGTAGCCCCCACTCTTCCAAATACACCTGTTAATACAGAATAATGCTGAAATCCAGTCTATTTCCAGAACAATCACAGGGAAATATGGAAAAAAAATACCATCCATAAAGATAGGATGAGAAAATATCTAAGACAGGATAAGCCACATATATCATCAACACTGTAGATTCATAGAACTGGAAGAAACCATGAGAGGTCAACAAGTCCAGTCCCTTGTACTCATGACAAGTACCCTCTTAAACCATCCCTGACAGGTATTTGTCTAATCTCTTCTTAAAAATTTCCAGTGATGGAGATTCCACAACCTACCTAGGCACCTTATTCCAGTGGTTAATCACTCTGACATTTACAAATTTTTTCCTAATGTCCAACCTAAACCTCCCCCACTGTAAATTTAAACCCATTGTTTCTTGTCCTATCATCAGCAGTTAAGGAGAACAATTTTTTCTCCTTCATCTTTGTAACAACCTTTTAGGTATTTGAAAACTGTTATCATGTCTGCAAGGTGTCACATTCCTAGCTTTCTACGTAATGGGTACAGTCACAAAAACACAAGAGAGAACACACATCTCAGGCTATAGTCTCAGCCCTGGCTCAGGCTGTTAGGGTAGCACAAAGCCATTAAGGATTCTCCCTCATACAAGAGAGACCATGGATCACATCAAGCCAACCTCGCTACTTTTACATCACTGCCTTCCTTCTGCCTTATCATAAGGTGTGTTTTGGGGCCAGCATAATAAGAATATTTGCCACGGAGAGCAATGGAACACATAGAGCTACACTAGAATATTACCCAGCACAAACGATCCATATGATAACTATTCAGCTTAGGGTGCTGTACAACAAAGGCTCTTTTGGGCCCAACTATCCCAGGACCATGAAAAGGAGATTTAGTAACTCCTTTGTCGCCAGCTCTCCTCAACTATATTGAATGTCACTTCAGGACAACTTAAGATCTGGCCCTAGAACTTGTAGAGTTGGTCCCAGAATACCAGTATTGCTAGGTAATAACTGGGCTATGTCTTTAGAAGAAGAGTTGGAGAGTTCAGATAGAACATTCCTAAGAATTGCATAACCCCAAAAGAATGTGGCTTTATAATCTCTTTACTGGGGAGGGGGAAGCATTTGTTGGCACCAGACCTTGATTGCAGATGTTTCATTCAGGCACAATAGTCTGTTTCTTACTATTCAACCAGAACATTGAATTCCATGCAATGTGCGGGCATCAGTTCGAGCTGCAGACTCTTAGCATTCTTTAGACAGTTACCTTGTACTTTGCAATGTACATTTGCTTAGACCCAGCATCAGAGTAGTTTGCAGTCTGGCACTATTTCCATTTGCTCATGGCTCATTTAACCCACAAAGTCTGAGCGTGGCAGAAGTCATTTTGTGTCATTTGTCTCCCCTTTAAAACTCATGGTGGCTAACTCTAAATGACTATAGAAGAGTATTTACATTTAAATTAAATGTACATGTTAAACTAAACTTAAAAGGTATCCTTAGTTAAAGATGCAGGAACTGGCCAAGTTTTTATGCAAATTTTCCATGCTGGAGAAATCTAAGATCAATAAGATTATTCACTTGCTTAAAAATTTTGCACATGACTGAATGCTTTGTAGGATCAGGGTCTGAGAGTTCAGCACCTTGGAGGATCAAGCCATTAGTTAGCAAAGTTAAAATTTGGTTTCCAAAAGCATTTGTGCTAGTGAAACACAGTATAGTATGGTAAATACTGTGGGAAGCAGATAGTCAAGGAACACAAAATGACCAAAACAGATTCATTCACAAATATCCTGGGCCTTGGAATGTGGCGAGGGTTTGGTTGACTGATTATGTTTGGGGGGTTAGGAATGGGGCTGTTTTGTTTTTTGTACAGTTAGCTGTGAATATGGACAATAGTCGCTGGATATCAGACTTCCATCAATGTGGTATGATGTTACTGCTTACCTACTGGGCTGAATTTCTATGCACTAATTAGATTATGCTGACAGTTTTCACTTTGTAAACTTAATCACTCAGAATGTGTCAATGATTTGTTGGGTGGGGGGTGTAATAGTCCTGTAGTGTGCTGTTGTGATCATGCAATCCAGGTAATAAAGTTATTTCTTCTCTTTGTTTCCCTCCTTCCTACTTGATTATCAAAGAGAAGGAGTGACAGGGTTTCTCTTCATTCCATTCTGATTTATTCACTGGTAGGTGCAGAATATTTGTAGCAAGCCAGATTCTGAAGCTCACACTCAAGCAATACTGCCATTAAAGCTATGGGATTTTGCTGGCAAGCAAACCAAGCAGCAATTTCAAGAATTGGCCAGTTACTAAGACTTTGCCCTCATGCAACATTTCATGTGTTCAAAGCCCTGTTCCAACAACAGCTAAATAGTCACCTATATTTATATTAACAATGTTTAAATGAGGAACGGCAAAAAAACCTCAAAGATTGGGATTTTCAAGTGATGCATAATAGAGTTAGGAACCCACCTCCTATTGAAAGTCAGCAGGAACAAGATACCCGATTCCCTTAGGCACCTTTGAAAATCCCAGCCTAAAATATTAGTCATGCAAAGTTTAAGAGCACCAAGTAGTTATCTACAGTCCATAGGAGAAGCACTCTTAAGGGCTCACAAAAAGGACCTGATCTACATGGAGACTTTTGGACGCAGGGGTTGGTCAAGATTCTGTAAAATAGGACTGAATAAAAATGAAAATGGGACTGTTGTAATGGTTACAGCTATTGATTACATGTTGTGCATGTGTTCTCAAATGGTTGGTTTTACCCACAAGATTACATGTATTTATACACATAAGCTACACTGAAGTGACGGTTACAGAGAGGCTATCAGGTGGCCTAGCAGAGGAAAACAGTACACTTTCAGCCTACTCAGATAGTTCTATGGTCCTCATCACTGTCTGTAACTAGAGAGAGAGAAAGAGACAGCAGTGCATGTTACTGACGTTTTGGATACTTAGCTTCAGTTTCTTATGTGACTGGTTCAGTCTAGACCAGCTGCTCATTTGCTAGTGTTAGATTCTACTTCTAGATACTGAAAAGCTATTGATCATGTAATTGATCGCAGGTGGGATTTGGGGGGCACAGGTAGAAACAATGAGAGGTATTTAAGTACAATATTGTTTATTCAGAAATTAAAATCAATCTTTTTATTTCTCCAGAGATTCCCAGAATGTAAATGTCATAAGTCCTGAAATCAGGGATGCCCAGCAGTAAGTAGGCTTTCATGAGAGAGTGCAAGAAAGAAAACAGAAGCATTGCTAAACACAGTGTTGATGCAGAAGATAAACATCTGCTATTCAAGTTGTGCCCTGGGTGAATTCAAGACTGGTCTGTGCTTATATTAAATTCACTGAGTACCGATAAAAAGCGCCATGAGCTGGAAATGAGAAGCTTTATTCTGCATCCCAAATGGAAACATTCAGATGACTGAAGAGTTGCTAGTGCTTTGATTTTATTCAGAAAAAGTTTCCATCACGTGCATTTTATGAGCTCTCAAAAAGTTTTGTCCGGTGATTGCCCAAGGTTTTAATGGCCTTTTCTTCCATGTAATCATAAACTCTGTCATAAATGCAGCTACTTAATACACAGCCTAAATGCAAGCCTCATTGTCTGTTATGTGTGCAACTGTATCGTGAACTATTTTCTCACAATGGCTGGGGACATCTAGTGTGCTTGCTGGAGTTACCAGAATATCTAAATCACTTTTGCTTGACTTGAGTCTAAAAGTAATGCCAGAGTTCAGCAGTGCTATTTTTAACCCTTCTCCTAGGGTGTCAGTTTCTTCTGCACACTGACCTTGCTCCACCTTTCTGTGAACAATGTACCACCTCACGCTCAGGTCCCAAGAAAACATTCTCCTCACATACACTGGTTTTAATCAGAATGAGCTCCACTTAAGTCCTGGAATTATACAGGTATAAAGGCAATATACGTGAGTAAAAAATAATCCAGCTCTAAAATTTTGTAACTATTTGGAATTTGAAAGATCTAATCTTCATGTATTGAAGACTGTACTTGAGCTTTTCCCTCACACTACAGAATGGATATTTGGAACTATACCTGGGCACAGCAGAACTAATACACAGCTGTGCTTTCATTTGCTGGACATTCATCAGTCAAAATTATTTGTTATTCACAGATATGACCTCAGACCAAAGCACCAGGCCTAGTGAGTTCTGAATCCAAATCTAATTTTTGCAGCCTTCCTCATTTCTTTAAAGGGCCAAATCAAAACTCCAAACCGTAAAATACAGACCTTTGGGGGAATATAGGTCCATCTTGAGCTGTAATATATGCAGCTGCAGAGGGGTGGCCATGGAGTGCTTAAATACGTGTTGCTGGGCCCACTTCTGACTTGAAATGGTTTCTGTTATATAAAGGGTCACAGTCAGGTTCAATGGTGTTCAGCACCACTTCTATAAAAATTGTTCCAGCACTCCCCCGGGTGGTGAGACAGGATTTTCACTTTCAAGACCAGATGTAGGCCTCTGATTTTGCTCCCACTGAAGTATGTGGCAAAATTTGGCATAGGACCCTTTGATATCCAGAGCTCTCCTAGAGAGTGAAGCTCTTTTAGGGTTTAAATGAGGTGTGAGAAAGGCAAGAAGAACCTGCCACAATAGCAACATGCAAAGAACAGGAAGAACACACACTACATCCCAAAGCATCATCCCAGCATATTTCTTGATCTCAAAAACCAATATTCCTCAGCATTCCAGTGACTTCCACTGAGAAATGCCAGACTGGCTCTTTGTTCTCTTTGCAGCAGCTAATTCCCCACCTGTGGTCCGCAGACCCCTGGGGGTCCGCAGAGCTGTTTAAAGGGGTCTGCGGGCAGGCCGGGAGCTGGGCTTGGACAATGTCGGCATCAGGAGCCTGGGGAGCCAGGAGCCAGACAATGGCAGGGAGCTGCTCTACCCCAGGCTGGGAGTTTTAAAAACTCCCTTGCCGCCCTGAGCATGTTCAGATCATGCTCAGGGCAGGAAGAACAGCCTGCCACATGACTGCTTCTGGCTCTAGCAGCCAGGTAAGTAGGCCCTGGGTGGGGGGAGTCAGGTTTAGGGATGGGCAGCAGGGAAAGGGTGCAGGGAGAGTCTGTCCCAGGCAGCTGGGGAAGCCATTGTCATGGCAGGGGTTAGAGAGAGGGTTGGGGTGCGTCACGGGACTCCACTGCCATGCCCTCCACCCCCCACGGCCCTGCAGGATTCCTCCGGCACTCCATCTCCACAGCCCCGCTGCCCCGCGATGTGGGGATGGACCCTGCTGTGGCTCTGCTGGCTTCCTCCAGTGCCCTCCCAACCACTTGCGATGCCCCCTTCCACCCTGCAGGCACCCCCCCACCCCAACTGGCAGCATCAGCAGTGACATTAAAAAAACTGAAGAGGGCCGTGGGACTTTATTTTTGGGAAGAGGGGTCCCCAGCCTTAAAAAGATTGAGAACCCCTCCTTTAAAGGTTGTGAAAAGTACATACATGCTTTCCTAATGCTTCTTGTCCATGTAAGCCACTGCTGTACTTACCACAGAAATGCGTGGTCATCAATGGAACAGAATGTGTCCACAAGACAAACCTCTCTGTTAAGGTGCAAACTACCCTGCAGAAATGATTGTGACTCTCAGAATGATACAACAGTTATAGAACAAACCAGAGCCGGCTCAAGGGGTTGTGGTGCCCCAAGGGGGCTTTTGCTTTTGTACACCCCCCTGGGGGGGGTGCGGAACCCAGCCTGTGCTCTGGGCTGGTTCACCCTGCCCCCAGGGTGGGGAACAGCCAGTCCAGGGGTGGAGCGGGCCAGCCCAGGGGCCAAGCTCCACTCTCCCACCCTTTCCCTCAGGCAGCTATTCCACCCTAGGGGAAGGGAGGGCCACCCCAGAGGTGGGGCGAGAAAGCAAAGTCCCCCACGTGGGCTGGCCCACTTCATGCCCAGGGGCAGAGTGGCTGGCTCAGGGGAGCGGGGGAGTGTGGGGTCCTGCCCTGCCACTGGCACCCCTAAGCTTTGGCACCCCAAGCCAGTGCTACAGTGGCTCATCAGTAGAGCCGGCCCCGGAACAAACAGGGAGTTCTGTGGCGTTTAAAATTTATTTGTTGCATGTGCTGTCACAGGAGAAAATCCCAGTTCATCAGATGCTTTGAAGATGGGAGAACTTACAGAACAGGAGGAAATAAATGCAGGGAAGTGTAAGTTATGGGAACAGTCCACACTGTAACAGCAAATCAAAGCAGTTGTAAAGATGAGGTCAAATCACCTGTCATAATGAGAAAAAAATCCAAAGTTCCTCTTAAGCCCTGAATCAATGCAGTCAAAACTGCAAATAAATTCAAGCTCTGCAGTTCTAGAACATTTGCTTGTTGCTTCTGGTTCTGGTTCTGGTTCTGAAGATCTGTAGCACCAGAAAATGATTTCAGCACTATCTTCAACTCATAGGAGCCTAAAATCTCTCTGATCAAAGGTTCTCTCTGCAGTGCTGAAGATGGTGCATGACATTTCACAACCCTTTCCAATTACATGCCACTTTGTTTTCCCAAGCGATGATTCTTCCTGAGAGCCTCATTCCTGCCACTAAACTGCTTGGGTCGGTTTGATTTCTTTTATGTTCATAATGCAAAGCTGTCTCACCTTTAATGGCACAGAGAATGACAAAAATGTATGCATTGAGTAAATGGCTCCCTTGAAGGATTCGTTCCTGGACAGAATTTAAAAAGGAGAGGATAGAAAAGGCCATCTACATGAGAGGCTAGTGTGTTAAAAGCTATGGTGTCAAATGAAAGCACAGTGACTTCCACAATAAATTCCTCCATGGATCCTCTTATTCCACATTGTGGTTAGGTTACTTGACTTCCACAGTGAATGAAAACATAGCAAAAAGGCTCCACATGGGAAGCTAGTGCAGGATAGCTATTCCACACTAGCTATTTCCCCATGTAGACAAGTCTGAAGAGTAAAGAGAATCAAGAAGCCATGTGACCAAGTACTACCCATGGCTCATGTTTGTACAGTACCTAGCAGAATGGGGCCCTAGTCCATAACCAGATCTCTCAGGCACTACAATACAATTCCAAACACCACCACCTTGGCTTGAACACAGATGTGCAGTGTAGGGAAAGCACAAGGGACCTGAATAAATATCAGGCTTAACTGAGATCCTTACTCCTAAATGAAGACAGAGACAGCTTCCTACCATATTCCCAAAGGGCATGTCTACACTATGGGCTTAAGTCAACCCAAGCAAAGCCGTGGCCACATTTGGAGTTCATTAAGTCGACTTAAGGGTTTCCTTAAGTCAACTTAATAACTCCTGCCCTTAAAGTCAACTTAAGGACTAAGTCAACTTTATCAAGTGCCTATTAAAGTTGACAGTAAAGTTGACTTAAGCCAGGGGACCCATTTAAAGTTGACTTCATTAATGCAATGTGGCCTCACTAAGTCAACTTAATAAGGTCTACTGAAAGTTGACTTTAAGTAGACTTTATTAAGTTGACTTACTAAAATCGACTTAGCTTTTGTAGTGTAAACATAGCCATCGAGAGCAAGGGGGATTGGGTTCCTGGCCCAAGGCCCTCTCTGTGCCAACCCAAAGAGCCAGACCATACCATGGGGGGCAATGAGCAGCTCAACCTATAGAACAGGAGCAGCAGACCCTGTGTGAGGATTCTTCCCAGAGCCCTCCGGGGCAGTGCTCCTCTGTATCACCTGTAATGCCCTGCAACCCATTTCTTCTGAAACATCTGGCCCCAGGCATGGGAGCAAACAGCTGCATGGGAATCAATTGCTCAAATCTGCAAAACGGTAAGGCGCTCCAAGCAAACCTTATGTCAAAGGCTTTCTATTAGCCATAATATTTGGTTGGTAGGGGTAGTGTGTGCATGTGTGTGGAGACTGAATGACTGGGCAACTTCCTCTCCAGAAGAACTTGGGCACTTTGAGTTCATTTGCTTGGTAATTGCTGGGAAGTAGAAGGAGTCAGCAATGACTTTGCATTCCATGACCAAGGGAAGTAGGAGGGAGGTGGGTGCATGTCAAAGGCTCTCTACGGAGGAGGTATCTATTATGGTGCCCTGACTTATAGCTTCTGCAACTTGTCTATCTCAGTATTATGCAGAGAGAATGGTAATTTGCCTTTTGGACCAGCCACCTTTTGTATTCAGTTTTGGTATTTATATGCCCCATTGCTATCAGAGCATCTCACAAGCTTTAGAGTATTTATTCACTCAACACCCTGTGAGGCAGGGCAGTGCTTTTATCCCCTTTTTACACATAGGGAACTGAGGCACAGAAAGGCTATGTGACTTGCCCAAGGTTCTGCAACAAACTTTCTGCATAACAGAAACTTAACCCCAGGTTTCCCAAGTCCTAGACTACTCCCTACATGTCAGATCAGGCTTCTCTGCAGTTCAATAAAACAAAACTCTGTCTGACTCTCTGCAATCCATTTTCATCCCAGATTTGGGTTCCTGTACATATGCCCAACTTATTCCCTTGAGGTAGTAATTTTTTAAACTGGAGATATGTACACAGATCTCCACTTTCAAGATTGTATGGGGTGGGGGCACTTTATTCCCTCACTTGCAAATTGCTAATAAAAGGAATGTACAAGAGTCGAGCACAGTAAACCTAAGATTCACCAAGATATTTACACCCCTCTCCATTTTCAAAGCCAATGAGACTCTCTTGATATGAGACCCACCACAGAATCATGACCACCATATATCAGCTCCTGTCATTTAGTGGGTCACACCCATCTGAATGCCAGCTAGTGAAGTGTCTCTTTAGCAGGTGCATGGTGACAAAGCTCTAGTAAACAACAGTGATGCAAGTGCCATCAGTGCACTGGAGTACATTACATTGCAGGGGTGGCCAAACTTATGGAACTCAAGAGCCACACAAGTTGATTATTAAACCTACAAGAGATGCACTGTGGCATATAGCCATATTTTACCTACTCCAAAATTACTCAGTTTAAAATTCATTGCACACTTTAATTTTATCATAAAAAGAGGGCAAATATTGATCCTACTAATGTCAGAATCTAATATTACTTAAGATTACCATGAAAGCTAGGGCTACCTATACAGTAAAATCCTAGCTTCTCCCCCTGTCCAGACGCTACCACTTCTCCCCACCGTCCCAACCATGCCACCGCTACTTGCTGCCATCCCGACCCCCTCCCTAACCCACAGGCCTTGAGACTGGCTCCCCCAGACCTCCCACCTGGCCATTCTCATGGCTAGGCACAGGCTGGGACTCACTCCCTTTGCTTTAAGCCCTGCTTGGGCTGAGCACCCAATATGGCTGCTCTGGAGGCTAGGCACAGGCTGGGGCTCCCTCCAAGCATTCTCTGAGCATGCTCAGGGCAGGAGATTTAAAACTCCAAAGCTTGAGCTGCTTTCCTCTGGCTTTCTTCAGGGAGCTACACTTTTTCATTCAAGAGCCACATGCACCTGGCACTCAGTACTTCCTAGACTATCACTTGAAATTAACAGACCCTAACCATGGCAAACAAGATTGGGAAACTGATGCAGAGAGGTTCAGGCACTCAAAGCAGAGGCAGGATTAGAATTTAGATATTGCTTGGCTCCTGGTACTACGTTGGATCTCTTCTGTGCTATAGTGCAGACCTATGAACTCATCATTGAGTAGAAGGTGCTAGAAAGCACTTTAACATATGCATTGAAAGTTTTACTGCTACAACCTACATTCAGGTTACTTAAGGGAAACTGAACAAGGACACCATACCTATATTGTGTCAAATGAGCTTTAAAGTCAGCATTCTTTTGCAAGAGACATCTTGACCTGGTTGACCCATTCGGTAATTTATTAGCACTAAAATACCTTAAAAGTAAATGAGACCATGTAATCAAAGAAGCACAGGTGAGGCAAACCTTAGCTGTTCCCATGAAATTAAGTGAATGAGAATAATAGGGGAATAACCAAAGAGATCTGCTGAATATTCAGACAGCAGAGTCCCAAAACTGATAGAGAAATTTAAAGGTCCTCCCCAACATCCACTGCTTGGGTCATGGGGAGAGGATTCCTTGCAACTGAGACAGTACTGGCTGGTACAGAATACTTAGATAGTTCTTGGAACAAAACAGCAGAAAGTCACTGCACGGTGAAGAATGCCATTCTTTCATTAAGGATAACATTTAAACAACTATTTTTGGCAGCTTCAGGCAATTGGGAAAATTAGTCTGTTCTTATCAAATGACTTAACAGGCACACTAAAATCAGTGTAGTGTTTACCTAAGCTCTGAGGGCAGCATATCTGATTGATTATTCATTACTTCTTTGTAATTATTTTTAACAAAACATGTAAAGTTCATAAATCAGAATTAACATCAGAGTACAACCCTATAATCTTTGGAACAAACTGCATAAACTTGCAATAAATCATATTGGCATGGAAATTAACACTTAATGCAGAATAGTTCATGAGATACTGTGTTGTGGCTAGCAGAATATTTAGGGGTGAATCACTTCTCTATGAAGCATCTTGCTTTGTATCTAGAGTTAGAAGAACATGCTCAACATTATTAGAACAAGACAACTCTTTCCCACCTCTCTTTGATGGAGAACTAACTTTATCTCTAACATGTTCTATGGAGAAAGTAAATATAACCCTCTCTATCCTTTTAGCTATGCTGGATCCTTGATCCTTTGTGGGGTGCTATGGGGCGGAGTCTGGAGCTGTACTAGTCTGGGCAAATATTCTAAGAAATTCTGAACAACTAATGCCTTCAGGAGCAGGTTACATGCTACCGTATCTACACATGCTGTTGAAAGAAGCATCATGCTCTGCCCAGCAGTGCTGGGCACCACATGCTAGCGAGTTAGCCTCCATCCTTGCAAGAGGGCCCCCTTTGGAGTGGAGCAGTGAGGTCCAACATGCCAACTGTTACAATTGCAGCAAGACAGATATGACATCAGTGGTTTGTGATGTAAGGGAACTCAGACTAGATCTGGCCTTTCATTCAAGGACTATGCAGTTCTTTACTGAAGTTTGCCCAGAGTTTTAGAGTATTTCAACCCAGAGTCTGGCTTTAGCTCATTACAGGCACAAGGTCAGCCTTAGCGTATGCATTCAGATCCTCCAGATGCCAGGAGTGTGGTGAGCCAGGATTTTGGGGTGGGCTCTTCTCTTGTTGGAATGCTGGCACTTCAAAAGGAAGGGCAGATAAATAGAGCAACCAGGGAAATTTGTTTTCCCCCCACATACCTGGCAGCTTACCCATTAGGCACAGCTATTAGTTCTTCCTCACTCAGCCAGGTGTCCACTACACAGACAGTCCAAGATCTGTATTTTCAGAGACCCCCTGATTGCCATAAAGCCACAGAGACCTGAGATAGTCAAGACAACTTCCAAAAACCCCAAGGAGAAACATAATAAACTGCCATGCTCACAGGCTGGAAAAGAACACTAAGGCTTATATATCTCTCTGTTGATAAGCCTGGGCCCTCCAACTAAACAGACTGTTCTTTACCACACTCGACATTCACAGGGTAATTAAACAAAGCTGCTCTTTGAAATCATCCTCCACCTACAGTTTGTTCAAATCCCTTGACACAGCACTATGCTTATTATGATCCTACTGATTAAATATCTCCTCCCCACCCCCTTTTTATCTTACCCTAGGCCACAGGCCACACACTTGTGGAGATACAAAGCAAAGCAAACAGCCTCAAAGCATTGTATGACCAAAGTCCCAGGGTACAGACTGTACAGCATCTCCTAGGTTTGACGGTTCAGGATAGTTATTTTGGAGACATCTGTTGATAGACAAATGAGTTCATATGTATCCTTAATTCTTTGTTCTATTATTAAGCACTTGACTAGCATGACGTGTCTAGCAGTAATGCTCCCACCCTATACCAGTCCTGGGAAATCCCAGATACTCAGCATTTGAACCACATGTTCTAAGGCAGTTTCTAATCATTGTTTCAGAAGTCATAGGATTGATTGTTTTGCTTGGATGTTTCTGGCTCAGTAGACTACACAGAATCATGTTTCTTATATTGAACCAGAGCTTGTCAGCAGTAAAACTTGTAGCAAGGCTTGTCACATTTAACAGACTGTTTCAAAGTGTCAGGTACCATCTTCACTGCAAGATAGAACTGAGTTTCTAACTATTTCAGGGACAGCCATGTGATAAGTAGGTCCCTAACATTACTGATATTATAAATGTGACTGTAATTTTAATTTTGATCAATTGTTTTCTTATTTTTAGGGCTTTACTCTGGTGCAACAAGGGGTTTCTTAGTTCTGAGAAATGCCCCAAATGTCTAAAGTTGGGTTTAATTATGTGTCAAAGTATAAAATAATGAGATAGCTCCTAATAAATGGAGAGAGTAAGAGAGTAATAATGATCTAAGCCACTAGTATGTGAGTCAAACATGAAGGCTAGGAGAAATAGAGAATTTGTTTTTTCCTCCTTATTTTCCCACCTGGATCAAAGAACTGAAGTAAAAAGAATTTCTTGCTGAGAAACAAAATCAAAATTCTTCCTCAGAGCTGAACAAACATAGGACCAGGTCAGTCAATTAGAAATAGAGGAAAATTATCATATGGTAAAGGCTTGGCTACCTGGGAACAGAGGACACCATCTGACTTCTTCATTAGACCTATCCCAGTGAAACTGGTTGTAACTTCAAACCTAACACAAAAAGTAGCCTAACAAACATTTTGCAGCTATTTAGACAGATCAGAACAGTTTGAATGTGGTCCAAGGCCCAGATCCTTAAAGGTGTTTATTTAAACACCTAACTCCCATCAAAATCAATGAGGGTTGGGCATTTAAACAGTTTAAGGATCTGGGCCAACACATCAGCAAGGACTGCTAAGTTGCATTATAGTTCAGATTTTAATCATGTGCCTTTTATTAATATTTAAACACACATAAAACAAAGCACCTAGAGGCCCCCTTGTGCCAGCACACTTTAAACCCATAATAAAAGACAGTCCTTGCTCCAAACAAATTATAATCTAAATAGACAGTTGGCCAAAAGATGTTAGGAGACACAAAGGGATGAAGTAACTTGCCCAGAATCACACAGCAGTTCAATAATATAGTGAGAAACAGAATGTCGGCCTCCTGAATTCCAAATCATTGTTTAGTCTTCCAAAGTGAAATAAAACTTCACAGTGTCCTAGTTAAAAATCCAAGTTTTAGTCTTAACGCTAAATTTCCTGGCTTTGGAGATTTTAAATCAACTCCTCATTATAATTATCAGGACCCTTTTGTGTAACAATTGACCAGTGAATGAATGGCTGATCAAGTTGAGGGCTATGAAAAATGAATTAACCTAAAAAACAAGCAGATCTCTGAGGACATCTTTTAACATTTGGTCTTCGGAGAACAAGTCTAAGCTTATAATATTCTGAGGGCCCTTTGACATTTTAGATACGTTTTTGCACCTGGTACTCAATACTTCTTAAAATCTCTGGTCTGAAGTATAAGAGACCAAGCCCTGGAGCTCTCATTCAGCCTTTACCCAGTTAAAATTTTCCACAGAAGTCATGTAAAATCCATAAGAATAGAAGAAGGCTTTCCAGATTTTGCCCAGTAAATATAAGAAGATCTGCTGGTATTATAACAGACTGGGTTCTGGATATAATGCTAAACTTTCAGATAAGACCTTTGTTACTGCTACAGCTCCTTTATTTGTACAAGTAAATTTTGTTCCTTTGGATTGACTGGTTGGTATCAGAAGATTCCTAGAAAGTGCTCCCATTATCCTCACAGAGTCATAGACTCTAAGGTCAGAAGTGACTAATATGATAAATCTAGTCTGGCCTCCTGCATGATGCAGGCCATAAAACCTCATCCTGCCCACTCCTGCAGTAAACCTCTATTGTCCTACGACTGAGTTATTAAAGTCTTCAAAGCATTGGCTACGTATCATAGACATAGATTATAGGGATAGTGGACCTCCACCATCCATTAATGATGACAAAAGGTGACAGCTGAGTAGGTAGCCATGAAAATCTCACTGCCTTTGTGCTCTTGATTGAGATTGAGCTGCACCGAGCTTCCATCTGTGGTGCTTTTGCAGCTCATGAATATGCAAAGTCTATTAAGCAAGGTATGAAACACCAAAACTATGCTTGCTTCTTTAATAAAGAATTAAAAAAAAATACATCACTGCAAATGCCAGTGGCTTATTCCTAGAAGGAGGAAAACAGCTGCTTTGCAAGACATGCTCTTATGGCACTTGGTTAGAATCACAGAAGATTTGAGTTTGGAAGGGATCTTGCTAGGTCATCTAATTGTTGCGGCACAGCAGTCTATCAGTCCTTGCACACTCAGAGACACGGGTTAAAGCTATCATGGAAAGGATTTGTAAAGATGGTGCACTATTTAGCATTATACGAACACTGGCAAGCCCAAAGGATCATTAGAAATGTTTTTGAACAGAAACATGCATACTCCTCCGTTCATTCTGGGGAAAGATAAGTTCTGCATCTACAAGTCACAGTGTATGGCATGATATAATGTATCATAAAGGACAGTGAGGTAAGAAGAGAAGAGGAAACCACCAAACACTCTCCTTGGCATGCTATAGTAGTCTTCTCCCTGAGTCAGGGGAGAATTTGTCCAAGCTCCAGCCTCAGTCAAGATTTTGACAGTTCTCAGGGCTTTTTCCAGTGCAGCCTATGCATCGGTACATCTACACAGCAGGTGGGACAGTTCTTCCCAAAGCAAGCAGGCCAACTTGTGCTAGCTCTGCTAATGCTACTGCACTGAAAATAGCCATGTAGATGCAGTAGCACAACAGATAGCCTGAGCTCCAAAATCGGGTTCAGAACCACCCAATCTTTGGGTATGTGTCTGGCAGCTAGTCTAATCAGCCACCCATCCCATTGTTGACCACAGTGCTATTTTTAGAGTGCTAGCTCAAGCCAAGCCAGCGCATGCCTGACTACTCACACCATCCGAGCTACTACAGACATGCCATGTGTGTGGTTTATGACTGAGTACATTCTGTAGCCCTTTGTTAATTATTACAGAAATCATGCTACTGGTACAAATATGATACATGTATCAGGTATGTCACAACTGAACCAACAGAAGATTTTACAGATGTGGTAAAAGGGGGAAAGACACAAAATGTAAAAGGCAGAAAGATACTTGAGAACCACAACTGATTCTGTACAAGGACAGCAAGACTCTCACATACCCATTTCTGAAGTAGGCATTAAACTTCTTTTACAGATGGGTAAACTGTGGTGCAAGGGTGTTAGTCTCTGATTCAGCAGAACACTTCAGAGTTTCTCTTAAAGCAGGTTATTAATCTAATGGAAGGTCATCTGCTGAAATGCTATGCTGAATCAAAGTGTAAACGGCTTGCTCATGTTCACAAAGCATGACAGCAACAAAACTGGAAATAAGAATCTCTGATTACTATCCACCTGTTCTGATTACTAGACACTGCTCCTGGTAGTATGCACGTATAGCTAAACAAAGCAAAAAGCAGGAAAAGCAAAAAGTATTCTTATATCAACAAAAATAATAGTACTTTAATATTATAGATCCATAACCTGGACCTGTTGAAGTCACAGTATATTGTATTTCTCAAACATTTCCTGAAAGGACAGGAATTTGGTATTTTTATTACTTTTAGTTTTCATCATTTTAAATACCAGCTTTGCTTGACTAGCTAGATCCTGAAGTCCTACATGACAATCTACTATGAATTGCTTTAGCTGACTTCCCATTTTGTAGGATTCAGGCCAGACTTTCATAACTGAACATGCAAAAATGCAGGTATAATTTACCCAAAACAATTATTATGAAGTTTCATGACTTCCTGGTGTTTCTAAATACAAGTGTCCAGTTAGAGGCAGTCCTTTGTGTGCATAGTGACCATTACTGCAAGTGCAAAACCAATAATTGCCCTTCCTAAATCTGTGCATATACAGTCACATATTTTAAGGCACGAAGGGACCACTGTGATCATCTAGTTTGACCTCCCGTAACCTACAGGCTGCAAGATTCCCTGAATTGAACTAGGCCTATCTGAACTAGAGTATATCTTGTAGAAAAACATCCTGTCTCAATTTATGAATTTCTAGCAACAGAGAATCCACCAGAGTTCTTATTAAATTATTACAATGGCTAATTATCCTCACTGTTTAAAAATGTACACCTTATTTCTGGTCTGAATTTGTTTAGTTTCAACTTCCAGCCACTGGATCTTTTTATATATTTGTCAGATACATTGAAGAGCCCATAACATCAAATGTCTATTCCCTATGTAGGAGCTTATAAGCTATGATCAACTCATCCTTTATCCTTCTTTGTTAAAGAAACTGAACTCCTTAAGTCTTTCACTATAAAACCATGAGAATTGGATTGGAAAACATGTTTCGTTTTGTTTTGTTTTTGTGAATCCTCTACAGTATGACCTGATCCCATGACTTACATTCCCCTGCATTTATTTTCCTCCCATTCTGAAAGCTTCCCCATCTTCAAAGCATCTGACAAAGTGGGATTTTCTCCCACAAATGCTCATGTGATAAATAAATTTGTTAGTCTTTAAGTGCCGCAGGACTCGTTGCTTATTTTGCTCTCCAGTTTAGTAATTTGTTTCTTAAATCATTGACCCACAATTGTATTCAGTATTACAATAGCAGTTGTACCAGTGCCAGATACCAATGTAATATTATCTCCCTATTCCTCAAGATACAGGAGCTGTGTTAGTCCTTTTGGCCACAACCTGTCACTTGAAGCTCATATTCAGATGATTTTCCACAATCAACCCACAGTCCTTTCCAGAGTCACTGCTTCCAAGGATAGCATCCCCTGTCTGTAACTAAGATCTACGTTTTCCATTCCTAAATGCATGACATTATATTTGGCCATACTAAAATGCATTATTGTTTGTCTGTGCTTGATTTTCCAAGTGATCTACCTGGCTCTGTATCAGTAACCCAGCCTCTTCATTATTTACCATTTCTCAATCTTTGGATCATCTGCAAACTTGATCAGCAATAATGATTTTATGTTGATAAAAATCACAACTAGTATAGTGCCAAAAGCCTATCTTTACAGATCCCCACTAGAAACACACCCACATAATGGTAATTCTCTGTTTACAAGGACATTTTGAGACCTTCCAGGCAGTTTTTAATCCAGTCATTGTGCAATTGTGAAAATCTGGACTATGAATTTAGACTAATCTTTCATTATAATCTTCAAAATTTAACCAAGCACTATACTGCTGTTTTACACCAATATATACATGTATTTTTTTAAAATGTAATCTACTGTGAGAGATGACAGACGTTTAACCAAACCCCAGTTACAGATGTGTGTGTTCCTACAGTGGGCTCACGTGCATGATGTCTCAGCACCAAAAAGTCCGTATTTACATAGATTATCATCAATCAGCTTTCATGGTCACAGCTGACCTTTCCAAACACAACATGAGTCAAAGCATCTCTCTAAATAGGACAATTTGAGCAAATACCTTTGCCCACCTGACTCCTGCTGTTTTTCAGTTTCCCTGTGTGTGGACCAAATCTCGTGCCCTTAGATATTTAGTCCTTACTCAGGGAATGAAAGTTTCAAAGGAGCTTTTCTAACTCATAAAATTTTTATTAAGCCCATAAATTCTCAGCTATGGCATAAACATGCATCCATTTGTTTAGAACAGGAAGCCTTGGAGGGAGAATATAAGTTTCATGAACACATGACCTTGCATGATTTCCTAACATTACCTATATACTAGGCTTCCTTCCTCCACAGCCCCAGGACTATCCTGATTTCAACAAGGAGAACCAATGCAATCCTAATTGTGTGGTGAGAAATAAATTCATCTAAGAGCCAAACAGATCATTCATGGCATCTTTTAGCATTTGGTTTCCTGACAGCATGGTGACTACCACTTTATCCATTGTGCTCAATGGGTATGTCTACACTATAAGCTTAAGTCGCCTTAAGGAGGCATAAGTCAACTTAAGCAAAGCCCTGGCCACATTTGGAGTTCATTAAGTCAACTTAAAGGCTGCCTTAAGTCAACTTAATAACTCCTGCCCTTAAAGTTGACTTTATAACTTAAGTAAACACAATGTGGCCATTAAAGCTGACTTTATAAAGTCAACTTAGTGCAGTGGGGCCATTAAGTTGACTTTATAAATTTGACTTAATCCAGGGGACCCATTTAAAGTTGAGTTTATTAAATCGACTTTAAATGGGTCCCCTGGCTTTAGTCGATTTTATGCAATGTGGCCTCACTAAGTCGACTTAATAAGGTCTCCTTAAAGTCAACTTTAAGTAGACTTTATTAAGTCGACTTAATAAAATCGACTTATCTTTTGTAGTGTAGACATAGCCAATGAGACCACCCACATGAACCAAACAAGAAGAGGTCCTCCAAAAAGAATAATTGCTCCTATTCACACTTTTTATATCTACTGAATTTCTCTCTCTTTCCACAGGGGTTGTTAAGCAGTGGTTAAAGTATAATTTGATGGGTTCTAAAACCCTCCTAATCTCTGGGCCCTCCCAACCTGCTCTTTTGCCCCTCCCCCCACCTGGCTGGAGCTGCTCCCTGGCCTGGCCGTTTCCACCCTGAGCATGCTCGGATGCATGTTCAGGGCAGGGGATTTGAAAACTCCCCCAGCCTGGCCACAGCTCCTGAGCCAGAGCAGGGTAGAACATGCCTTCCATATGATTTTTCTATTTTTGGGAGCCCTGGAACTCTGGCCCCTCGAACTTGTGGGTCCCAGAATTTCATTGCAGCTTACTTTAACCCCTGTTGTTAAGGTAGAGCATAGCCTATTGCATGCTTCAGCCTTTCACAGGACTTGCCAAGATAAATCATATCAAATTGATTTGAGCCTGTAACTTTCGGAGGCTCTTCTACCAAGTGGTATGTGAGCAGTAGGGAAAGGGCCCTAATGTGATTAGGGTTGAAAGCAGGTAGCAGTCGGAAAGAGATAGAATGAGGGAAATAGGCAGCGCAGAAAGAGCAAATTATGACTTTTCTGTCCACTCTGGTCTCTCACTGGTCCTAGGGGCCCTACCATGCTAATAAATTTTCTCCCCCTCTGCTGGTAGGTGCAACCCACTTTCAAAACATGTCTCATCACTTGAAAAATATTTAACGTCCATCTGCTGATAATGCATCAGCATCCCATTGTCCCTAAATAATTTTCTCCAGCTTGAACCTTTCTAAGGATGTTGAGGAATTCCATGACAAGCTACATTTAGGTCATCTCTATGAGCCTGATCCTCATTTACACCAAGGCCCTTTTACACTGATCTGGCAGTGTAGCTACCAGCCAGAGAGCAGCACAACTACACAGACACATGAGCAAGCTGACATTCCTTCTTGCATTCAAAGATTATGGAAGAAGCATCCTTGCTTTGCAACATGAAAGGAAAACCACTTTGATTGTGTGGTACAAGTGAATCTCTCAGCCACAATGCAGTACTGGATATCTTATTTACTTGCTAATTCAGACAGCTGGGGTTTTGGTTGCAGCTAGCTGGTGTAGTTTTAATGCTTTGTTGAGAGAATTTTTCAGACCTTGCACAGCACAAATAAACTGTATCGAGCCTGTAATTTTTTAAGATTACTTGCCTAAATCCCATTGAATTTAAATGGAATTTGCATACCTAATTCGTCAGCTCTTTCGAACATCCAATCTTAATATTTGGGGTAGTATTTCAAAAGCACTCTGCATTGGTCCAATCTTGCTTAAAAGGCTGAATTCAGAAGAGCAGAATTCAACACAAAGATTAGACCAAAGATAAACTCTTCTGAAGGGGCAGAGGAGCTTTAATTCCCCCCCCCCCCGCTTTTATTTTTGGTGGCCATTTGTGCAGAAACATACATCCGTAAAATGGAGATCATGTCAATTATTAACTGTTCTACAGTGTTTGGGGACCTACATGTGGAAAGGAGAATAGTAGGAGCCAAGTGGTAGAATTGATTTAATTTACTCCTATTAATTACTAATCCACAAACACAAGATTAATGAAGGGAACTGTGGCTGTTTTGGGCTATGTTCCTTAGCACACTTTGCAAGTACTTGACTCCTCATTGTTTAACAGCCACCATAATTTGCCATTTCTAGTCACAGAAGCTTGAGAGAAAGATTGGTGCTGGTTGCATGAAAATGAAAACATGTTGTGGTTTCACCTCCATTTCTTTGCTGCTTTTTTCCCTCAAAAAGCCCAAAAAGAAAATTATGAGACGTTGATGGAAAAAATGGTACAAACAAAAAAATCCATTTGTGGCAGAGAAAATAGTGAATTGACGCCTGGGGTAAAATGTGTGAAGAGTTATGATTTGTTCAAGGGTGAAATTCTAGCATGTTTCTTTAGCTTCAAGTGAACGAGACAGACAAAGAAAAGCCTTTTCATTTGAATGTTTTTGCAGTGCCTGGGGCTATGTACATTGGACACTGTTTGCAGCTGCTTTCATTTAGGGATGAGTGAAGTGGTTCATAAAAAATATGAGCTGCTAGTGACCCTTTGCTATGAGAATAAAATGGTACCTTTTTGGGAGACCATTTAATTTTTTGTGATTATCTGCCATCCTACAGTTCTGGGTTCTCGCAGAGCCTAGATACCGAAGTTTTAAATACAAGCCATGCTTAATTCCCTGCCTCTTTTCGTATGTTTGGGAGGCTTGGACAGTTTGTGTCAGCATCATGAAAATTCCTGGGGGAAGGCCACTTTGAACCAAATCCCACATGTTTTCAACTCCACCCATTGCTAGCTTCCCACACCCACTGCTGCACTAGCAGAGAGAAGATCTCTGTGGGAGAGAAAATCTGTTTGCAGTGACTAAGTGTAGGAGTATTGGAGGACCATGTTCCCCAGTATCCTTTCGCTGCCTCAGAGCCAACTACCTCAGCAAGCTACAGCCACTAGATCAGCAGCATCAGACTTGCAGCCAATGGGCCAAATGTGGCTTGCAAACCTCTTCCATCTGCCTACTAACAGCCCTTGGCAGGACCACACTCTCTTCCTAACAGAAAGGTGTAGGGGGGAGAGGCATCGCCTTCCCCATACTCCACAATGCTATTCTCACAACATCACAGAGCCGTGGTTTTCAAACTTAGGGTCGGGACCCCGTACTGGGTCACTGACTCTCAGGCACTGGGTCCCGGCACCCCTTGCTGGCACTGCCAAAAGACTGGAATGCAATGCTCAAAGGTGTAATTGCCAGGTCACATGCATAAATGATTTTGTTTCAACTTGGTCCTGAGGAAATAGTTTGACTACCACTGTCATAGAGCACCAGGTATGTGAGACTGTGCTCCACGAGACCACATTTTCTCCGTAACACACACATGAAGACACCACAGAGCACAGTTTCACATACACAGCACTCCACGATGCTGCGAGAATGCCATACTATTTCAATTTATGGGATGTACAGCCCGTTTGAAGTACATTTAAGGCATATATGGCCTGCCACAGCTAATGAGTTTGACACTGCTGCACTGCTCCTCATGTTCATAAAACACTTCTTTTGGGTTTGGCCTATTTCATTGTAAAGGTTCATTACACCCCAGCCCACTGGGGGAGTCAGTTGTTTGTAACGAAACTCAGGTGCAAGTGGTGATTCATGAAGAAGCAGAAAGGGAATAATCACAAGAGAGAGGTTTGGCCTCAGCCTCTCCTGTGCATCCCAACCTCACAAGCTCATCAGGTTCTCCTGGTTCAACCAAACCTGAGCTAGAGGAGGATGGTACTGCTGACTCTGCTGCTGACTCCTCCCCCCTCACCATGCGCCTGGTATGCCATCAGGGAGATAAAGTGCATTCAAAGTCATCACAGAAGCCTTCATCACATATTATGGTAGCTTGCACCACTGCTGGCAGTGACAAGGACTAAATGGGATCTTGGAGACTTGAACCCCCTGCTCAGCTGTGGCAGTGGTTACTTCAGAAGAGGACTGGGACAGTGTAAAGAAGTTTGACTTGCTACTGTGGCCCTTTGCCACACCAGCACCAGGTCCTTGCTTAGAAATCTGCATTCTTCAGCACTGTTTAGAATCTAGCTCCTGTTACCAACACTCACTCTGCACTAAACTATAATTCAACCTTGCTGATGTGAAAGGCTAAACACACCATTTCTTTTCAGGCTGAGTTACCTTACTGCTCCCCAGAGATTACTTAATGCCATCTGTGGGTTTCCAAACAGCTCCAGCGTTTCAGTACCATCCTCTGTTTAGTTTTTCATGCTGGGCAGTGAACGTTAATATATGCTGTGCAGATTAGTACCCAAGATGACAGCCTAGGTCACCTAGCACCAGACAAATACACAGCTTGTTAGACCCACTACTGAAAACACAGCGAAGATAAAGTTAAGTGGGAGAATTGAACGTCAAGTGAGCATGCTGGCTCAGAAAAGGCTTGGTCTCAAGAAAACAACTAACTCATCTCTCAAGTGTTTCCAGAAGAAGATGCCAGACTGGTATTGCTGGATGCCAGAACCTTTACAGGGCTGGTACTGTTCATGTTGTCTAGTTAAGCTATTTTTTTACAATCCAAGTGGAAACAAAGTAGGCTGATCAGATACCCCCTCCTCCCACCTTTGTAACCCAGGCAAATCACATGTTAGAGAGGCATGTGTAGCAACTGCATAGCTAAGGTTATATTCGATTTGCACCTAAAGCAAGATTCCATTTCATCTTCTAGGCCTCAATCTTGCAAATATTTATGCATGTGCTTAACTTTACCAGTGCTAACCCACAGAACTAGAGTTAAGCACATGAGTAAATGTCTGCAAGATCGGGACTTAAATGACTGAATTTAGCCTCTTTGTGTGGCAAAATTTCTCACAAGACAGTTCAGTTTTCAGAGAAATTGAACAAAATATTCAGTATGATTATCCAGAGGAAGTATCTAAAAATTCTTCCTTGTGATAATGTTGCAGTTTTGCTCGTGCATCTTCAACTTCCTTTAACATAAAATATGTCGTCAAAACACTTGGCATTTTATTCAGTAACTCATTTTATGAGAGAGTGAAACATAAGAGGAAGCCAGAGAGAGGAAGAGAAATGTTTCCTCAATGGCTATTCAAGCAAGTTATTCCACAATTACACAGATAAACCAAGTTGCCAAAGTACAAATTGGAAATCACCTCTTCTGTTAGTAAACACATAGCTATACTTAAGTACTCGTTTAATTCCAGTTTCTCTTTTGACCATCTTGAAACTAATGATCAAACCTACTTGCAGAAGCTATATATAAGCTAAAGGAACAGACAACATTGGAAATAACTAAACAAGTGATCAGGGACTGTAAACCCTAGCCTTTCAGTGAAATAAGGAAATCCACCCAAGAATCCAGTCGTTTGCTACTAGACAATGCCATAGTGTTGTTTGCCTCATAAAAAGCCTTATGTATGCCAGGATAATTTGAGCTCTCCCTTCACAAGTGGAACAGTAGCAAATGCTCCAGACTTCTTTACCTTCATCCAACACCAGCATCAATTAAGTTTTTTTTAATATTTGTGATATTTTCATAAAACAGATTTCTGGGTTTTTTTATTTATGAATGAGAATAAGTTGTTTCTCACCACCGTGTTCTGTGTATTTGTGTGTGAGTATATCAACAACTGGGATATTTAATACTACCCCACAGTGTAGTTTGTGTGAGAGCCCTAAATACTATCAGACAGCCCTAGTCCTGGAATTTAGCTCTATGCACCATGAGGCCTCCTATAGAACCTATTGGGTGTGGCATTTGATTGTTTCCTCCCTGAGGGCTTTTGATATACAGATCTTTGACACAATTCATTGATACAATATCATCTGTGCACATGAATGTAGGTAATAGACTAAAGAGCCTTAGGATGCCATGCAACTAATTTCATACTTTCACCAAGTTTGTTTTCCATGTTCCCAGTCTAAACTTGGGGATTTTTTTTTTCTTCTTCTACTTCTCTGTTGAGGGATTCTGTGCAATAAAACTGAAAGTGACAATGTATGGCATTTCCCCAGTCACATTGCATTCAGTGAACAGAAATGGGCAACACTAACCAATAACTCACAACAGGAGGCCCCTGTCCAATCCTAAAGTCACTCACTCTTTCTCATGCACTAATCCAAGACTGTCTTCAACTACTAGGAATAATAATAGCTATTTTATCTGTTCCACAATGCCTCCTGAACATCTCTGCTAATCTTCTTGAGCAAGTTATCCCATCGTTGAATTGACTTCCAAGTTGGCAATTGTTTCTTAATATCTATTTCAGTTTTCCCACATGTAGGTTTCAAGGTAGCTCCTCCTCATTTTGTTCACACTCCACTTGGCAATTTTTCATCATAACAATCCTACTGGCCTCACGTTAGCAGCTTCAGCCATATATGTTGAGGGTGAGATTTTCAGAAGTGCCAAAGGCAGTTCAGAGCATTAGTCCCATTGGTTTGCATCAAATTTGCTCTTTTCATTATTCTAAAAGATACAAGTGTGCAATGCTGTGAAAACTCCTGAAGAAATCAAAAGAATAGAACCATAGAAATTGAAAGGGACTGTGAAAGGTCATTGAGTCCAGTCTCCTGCACTCATGGGAGGCCCAAGAACCCTCTTAAACCACCCCTGACAGGTGCCTAACTTGCTCTTAAAAACTTCCAATGATGGAGATTCCACAACTTACCTAGACAACTTATACTACATCCTTTCTAAGTTACACTCAGCCTGTGAATTGTTGAGCCTTGAAAGTTATTCAGTGTGACTGTTCTAAAGAAATAATGAAAGGGGAATATAGTGTCTGCAGTGACCTGAAAGGCTCAAACCTATGGGTCGATGAAACAAAAATTCTTCTGGCCTTCTGCTCAGATGCTATATACTGCAAGATAATTTAGCTACATCTAGGATTTTGCTTTTTGTACTGAGTTACATAGAGCCAAGTTTTCCTGGAAATAACCTTCTTTTTAACCTTCCACTCTGGAGGATTTTTCAAACAAGAGGCAGTGTTTGGGATTTTTGCAGACCAGACATTGAAGCTCAGAAAGACCCCTGGCTGATCTACTTCCCAACTGGTCCTTGCCCTGCATCTGCAGCTGCTGGACCCCACCTACCTGGGGCCCAGCTCCTAGCCCTGGGGAGTGGGTCCCATGGGAATACACAGACTGAAAGTTAGTGCTAGGTCCTGAGCTTGCACCAGTCACCCTGTCTGACAGGGAGCAACACTGCCCCCCGGCTGCAACAAGTTCCTCCTCCAGCATGCCAAAATATTTCCAAAGGGATAGCCGTGTTAGTCTAGTCCAAAAAAACAAACAAACAAGGAGTCGTGTGGCACTTTAAGACTAACAGATTTATTTTTTGCATGAGCTTTCATGGGAGGAAATCCCACTTCATCAGATGCTTCGAAGATGAAGCATCTGACAAAGTGGGATTTTCTCCCATGAAAGCTCATGCAAAAAATAAATCTGTTAGTCTTAAAGTTCCACACAACTCCTTATTTTTTTAATGCCAAAATATCCCTCTCAGTACACACACACATCCCTTCCAGCAACCTCCACCCAACTCCCCTCCCCTTTAGCAATGTTCATGTTTTGGGAATCAAACTTAGGTCTAACTTTGTAATGATACAGTGGGGGACCTACTGTAATATTGGTCAACACCGCTACAGTTCACTTCTTCAGGCTTAGAGATAGAGTATGATGCAACATGGGTCAACTGCCATTGCACGGACTGTAAGCAGGAGAGGGGATGATGGTATGATCACTCTAATGTCCAGAAATCAAGAACAGGCAATAAACTAAACATAAGCCCTCAAGCTGCAGCAAGCTTTTTAGTGCAGCATTTTCACTAGAGATAAGCTAGAGAGAGGAGCTCAGATCAGAACCACGGGGTTAACTCTAAGCTTGTGCTTTGAACTTTCCTTTAAACACATGGATTCAATTGCGAATCTATGCTAGTTTTGATCCCTCAGGTTTGTGAGCTCCAAGAGGTTGGCATGGGTTTTGACCTGGTCCCATGGGTACTTCTGAAGGTCATTAAACAAAAAGCAAACAAACAAACAAAAAACTTTAAGTGACCCAAATCACTAAAGTTTCATGTTTTCTTTTGTTTTGTTTTTCCCTTCCTTTTGATTAGTGAGCATTGGACAGCACCTGTCCTAGACTCAGGAAACTTCCTCTTATTATATTTAAAATGCACCATCTGCCATGTGTTGCATCACGTCCTGTTTCTGTCACAGTTATGACTATTCTTCATACAATTCTGAACTTAAAACTTACATGTTAATTACATTATATTTTCCTCTGAACAGCTTTCAGGAGCAGGATCTCCCTCTTAGATTCCCCTTTGAATTGTATGAGCAAACAGCATGGGCCCCAGATTCTTCAATGGGCTGAATATTAAGAGATGATTCCTGCTTCGAAGAAGGAGACTACAATGTGAATTGGAGAAAAAAAAATCCACCCATTCATTCATTCCTTCCTAGCAACATTCCTTGGTCCTGAGCCAGCTACCATTTGACGTCACAGTCTTAACCAGGAACATAATGTACTGGCATGGGGACAAATGTTTATTATGAAAAACACAGTAACAAGTTGAAACATATTAGAGAAGCCAAGAGAGAGGGAGCTAGGTGGAGAAAAGAGATGGGGGTAGATGTGCAGAAAGTGAAATCAAGTTTATCAAAACCCATGAGGGTTATTTTGTCACCTTTATTGTACTTTGAGCACTTATGCCACTTACACAAATGAAAGCCTTTGGAGCTTGTGGTAAGTACCAGCCCTATGACACTAGCACAACTGTCAAACCAATGGAAAGTTGCTTACTTAAAGCCTTGTTACTTTTCCTTTCCTTTGCCTCTTGCGGTGTTTACTAAGCTAACAAGGAAGGTCCCATTCTTTCATTCCTTTTTAACTTTAACTGGTTCAAACCAAAAAGATTTTTTTCACATTCTGTTCATGAGGATTAAAAATTAACTAGATCTTGCAGGGTAGGGAGAACAGAGAGGAAGGAGGGGAAAACCCAGTGTTACACAGCCCAGAATTAACACAGTAAAGCCAGTAAGCAGTTTGAGGGTGAGAAAATTATGCTTCCAAAGGTCCCTTTTCCAAAGCTGTAATTAATGGCTTCTACAAAAGAGAGCTGCAGAATTGTTTGTCCCTAAGATACCTTTAGCATGGGGAGGAAAAAAAAAAAAAGGGATAGAAGAGATGAAGAAATAGGTGGGATGGTGGTGGCAGCTATTAATGTCGCTTTAGGACAGCAAACTGACTACCCACACACTCAGCACAGATTTGGCAGTGCAAGTTTCCCCAGTAGGAGTACTTCTGAATGGAATGACTGGTAAAAAGGTTCAGTTCTTGGCTTCACTGCCAAGACTGCATGCAAAGGTGCCATTGGGGTGAGGGAAGTCTCTTCAGGGCAGTACAGTCTACTGGTCAGTACATTGGAAAAGGACTTAAGTGACCTGGCTTCAATTACAAACTATACCACCAGCCCACTATCCTCTAGCATGCCCTAGCAGGTGTTGTCATATGGTGCAGATTAGAGCAGCTTTGAGGCTGAGTTGCACCAGTGACCAAGCTAGGCTCAGATATCAGGGAAATTAGGTCCAAACGATCACCACTTATACTTCCAGTTACCATGCCTATCAATTACCAAGAAGCCTCAAAAAGCTAGGTTTTGCACTCAGAGTTGACTGCAGTTGCTCCACTTACTAAAACTGTTTTGTTCCAGACACTGCAGTGACACTATCCTGTCTACCCCAGTATTCACCAAGGAGAGTGCTTAGCTTTGCACATTTCCATCCATATGGATTCCACATGGAGTTCTCTCTGCATGATTCTTAATCTACAAAGCCACAGTCTAAAAGATGTCCTGAATGGGCTGCTTAAGTAGCACACCTCTGAACTTTAGAAGTAGATATTGATTCCCAGAGTCCACCAGGAAACTTTAGCAGTAGGATCTAAAAACCCATCAAGGACATCAGATGCACAGTACCATTTAATGATGTAGATTGTTTCAGACTGGCATAAAGTGAATATTAAAGAAACCAACCTAGTTCCCATGGTACCCACCCATTCTTTGTTAACTTGATGTTGTCACTGGTGCTACTTACACTCAGTTCAATACAGTATTTCACTGCACTTTGAAGTCCTTGGGTCTGTTGCACAGATCCGGCACCAAAAAAGTCAAAGAGATGTTGAACACCTGTTAAATCAGTCCAATGATTTTGATGCTGAAGTGTGGCTAAATGTGCCTACATTTAAGCATCCAGTTCAGAAACTTTTACCCAATCCACAGTACTGTAGTGGGATTGTGCTTCTCCTCTTGCCCCTGGAGACATTAAGCTTCCCTTTGCCTCTGTATAGGTGCTATAGTCCCTTATCCTACAATCCACTCTGCACGTCATTGGCTCCCAGGACTGTAAATTGTCCATAGCAATGCAAAATGCATTTGGATCCCAAGACAGATAATCACTGTGCAAGTGGGTATACTTTTTACAGATCTCCCCAGACAAGAAAATGAAGCGAGAAACAAGAGCAATAGAGAATGAAAGAAGGGCTCTAGGCAGCAGCTCCAGCATCCTCCACAGTATAACAGAAAATTTGATGTTGAGTCTGGGCAACAACCCCAGGGAGTTCAGAATGATAAAGAATGTAGAACTGCAGGCTTCCAAGTAACTTCCTTGGAAACTGGACATATACAGGATCTCACAAACAAGCTTTATTTAGTAGCCTCCATATGGATTCAGACTGGACTTTTCAAAGGCACTTAAGGAAATTATGTGCCCAAGTCCCATTGATTTTTCCAGAGGATCTGAGTGCCTAATTCCCGTGGCTTCTTTGAAAATTAGACCGTTATGCATTTAACTTGAGACAACCACAGTTTATTTTGTATTCACTCATCAGATTTTTTTTTTTAAGTATAACCAAACAGAAGCCATGTGGCTTGTGTCCTCTCTCTCCATAGAGTGACCCCACAACCAGAGAGTGATTGTAGTAAAGCTAAGGGGCATGGTGAACTGGCCTTTCTGATCCAGAAAATGCTTCTTTGGGGACCCCTTGTTACAGAGGAAAGATATGGTCCTGGCAGCTGGCAGCCTCCTCCTGGAAGAGGCTGAGCACACTACCTCTGTTGAAACCAAGGCATTTGAGATTGTTCAGTAACACACAGGATTCGACCCCAAGAACTGCATGCTTCTAAAGGCAGGAGTTTCTAAGAGATCCCATTCAGTTCAAACGAGGAAAGGGTCTTGGGAATGGGTTGCACACATACCTCAGCAATGTAGAGCCAAAATGCGATCATGCAGAGGCATAAATTCCAGAAGCCTGTGGTTTTATCAGTCACCATTCTTTCTTGGCAGTTTATGACCATCAGACTCACAGCATTAGTAAGCAGGGTCTAAATCTTTATAAAGTTGAACATTTACAGTCATCACACGTGTGCAGGAAAAAGTTCCTCTGTGTTGTATTTCATTGGAATCTGGAACTAGTTAGGCTGAAATTAGACAGATATGGGCAGTAATATACCCCACTGCTGCAGGGAAAACATAGTGCTTAAAGCACCGCAGAAAGCTATTCCATGAGAATTGTAAAGTGGGGCACCAATGTCCCAGGAATCTCTTGTATTTCACTTTACCTGTGCAACCAGCTAATTGAAAATGACTCCATAGAAAGGCTCTCTACAGAGAATTCAGATTTATTGACATTAAGTTGGTTACCTTTTATTCAAGAGTGAGTCAAAATTCTTTCCCACAAAAAAACAAAAAACAAAACCAGCACACCTGTCCAATTTTTTTTGAAAGTTAACATTTGAAAGACATCTGGTTTGTAAAATATGTACAGAAGAGCTTTGACGCAATTTAATAGAGACTCTAGAAATGACACAAGTGTTTTAACACACCCACTGTAATATGGTACCATTAGTGTGTTAAACAGAGAAATTGCAAACTATATTCCTGTACCTCTGTGACAAAGTGCACCCCATGAAGGACCCTGGATCCGCCATATTCACCGACACGGCTTGACTGTTATGTGTTCTGTACAATGCATGCCTTAGAGGTCTCATTTAAGAAGTTCTGGTCTGTTGAACATTACTACCTCATCAAATTATACATACTATCTTTGTATGTACAGTTATGTGTTGCTTCTGAAACACTGTAAATGGAAAATGCCCAAAACTAGCCTTTCAGTGGCAACAAAGGAACAACTACCACTGACCAGACAGATTCACATCTAGATTGGCCAGACAGAAATGGATAGCTTATTAAGGAGAATCCTCTCTACCACTGACCCTCCCAGACACTCCTCAGAGGGTACTTATATCCTGAAGGTTGGCTAACCCTTGAGAGAGAGCATGGATTTTTCTACCAGCTGAAAGAAAGTGTAAGAGAAGGACAATGACATCACTGCTTGGTCTGTCTCCTCCCCCATCTAACTTAGAAATCCACAACATCACTTTCCCTTTGAAGATGGACCTAACATTCAGATGAAACATTCAGTTCTAGATCCTGATTTCAAAAGCCCTGTAGCTTCGGTTTCAATCTGACCAGTTATAAAAATGGGGCCAGGTGCAAAATTTAGATCCCAGTTTGGATTCCATATCCACCCCATGTGGGACCATTTGGTTTGGAACATATTCTAGCATGTAAGAAACTGTTGTGTCCTGCATAGAGTTGGTTAATGGATATTATTCATTTGAGGGGTTTCATATTTGTCTAATGCAGTATTTGATGGATCTGCCTTCATGGTACACCCAGGACTAGTCACACACATTCAGGCCATGCAAACCCAATCAAACCATGCTCAAATGCGTCCTGCAATGTCCAATCCCACATTTTTTGATTTTGGGTGTGCATGGCCCCATTTATGTTAATCTGATTGAGGATCTCATGCAATGCCAGATCCTCAAGCCATTAGTGAGTTAGGCACTCAGGCTATGTCTACACTAGGAAATTAGTTCAGATTAAGGAGGTTTAATGCAGACTAATTTAAGCCCTATCTACACTAGGCTTTGTCTATTTTGAATTGGTTAGTCCGAACTAACTACTTAGTTCAAACTTATTTTGAAATTTAGTTCAAACTAGCACAATGTACTCATGCTAGTTTGAACTAAATAATTCAAACGAGTGGTTAGTTTGAAGTAATGCGTTTTTTTAGTTTAAACTAACTTTTAGTTTGAACTAGCTGTGCTTTTTCAGTTTAAACTAAAAAAAGCACAGCTAGTTCAAACTAAAAAGTTATTTCAAGCTAAAAAAACCTGTGGTTAGTTTGAACTAACTATGAACTACTTAGTCAGGATTAGGCAACTCCGAACCAAGCTTTTTGGTGTAGACGTAGCCTCAGTGACATTGCTCATCTGTATAATGTGTGAGACACACCACATAGTCTGTGCAACTTAAAAGAGAAAGAGTGAAATAGAAGATGCATGAAAAGTTTACATAAAAGAGAAAGGGCTATATATTGTAAAATCTCTCCACTAGTTCAGAAAAGCTTGTATGATGGGAGGCTGAGCAGGTCTTTATCAGACAAGGGAAATAAAACTTAAAAGAACTGGGGCCCATTTTTCCCCCATAGTGTCTAGGCGTTCATGAATCTTTCTTAAACCAATAAGGAATCCTGTGTCACTTAAAGACTAACAAATTTATTTATTGCACGAATTTTCATTGGAGAATGAAGTAGGATTTTCTCCCACGAAAGCTCATGCAATAAATAAATTTATTAGTCTTTTAAGTGACACAGGACTCCTTGTTTGTCTTCTTGAACTAGACTAACTCTGCTGCCTCCTTGGAATTTTCTTAAACCAGCTCAACAGTCCTGACTAACAAGAAAAGACAGACAAGTGCAGTACAACAGCCAGAACACAGAGAGGTACAATACAAATAAATAAGATCAGACTTGTAGAATAACTACAAGTGGCACATGATTTATACCTCCTCATAAGATAAGCACTCAGTGTGCTACCGTCTATATTAAGCACTGGCAGCCAGAGTAACATAGTGCAGAGGTGAGGCTTGCATTCCCAACACCATTAGCAAAAGAGGAAACATTCTGTGTCTCCAGTAACCACCCTCATTCATAACAAGGCTTTTGGATATCAAACAGTTATGTGGTGGAAACAATTCAGTAAGTGTCTTACAAAGTCCACTGTACAACACCAACACAGACAGCATCTGTACTGAAGATAATATTGGGGATTTATGGAGAGCAGGTAGCTAAACAATTTGTACAACAAGTTCAAACTCATAGGTTTATGACCATATAGTGATTGTAGGTTTCGTTAGCCTGGGATATCTAAATGCATATTTCAAAACTCCAGGGATTACACCATAGCCTGTATCCCTGTGATGTTCCTATCTTCTCTTAAATCAGGGGTCTCAATGCAAATCACCAAGAGGGCCACACGAGGATTAGTACAGTAGCCTGAGGGCCGCACCACTGAAACCTTTCCATACAATGATATTGTAAATATCGGCAACAATCATGCCATTGTGGGCCGAGCTTTAGGAGCCACATGCAGCCCATGGGCTGTGTGTTTGAGACCCCTATCTTAAATGGTTTGACTTATTATCTAAAGCAGACAGGTAAAAACCATATAAGTTACAATTGCCTCCACTCATACTTTATCACATTACAAGTTAACCAGGATTTATGTGTAGATGGACACTGTTTTGTCTAACAAACTCATCTGTGGATAAGGCATGCTCCTTTACTTATGAAATAGAAAATCTAATCCACTAGTGGGAGTCTGGTGTAGTTGTCAGAGTAGAGGAATAGAAGCCAGAACTTGAGTAGAGCTATTCAAAAATAAAAAAAAAACAAGGAGTCCTGTGGTACTTAAAGACTACTAGACTAACACAGTTGCCTCTTTGGAACTTCAAAAATAAAAACCAAACACCACAGAGTAAGCTTCCTTAGTCCAGACTAATTGGCTAGTGCCTTTGTTGGTTTTGCTGAAGTAGACTAACAAGGCTACCCCTTTGGAACTTATTAAGGCATGTTTTTTAATACTTTGATCGTTTTTGTGGTTCTTCTCTGAATCCTCTCCAATTTTTCTACATCCTTTTTCAATTTGAAACACCAGTACTGAACACACTATATCCACAGCTAAATACAGAGGTAAAATAACCTACTCCTACTTGAGAGTCCCCTGTTTAATCATCCAAGGATTGCATTAACCCTTCTGGCCACAGCATCACACTGGGAGCTCATGTTCACTTGATTATCCATCATGATCCGAATATATTTTTCAGAGTCACTGCTTCTCCAGGATAAGAGTCCCTATCCTGTAATCATAGCCTACTTAATTTGTCCCTAGATATATATACATTAAGCCACATTAAAAAAAAACCAAACACATTGTTTGCTTAGGCACACCTTACCAAGCAATGCAGATTGCTATATCAAGGAGCTATCTTCATTCTTTGCAGCTCCCTTAGTTTGAGTCATCAACAGACCTTCGGTGATGATTTCGTGTTTTTTTCCCCACTTATTCATAAAAATTTTAAATAGTGTAGGGCCGAGAATCAATCTCTACAGCACTGCACTAGGAATACACTTGCTCCATAATGATTCCCCATTTACAATTACATTGAGACTTATGTTACCCAGTTCTTAAGCCCTTTAATGTGTGCCATGTTAATTTTGTATTATTTTAAACCTTTTTAAAAATCAAAATGCCATGCCATATCAAGTCCTATCCTTACTGAAGTTTCAAGATATTAGGTCAGGAGTTTCAAACACGCAGCCAGCGAGGCTCTTACAGCTAGCCCATGGCAGCATGCTGTGGGATCACACTCTCTCCCTAAGAAAGAGAGAGAGAGAAAGTGGCCTCACATAGTCAGCACTCTGCAGTGCCACAAGAACATCAGGTCTCACAACATCATGCAGCGCTGGGTATGCAAGACTGCACTCTGCAAGATGGGGCTGTAACGAGGACAGGGCAGAGGGCGACTTCAGATGAGTGGCTCCATTTCACTGCTCAATTTGAAGGAGTATTTCATGCTGCTTGCCCCAGGTGCGCCCTGGGCACCAAAATACCTAGTTCTGGCATTGCCGCACAACCACACTCTCTCCCTAACAGCAAGGTGAGGGATCACGGAGCATAGTTTCACCTACATAGCACTCCGCAATTCTGTGAGAGTGCCATAGTATTTTGATTTATGGTATGTACGGCCCACATGAAGTACATTTAAATCAAATCTGGCCCATCATAGCAAATGATTTTGACACCCCTTTATTAGACTATCAGCTAATTGTGTAATCTCATGACAAAATGATATCAAGTTATAGGAGCTAATTTCTACAGATCTATGTTGAAGGTAATATAGATAATGCCAGTCTTTTATTTCTTGATCAATCAAGAGCCATACCATCTGTGCCATTAACTTATCCGGGACTGATGTCAAATTGAGAGGCCTATAATTACCCCAATCATCCCATTTATATTTTTAAATATGGCATGGCATTAGCTTTCCTCCAGTGTCCTGAAACTGCCACAGTGTTCCAAGACTTATGGAAAATCAAAGTTATGATACAGATAAAATTACTGGATGCAAGTTAAAAGAGGCAGGTGAGCTATCTGGATATAGCAATGTTTAAAAGTCTTACTGCTGTTTGACATTCTTCTGAGATACCAGTGGAATGGAAAATGTTCTGTTTTTCCCCAGATGCAAAACAGAAATATTGAGTGAACACTTCTGCCTTTTTTACAGTATTACTTTACCATATATACCTAGTAATGGGATTAATACCATTGTCGGGACGCTCTGTGTCTTAGCAAATTTAAGATCATTAACATTCCTGGCTGTAGATTTTTCCTCAACACCTTTGCTTCCCTTATCTATTGTCTGCAACTCCCAGCTTCTTAATTACATTCTTTACTATCAAACTCCCCTTTCTTTGATTGTTAATAGCTGGCTTCACTGTCTTCTAAACCAAGCTGGCTTTTTAACCAATATGGACTTTGTCCTTGACTGTGGCTTTTGGGCATGTAGTAAAGTGTTTCTAAACAACTTCCAATTACTGGAATTTCCCAATTATTCAAATTAATTTTTCCTCCCAGCTGATTTGGCTCAACTGTTTTCATCTTTGTAAAACTAAAGCACCAACTATATATCACTGGTCTGGATTTTTGTTTGCACATTATAAATACGATAGAGTCATGATCACTTATATTTAAGTTATCATTAATTTTGAGTTCTGTGATCATTTCTTCTATCTATCAAGACACGGTCTACTACAGAATTTATCTATGATAGATACAACACAGCAGTTAGGAACTTGTCATCTAATATTTAGAAATCCCAAAGATGTTTTAGTACTAGTAGCATGAGACCTCTCCAGCATATGTCATTCAAACTGAAGTTCTTCACAGTCACACCCTTTTTTTTTGCCTTCCACACTATAGGTAGGTGCATAAAGAACAGATCATCCTGTTCCCTAGCAAGACCTGGTCTTCTGCAGCAGACACCGGCTAAAACTCCCCATCTTGCGCTCTATCTGGTAGGACATTGAACTTGAATGCTTATATGGATCATTTTTTCCCGAGTTGCCAATTACTTTGAAACAGGTAATGTCATTTTTAACAGAAAGACACTCCTTTCCCCTTCTGCCCACTCAATTCTTCCTACATAGATAATAGCCATTGATTACAACACTCCAGTCATGGGAATCATCCCACTAGATTTAGGTAATACCAACTAAATCAAATTTATGTCCATAAATAAGCAATTTCAGTTCTACTTTTTTGAGACCTAGCCTACTTACATGGTATATGGCCAATAAGAGAATTTAGTCTCTTCATGTACTTTGGTTGTGTAGTTAATTTTGTTCTCAATTTCTAAATTTGGTGCTGAGTTCTCATACGTTAAACTAATTACAAAAGAGGAGAGGCAAACACCCTCTGAAATATTCTAGCCAACCTGTCATTGAGAACATTGATCCACCTTCTACTGACATGGAGGTCATCCAGACTATACAGCCTTTTCTCCCCACAGACAGTGGACCAATATTTCATTTTTTAAAAACCCACACACACCCCTAACCAGCTGTTCACCTCCAGAATCTGCCTCTGTCTTCTGTCTTCCTTTTCTCATGTTACAGGAAGGATTTCAAACAATCTTCTCTGCTGAAGAAGAATTCCAGATATTAGTTAATGTTTATTAAGCAGTTTGGGTTCATTCGACTGAAAGATATTTTATAGGAAATGCTCAAAGTGGTCCAGGGTGACATTTCTAACATTTGGCCAGATTTGTGCCTCATGTACCTCCTAAAGTCGCTAAACTAAATGGAGTTCATCACCAACAGCAAATCTGGTGGGAATTAGATTATGTTGTAGTTTACTAGGAATGCACAGTATTTGATCACTAGAGCCAATAAGTGAAGAAACACACAATCTATTATTAGTTTTTATTTCATACTAATATAATAAATCATAATGAACAATAGAAAGCATGGCAGGTAATATATAAAAGAATTTTCACGGTACTATGTCACTTTCTACATTTCAAAATAGATACACAATTAGATTTTCAGAATTGAGACCCCAATTAAAAAATTAAGCACATACATAACTGACAAGGATTACTCATGTGAGTAATGTTAAGTGCTTGCTTCAGTATTTTGCTGAATCAGAACTTGATACCAATTTCACTTGCACAAAGAAGTAAAACTCCTTTCTTCTGAAACTGTGTAAAACCACAAAGGGATGAAATCTCTGCAAAATACCTTTAACCTGATGGCTTCACGTTTGAATTGCCCTGGCACTGACAGGTCTGTAACTGTAATCCCAAAGGCTGTGGGCAGAATGTGGATCCCCAAGTAGTTTTGCTGCTGATGCTACCATTTTATTTCATCATCTGGTCCAAAAGCTGCCTTCCCCCTCTTGCCTGGCCCAGAGGAAAGTATAGACCAGGGTAGGCAACTCCCAGCACGTGTGCCAACAGTGGCACAAGAGTCCATTCGGAGTAGTACGCAGCACCCTCTGCAAAGCCACAGCAATTGTGGGTCCTGCCACTGAAAGCTGCTCCAGGCAGCTTCTTTCAGGGGCAGCTGGGGCACAAAGGGTCCCCAACATGCCCATGTTCCAGGTGTGGAAAGAAGATGCCTGGAATGGCTTCTCTCCATGGTGTGCAGCCACCAAGAAGCCACTTTGAGTAGATTCTTTCCACAGCATTCCTGGGGACCCCCCCAGGAGGAGCTACTCCATGCATATTCTTTCCATGACGTCCCTGGGGACCTGCTGTCCCCAGGCATGCTGCCAAGAGTAGTCACTGCAGGCAGCTTCTTTCTGCGAGTGGCTCCTTTCAGCAGCATGCCAGGGAAGTGCCCCTTTCCCTGCACACCAACCTCCAGTCATGGCTGCCCCAGAATTTTCAGGCAGCTGCCACTTTTATTTCTGTGGAGGGAGCCATTGGCACTGGCTGATAGTCGAGGAGGAGGGGCTGGCATAGGGATTGGCAAAGGTTACTGACCCCTGGTATAGACATATTCTGAAGTACCAAACCATTTTTCTAACAGAGTATAGCATACATGCAATCTGACACTTATTACTGGAGTGTGTATCTGGATAGTAATAGCTCTGTCAGAGAGCAGGCAAGTCAATGATGCTTTAAGGACTTTTCTGTCTTTAGACCTCACTTGTGACTTGGTGGCCCAGATTTTCTGCATTTGGCACGTAACTATACACAGTTACCTTGATTTATCTAGTGTAGGATATTCAGAAGTACCTAATCTGCACTGAAAGTTAATGGAATTTAGGAACTTAAGTGCCTTTTGAAAATTTTACTTGAAGCCAGACATTTATGCATAAATTTGCTGCAACTGCATACAAAATAGTGCTATTATGCTAGCAGATTAGGTTTCATGTTGCATTTTGTCCCTTAAATGTTTAAGTGTCATATTCAAATAAAAATGAAGTGCAATTGACAAGCAAGGAAGAATAAACTCCAAATAAGACATGGCTTGAGTATGAGGTATTGATGGAAACCTGCCTGTCATCCCCTAAATACACAAAGTTAAAAGAAATGTCCTTAACAGATCTAGCTATCAGGCAGACTACTCATGTGAATAAGGGTTTGCAGAACTGGGCCCTAAATACACATTAATTTTGTTGTCATGCAGACCTGCTCTACAAAAAGGTTACAGTGACCTGCTCACACTGATCTACATGCAGAAAGGAGTGGAGTCGTTCAGAATTCTGCAAGAGCATTCATGTTTATTAGTGACATTTTTCTCAGTAAATTACTTTTGGCTAAACTTCCTCCTGTTTTTATCTAATGTGAACAAGAATAAGAAGATACATAGAAATCACATTGACTGATTCACCACTGTTGCGTAAATCTTCCCACATTTATAAAATACAAAGATCTTACAATGTAATCTCTAGTAGGAAGCATTCATGAACTATTAGCATATGATGTCCTTTTTTATTAAGGCCTTGGCCAAAGACTGATTTTTTAAAAAAAAGAAAAAGCCAAACATGCAAATGTGTGCACATTTTACACACAACTGCCCCCTCATTACCTTATTCTGTTTTACAACTTTTGTGACATCCTGGCACATATCCTTACTTATTGCCTTGTTAGTCATGTACCCAGGTAGTTTACTGGTTTATTTGTACAAGCATGGTAATTATACATGCAAAATTCATTCACATGTATCTGCATGCCTAACTAATCTGGTCTAAAATGTTTGCTGCTGTACTCAGGAAAAATATCTGGGGGCTAAAAATCTATTTAACATATTTTAATTGCACGTTTTGACTAAGGACTAATTGCAGTTCTATACTACAAATGTACATCACCATAACTGCACCAATGCAGCTGCGTCACTGTAAAGTATGTGGTGAAGATGTTAAGCTGATGGGAGAGAGCTCTCCTGTAAACTTATTAACTCTACATTCAGCAGAGTTGATAGCTATGTTGACAGGAGAAGCCGTCCTGTCAACACAGTGCTGTTAATGGGGGTGGATGTTAAAGTCAGTATAGTTGGTTGCTCAGAGGTGTGAATTCCCCTCCCTGCCCAAGTGATGTAGTTACACCAAAGTATATCCAAGCCTCAGTAAATGATCCTCAACCCCAATGTATTTGGTGATGTCTAACTAGGGTATTGCAAATATGAAGTCAAACGCTAGTTGCCTGCTGTATGTGGACCCCAAGAAAGCTCAGGCTGGAAGTTTTCTGCTCCAATTCTGGCTTCTCTCAAGACCTATAAAAAAGCAGGGACTAGATGCAAGGTTCTGTTCTGCAGGCCTTAGGCCGTGTCCCTAATCTGGCAATAACAGCTATGCTTGGATTCTTTGTAGTCCGTCCTAGCAATAATAAGGATGAGAAGTGTCTGCAAGCTACTGGACAACAGATGGTTCTTCATTAATGCTGTTTATGCAACATTATATGTACTTATTTGAGAGGTGGATGTTTGAGGACTTGCCCTTGGAAGTCTACTCAAAGCCATGATGTCAAGGGCAGTAAAATAAGATTTCCCTGTCAACTGGATTCCAACTACTGCACTCTTCAGAGACTGGTTCCAAAGGGGTAGCCATGTTAGTCTAGATCAGCAAAACAAACAAAGAGTCTGGCGGCATCTTCAAGCATCTGACGAAGTGGGATTTTCTCCTCCCGAAAGCTCGTGCAATAAATAAATTTGTTAGTTTTAAGTGCCGCCAGACCCCTTGTTTCAGAGACTGGGGAACTGTAACACAAAAACCTTGAACTTTCAATAAGAGGTTTATATTTCGTAATAAGCAAATAACATTTTGAAGGTACAATAGCTCTTAAACACCAGGAACAAAGTCCCTCTGCATCCCATCCCAGCCTGCCTGAGGAGCCCTTTGCTCTCCCCAGGAAGAGAACAGACAGCTGCAGCCCTTATGCTCAAGAAGCGTAGCAGACCAGTGGTTTTCAAACTCTTTTTCTAAGGACCCAGTTGAAAAAAATCATTTATGGACACAACCCAGCAATTACACCTTTGAGCAATACAATCCAGTCTTTTGGCAGCATCAGCTGTGGGTGCCACGAGCCAGTACTTGAGGCTCTGTGACCCAGTACTGGGTTCCAACCCTAACTTTGAAAACCACTGCAATCGACTTTTCCCTCCTCAGATCCCTGGGCACACAAGCCATCCCAAAGAGGACAAAGAATCAGAAGAGACCACAAAAGGTCATCTAGCACCTACATAACCATCCTTGACAGGTTTTCTTCTCTAACCCATTCTTGGAGGTGTTAAGAACAGGAATCTCCACAACCTCCCAAGGTTTTTGTTCCAGTGCTTAACCATCCTTATAGTTAGAAAGCATTTCCTAATACCTACTGGAATTTCCCTTGCTGCAAACTAGACAACTATTTCTTGCTCTGCCTTTGGTGGACAAGAAGAATTTATTTCCCTCCTCTTTACAATATATTACATAGCTGAACCGTTACTAGGTCCCCCTTCAGCAATCTTCCCTAGAAGAAAGATGACCGATTCTTTTCAACCTTTCCTCATTGTGCTGTTTTCTAAACCTCTTGGGTATGTCCACACATCTCTTTTATTTTGAAATAACACTGGTTATTTTGAAATAAAAGAGATTAGGTCCACACGACATATTCATATTTCAAAATGACAGGCTCCGTCATTTTGAAATAAGAGCCATCATTTCAAAATATCTTAAACCTTCTTTAAATCGAAACAGCTGTTGTTTCAAAATGGTTATTTCAAAATAACGCCATTCGGACGTTATTTTGAAATAACCATTATTTTGAAATAACACTTTTGCCCCTTCTCCTTCCCAGGGTGCCCTCCTTTTAGCCTATATTAGGTGGGGCCATGGCACAGGGAGTGGGCCATGTTGCCACACCTCCCATCTCCGAAAGCGAAATAGCAAGTCCTGTGTTTGGGCATGCTATGTCACTTTGAGCTTTTCCCTTAATTTGAATTAACATTTTTAAATTCAAATTAACTTATTTTGAAATAACAATGTACGTGTGGACATAGCCCTTGTGTTTGTTACTCTTTTCTGTAATCTCCCATTTGTCCACACCTTTTTTAAGAGCAGCATCCAAAACTAAGCAGTATTTTGAGGCCTGACCGCTGCCACACAGAGCAAAATAATTGCCTCCTAGGTCTTACATAAAACTCCTCAATATACTCCAAAATGATGCACCACCCTCAGAATAGCTATTTTAGATATTTTCTGGCAGAATTGCTGCCAAACTAGTTATTTATTGGTTTGTATTTATGCATTTGATTTTCCCTCCCCAAGTACTTTGCACTTGTCTTTGCTGACTTTCATCTCATTGATCTCAGATGAATTCTCTATGAAAGAAGGTATAACAATAGCACCAACCCCTCTCCCTGTCTTGAGACATAGAGAAGACTTAGGAACAGGCTGTGCCATCTTATGGGATGATGCCAGACAATACATACTCTATCCATACACTACAAAGCTGGGGAAGGTTTGCCTCTCTTGCGGCAGTCCTTCCTACAGTTCGCCTGGAGGCAATGCAGCTCTGAATTGCTGCCATCACAGACCAATGTCTCAATGACAAAATCTGTCCAGAAGAGAAATAACTACTGAAGCTTTTATAAACAATTACATGATAAACAATGAGCTAGGTGGCCCAAGTTGTTTTAAACACATGAAATATTACTATTTGTTTGAAATACTGATTCTGAGCTGATCTGATATAGAGATAAGAGTATGTGACAGGAGCAGGAATCAGGGGGGGAATCAGTTACCAGAGCAGACAGAGTGGGAGTCAGATGAAGGGACTGCTGTGAGCCAGGGGACAGAGGAAATCTGTAAGAGTCCCTTCACACAGCAGAAATCTCAGTGCCAACTCTAAACAATAGCAGAAAGTCTTTGGGTAAGAGAGAATGCTGGAGGGTTAGGATGGAAGTGATTAGTGGCCCAGAAGACTCCAAAGGCTTCTGAGTATTGAATGCTGAGCAGAATTGGGTGGATGGGGACTCTAGTTTGTTTTGGGGGTTAATTGGAATGTTCATAACATACATTCCCAGATGTTCTGCTCCCATTTTATTCATGTTAGGGGCCATTTTTTCAGGCCCTGTGGCATCAGAGAAGCTGTGTTACCATCCATAAAAAATCATTAGGTATCTTGGTTGCTTCATACCAGCTACTGAAATCTGTGCCTCTTGAGGTCTGAGAAACTTTGGCCCCCATGTGTTGGCAAGCAACCTGCCTGATACCCCTCGAATCCCCCTCGCTCCCCGGCCTTCTCTATTGCATAATTTCATCACTACTTCTCTAGGTGAATTGATCCTTCATACTGGTTTAGAGATAAAGTCCCTGGAGCATAGCAATATACCCCCCCAACCCCTACTATTTATCTCATGCTGCACTCCACCCCACCCCACCTTCTCCTCCTCTGTTTATTTTTGGATTTCAACACTGAGCAAAAGTTGACTTTGGCTTCTCTGCCTGAACTCTGAAGTGTTCTAGCTGATAAGATCTAGGTGATGAAGAAGACCACTTCATGGCAAGCAGCAATGAGGGAGGCTAAGCAAATGCTGATGTCTTTCACTGCAGCAGCATGGCTCTGCACACATTCACCAAACCAACAAGCTAGCTCTTTGATACGGATTATGAATAGCATTGAAAAAATCTTCAGAATTAAGAATTGCTGCATAGATCTTGGGAGGTGAGGGGGTACATACTATGGTGGAGACACCCACAGCTGCTAGAAGTGATGTGGAAGAGAACAGCACACATTCCTCTTAAGTAAGTCCACCTCTGCTAATTTAGAGGTAGCATTTAGACTCACAGGAAGCCACATCTAGCTCTTCTTGGACTATAAGGAAAGTGGAACTAAATCCAGGAGAAGAAATAAAGGGGGAACAGAGTAGTAGAAGAACCCACACATTCTAAAAATTCTCCAAGGTGCGGAGGCTCAGCTCCTCTGTCTTAAGCAGTTAACCAGGGTGCAATTAAAGTGGGATACTGTTATGGTGACAACTTTATTCTTAGAGACCCATTCCACTCTACACAGAATTGTACCTCGAATATCAGAGTGCTGTGAAATTGCTGAAGACATTCTATTGCATAAAAGTGGAGTTGCCCAGCATCAGAGTTCACCATATGAGGTGGAACCTTCTTAAATTAAGCCTGCTTATATGATTTTTCAGTACTTCATGATATGAAGCTCCACATTTCTAAGAGCAGCTAGAGTTTATAGAATGTACATCTAAGTCTGTGTGTGCACATCACTGTCACTGTACATGCAGCTCATGCCATCCTATGCAGAAATAGGTGGCAGCTGCATGCAAGCCTATATTCAAACTTTTCAAGAAATGTGCCCTGTATCTGTGTGCATCCATCATTTATTGTAATCCAGAGACATTCCAGTCAATGACATGGGAAAGCAACATGGAACAAACATCTATGTGACCCTAACTGCAAGTGCAAGTATTTGAGCTTGCAAGAGTGTAAGCTCGGTTACATGGGTGGGGTGAAAACCCCTCCCTTGATGTAGAGTCAGGCAGTATTTGCATTTTTTAGGAATACAGTGCAGTAGATTCGATACTCAGATTAGCCATCACTACTGCAAGGAATGTTGAGAAGAGGACGGAAGGGAGCACTCATGATGTTTTCTCTCCTCAGAGGTACTTAATACATTATGACAAATGCAGTCTCCTCTGGGTGTAGCATAGCAAACAAGCCTAAAGCACATCTTCATGGATGGGTAGGAGAACAGAAATGTTGGTCAAGGGCACTGAGGTAAGCTTTTCTTGTCATTATATATGCCAGGGGTGGCCAAACTTAGGGACCTCAAGAGCCACACAAGTTGATTATTAAACCTTTGTGAGCTACACTGAGGCATATAGCCATATACTTTTACCTACTCCAGAATTACTAAATTTAAAATTCATTGCACACTTTAATTTTATCATAAAAAGAGGGCACATATTGATCCTGCTAATGTCAAATTCTAATAATGACTTACGGTTACCATGAAAACTAGGCCTACAGTAAAAATGCCGCCACTTCCCTGCCATCCCCGACCATGCCGCACTTCTCCTCACCATCCCTGACCATGCTGTGCTTTTCCTCACTGTGTTCTTCTGCAAACTACACTTTTTCTTTCAAGAGTCACATGTGGCTCACGAGCTGCAGTTTGAGCACGCCTGATACATGCCCAATATTAATACCCATAGAGAGCAGCTAGAAACTCACTCTCAAATGACAGTGTCAAACTGCATAGGACTCTGGTTCTCAATTCCAAAAACTGAATCAACCTTGGCAGAATTTGATCATGGGCTTCCTAAAATCTGATGCTCAAAAACAGAGACGGCCCTTTAGGAATAAATGTGATTTTCTTCCACTTAACACTGCTTCCCACTAAAACTATAGCTATTCTTTATTATTTAGTGTATGACCTAGAGCAGTAGTTTTCAAAGTTAGGGTCAGGACCCAGTATTGCAGGGGTCTCAAACTCAAATCACCATGAGGACCGTGTGAGGACTAGTATGTTAGCCTGAGGGCTGCACCACTGAAACTTTTTCATACAATGATATTGCAAATATCGGTAACAATAGTGTCATTGCAGGCTGAAGAAAATAATTTTAGGGGCTGCATACGACCCATGGGCCACACGTTTGAGGCCCCTCCAGTACTGCGTCACAGACCCTCAGTCACTGGGTCACAGCACTCCCTGCTGCCACTGCCAAAAGACTGAAAGGCATTGCTCAAAGATGTAATTGTTGGGTTGTGGGCATAAATGATTATTTTTCATCTGGGTCCCGAGACAAAAAGTTTGGAAACCACTGACCTAGAGTTTCTATGAGCAGTCAAAGTATTCAGTCTATTTCCAAAGGGATAGCCATGTTAGTCTAGTTCAGCAAAACAACTAAGGAGTTCTGTGGAACTTTTAAAGGCTAACAAATTTATTTATTGCATGAGCTTTCATGGGAGAAGTGTTTGATGAAGTGGGATTTTCTCCCACAAAAGCTCATGTGATAAATAAATTTGTTAGCCTTCAAAAGTGCAACTGGGCTCTGTTTATTCAGTATATACAGCACAAATAGATTGAAGGGGTACTACGGTCTACAGCACCATCCAGTGGTAAGATGTTCTTCTGCAGCTAAAACTTGCCACCAAATGCTTTGTCTCCCTATGCTGTGGTCAAGGTTAAGATCAGAAGTTTAAAAAAAAAATTTTTTTTTGCTCCCACTGTCTTGACAAGTTTAAGTGAACATGTTTTTGAACCCAGGGCATAGTGTGGGATGAAGGAGCTCCAGCCAACCACCCTTTCAAGCTAACCCCACACAACTACAGAGACCGTACTACAGGTTCTTTTCCCAAACCTGGAGCCTGAAGAACAAATCTGAAAGCATGCCTCCCAATTAGATACAAGGAGCCCACTTTCCTAAAGTTGGTGCCCTAGAAAGCAAATGACTGTGCCTATCCACAAAGCGGGTACTGTCTATCTGGTGACAATCACAGCTCTCTGTGCACCAAGCTGTTAGCTAAAGGTGAGGAACAAGATGACGACTCACCCAGCAGAAGGCTTAATCTGGCCTGGGCCCCTCTTGCATACTCAGCTGACTGAAATGATTAAGGCATTTCCAGGGCTAGACTGCTCCTCTTTCAATACTTAGCCACTGAAAGCCACTCTGGGCCGCTTCCTTCAGGGGCAGCTGGGGCACAGAGGGTCCCCAGCCATGCTCATGTTCCTGTCTTGGTGCAGGAAGATGCCTGGAATGGCTTCTTTCCAAGGTGTGCAGCCACCAAGAAGCCATTCTGGGTAGCTTCTTTCCTCAGCATGCCTGGTGAGCCCCCCCCAAGAGGAGCTGCTCCAAGTAGCTTCTTTCCATGACATCCCTGCATGCTGCCAAGAGGAGCCACTGCAGGCAGCTTCTTTCTGTAAGTCGCTCCTTTCAGTGGCATACCTGGGAAGCACCCCCCCCCAACCTGGCCTCCCAATCTCCAGCCATAGCTGCCACCAAATCTTCAGGCAGTCACCACTTTTATTTCTGTGGATGGAGCCACTGGCACTGGCTGACATTTGAGGAGGAGAGCCCCACACAGGGGTAGGCAAAGGTTGCTGACCTCTGATTTAGACTCAAACAAGGTCACAGTCATTGCAGCAGCTCATTAACTAACTCAGAGGCCTATGGTCCAGACTAGGCTGAGGTGAGGTTCAGAATCTGGATAAGCATTCTAAAGTATGAAGACTTTTGAGTCAAATTAAGCAGCTTCAACCCCCTTGCTTCAGGTGAGGGTCCCCCAGTTTACACCAAAAATTAATTTGACCTTTTCATTTTGCAAACTTGGGCTGGTAATCACATGAGAGTAGGCTTTCCCACAAAATCTGTAGTCCTTCGATCTCAGATAAAAGTATGGGGGAGGGATTTTTTTTCCCCTCCATTTGTGCTAGTTCTAAATCATGACAGAGTGAACACGCACTTTGGGAGGGGAAGGAGAGTAAATCAGAAGCCACCAAGAAAAATAGTTTCCACAAACAAGCAAAGATGGGCAAGGGGCAAGTTTCAAGGAGAAACATGTCACTCTAAATATTTTGCCCATGTGGAAGGGGAATGCATTTTCATAGTACAGCTATATAGGGAATCACTCAACACATATTAAACATTAGCAACTTTCAAACTTTTGATCTGCAGTAAAATTTTCAAAAACATCTATCTGATTTAGGAGCTCAGTGAAGAGCTTATCTCAATGAAAGTCAAAGGAACTTAACTCCTAAATCCCAGAGACCTGTCGACATGAGAGGTCCTGAAAAATACCCCAATCTGAAATTGAACCAGTGATCTACTAATTGAGAGCTGCTATGCCATTTCCAAGTCTATAAACTATCCAGTCTCCTTAAAGAGCAGCTATGGTCAAAATGTATTTACAGGTCAAACTGATCAGAAAATGGGAAAATGATTTCACAAAATACACTGAAATTGTGAAGTATTCCCTTTCTGTAGGGTACAAAATTGATTTATTTTTTCTTTGATTTTGTATATCAACATTTTTACCAAGTTTATCAAAATAGTCTACATGCTTTTTAGCTTCTTAACAGCTGGTATAACATCCTGGGGCTTTTTATAAGAAAACATGGTGTTCAGTAAATAAAAATATTTACACACACACACACACACACAAATGTTAGTTACCAACATTGTGGAAAATTTTACAAAATGTGGAAAACAATGATCATGTCAGTTTCCTGAAAAATTGACATTACGGACTTTTTTTTTTTTTTGGAGTAGGTTGGTTATATGGTCCACAGAACTCAGCATTTTTGGGGCCAAACAACATATACATAATGTTACCAACTCATGATATTTGGAATTTTTCTTATAGCCACTAGCTCCTGGCATCATGTGATTACACTTACACTAAAGAGAAGTAATAAATTTCTAGCCCTCATGATTTGGAGAAAATCTTGAAGACATGAATCTTTAAGATTAAAAAAAAACAAAGGAAGATAAAAAGCCAAAGTCCATTATGTTTTATAGTCTCCATTTTTGTAAGGGTCTGAGTCATGACTTCTTTAATCTTTGGATTTGGCAATACAGCAAAATCCAGGGCAGAAGTTTTGTTTACTGAGGTTGACACAAAGACAACTAACCCACTGAGTCAAGAAAAGAGAAGACAGCTTAGCCTTTCATCAGGTGCTTCCAATGACAGGTAATAGGATTCCATGCTTCCCAGCCTAAGTCTTTATTTGAGCTACTTTATCGTTATCAGTGATTGTTTTCATATTGAAGGGTTGCCTAGGTTTATGATGCCAGTTCATTTTAGTGAGATGTAAATAAAGCTAATAAGAAGTTTCTGCAGATCATTTACAGATTTCCATAAGTAGTGATTGATTTTTTTGATATCCTATATTCTTCTACCTCTGCATGCACACGTATGCCAGAGAGAATGAATTACTCAAAGCTTCTAAAACTGTGCTGTCTCACAAGAGTTCTCCTTGTACATCAAGTTACTACATAAATGAGCAACTCAGTTTTAAAAACTCTACATCACTAGGAGACTGTGTGCATACATAACAGGGGCAAGTTCTTCAGCTCACCAATTCTTTCAGCAGGCATTAGAAACCTGCATAAAGCTACTGACGTTTGGCTTCCTGCATATTCATAATTGAACTGAAGTGGCTTTCTTGAAACAGAGGAACATAAAGGCAATATCTGCAAAGGTGCTTAGATGCCAACTCCTTAGGCAATTCTGTAAATCCCACTAGTCTCCTATCTGCATCTGTACTCTGTAAGCACCTCAATACCTTTGCAAGACTGGCTTCTAGGTACCTAGAGAAAGTAAAGAAATGAAGTTGTACACACAGCTGATCTCAGGAAGAAACTTCTATTCAAAGAACAAGTTTAAGTCCTTGGACCAGGGAGTGTCTTTGTTCAAGGCATGTAGGGTTTAGTCCATGTCTGTGGTAGTATTGAGAAGTCCAACCAAAAATCTGTTATGGTTTAAGTTACCAATGAAACCAACCCTGGGAGAGTGGGCTCCAACACTATTTTAACTGTGACTGCATAATCTGCTGAGGATAGGAGACTATCCCGTGTCATACAGGTAGCTAAAGTTATCATAAAAGAAACTGTATAAAGAACTGTTCTATATTCTGCTCATTTCAAAAAGAAAGTGGAAGAGAGCTAGATTTGTAACAGGCTGAACACTTCCTAGTCAACTATAAAACATTTACTCAGAAAGATATCCGCTAAAAAAAACCCTAAACAGCTTTCTATGTTTTCCATCCCGTGCACTGTTTACAGCTTGAAAAGAGTGACACCAAGTGGTTACTTTTAAAATTTCCTTACTGTCTTTTAACTACATATAGTGCTGTAGATGTTCAAGGACTGTTAGTTCCAGAATACTGCTGACAGAGCATGTGAGGTAGTCTTCTATTGGCTTGTCTCCCCCATCAACAGAAGTTGGCCCAATAAGATATTATCTCACCCAAGATGTCTTTTATCATATTAATTTTCACTCCTAGCAATGTTTCCTCTAAGGACTGGGATGTCATGAGCAAAAATTTTAGTTTGTGAGCAGAAATTTTGTCTTGTGAGTCCAACTTTACAGTTGTGTATTATTATCCATTTTTACCAAAACTACAATTGTGTACTGTACAAAATAGTTTCAAAGGGGCAGCTGTGTTAGTCTAGTTCAGTGAAAGAAGCAAGGAGTCCTGTGGAACTTAATAGACTAACAAATTTATTTATTGCATGAGCTTTCATGGGAGCAAATCCCACTTTATTACATGCTTTGAAGATGGGGGAACTTACAGAATGGGAGGAAAATATATGCAAGGGAATGTAAGACATGGGATCAGGTCATACAGTAACAGCAAATCAGAGCAGTTAAGATTTACACACTGGGAAACAGCACATAGAGAGTGAGGTCAAATCACCTGTTGTAATGGGAAAAAAAGCCATAGTCATGATTTAATCCTGCTTTCACCCAATCAAATCTGCATATCAAGTCTAATTCAGCTGTTTCTCTTTGAAGTCAATGTCCCATTGACTTCCTTGACCACAGTCGTTAACAAGTCATCCATAGAGCGATTAGAAAGACAGAAGTGCTCAGCAACTGGTTTTTGAGTGTTAATTTCTGATGTCAGTTTTGTGCCCACTTATTCTTTTGCACACAGATTGTCTTGTTTGTCCAATGTATAAGGTATGGGGGCATTTCTGGCACGTGATTTATGCCATCATATTGGTGGATGAGCAGGTGAATGAACCATTGACGGAGTAGCTGGCTGAGAAGGCACCATCACTGTCCAAAGCTCTGCTATGAATGTTGTCTCCGAGTCCGAGCCTCTTGTGGCAGCCAGTCTTTCTTTCTTTTCCCTCTTTCTCCAGTCTGGTGCTGCTGTGAGAGGCCTGAGCCTGGAGACGATGCTCGCCATGGGGCTTTGCGTGGTGACGGTGCCTCCTTGCCTGGTAGCCACTTGGATCTCAGATGCCGAGCCCTGCTCCCGTGCACTATGGGAGAATGTGGTGCGCTGGTGCTGAAAAAGTTGTACACGCATGCACATGCTTGCACCTTAGAGGGAACAGTCTTCTCAGAGCAATTCACGAAAAGTGTTTTCTAAGGTCAAGTTACATTATCACAGTCTAAGTGATAACAGCAATGGCATAATTTAAGGAAAGCCAGGAAGCAGTTATAGACTGCCCTACTCGGCCCTGATTAGGCCTCAGCTAGAGTATTGTGTCCAGTTCTGGGCACCTCCTTTCAGGAACGATGTGAACAAACTGAAGAAAGTTCAGAGAAGAACAACATGAATGATTAGAAGTCTGGAACACTTGACTTATGAGGGAACATTGAAAGAGCTGGGTTTGTTTAATCTAGAAAAGAGGAGACAGAGGGTACATGATAATTTTCAAGTACCTAAGAGGCTGTCACAGGGAAGAGTGAGAAAAATTGTTCTCTTTAACTGCTGATGAGAGGACAAGAAACAATGGGTTTAAATTACAGCAAGGGAGGTTTTGGTTGGACATTAGGAAAAAAACTTCTAACTGTCAGGGTGATTAACAACTAGAATAAGTTGCCTAGGCAGGTTGCAGACTTTCCATCATTTGAAGTTTTTAAGAGCAAGTTAGCCAAGCACCTGTCAGGGATGGTTTAAGAGCATACTTGGTCCTTCAGTGAGTGCAGGAGACTAGATTCAATGACTTCTCATGGTTCCTTCCACTTTCTATGATAGACGAGTTAGCTGAACATCAGATAGCGCGGGGGGGGGGGGAAGATTAGGAATTATTTTGTAGGATTTGAGAGCTAGACTTCCAGAACTAAAGTAGCCTCTGAAATGATCTCTAGCCACAAACTGAACAGAACCCAATTGTCATCAGCTAAACCACAAAGGTAGTACTGGAGAAAGAGCCCATGACCTTCAGCTTTCAAAATACAAAGTTTTGCTACTGGAGATAAACAGTGTGTGGTACTGTCGAAAATATTCACCACCACAAAATCCCCTTATAATTGGTCTGTCTGTCAAAAAATGCTTGAAAACAAAATTAAATCATTTTTAAAAGTTCAAAATGACACTCTCCAGTTCCCACCACCACTAATCCATTAGCTTGCTACCCTCCTCCTTCCCCAGAAAACAGCAGTCTTCGTTAAAGCAGCAGCATCAATCGAGAAACAGTGGTCTTAGTTAAAGTAGGAATGTGAATCAGGACTCTCTTCTTGGCTCCACTGCGATCTTAGGCAAGTAATCCAGCCTCATTGGTCTTTAACTTCTATGTCTGTACTATGTGGACAATGCACATCTATCTCACAAGGTATCTGTGGAGCTGTGAGGCAGTTACTTCACAGCTGCAAAGCATTTTGAGAAACTAAACTGAAGGTGCAACAGATGGACATTCAGTAATTAGAACAATGCTCTATGTACGGCCTATAGAGCTGCAGAGTTTGGAGAGATGCTGGCCCATGGTTTCATGCTGTACAGCTCCTGTTTTGCACTCCAGGGGAATGGATGTTCCCTCTACCAGGCCCTCTCTCTGAGATTCTGCATTTCTTTTTCTCCAAAGCCCAACTTGCAGGGAAACTGCAGTGATTTCATTATATTATTGGCCCCAGAGTGGCCCTGAGATTCCTACCCTTAAATGCTTTGTTTGCAACGAAGCAAGAACTTCCTGTATTCAAATTACCAGATAGCCAATTCCAGCTTGTCTGTCGCAGAAGCTGTTTCCTATTTATTGTTCTTTTATATTCACACTAACCTTTATACCACCTCTCTAATGGAATTCCCCACTCCTACAGCAGTTGCATTAGTGGACAAGGTCAAGTAAACAACATCCTTTCAATAGAAAAGAACTCAGAAAGGCTTGTTCTGCCCCACAGCCATGGTTTCTCTTCATAAGTGTTTTAGAAATAAGCTGCCATGTTTAAAAGAATGTTTTAAATCTTCCCAACAGCTCCAGCACTGCACTTTGGTTTAAAAAAAAAAAAAAAAAGGCTCTATTCTCACTCCCGCACACTGCATCACCCTCATGTTTACATAGTTCATCGACTCTTCTGTAAAAATAAAAGCCAAGAGAGCAAGACTGAGTCAGACAAAGGTCTTTCATGCCATAGATTCCTAATGTAATCTATTAATATTCTACAGTTGTTAGCACCTGGCTAGAAGAACCCTTCAAGCCAGGAAATCCTTTGAGGATTTCTCTACACAAAAGGATGGCTCTAGTGATGGTTGCAGAAATAATTCGTCCTGTTTTCTTGTCTTCATCTGGGAGACAGAATCCAGGCAGTTCTCATTGACTTCCTCATGGGTTGAAGTCAAGCCAAAATTCAGCATCCCCTGACACTGTAAAGTCAGAGAAGTTGCTGCCCTGTTTCCCTCTACCCCATCTATTCCGCCACAGGTAGGCTCATCTCAGAGAGATTTATTTAATGCTACAGGTTGATGCTAACAGCCAGCAGGGGTCTGACTCTTGTTTTCTTTCCACCCCACTTTCTTAAAAAGGAGACTTCATCAACCTAGCTTGCTGGTCTTTGCTGCTTTCAGAATCTAGCACCAGCAAGATATATATATATATATATATATATATTTTTTTTTTTTTTTTTGCTGCATTCAGGAGCCACTTTCTTTGCTGACCTCCAAAGATTCATTGAGCTTTGTAATTTGCCTTTTCTGTGACAAGGGTTTCGATAACAGCTTGTTTCAGTGTTCTACCCTCTTCCTGACATTTATTTACCTTTCTTGCACCAAAGTCAAACCAAAGACAAGAAAGTCAAGCAGAAAAGAATCCTTGTATGTTGAGGAAGCAGTGTGGTTTAGTATTTTAGGTGCTGGTTTGGGTGCCAGAACACTCTGTTCTAGTTCAGAGCCAGCCACTAAACTGCTGTGAGATCATGGATAGGTCACAACAGCACAGTTTCCCCTTCAGTCTTTTGTCTGCCTTGTCTATTTAGATAGTAAGCAATTTACTATGCATTTGGGCAGACTAGAGGCCTCAACTAGAGGCCCTTGGTGCCAGGGCCATAACTAGAAGTTTTGGCGCCTGGGGCAAGCAGCCCCAGACACGCTTCTGGTCCTGATGCATCCCCAGCTGCCACTGCCAGAGACTGGGGACAGATCTGGATTCCTGCCGGCGGTGGCGGAGACTCCTTTACCTGTCCGCAGCACTAGTGCAGTCTCCAGGCCCAGAACTGCACTGGCTGCGAGTAGGCTTCTCCCTGGCCACCTTCCCCCATCACGTATCCGAGTATGCTCAGGGGGCAGGGTGGGAGATTTTAACCTGCTGCAGCCACAGCCACAGCCACAGTCAGGTGCCTGGAGAGGAGTGTGCCTCCAGGGCCAGGTAGAGGCTACAGCCGTGGCTGCATGGCAGGGTGCCCTCTAAAATTCAGCGTCTGGGTCTTTGCCCTGCTTGCCCCGCCCTGGTTATGGCCCTGCTTGGTGCTACAAAACCAAAAACTTGTGGGGAGGGGGGAATCACACACACAGCCCAAGTCTCTTACACTGATGGTATTCTGAAGTAATCCCATCAAAATAAATTAAATTACTCTAGTGGGAGAACAGAATCAGGCCCGTAACTTAATCTTGTGTTGAGTCAGATTCCTTCTGTGCTACTGATATGATAGTAATCCTAGAAAATAATCCTTTGGTGCTCAGATCAAGTCTTACGTTTTGACCATTCAGTAGCAAAGGAATGGGTCTCATTTCGTCACATTGATGACGACAGTATTGACAGATTAGAACAGTTGTTTTCAAAATTTTTCATTTGCAGACCCCTACAAAAAATTTCAAATGGAGGCGTGGACTCCTCTGGAAGTTCATCCCATAGTCTGTTCACCCCTGCCACAGAAGTCAGACTGAAAAATGACTGAACACGACTCAGCTATAAATGTTGCCAGTGTTCAGCATGAGAAAGGCCGCTAAACTCTGGGGTTCTCCGCCAATGAGAGCTCTCCCAGGCTGCCCTGTAAGTGGGGATATTCACATGCTTATGTGATTGGCGGGGAGGCTTTTTCTGATATCTGAAACTTTATTTTTATAAGGTCCAGAGCGGTAGCTGTATTAGTCTAGTCCAGAAAAACAAGCAAGGAGTCCTGTGGTACTTTAAACAACTATCAAATTTACTGATCACATGAGCTTTTGTGGGAGAAAATCCCACTTCATTAGATGCTTTGAAGATGGGGAACACCTGTCAGGGACCCCTTAGGTATAGTCTTTGAATCTGTAAGGGTCTGTAGGCCACAGGTTGGGATAAAGAAGTCACTGGATTAGAAAATAAGCAGCAGGTCTCATGCTAGCACAGGATCATCACAACTATCCATACAGGAACAAAAATTCTTTTAGCCTCTGCATGGACTAACCAGACGAAGGAAATCTGGCACATACAGTTAAGTGGGCACTGCATGCCCACTAGGTCCACCTTAGCAATCTATGCTGCTGAGCTGACACAGGTGGGAAGGGATTGATGTAACATGCAGTTACTGTTGGTACAGGCACCTTCTCTCCCCAAACGGAGGAGGAAGTGGGAGGCATTACGACGCAGGGATCTACCACAATGCTTTCCAGTACTGCCCCTGATGTGACACAGTCCAGTCTCAGGCCTAAAAGAAGAATATAATCCATAGCAAGTCACATATTTGCATTCCATTGGTGAGTTGTCAACAGAAAACTATTATCAAATAAAGTCCCTATCTCTGTTACCAATAAATTCTTTGAATAAAGCCAGAACAGGACCACTGAGTTATCTAATCTAACCCCATATATATCACAGGCCATTAAATATTATACAAGTACCCCTATACTAAGCCCAGTGACTCCAGTTAGACCAGGGATCAGAAACCCAAAAGATAAGAGCTATTTTTAAAAATCCCTTCAATAACCAGGTAGGTGTTTTGAGACCTGCAATGCGTGTAGCTGGGTTTTGCTGAAGGCATGCCAGGGGTGGGGCACACCTGGAACAAGGATTGAGTCCTCAGTGGCAGGGGTAGCCCAGAGCCAGGAGTTTACCACCTGCATGGGTCCCCAGTGGCAGCAGGGGCCTGGAGCCACAAGCAAACACCCAAAAGAGCCACATGCAACTCCAGAGCTGCAGGTTGCAGACCCCTGGCCCCGAGTTAGACCAAAAAAGTTTTGTCCACTAAAGACTTAACTGTTCTCTGCCCATGGCACACAACAGGAAAAATCACAGTGCCTGTGGTTCCAGCAATGGATTAGATCATTTATGCCCAGGATTTGATGCTGGCAAACCAGGTGTGAGATCAGGCCAAGACCGCAGGCCTTACTAAACACTGACAAATGCATAGCTACAAACAGTCTGGCCTACCTATTGGTTAGCATAATTAAGCTAGACAATGTATAAAGATGTATTTAGATTTTAGGAAATGCTTGGAGGATGCTGCATGGACAAATCCTGCTCACAATATTGTTGTCCCATGGTATAGCATTATATTAAGCAGATGCATTGCAAACAGATTCCAAAAGCTAGAGTGGACTACTCCAACCATCTAAATACATCTTCCTGTATGCAGGTTACAGATTTATCTCCCAGAAACGAGATTAAAGTACATCTCTAGCAAAGACATCTAATCACATTTTAAAGACGCCAAACAATGACAAGTCCACTTCCTCCCCTGGTAAATTGCTCCAGTGTTTAATCATCCTCACAGCTAGGAAACTACATCTCATTTCAAGATTGACGTGTTTAATTTCAGCTTTCTACCTCTAGAAGCTATGACCTCTTTGTTAGGCTTGGACAAATGAAAAAACCCCAGTTAAGGAGTGAGCTCACCATTGGTGCACCCCTCATCACTGGGTGTGCCACAAGAGACTCAGCTGCTTTAGCACCCACTGCTGACAGCCAACCCCCTCACCACCAATGAGCTTCCTCATCTCATAATGTGGCCCCCTCTAACCATGCCACGTTTAGTTCCATCCCATCCAGGGTTGGCAGAGTCCCACTCAAATAAATATAAAAGTCTTTACCCTTTCAGCTTGGTTCACTCCTTTGCAGACTCCTCACCCCTTCCTAGGGTCTGCAGCACTGTCCTTCTGCTCTTGTGCAGTTTTCTTCCTAGAAGGCCAGTTCCAAAGTCAACAGCCCCTTGTGTCAGGGAGTTTCCACACCACCTTTCCTGCTAACCCAGTCTCAGCTTCTGTTCTGGGTTCCAGTTCAGAGACCCTATTATGAACAACTAAGGTTCATTCCCTAAGAAACGTTACTGCTTTCTTGGACTTTCATCCTCTTTGGCCTTACTTCAGGCATCTCCCATAGTCCCTCTATGGACTTTCCATCTTAGCATCTTTCTTCTTCTTTCTGCCTCTTTCTCAGCTGAGTTTTCAACCTTTACATTCACCACCCAATTTCTCCCCCAACAGAGCTTCATCCTAACTTGAGCCAGACCCATCTTCCAGGTGTAACCAGGTACACTGATAGCTTTCTGTTGACAGTTAGCTCTTTCATTAACTGGGAGAGTAACAGAGGCTCATGCTGCTTTCCACAATCTGGAAAAGAAAGAGCACAGCCTAGGTAGCCTTCACAAGCCATTCCTCAAACTCATGAAGGACCTCTCCTTACCTTAGAGCTTCTTCTCATCCCTCATTTTCTTGGGACTACACTGGCAGCCTTCTGGCAAGCCTGCCCAGAGGCAGGGTGCACAAGGGTCATCTGAGAGGAGCCCAAAACTGAATGGAGTGATAATCTAGATTGTGGTGTTGCCAACACCACTCAGGTTTGGCCAAGCTGCTCCTCCACCACAATAGAGGGATGGATGGACCAAATTTTGTGCGAGTTGTGATGCTTGCCCAGAACAGGGAGCTGGCAAAGCCCTGTAGGATGGGAGCTGCTGTTGCAGGGTGAGTGCAGAGCACACGCATGCTGGAACACCCTTTCCCCCAGGCCACTACCCAGTAGCACTTTGTGGAAGGGTTGGGGGGACTCCATTTCAGGTGTTGCTCTAAGCCCACAAAAGTCTTTGTGCAGTCTTGGCTTCTGGCACATGACACTTGGTTAACTCATCACCATCATGTGTTCTCTCTGGAAAATACAGCTCCAGCAATCCTCAAGGAATGAGCCCGAGGGCTGTAACAGATATACTGGGCTATGTGCGTGTGCTGCCAAACCCCATTCTCAAAGAAATGATGACTAACCTTGGGGCATAGCCCCTATAATCTTTGTTAGTACTGAATAGGAGGGCTACAAAGTGATTTCAAGCACACTATTTCCTTCCCACCCTCACTCAGAACAGAATGGGCTGGAGAAAACAGCAGTAGAGATCACTACAATAAAAAAGAGCTGCCCTGAAGAGCTGTGGGGCAACAGCTATCAGGTTCACAGAGCAGAACAACATGATCAGTCTATGGGATAAGTCTCACAGACCCTGCTTAAAGGAGATGAGACTCATGAGTGCTTTCTTCTTTAACAGTCTGACTTGACTCCCGCTTAAGCCTGCTGATTCAGTCAGAAAACTGGATGAAGAAACCTGTTAGACAACACCAGCTTCAGCCACTGGATGTAGCTACATCCCAAAATCATACTTGGTTGAGACCTACTGAGGTACTTCATACAGAAGGAATAAGCAGAATCTGTGAAGAGAGACATGTTGTTATTGGGAAGAATCTTAATATTATTGAAAAGAACTCTGTACCTCCGGGGACTGAAAATGCCAGTGAATCATAACAGAACAAAATGCAGATGTCTAGCTCTCCATGCGTAGTGAAGTCAATGATTCATCTGCATCTATATTTTGTTGTTAAATATTAATTCTTGTTTCCTACAAAAAAGAACAGAGGTGATATGAGGCTATCTGAGCAGCAGGGGCAGAGGGGGGTTAACCTGTAGACAGCTGAACACCAAGCAATTAGGAGAGCTGACAACAGTCTAAGAGCAGGGCTGGGGAAAGTACAAGCTGTAAGTTAAGTAAGGGTCTTTTCTAAATGTTCTTGTTCAGTGTTAGGAGAAAAAAGAGATTCTGTCATTAATTTTTTAAGTTTCCCTTTTTGAAAAACAAAACAATCTATTAATTATCATGAAATTGCTTTCCAGTCCTAGGAACTTGTGCCATGCAGTTATGTAAACTCAAGGTGCAGGAGATTTTCTGCATTAAATGTTGTTTCTGATCTTACAGGCACTGAGAGAATCTGGACTCCCTCAACTCCTAGGGTCTGACTCTTGCTATTTGTGTGCCATTGTAGCATTACTGGGGGCAAAAAAACATCAAGACTGATCTTTGTTAGGTTTTCACAGGAAACCCTTTGAATGCTTAACAGAAAGTAAGAAAATAAGGACAAAGAATGTCTGAGGCTCAAGATCCAAAGGACATTGCAAGAATCTCACAAAATATCATCTTTATTTAACACAAAACTTATCTTTCTGTTAACCAAACAGAGATGTGTTAATGTGGAATAATGGAAAATTTATGAGCAATTTGATAGTGTGAAGTATGCTGAATGTGAATGACAACCTTTCCAGTTTAAATGAACATCCAGCCTGTTAGAACCGTTACTTATTATTAAATGTAATTGTAGAGTTAGAGTCACAATGCCACAGTGCAGGAACATCATGTATCTTATTTACAGACTTTTTAATGGGGATTTATTATACTGCCTGTTCTAAATTAGGTCATTTTAAAATTTCAGATATTATGAGCACAGATGTATCTAATGGCTGAAATGGATTAAGCCATTTTGTGGGTCTCAAACTAGTGAAACATAATATGTTCTCTGTGTTTTGGCTGGTTGTTTTGCTAAATTTCCAGGTGCTTTTTAAAAAATTGATTTAACTCAAAAACAGACTAATTTAAAAAATATAACTTTGCAGGGCTTAGATTACAGTCTTCATCACAGGAAATGTTAAAATTAACCAGGGATCCCTAAGGACTGTTGTACAGGCCAGAGATCAGGTAGAGTGCCATGTACTCAGTCCCTACCACTGCTTGACGTACACAGAAGTGTCTGGCTTTGGGGGTTATTTATTTCATTTGCCAAGATTTATTTTTAGGGTGTTTTTTTTTTAGTTTTATGCAGATATCTAAAAATCAGGGGTTTGGGGGACTTTCTTTTTGTATATACTGTATGAGTAATACAGTAGCATATAATGTAATAAGTAATTTCTTTCTAATGGTCCATATTTTCCTAGTTAAAATGCATAGGAAACTATTTAGTCCATACCAGCAAAAGACTCGATCTCACGAGGTCCCTTCCAACCCTATGATTTGATTCTATTGATTCTAAGGTCTTCATGGACCAATTAATGTGCAGCAGCACATTAGTGTGCCTTAGAAAGCACACCCTGTAGCGCTCATTACAGCTCTGTGTAGAAAACCCTCACATACAAGTAACCATTTTTGGAGTTTTTCCAGGATTTATTGGGCAAACTCTGATTTCAAAGTATTCCCCTATTCAGGGAATACCTCTGATGGCAGAGTAAGGTGTTTTAAGTGCCCTTTGTACGCCTTCACCAACACAAAGGTAATTTGACTTCAGGCTTCCCATGGTTTGAACCTAACAACTGCTCTGATTTGCTGTTACTGTATGACCCAATCCTATGTTTTACACCCCCTTGCAATTATTTTCATTCCTTTCTGTAAGTTCATCCATCTTCGAAGCATCTGAGGAAGTGGGATTTTCTCCCACGAAAGCTCATGTGAAAAATAAATGTTAGTCTCAAAGTGCCACACGACTCCTTGTTGTTTTTTTTGACTTAAAGAGGGTCATGGATCTGTTTATTTGCCTTTAATGCAGGCTAATGTCTGTACCTATATTTTAACATATTGAGCCCAGACTTAGAAAAATGTTGATGTCATTGCAAGAACCATTCTGCCAGTTACTGGTAGAAGTCACCACCTTTACTGGCATCTCAGTGATCATTTGCATCCACAGTTATCATGATTCAGGCAAACAGTTGCGGCCATTGCTTGCAGAAATTATATACATAAAATTGTAAAAATCTGGTCTCAGATTTCAAAATGCTAGACGCAATATTGCACTTATTGAAAATATTTTTAAGGCACTTGCCATTTTTTTTATCTATGTGTCACCGAAAAAGTCTCTTCTTTATCCTATGTGCAAGTGTATTTGCATTTGGAAAGTATGGCGGCTATTATGCATGCAAGCTTTTGAAAACCTAATGTCTGGTCCTTAGTTGCAAATGAATCTGCACTCATGCTTTAAGAATTGTGCACACGTTTTAATGCCAAAACGGCATAGCAGTACATAAAACTGCAGAAACTGAAAGCATAATTTAAATGTGCATTTCTGAAAATTTGGGGATAGGTGTGCACAACAGCAGTGACTAGTTATTCCCCAAGTAAAGGCATTATTGTTTTATATAACTTAATTTATACCAATAGTTTAGTGCTGCAGCCCCTGAACAAACATACTCCCAGTGATTTAAGCAAATCATTTACTGAACTACAAATTTAACTGAATATGGATTTTGTTACCACATTTACTTCACAAATACATGACAGTGTACTTTTTAAATTCCTATTGTTACATATTTAACAAGTAATCTGAGCTGTTACAGGTGTGTATATCCATATAAACTCTTAAACATGTTCATACTTAGTGATTTTTTTTTAAAGCTCTTTGGGATTATTTTACATCATGAAGAGTGAATACTGCTTTCAGCCTGTGCCAGAACTTCCATTTGTCTAGAGCAGCATATGGCTCTTAGTGAGCTGTGGCAACTGTTCTAAGATAACAGTACCTCAACAAATTGTTTTTTCTTGATGGACCCTTGACTGAAGAGACACTACTGATTTTATCTATCAAGTCAGAGCAGGTGACATAAACACACAAGCCTGTGTTACCTTTCCTCATGAAGTGCTTTGGAACTTCAGTAACTCAGTTGCCTGCAGTCATAGCATCGTAGGTTTTGATCCCGTCCTGTATTGGGAACAGAAATTTCCAAGGGCTATGTACATATTGCAAGTTCCAAAGGGGCAGCCATGTCAGTCTAGTTCAGCAAAACAAACAAGGAGTCTGGAGGTACTTTCAAAGACTAACAAATTTATTTATCCCATGAGCTGTCGTGGGAGAAGATCCCACTTTATCAAAGATCTTCAAAGCATGTGACAAAGTGGGATCTTCTCCCACAAAAGCTCATGCAATAAATAAATTTGTTAGTCTTTAAAAGTGCCCCCAGACTCCTCGTTTGTTTTAAATATTGCTGTAACTGCTACTGGTGACTAAACGCAATTAAAGCCCTTTGGTGTTGCACTACTGGAGGTCACACCTTTCAGTCAGCCCTCCAATTTGCAGTGGGCACTGCTCCCATCTGTTTGTCATCAGGCCTAGGGGCATGGCTCCCATCTATCTGTCAGTCCTTGGACCTAGGGGTGTGGCTCCCCTGTCTGTCTGTCTACCTGTTAGCCCTCAGGCCTGGGGTTGGGGGGGGGCGCAGGTCCCCAATCTATCTGTCTGTCAGTCCTCTGGGCAGGGGTGTGGGTCTCCTTTCTGTCTCTCTGTCAGTCCTCAGGCCGGGGTGGCTGGGTGGGGCACAGCTCCCCTTGTCGATCCTCAAGCCTAGGGACACGGCTTCCCCATCTGCCTTTCTGTCTATCAGCCCTCATGCCCAGGGGCACAGTTGCCCTGTCTGTCTGTCTGTCAATCCTCAGACCTGGGGGGCGGGGGGGGGGGTGCCACACAGCTCCCCTGTCTGCCAGTCCTCAGGCGTGGGGTGAGGTGGCACAGCTCCCCTGCTGTCTGTCAGTCCTCAAGCCTACAGGTACGGCTCCCCTGTTGGTTGGTCAGTCAGTCTGTCTGTCAGTCCTCAGGTCCAGGGGCATGGCTCTCCTCTCGGTCTGTCTTTTTGCCAGTCCTCAGGCCGGGGTGGGGGGTGCACAGCTACCCTGTCTGTCTGTCCTCAGGCAGGGGGGTGGGGTGCATGGCTCCCCTGTCTGTCTGTCAGTCCTCAGGCCTGGACAGGGGGCACAGCTCCCCTGTCTGTCTGTCAGTCCTCAGGCCTGGGGGCAGGGCTCCCCTGTCTGTCTGTCTGTCAATCCTCAGGCCTGGGAGGGGGGCACAGCTCCCCTGTCTGTCAGTTCTCAGGCCCAAGGGCACAGCTCCCCTGTGTGTCTGTCTATCTGTCAGTCCTCAGGCCCAGGGGCAGGGCTCCCCTGTCCATCTGTCTGTCAATCCTCAGGCTGGGGGGGGGGGCCCCCCCCCCCTGTCTGTCTGTCAGTGCTCAGACCCGGGGGTATGGCTCCCCTGTCTGTCTGTCTGTCAGTTCTCAGGCCTGGGCAGGGGGCACAGCTCCCTTGTCTGTCAGTCCTCAGGCCTAGGGGCACAGCTCCCCTGTCTGTCTGTCTGTCAGTCAGTCACTCCTCAGGCCCAGGGGCATGGCTTCCCTGTCTGTCTGTCTGTCAGTCCTCAGGCCTGGGGGGGGGGGGAGGCACAGCTCCCCTGTCTGTCTGTCAGTCCTCAGGCCTAGGAGCACAGCTCCCCTGTCTGTCAGACCTCAGGGCTCCCCTGTCTGTCTGTCTGTCTGTCAGTGCTCAGGCCTCGGCAGGGGGCACAGCTCCCGTGTCGGTCAGTCACTCCTCAGGCCCAGGGACACGGCTCCCCTGTCCGTCTGTCTGTCAGGCCTGGGCGGGGGAGGAGCCCACTCCCTACCCGCCAGCGTCGGTCTGTCCGTCCCCTCACCCCGCCTCCCGGGGGCGGGCCGGTTCCCGGAAGCGGCGTGGCCGGCGGCGGCGGCGTAGTTCCTGTGGCCGGGCCGGGCCGGGCGGACAGACGGACGGGCGGGCGGCGCGGCGAGGGCCAGGCCCGGGCGGCCGCGGCCATGGAGCTGGAGCGGGAGTTTCGGCGGCTGGACCAGGCCGCCAGCTGGTCGCTCATCTACCAGGTGGGCCCCGCCCGGCCTGTCCCCTCCTCCTGCCCCGCGGCGCGTCCGTCTGTCCCTCCCCCGTCCTCCCGTCCCGCCTGGCCCGAGCCCCCGGCCGGCCGCCCCCCACCCCGCCCAATTTCCCAGCCCCCCAGCTGGTAGCAGGGTTATAGCACTTGAGGGAGCACCCCCCTGTCCCCTTGCCACCCCCCTATCCCCTTGCCACCCCCATTGCAAATCCTGGGGTAGCTGCTGATCCCCCCTCACTTCCCTTCCCCGCACCCCAGGTTGGGTGGGAGGGAGAGATTGGGGCTCGCTTCTTTCAGCATCCTGGCGCCCGGCTCCTTGGTGATGGAGAGCCGTCTTTCCCAACCCATGTGCCATGGCGCACGGGCGTGCCCTCAGGTCTGAGCAAATGTGCCCCAAAATTTTTTGAAAAACTGATCTGGGGTGGCTCGTGAATATTCCTGAGTTCGTTTGGAAATTATCTAGCCGTGCGCCTCAAATTGACTAAAAGCAGCAAGGTGTGCCGCGGGAGAGAAGACGTTGGGAACCACTGATGTAGAGAGGCGATGCGTTGCCTTCTTTGCCTTTTCGCCCCTTCCTAAGCCGGGCAGGGGAACGAAGTCACGTACTCACATCCTGGCCCCTTTCCCCTGGGGAGGTGTGGTGGGGTGGCTGTTGCACATAGGTGGCTTTTGAATAATTTTCCTGATACAGAGACTGTAAAATGGGTTAAGTATATACTTGTGTATAACTGTATGGTGCAGCAGGGTAGACGTTACTTGCCAATAATAGTATTATTTAAATATATATCTTTACATTGCTTTATTATACCATTTACCCTAAAATGTTTCAATTTCACATTGGCAGACTTTACAGAAAGATATTTGTTTCACTGGCAGCATGGAGAGTTTTGAGTGTGTAGGCCTAACCTACATTGCTTATGTTGTCGTCAAACTCCCTAGGCAGTGTAGCCCCAAAATAAATGGTATCTGGGGGAAGATAAGGAGGACTTACAGCTAGGATGACAGACTCTAACTTCTAATATAATATGATGAGATCAGGTGGCATTGTTATAAAGTAATAACTAATTATAAAATCATAATTGGTGTGGAGAAAGTAAATAAGGATTTTATTTACTCCTCATAACACAGGCTTGAGATCACCAAATGAAATTAGTGGGCAGATGTTTAAAATGAAGAAAAGGAAGTGTTTCTTCACACAATGCACAGTCGATCTGTGGAACTCCTTGCCAGAGGATGTTATGAAGGCCAAGACTATAACAGGGTTCATTAAAGAATTACATCAATTCGTGGAGCATGGATCTCTCAAGGTCTATTAACCAAGATAGACTGGGATTGTTATTTGCCAGAGGCTGGGGGTGGCCAATGGGCTAGATCACTTGATGATGAGCTGTTGTTTGTTGCCCGAAGCATCTGGCATTGGCCATAGCTGGAAGACAGGATAATGGGCTAGATGGACCATTGGTCTGACCCAGTATGGCTGTTCTTAAAGTGGCTGTTAACGTATGTTGCTGTCTAGTTGTTCTACAAAGGTGGTGATGTATCTCGGTTGTTATCTCTTTCCAAACCTCTAATTCAGGAGCATCAAACATGTGGCCAAGGAACCTCTTCCATCTAGCCCATGATTGCAGTTGGCAGGCCCACACTCTCTCCCTAACAAAAAGAGTGGTCTTGAGTACCCAGCACTCCACAATGCCACGAAAGTGTCAGGTCTCAAGACACCACAGAGCGCTGGGTATGAGAGAGAGCTCTCCACGAGGTCACTCTCACACAAATAGAAAGAGAGGTATCATGGAGTGCAGTTTTGCATTCACAGCCCTTTGCAGTGCCACAAAAGTGCCATAGTAGTATTTTGATTTATGGTATGTATGGTCCACTTGAAGTACATTTAAGTCAAATCTGGCCCACCATAGCAAATGAGCGTGCCACCCCTGCACTATCTGGTTTTTCTGGTGAGCTGATGTTTGTAAGACCTCTTAATGGGTATTTGACGCTGTTTTAGTTTGTATGCTGCCAGGTTGCTGTGATCTACAGAATGGATAAGAACGTGAAATTGGGTTCCTTTGCCCATTCACTCTGAATTTGTCTTTTGCCACTGAGATTTGTAGAAGGGGCATAATTGAGTTTGTTTCGTATCTACCTAGTGTAGACAAAATGTTAATGGAACGTCGTGAGCTGCTAAGCGAAAGTGTTTGCATCACAAAATTCAAGATGAAGAGTTAAGGAACACCCAGATCTGGGTTCACTTCTGGGAAGATCCACTACTGATCTGAGTATTTTGCTTCCTGCAAAGTTCCAGTAGTTAGTTACTTTATATCAGTTGAAAGTCATGTGAATCTGTGACATCTAGGTTTTTTTCATATCTGTTCTTGAAACATTTGATGTGTCACAGGCCCAGTGCTCAGGAAATGACTTTGAGTAATATATTACTATAATAAAGCTGGTCTAATGTTAAGGTTGTGAATTATGACAGCAGAGGTAAAGAGATTTAGTTCTGACAACTATGCCACTTTTAACTTGCATCATCATGAAACTGAGGCTCTTGCAACATAATTATGTGCTACCCACTGGGAGACAGACACAATATTTGTGAGCAGTTACTTGATTTAAGCTGCAGACATGGTCTTAAAAAAGATGCTTTGGCTGTCCATAGCTTTTTAATTTGCTCCTTTTTAGTTACTAACTTGTGCTGCATTTGAGTTGGCAGTGGTCAAAAGAGAAAATGTGTTTGCCATTTGTGAAATGTTAGTGGTGGGCCATGCTCTAGCTCCAGTTCACATGTCATTGAAGAACGCTAACTGGCATCTTTTGCTGGGAGTCACAACAAGGCCATAGACTTAGAGTATCAGGTCAGAGTAGGGGCCTCTTGGCTGGGTTGGGCACGGCAGCGTGGAGATGCTTGAACAACAAATGTCAGTTGAATCTGTTGTGAAGAGTAAAAAGAGAACTCACTCTCCAAGGTTGACAGCTGTGTGAGACTGGCACCTCTCCAACATGCCAGCCATGTGTGTCAGCCACTGATATCAGTCCTTTGGGGGTTTGGTATGTATGACAGAGTGCTAGCTGTGGTACCCTGGTCACCATCTCCAGCCTCTTCTGTGCTGCAGTAACCCCCTACCTGTTTCCTTAGGAGTTGCTGACACCTGGGTGATGATTGCTGGGCTAATGAAGTAATTGGCTTAGTAAAAGGGAGGTGATAGAAGTGATGGGAACAGGAAGTAAAGAGGAAACTCAGATGTTTAGCTGGGTGGGGAGAAGTGGTGTGAAAAGTTCCTACTCTGCTACATCCTGCTCTGTTCTGGTAACAGAGAGTTAAAGATACACGTGGTAGAAGAGTAATACTATGAGTGTTTGTGATTGAGAGAAAACACAAAAACAAGCTAGAGGGGTTCTTCGCTGGAGAGCTCAAGAAGCACCGTGTGATGGTACATGTATGTTGCAGAGACGATCACAGTTTCTACCCTAGTATGGATGAAAGTTGGATGTCTGTGCTGATTCCATGGCTCAGTGATCTGCATTTGGTACCATTAACCATGAGTTAGTGGAATATGACTGCAGAGTCCAGTAGGACCAGCAAGTGATTCTTTAGTAGCTCTCCTTCTTTCTTCCTGAAATATCCTGGCATGTTGTCATGGGCAGTGGCTCTTCAGCGGAGAGACCAGTTTCATGTGGGATTTCACCAGCTGAGTCTTGTGACCCTCTTCCTATTTTAAATGTCAGTCTGGGAGTGTAGAAGGGTAGGTGAAAAACAGTATCAGTAAGCTGGTAACATTCAGCTTTATATTTAGATCCCATCTCACGTGGGCAGTAAAGTTCAGTAACTTTCTGTAGCATGCTGTTCTGTAAAAGGGGGCTTGAATGAGGACTGGGAGGTTCAGTTCATCCCTGAAAGACTGAGATGATGCTTGGAAGTTGGGGGGGGGGGTGCAACTGGAAGAAAATGAGATTTCAGGTCAATTCAATAAGAAATATACTTGCCTTTATAACCTAAGTCTCTTTTTGGGTCCCAGTTGCCTCTAGCTAGCCAAATATTAACAGGAGCCATGTTTTCTAACCTAATTTGGCTAAGGAAACACACATCTTTCTTTCACAAGGACTTTGGTACAGTCTGTGCTTTTACTGTCATGAGAATAGATTACTCTAATGGACTCTCAATGCAACTTTCCTGTGTATAGCAAAAATTAATGCTTTCTAGTGAGATATAATATGTATGTAGCTGTGCCAGTCTGCAGGAACCATGGTCTATTTTCCCTGGTATTCTTCCTCCAATTTAATAGATCATTAACTTTATCAGAAGTTTCTAGTGTCTAGAAGGTGTCAAGCTAACTACTAAGTGTTCAGGACTAGGATGTAGAACAAGTCACTTTAGGTTACCGTGAATGAAGGTTAACAGTAATTAACTAAAAGCCTCATTGGCTCATGTTCCTGGATATAGATGCAGCCTGGTAGTACATTTATTATAAGGCAGGGACAGTAAGTGCTAGAAGCAGTAGCAGAAGTGCCTAGTTTAGATCTCTATGGTAGGTGGTGGGATTAGCCTATTTGCCACATTTGACTCAGTCAGATGGCTGATGGAGTTAACTGGGCATCCTAGTATCTTCTTCCGTGGCACCCAGAGATCTTTGGTTATTGGTCCCATGTGCCGGTGAAGAACCTCAAGCATCTCCCCCCCACCCCCCCCCGGGATAGAAGAGGGCTACACTAAGCTGAGAAAACTCAGTCACTGTGAAGAAACAAAAATAAGTCTTGCAGAGAAAAGTATAGAAGAAAAAACTACTTTTTTCAAAAGAAGATAATCTTTCTGAAATGAAGTACTTCTAGGTATTGTGTGCATGTCTGTTACAAAACATGATTAGATGATTGGCCCAGCACTGAATACTGAGTGGAGCTATTTTGGTTCTTCAGAAATAGTTGCTCAAAAATGAGAGAATGGTTTGTGAAACATTCAATTTTTCTGAACCAAAATATCCTCTCAGCACTTTAATCAATTCTGTTTGCCACAAAAAGTGTAGATCAGGAGATGTTGGGAAGGATGCCAAAGAATAGGGGCTCAATCTCAGTTTTTAGCCTATCCCAATGTAATATGGAAAATTCTTGCTTAGCAAATACTTGAATGAAGTGAGAAGCTGTTCTAGACCGGATCTAATGATGGAAGTCTGTGCTGTGCACCATGCATACAAATTAGGGTCTACATGAAAACCATCTAGTTAAAGCGAGAGCTAGGGGCAACGGTAGACAGTAAATTAAGCATGCTCTTTGCGATGTGAGACTGTGGCAAAGGGTATACAGTCTAGAAACTAAGTGGTGGATAGGAGGGTGAATGACATGTTCAGTGCGTAAATATCTTCAAAAAAATCAATAGGAATAAGGAGAATTTATCCTCTGAAGGTGTTCCAACAAGGAGCAAAGCCTGAAGCCAAACAATGAGTAGGTTTGCTGTTGGGGGAGAAGAGGTGTCTGTAAAGGGGACTCAGCCATGACAGCAAATGGATGGTGAAGCATCACAGCTCTCCATGAAAATAGGTAAGGCAAGATTTTAGTGAACTGGTTGCAAGGAGTAATCCTTAAATATAGGATAATTCTTTGTCAGCCCCAACTGCTAACTGTATCAGCCATGTCTAAAGAAGTGCTCAGATACTGACAGAGTTGCCCACTACAGTATAAAGTTACTCCCACTGAAATAAATGTATGATAAAGAAGAAAACAAGGCCAGAAGTCTGATGTCTTTCCATTGCAGTTCACTTTTAAAGGGTGCCATTGGCTTGAAATCTAGAAAATAGAAGAAAAAGAGTAAAAAGTAGTTTCCGATACTATACCTGGCCCTAAGTCCCCATGCTGCTACTTATATTTTTACAGTCGTGTTTACATGGTTGTATTGACATTATTTTCTTTCTGCTTTTGCTGCAAGACATCAATTATAAAAGGGAGACAGTGAAATTGGCTACGCACAACTTACTCTCAAATGCAGAAAGAAACATTTTCTTTAATTCTTCAGTTATAGGTATTATTAACAAGGAGTTCTGTGGCACTTTTAAAGACTAACAAATTAATTTGATGCATAAGCTTTTATGGGCATGATCTCGCTTCCTTGGATGCGTGAAGTAGAAGATGCAGAAAGTTAGCTGTGTGCATATATACACACGTAGAGAAGGGTAAGTCACAAGGTCAATTCAAGGTGTAATTTGTAATAATGGCCGATCAAAAGTTTTCTGATAGAATGCTTTCTTAATTGACAGTGAAGCTTTTAAGATGTGCTGCTTAGTCTTGAATACCTTTAACCTACTTAGTTTAAAGCCTGCAGGCAAATAAACTGAAGTTGGTGACTTTGAAAATGAAACCTTGCATTTATCTTAAGACCCAGCTTGCACATGAATTTACCACAATTTATAAATCAATTGTCTTCTCCCATACATATTGTGCACTTGGGGACTTCTAGTCCTTGGCATTTAAGTTGAGAAGTGGTTGCTGCTTTTTAGGTAACTCTTGTAACTGGGAGTGTCAATCTTGATTTTTGGAGAATATTGATGTCCGGTGCAGATGTTGATTTGTGAATTTATAGGTGGTTGCTGTCCAAGTGATGCAGAATGCTTTATTGTGTTGGATTGTGTATAAATCAAACCAGGCTTGGATATTTGTAAGGGGAACTGGATGGCAGGGAATGATCATTGGACGAATATCCTTTTTTGTTCATTCCCTCCCAAGAATCTGATACTAGCTGCTGTCAGAAGACAGGACACTAGGCTGGATGGACTCTTGGTCTGACATCACATGGCTCTCCTTATGTACAAGTCAAACGTAGTTTCCTACAGGTAAATATAAGAAACAGAAACCACTAGTAGGGTGAGAGCATGGCTCAGATGGCACAGGATCGAAAGTCAGGAGATCTGTGTCCTAGCCCCAGATTTGCCACTAAATGTGTTTCCTTTGCTGAGTAAACTACCATCTGGGCCTATGTTTTTTTTCCCCCATTTTTAAATAGACTTATGCTCAGTTAGAAGATATCTACAGTGAAACTTCTTTACAAAACACCTATAATTACAGCCTTTAGTTTTCAGATCTTTTGGGTAGCGTGGGAAGGAAAGAAGCAACTCTTCAGTAAGTTCTTGACTGTCTCATTGAAGTCAATGACTTTGCCCATGGATTTCCGTGGGAGAAAAGTCGTACCCTCAGTTTGCCAAGAAAACATGAACTCTTACTACTTGTGCCAAAATTTTTGCCTATGGTATTGTTATTATCTTGCTGGTAATCTACAAGTGACGGGTACGTCAGGCTCTTGTAAAGAGTGATCACAAGCCCAAACACCATCTTGTTGCAATGCTGAGCAGTTGTAATGGTAGGCATTCTGTATCATGCAGGGATTTTCTCCTGTAACAATTATCTTTCTTTATAACTGACTTTTCTTCTTTCAGAACAGAGTCCTTTTTGCCCCTCAGTGAGAGGAATAGCCTCTCAGTCCCAAGTGAAAGCATATGAGAAAATGGACTGAGTTGGTGGCTACATCTCATTAAAACTGAGACTCTCAAACACTAACACATGAATGCTATTTTTTAAAAATAATTTGAATGGCTGGTTGAAATATCCCTGGATTTAAGTTTTAATAACAAAGTTTTGCTTTATGCTGCTGATTTTAAAAAGCACTGTCTCAGTGTATTAATTCACAGGAAAGGGTTATTGTAAACAGACACAAGAAAAAGCAAACATTTAGGGGATTGCCCAAGGACTTTTTTGGAATTCCTAAACACTTTAAATGTGCACATTCATATAAATTATATAAATATAAAACATTATTTTCAAAATAAAACTGTTAGCACACAGTGGTTGATGAAAATAGCCTATCACTTACAGGAAAGCAGATGTGGAGCAATTACTCTAAACATTTGCAATTCTTAGGGAAAAATAACACCAAGATGGAACTAGTTCTCTCATCTGTAAATGAAGACAGGTTGAGATGAAATTCAGAAAAGAACCTTCAATATAAAAAAAGCCTCTTTAAATGTAACTTGACCGCTGTCCACCTTGAGTAGTTTGTCAGGGATGCATGTGTTCTGTTCTGTGCTTCATTTCAAGTTCAAGGACTGTTTATATGATTATGGTTTAATAAGAAAGAGTTTCCAATCCACAGGAGGCGAGAGAAGATGAAAAAGCATATACTTTTTGCTCTCTTCTGTAGCTGTATAGTATATTTATTATTTATTGGAAAGCCTTGCTGCAAGAAGTCTTAAACATAGCCTTTGCATAAGGCAATCTCTGTAAATATTGTTTCAGTGGAACTAGATGACAACTCTTCAAGTGGTTTAACATTCTTATTCTTGTCATTGGCAGGTATACCAATTTTTACACATTCCATAATGTTAATTTTCGACAGTTAAAAACACAGTCTCTCTCAATGACAGCATTCCACCTGAACTATGAAATCTTAAACTGCAAGAGATAAATTTGTGAGAGATGAGAAAGAGAGCTTTTGTGGCTGGAGTGAGACCAGAGATCTTGTCAGTTTATCTTTCACATTTCTCTTGCTACTTTAGCCTAGTTTACCCCAGTATTTTCAACAAGGACAGGAGCCAGCTGCACCCAAAACAATGAACCAGATACATCAACTAGAGAGGACACTAGAGCACAACAATTACTTGATTTTATGTTAATATTGATTTATAAGGTGTTCTGATGCTGAAGATGAGTGTAGTATAAAAATTTGGAGGGAAATTATATACGGAGCAAACAAACATTCAGAGCAATCTAATGCATTAAAAAGTTGGGTTTTGGTGTTTAAAATTTTTAAAATTGTTTACAACAGTTTAAAATTGGAATTTAGTGTCTTGTGTTGGAAACAAGTTGACCAATCATTGTGAAATGTTGTCTTTCCAGTGCCAATAGACATGTCCTTGCTGGTTTGGCCGGAGGTAGGTAGTATAAGTATTGCGAATGTCTGCTGTGGTGTTTTCGTAGGCTGTCTGCACAAACGTCAGTTCTTTTTACTAAATAGTGAAACTGATATATTCTTCACACTCATACAAGCTGCATTTCAGCAGTTTGTCTCAAACATCTGTTTTTTTAAGCATATGATAAAAGTGTCTTGGAAACCTGCATGATTCTGTCCGTGGTAATAGAAATTATATACCACACATTTGGAATCAGATCAGTTTACTGGCCGACTAGGTCTTGTGCAGTTATGTTTAGAGCAGCGGTTCTCAACCATTGTGTCAGGGCACTTTACTTTGTCTCTGCACAACAGTAAGTATGTGGCAGAGAGCCAGGAAGATGGCTGGATTTGGCCTTTGGGGGGTGGGGTGGGGTGTCCTTTAGGGTCTCAACATGCCGTCAAGTGTGTTGTGACCCGGCAAAGGTTGAGAACCACAGATTTAGAGAGGCTAGTTTCAGTTTCAGAAATCACAGCATTATTAAACTGGAGTTTAAGAAGTAGTGAGTATATGAGTTGAGACTATGCTATGGTATCATATTGTGTAATTTGATTAAATTGTATCCCAGCAGCATTCCTCTGAACTTCCATAATGAACTCTCTAGGAATATTCTATACATTCTTTAAATGGCTCTCCTTATGTTTCCAGATAGTAAGAAATAGTCCTGGTCTACAAGATCTTTCAATCTAATCCAGAGACAAAAGTGCACAGAGTGCTGGTTTGAACTGAAGAGATACTTCGCCAGCAGTTGGTCTTGCAATGAATCTGAGTGCATTTCTTTTTAAGTGAAAGATAGTAAGACTCATAGGTTTGCAATTTCCCCAATCTGATTTTCTTTTTAGTGCCCTTTCCCCTTCTTTCCATTCTCTCCTCCCAAAGTGATTTGGTTCCTTAACTATTGGTCCTTCAAAGAAAGGACTGTGGGAGATTTAACATACGTAAAACAGGTCTAAGTAAATTTACATTAAAAACCAGCTGTTCATTTCTTCATTGCTTTGCTCTTTTTTATGCTCATGCCTCAGCCAAAACCACGTTTTTTAATATTTCTGCAGCCATTGAGTAACAATTTCACGCTGCGGAACAAGCAATAAGAGACATATACTTGGATCTCATATCTTAGCAATTTAACAGCATAATAGTTTTGTTGCAGTTTTGACTTAAGTGCAAAAATTCTAAAATTTGCTTGACATGCCACTTCAAGGTATAGTTTTATAGGCAAAGCCTGAGATGAAGTGTCTGACTTTAAAACAAAATTTAGACTTGTGCATCATGTTTCATTTTAGTTTAGTGCCATCACAATGCCTACTTGTGTATTCTCTTCTTAAAAGTATTTAATTTCCCCTTTACAGACACACAAAACGAAGTCAGAGCCAAGCATGGGTAATAAACAGAACTTTGCAGCACAGTTAAACGTGACAGAAATCCAAACTATAAGAAGTAACACAGATAGGAGAGCAGACTGTGTATAAAGTCGTTATGTAGGCCAAAAAGGTAACCACTGAACTAGTTTGTATGCCAATTATTATTTTCATTCTTTGCTGTTGAATTTTATAATGTGTAATGGCTGAAAATGCAGGGGGAGAGGGGAAATAGGATTTCGTACACTGCACGGCAGATGAAAATTACTAAATAGCTAACTTGCTCAGTGATGAGGGATTCCATCCCATAAAGCAGCAGTCAGATTTTAAAAAGAGAATTCAGACTCAAAAATTTTGCAATACTTTTGCCTTGCAATACTACCACTTTTGAATGATTAGGCGCTAATGGTCTTGGACTCTGCTAGAAATTAATTCTGACAAATGAGCATTTATTGACAGCCTATTTTCATTTTTAATGTGACCTAAAGAAATGCAGAAAGCATCCTGATAGACACCCAGCACTTTCGCAACTAACTGAACTGTGTAGTATGATCAATATAGATTAATGTGGTGTCTGACAAATCATTAAGTTCACAGAAGCATTTGGTCTCCTAAACTACAGAAGGTACTTCAGGAAAACCAAATTATAAAGCAATATTGGTAAGAATAACCTAGAGCTAAGAAATGGGATCCTAGAATTGGATGCAGATGACTTTGAGGATATGCTGAAAAGCAAGTTTATGGTTATCAAAATTCAAAAATATAGAGCTAATTTATAAAAAGGCTCTTTGTACAGGCATGATAGATCTTGTGTTAAGCAGGGGGAAGATAGTAAAATAAGTTTGGGCAGTAAATATATTGTAAAATGTTCAAAAGAAGCTTTGAAATGAGATGCCCGTTTATTTTAGTTTTGGGGAAGTGTAGCTCCATTTTCCACCTTATGCAAGCTGATGTGTTAAAATAGCAAATTATTTCCATGAGTTATTTTTGCCCTTCCACTCATAAGTGGTGTTGGTAAAGGGTATCAATTTGTGGAAATGTCAACAGAACTCCCGATAAGCTGGGCATGATGTATCCCTTTTTTTAAATGGATTTTAACTCTTTATTTAAAAAAAAAAAAAGTACTCATTGTTGCCATAGCAAAGCATCATTGCTTTTGACCATTCTGTGTCTTTCATGGAGATTCATGAGAGTACGTTTCTGTCTTAGCAGTGGCTTATCACTCCTTTCTCTAGCTACCTATTCTTTGTCCCTATCTGCTTAGTTATAGCAAACCAAATGCCATCTTAACCTTTCAACAGGAGAGTCTTGTCAAATTACTGGTTTAAAGCAGATAGCAGTGCAGTTTCCCAAGAATTAATCCTTTGTCAGAGTATGAAAAATGTTCTTGTATGTAGTTGGACAGACTTATTTTGGGGGATAGAAAGGAGAAATAAGCTAAGTGCTGGATTGACTTAAGCTGGCATCTGAAGCATCTATTATGGCTTTAGCTGGGTATGTACCAGTGATATGCCAACATTTAGATGCCTGTTTCAGAGACTTTCGGGCTTGCAGACTGAGGCTGTATTTCTCCTGTCTGAAATGTTTGGAAATATTTATCTCTTCACAGTTGCTTCCTGCTTTAATGGGAGAGCCATGCACAAGGTAAAAGTTTGTATTATTTCTTCTATGCGTCTCTTTTTTCCTTTAAGTCACGGTGCTACGGAAAACAGTAAACAGCAACCGTCTCCTCCCTTCCCTAGCAGTATCTTTGTGTTCCGTCTGTGCATACAACTGCTACTCCCACCCTTCAAAGGTACAGCTGACTCAGATGCTGTTCTGGCGCACTGTGAACACAAATCGTGAAACAAGAGATGAAAGGCACCTTTACTGTAAGAAGATAAAATGTTCACTGAGGGCTGAGGTCTCACCTCAGAAATCTTGGTTCTAGGGATCAGTGATTTAATCATGGTTAACTGTGTGGGTCATTGTTTTTCTATAGTTGTGTAAAAAATTTGAATTATGTCACAATTTTTAAAAAATAAGTTGCAGGCAAATTATGCCCTTGGTTTCATCATATAACCCCAGTAATGTTAGTGGAGCTAAATAGTTTTGTTTCTGCCTTTAACTCTACCTATGAAATGTCTGGTAGACTGAAAAGCAAACTAAGCACTTTAGTGGAAATATATCAAATATGGAATGTCTCACAGCATTAATTAAAAAGCTGTACTGTTTGTCAGATTCTTTATGTGGAACAGAGCAAGTGATCTACATACAGAGTAATGTTCTCATGCCCTTGTGCACATTTAAGTGAAAATTGCTTGTTTATATCATCCTGTAATTCCACAGCAACAGGATTCTAGTACTCTAAATAGTGTGACCTTTAAGTGTGATCACAGGGAAAACAGATAAGATCTCTATTTTTAAAATGAATCTTTTGACTAAGAAAGATTCTACTTCCTTTGGTTCAGATGATCTCAATTCCACTATTACATGGGACCTATTTTTTTTCCACCACCCTGCATGGTGTAGTCATTTAAATGTGTGCAAAGTGGGTATAGACTGCTACGTTCTGACTGGTAGCATTTTACACCAAGTTCACACAGTTGTAAACATTGTAGAAGGTACAGGCCACTGGAGGGAAAAATAGGCTTGTGACCTTTGACTGGGACAGCAATAGGATGAAGTTGGAAGGCAGGTGGGAGCTGGAGGGAAAGTGAAACAAATGCTAAATTGCATCTTAAACATAAAAACAATATAAACAATGTGACCATTTTTCCAATTTAAGAACACCTAAAAAAAGAGGCCATATTGTGAGTGACAAGTATCAGTGTAGTTCAGTGACTAGTATAGAAAGTCTCCATAAACTATCCTTGTTTTCATCTTTTATGCAGCTGGCTGAAACAAAGAGCAGTATCTTTTTGCTAAATTTCTGATAAAGATAAGTTTTACACACAAACTGCAGTATGCTTACTTGCATGGATCAGATGGTGATGGTAATAACACGCCAAGTTCACAACAAGTAATGAAGGGCTTGGTGAGAGGTGTGCTGGGTCGTATTAGCAATATTGATCTTCTACAGGAGCATAGCAAAAGCATAGAGAAAGGCTGGTCTTATTGGTAATGCTTCATAAGTAACATAAAACTTGAAGCATAATACATACTTGGAAAGAAAGCAAGGAGTCTTGTGGCACTTAAAGACTAACAGATTTATTTATCACATGAGCTTTCGTGGGAGAAAATCCCACTTTGTCAGATGCTTTGAAGAGGGGGAACTTACAGAATACGTACTTGAAGGATAAAATCTGCCGTGATCCAGCAATTGCATCCACTTTGTCTTGCATGTTATGATTGCTAGCCATGATTCAAGGACTCTGCCAGTGTTGTTCAACTGCTGAGTCTCCATCTTTGTCAATGTGCTGTGTCAAAAGAAACTATTTGAACAAAGATGTGGTGGTTTCTAGACAGTAGTCTAAAGAGTTTGCCCCCGATGGTTGCCTTTAGTCATCTTGTGCTCTCTGGCAGAGCTAAACAAACAAGGAGTCCTGTGGCACTTTTAAAGATTAGCAAATTTGTTTGTTGCGTGAGCTCTCATGAGAGAAAGTCCCACTTCTTCACACGCTTTGATGGAGGTGTCATGGTAGACTCTGCAGTCATGAACTCAGATACCACATTTCTATGACTTCGGTTTTTGTAATCGTACTATGTAAGAGTGAGAATGTGCCTTCTCAGTTGATGCCTAGTCTCTTAAAGTCGTAAAAGGGTGGTGGAGGTGGAAGTGGCTCCTCGAACTTGGAGGACAGGACTCAGTTAATGCTTCTTCCTGGAAGAGAAATGATGACATGGTCTGAAGCTCCAAAACCAATAAACTGACACTGCTCAAATGAGATAAGCAAAAGCTATGGGGACTTTGTGATAGGGATGAACTCACTGCCTCTCTCCTGGTCTGAAATAGTCCAAGATTAGCAACATTAAGGGAATGCCACATATCCCATATTTTCCCTAGATATGGAGAATTGAGAATACTCTGGAACATTAAGATTTTAAATATGCTCACTGCTACTATGTTATGTAGCTTTATTATTGGAGACTGTTACTGGTAGAGTCGTCTGTTTTTATAATTCTATTGTGAAAGTGTCAAGAAGGATATAGAGGCAAGGACACTCTTTTTATGGAATGGGTGTATTTAATCAAAAGGCATAACAGCTTCCTAGGTGTGAAATATTACACCTAAATTACATTGCATCATTAATGGCCCAGAAACCCATTATGTTATGCTCTGCCCAGAGAAAGAAAGACATCCCTTCGCCTCCTGTTGGCTTTGCTCTAATCCTTGAAGTTCCTTAGTCTTTTCTTACTGCATCTATTTGTTCTGGACTGTGCAAAGGTTGAGTCACTTGTGCTGTTCACAGAGGCTTATGTGCCATTGTAGTGGAGGCTTTAACAACAGTAAATAAGCTAATGCTTCCACTTAGATAAATAGTGCTTCCAGAAGCAGTCATCCAAAAAAAACAAAGTCCAAATATTCTCAGGTGTCACTAGGATACCTGTGCCAGTGTGACCTCCAGAATTGTGAAATCTTTCACCTGTCCTGTAAGGGCTCTTAATTTGAAACCTTCCCTGTGTGTGCATTCTCCATGGCAAAGTGTTATATATGCAAATTCTTGTGCTTCTGCTAGGCTTTGAATGTGCTATTAAAAATGCTGTGTTCCCATCCTCACTTCTAGAAAAATATGCCTCTGTGCTTATTTGTGAGCTTAGCAGCTGATTATCTATGGACATTGCTATGTGACTGGTACTCTTTAATTTAATATGCCTAAGCATTTCTTTTTTTTGTCTAAATGTTTCCACTTCTGTTTTTGTTTGCATTCTTACATGTTTCTGGAGGTGGCTGTACTGTGTGCTTTTTATTTAGTGAATCAGCACTGCTAATGGGGTTTTGAGGTAACTTGCTTAAACATGCTGTATAATTTGGGAGGAGATACAGTATCAGCCAACACTGACAGGAAGTGTAATTTTATGAGCAAGACACTACTCAAGTCTGCAGGGTGTGGTGTGTTAGGCATGGCAGAGTGGTGTGGACTCTAAAGAGTGCAGGGAAGTAATAGGAGTTGTGTGTTTCCAAAGAGAGTTCCCTAAATAGATGTCAGTTTTTGCTAGTGATTTATCTTTGTAAAATTGGTGTTTCTTGGATAAATTGCTTTGGACACAATGTTAGTAGAGCAAGAAATGAGGAAGTGTTTATCTGATCTGTCCCGTATAACTTGCTTTCAACTCACAAATCTGAATTACTAACATGAAGGAGGCTAAAAACATCCCATACGTGCTTGGCTTGTCTAGCCTTGTTTTGTCTTTAAAATACCAGAGTGTTACAGTGGAGCCCTAATTTATTAGATGTGATATCCATATTTAGCTCCAGAGCCCTGTTTTGAATCCAGGCTCCTTCTACTCCTCACGTGAAAGAAACATGTACAGCCCAGTTCACAGATCTTGTTTCAGGGGTGTGTGTCTACATCATGCATGCACACACAACCCCCTCAAAAAAAAAAAGTGCATTCTTAATTTGGATCAGCTAACTCAGGTTAAAATAGCAGTGAAGACAGTGCAACTCCACTTTTAACTCAGGTTAGCACCCTGAGAGAGAGCCTCTGAAGTGGTGGTTTTCAATCTTTCAAGACTACTGTACACCTTTGAGGAGTCTGATTTGTCTTGCACATCCCAAGTTTCACCTCATTTAAAAACTACTTGCTGACAAAATCAGAAATAAAAATGTGAGTGTCACAGCACAGTACAACTGAAAAATTGCTTGCGTTCTCATCTATATGATATTTTAGTTTGTACTGTCTTCATTAGTGCTTTTTATGTAGCCTGCTGCAAAACTAGGCAATTCTAGATGAGTTGATGAACTTTCTGGAAGATCCCTGTATACCTCTAGGGATATTCCTACCCCTAATTGAGAGCCCCTGCTATAGGGAGCCCTAGGAGGAGCAGCTCACATTTAGCCGGAAGTTAAAGTATGAATTACTGTGTCTTCATTTCTGTTATAAACTGGATAAGCTAACCTGAGTTAACACACTCTTCTTGCAGTGCAAATATACCCTTACACGTAAGCTCTTTTCACTGATCTGGCAGTGTGAAGAAGCCTCAAAATGGTTCCTGTACTTCCAAAGCTGTGTAAAGGGGTCTTAAGTTTAAATGGGAATTGGGCCAATAATCTCAAAACAGAAAAAAGGTTGCTGCAATTCCAGGGCTCAAATCAGCATCCAGTTTAAATCCTTATCAGAAAAAAAACTGTTTTTGCTATTAACAAAACACCCATTTTTATTTATTTATCAGTTTACGATAGTGTACTCTTCCTCTTTGTACAGTATAAATAGTAACCAGTAGTCAAAGTTACCTTTGATGCTTACGTTTTATAGAAAGTCAGTTTCTCCATTGCACCTCAGAATTAAGAAGCTGGGAATGAGGTGCATGCTCCATTTTAAGCAGGATGTGGTTGGAACATATAGCTGTTAATAGATTATCAACTTATAGTACATTGTAGGTGATAACTACCTTCCAGTGTGGTAATTTGTGAAACCATGAAAGGATGAAACCATTCACAGCATGTATCAGCAATATTTGTTTCAGTAGAAGTAGATGTATATTAGAATTACCTAGATCAAGGCCATGTTAGAAGTAAAGAGAACAATTGATTTGTTCATTACATAGCTGAAGCGGTTCTTATGTGTAGCATTACATAGTGTATTTTACATATGTAATAGTGTTAATTGTATTATCATGTGTGTCTGTGTGTATATTAGATGTGGTTTCAGAAACCATAGCAAGAGTAAGGCAAAGCTGCACCTACTATGGTAAACAAGGGGTCCTGTGGCGCTTTTAAAGACTAACAATATCACATAAGCTTTTGCAGGAGAACATCCTTCTTCAAAGTGTCAGTCAAAATGGGATTTTCTCTCATGAAAGCTCATGCGATAAATACATTTGTAAGTCTTTAAAAGTGCCCCAGGACTCCTAGTTTGTTTTACTGAACTAGAGTAACATGGCTACCAGTTTGGAACCTGCCATGATAACTGCTAATCCTTTATATTTTAATACTTTTTGTGTATAAGGTCTCATAGTTTTAGATACCTTGTTTGTGATGCAAGAGCAAAGAAAATTGAAACTCTTGACTCTATAGGGTATTCTGTAGAGGTGTTTCAAGGGCAAAAATATTGCTTATTACTAGCATTGATATCTCCACAAGTTGTGTGCTATACCGAGTACTGACAAGAATTTATCCAGTTAGTGTTAGGTTTAATAATAGATTTTCAAAACTCCTAAATGTTTTGTTATAGCCTTTTAAATAGTGTATTGCTAGCCCCGTCTATTCAACCTTGAAGTTGTGAGAATAGTTACACATGCATGTGCTCAAGCAGAAATGGTGAAGATTCTCATCTGTTAACATCTGACTTCAGTTATGTATTATTACAGAGTACTGAATGGTCAGTCTGAGTGAAGAATTTAACAAGTCCATATTGTTTCATTCCACAAGCATTCACGAGTCCCTAAAGTGGCTTGTTTTCAAAAGTTTAAAACAGATTTTATTAGGGAAGGGAGCTTATTTTTTTTATATTTAATTCTTCCAGGAAGGGTAAAATAAGTGTTGCATTGGTGGTTCTTTCAAGCCTCCTACTTTCTCTTTTTGTAACACACTGATAAAATAAACTGATGTAGTGAATTTATGCTGAAGAAAAACTGTTAGAGGATGCCAGATGGCTTAACGGTGTGATAGGGTCTATTTTTCACACTGAGTAGTCTTTATCACATGATTCTACTGCACCATTTCTTTCAATTGTATTTATTTTGCCAACAGAAAGATTAGTAATAGAGGATTAATTTAACACACACAGAACTACCAATATTTCCATTTTAATACTCATTATTAAGAGGGTGGAATTTTCATATGCTCATTGTTGCTATAGTGCGGCTTCCACTGAAAATTGATTGACATTTTGCTATTGAGTTCAATAGGAGAGTTGAGACAAAGCTAAGCATTTTTTAAAATGACCCCCTTCAAATATTGGCATCTGCAAGAGCTTATTGGACAGAAATGAAGTCCAGATGGTCTAGATATAATATTTATATTAAGAATTTGGCTAAAAAGAATATAATTTGGTTTTCGATGCACAACCACAAACCTCCAACTAAAAATGTACTTTATAGAAATGCAGAGAGAGCTTGCAGAAAGTCTTGTTGTCCTAGATGGTTTGGCAATAAAGTATGCTCATCTCCATCAATTTCATAGTTTAGCTGCTAAATAGATATGGTAGGAAACTCTTCTATACACACTAATTGAAACTTTGCACTTGCATGTCAAAGCAAAGCTTGCCATCAGGAATGTATATTCATAACCAAACAGCTGTGAACCAAAACACTGTTTTTTTTCAAGGCAGGCTCTTCTGAAAGTGGCAAAGAAAGGAGATTGACTTTACCTTGTCAAATAGGAATGTGTCTTTGTAAATGAAATATTATTGCTATGTCTACACTTAGAAAGTTAGTTCGAATTAACTTAATTTGAACTAATTAATTCAAGGTAATAATGATTAGTTTGAATTAAGTTAATTCGAACTAACATGGCCTCACTAGGGAAACCAATTCAAACTAGCATGAACATGGACAGCACTTACTAGTTTAAATTAGGAGAGGGGCACCATGGGAGGTGTGGTAAGATGGCCCCCAAGAAGGGCCATGCTCCCACCCAGTATATAGAAAGGCGAAGGCACCCTGAGAGGAAGAAGGTCAAAAAGCATTAATTCTAGCTAATGGTTAGTTTGAATTAACATGGCTACACTGGGTTAATTCGAACTAATAAATTCAAATTAACCCTTACTTAGAAATTAAGCAAGGTTTTATAACTTCAGAGTAAGCTTTCGTTAATTTGAGCTAAGGAATTCCTTAGTTAATTTGAATTAAATTGTAAGTGTAGACATATCCAGTAGGAAAAAAACAGCGTTAAGTCTCTAAAGCAGGCGTGGCCAAACTGCAGCTTGGGAGCCACATGTAATTCTTGAATGAAAAATTGTGGCTCCTGGAAGAACATCAGCAAATCAATTTAGGAAAGCAGCCCCAGCCTAGGAGTTTAGGAGGGGGTTAAGTCGGTGGGGAGAAGCGCAGCATAGTTGGGGATGGCGGGGAGAAGTGTGGCATGGCTGGGATTTTAAAAAACTCGCCACTAGCCTGCAGTCTTCTTCATTGAGCAGCAGCTAAGTTTTTACTGTATAGGCTTAATTTTCATGGTAACTTTAAGTAATTATTAGAATCTGACGTTAGTAGGGTCAATATTTGTCCTCTTTTTACGATAAAATTAAGGTGTGCAATGAATTTTAAACTTAGTAATTTTGGAGTAGGTAAAAGTATATGGCTATAAGCCTCAGGGCGCTCTTGAAGGTTTAATAATCAACTTGTGTGGCTCTTGAGTTCCAAAGGGTTGGCCACCTCTGCTCAAAAGTCTTGAGTGCCTGTTGCATTGTGCGGTAACAGTTCCATGCTGTGGAAAGTAAGTCATATAATCTTAAAAGCTTATGGTACAGAAGTCATCTTTGGAGCTTTTTCAGTGTGCAGACTAATGAGAGGTTGCCCTGAGTAAGTTAAGAACTCTAAAATTGCTATTCTTAGCTACTTTAAAATGTCCTTAGTTCTCAACGGTACCCACGCAGCTACCTTTTAAAACTGATGTATGTGTGTAACAGCAGGCTTTAGCACTGTGGGAGAAATAAAGAAACTTTCCAGTCAGCAAGCTTGTTACTTATCAGGCCAAAGCAGTGCATGCACAAATTGAAACACTTCCATGGTGACCAAAAATGTCTGACTTACACAAGAGGAAAATGAACGTTCTTGGGGAACATATAACAAAATTGATTCATTGTGCTTATAGGAGGGTATTTTGCAAGAAGTGCTGTAATTGTCAGTAGGAAACTGATTACAATTGACTACAGATCCATGTTGCTTTGATAGGGTGACATTAAAAAAAAAAAAACTAGTGTTTTTCTGCAAGTGCATAACTTTAAGACTTAGAGCTTTTAGAGGGGAGAAATGCCATGTTTTAGGATTCAAGCAATCGTGATAGTTGGCATGGTGGAAAAACTGGAGAATGTATTGGATTTAAAAATTATGTTCAAACTGCCATTGTGCAAACCAAAACTTTGTACAAGACACAGTTCTAATACAGAGAGTGTCTTAGTCAAGCTAAGTGTTGCTAAAGAATTGTAAATGGTATATGTTATAAAATCAAATGTTTCCCTCATTCACATCACCGTACTCTGTTTTCATGTCACCATTTGAAATATTTCATTTCACAAATTATGGAATGCCAGCAGCAGCAAAAATGTACATGCATTCAGCAGTCAACTTTCATGTGAATAATAGAGAAGCTATTAGAGAACCATAAAGATGTTTCCTCGCTTGATGATTTTGCATCTCTGTTCAGCAAGAGTAGCAAATGATCAGAAAAGAAACTCGTTGTTTAGACTCCCAGTTCTTTGGAGCAGGAACCATACCTTTGCTCCCACAGTGCATTACACTATCTTGGGGGTATTAGTCATTTAGCCTTGGAGGCCATTTCAGTCAGCAACTCAGTCTGGTGGGCAACAAAATGATATAATTAGAAATAAACCTCACAGCAACTACTTGTATACATCGTCCGTGTGGTATGAAAAGAAAAAAGGTATGAAAAAAAGTTACTCTAATAAAGTTGGGTAAATCTTTGTCTCTCTCATCTGATATAATTAATATAACTCATTCTTAACAGATTTATGTGGGGAAAATCCTGGGCTGGTACAACCAGTGCGGGCCGCAGCAGAGCTGGTCACGGTTCGCATGTTCGACATCTCTGCACCATCTGATAGCATACACAAACATTGGAAAGACATTTGTCTATACACACTATTGCATTGATTACCACATTGTGAGTGCCTTTTATGAAGATGCATGTGTCAGTAGGTTGGTTAAACATTATATTTTTAGCACTCTATTTCCTTATGCTGGAAGAATGTTCTGATTGTTTTTTAATGATTTATGTTATGATATAAATACATTAGTGGAGAATTTGGTAATGAATGCACTGGAGTTAATCTTACTCAGTAAAATCCCTGATTCGAGGTTACTAACACTTAGAATGCTGTGGCTTATTACTAATTTTTAAAAGGATGTGTCAGTGTAGTGAATTAAAATGTGATAATTTTAAGTCCTACACCTCTTGTGCAAAAACTGTCTGAAGTGGGGTTTTCTGCCATGAAAGCTCATGTGATAATTAATTTTGTTAGTCTTTAAGTGCCATAGGACTCCTTGCTTGTTTTCCTGGACTAAACTAACTCAGCTACTTACCACTTTGGAACTTGGCAACATTTTAAAATCTTGTTATTGATGTATTTTGTTTTGTTGTGTTACCTTCTAAACTGAATAATGTTCAGTCAGCTGTGATGGGCATACAAATTTGGGGTTTGAACACATTTTTCTGCTGTTTTTAGGTACAATGGTATGCCTGTACTAATTTTAGAACTTGGAAAAGTGTTTAGTGTTTACAAGTTCCCTGATCCTGTCAAGTCACAAGCAAATCAGCATTAAAAAATTAATTCACAACGTATTTTACTAGTTCTGGTTAGCTTTCAATATTTCACACACAGTTAGACTATCAAAGCCAGTTCTCTATACTATAAATCATTGTTAAATGTATATATGTACTCTACATGTTCAACTTTATTAGGTCTTTGAATTTTTACATATTTAAGTCTTGCTTTAAGGTTCCTGACTAGCATGTGGGAGAATATCCTAGGAGTTTTTTACTTCCCAGAAGTCATGCACAGCTGAAATTTGAGTCTGACAGTTTTTGAATATCTAGTTGAAGTGCTGTGTGCATTAAAGTAAAGTTTAAGTAAATAGACTGCAAAGTAAACTGTTAGCGCTTTTGTATATTATCCTTATTTTATAGAAGGATAAAATATGGCAGATGTTATTCTACTAGCTCCCTATAGCAGTCAGTAGTTAGAGTAATCATGTGCTCACACTCTGAGTCTGACGACACTCCGTCTGTAGTCGTAGGTACAGATTTCTAGGCTAGCCCCCCAAAACAGAGGAAAGTCAAAGGACAAAGCAATTTTGAGTCACAAGAATAGTCATCCTTTTCTTCTCTGCTTGTTTGGATTCTGCTGTAGGGTCACCTAAAATTAATCTTTACGAACTGCACCTCTTAGGCTTTGCCTGACCCAAACCCACCCCCTACCATGCACTTTAAAGGATTTCCAAACATCTTTTTCATTTTCTACTCTGAATGACAGCCACTCACAAGGACAATCCTATTCTGTAATCTTAATGGCCATGGGAAGGAAGCAAATAATATCTTTTCCCAAGATACCTAGGAAGACAAACCCTACAAGTTCCAGAAGGAGCTCCGAGAAATGCATCTCCTCCTACTGATAAGTAAAAAGTATAATTATTCTTGCATATCTGTCACCAATGGGAGCATCCTTGAGCAGCTAGGTCACTAAAATGATGGTGGCTAAAATCCCTTCCATCCAATGTCACAAACTCAAACCCAGAATTAGTGACAATACCAGATGACAGCCCGTCTAGCTGGAGTGCAGAAATGGTGCTAGAAAGAATGCGGGAGCATCAGTTAGCTATATTCACAGTTCACCAAATGACCAATGATATCAGGAACCTTCTGATGTCATGGAAAAGCCATTTGTGAACAGGCAAAAGTAAAAGAAGGGTCACTGTTGCTTCCTAAGAGTTATTTTGACTTGGCAGGAGGGAATCCATTCCCCTCCTCTCCCATTCAGATTTGTAGTGAGAAACAAGTCCAGGGCAGAGATGCTTTATATTTTATCTCTTTAAATGAGACAATTTAATTTATGGGATACAACTTATATGCTTGAATTCATAATAAAATTCTGTTAAGGCCTGAATAAAACACACGTCTGCTTGTATCCTCTTGGTGTGCAAACTACAATGAAGCATTTTAAAAACAGCAACTAAATTTAGTCAGTGATGGGCAGGTTTCAGCATGCAGGGCTTTGAGTACATTTCTGTGGAATGAAGAAGTATAGCTTCCATTACTCATTGCAGGAGCTACAAACCATTGATTTTAAGAGGTACCATAAGATGCAAAGTAAATTGAATCAGATTTGCAAACTAACATTTATAAATACTATGGTTGTAAAATACTCTGGAATGTTGCTGTTTAAATATAAAGAATGATCAGGCTGCTTCAAAAAACTTTGATTTTTTTCTTCAGACTGTTGCCAGCAAAACCTGCTGGGCTGCTTAAAATCCTCTCACTGAACAGAGACTGCAGTTTTCTGTGGTTAGGTTACTTCTTGATTCTGATCCCTGAATCAGTCTGTCTCCTCTTAATCCTGGTTCAACTCCACATGACTTTCAATATTGTCTCAGTAAACTAGCCAGCATTCCTCTTCCTGATTTGAACCCTTTGAATTTACCTGTTCTGCATGGGTTTACATTTTTCTGCTCTCTTGAATTTGTAAGGAATACCTGTAAGTTTCATCCTCGGCTTTCTCTTTTCCTTTGGGAAGCCTCTTTGCTAGTGATGCATTCATCACTTTAAATGATGCCTGTCTCTAAAGTTATGTCTGCACTACAGCTCACATAGCATACGTTGTCACGCAGAGGTGCATATAAACTACTCCCCCCTTTTCACCATGATGTGTTACTGACATAAGCAGTCGTGTGCAGCGTTATGTCACCAGGAGAGCCTTCTTATGCTGACTTAGCTTCTGCCATTCACAGAGTTGATTTTATTATCTCCATGAGAGAGAGCTGTCTCCCATCAGCATAGAGCGCCTTCACTAGACATGCTGCTGCTGTGTTCTGCATGTAGACATGGCCTGTATCTCCCTTGATGGATGAATTAAACCTTCTGTTTGGGGCCTGATCTCCTGACTAAAACCAAACTACTTACTCTAGAATACTCCAAAAAGTAGAGTCTAGGTCCAGTGTCGGAACAGTAATTGAATCCAAGCTCACTTACTGTATTTGTTGCCATAGCCAGAAATCTTCATGTTTAACATCCTGAAATTTCATCCCAGTCCACCCCACCTTTCTTTTTTCCTTTAATTTCCTATCAGGGTTAGCTTGACTGCTTTCCAAAACCTTTGCCTTATTTTCCCCCACCATGACTGTTTTTTTTCCTCTGGGCTTCCCTCACCTTTGAAAAGATTGTGCTCCAAACTTACTGTCATAGTTCACACGTTATATTACTGTAGTCCACTTGCCACATTGTTCTAGTTTTCACCCTCTGTCTACTTCTAATGACTTTTGAGTATGATGTGGGCTGCACTGTTCATTTAGAATGCTCTACTTTACTTCAATGTAATTTTATTATTCTGAAATGGGCATAAATTTATGTCCACCTACCTTCTCCCCCAAAATGTTCACTTGCTGCAAAATGTTTGAATGTATACTTCCTTTTGATTATTTTATGGAGGGTGTTGGGGAGAGAGACCTTGTCAAATGGGAATACTGGACTTTTTCTGCCATTGATGAAGGAGAGTCAGATATTAAGATGTCCTAGCCAAGTAGGTGCTCGCTAAAAGCAATGTGGGTATTAGGGCAGGCATCAGAGACACCAGGTCTAAATGGATAACACAAAGAAATGCACAGATGCTGAAATTGCTGATGTTGTTTTGTTTGTTTTTTTTCAGTGCCTTCAATGACTTTTTCAGAAATGTTCTTAACATGCTTGTCTTGAGTAAATGGCTTCAGTTTTCGGCTGTTATGTAGTTAAACTGCTGAGCTACTTGTTGATTAAAAGCCAAGCATACTTTCCAGGAAAAGGTGAAAGGACGCATACCACAGACCAGTTTCATTTGCCGTTCTCTGCACTTCGAGCAGATAGTCTAGTGTGAAAGGCAATCTTTCTAATGAGGCTGGAGAAGCAGTAAAATACAAAGATTTGTTCTGTTCCACTAAGTCCAAATTTGTGCAGTCTTTTACTCAGTGTATTTGAGGGGAAAAGATGAGACCATGAAGCTTGTTTTTTGGAGCAGGTGCCTTGAAGCTTCTTGACTTGGTTTTGCTTTATCACTTATAAAATGAGGATATTGATGCCTGTGGTTAATTAAGAGAGCTGGAATTATTGTGGCTATTCCAAATATTGGCCAATCCAGTTAATATAAATATACTGCAATTGGGAGAGTGGCTATGAGGAAAGTTTCTGGAAGTGTTCATGTAAAAGGGATAGGAAGGCTCTTTACTATTGAAAATGTCCACAATGTTTCTGCAGAAATGTTCCTAATATGAAGAGGCTGAATGCAGAGATGATGTGGAAGCCAGGTCCAAAGAATCCATTTGGAGCCAAAGCATCAACTGAAGGAACAAGAGACATTTGTCTTGAGATAAGCCAGGGCTATTTTAATTTCCAAAACAATGATGTGAAAACCAGGATTTCCATGCAATGTGTGGCTGAGTGAAGGGTTGCTATTGCAATTTAAAGCAATTGCTATATCATTTAGAAAGACAGGATTCAGAAATATCAAAAGGCAACTACTGTGGCCCCCATCTTCAGGATTTTTCAAAGTGAAAGAGCCACCTCATCAGTATGGAAACCTTGGTAAACTAATGTAGAAGAAAGATTTAAAGCAATGATACTCAAACTGAGGCTTGCAAGTCACAAAGTAGTTCTGTCATGTCTCTCCTGTTGATCTGTGCAGTGCATGATACTAAAACATTGATTGAATTATTAACCAGTCAAAGCTACTAATGAATCAGGAGGCTTTTACAATATTGTTAACCAAACATAGTTGATAAAATAGTACCTGGACAGTCATTTTGCTATGAGGGGGCTAGAGAGTGTGTATGTGAGAGAGAGAAAATAAAAGAATGAATGAATTCACACTGCTGTGGCTCTTTTGGGTGGCTGGCTGCTGAACCACTGAGCTCTGAGCATCCCTGGTTTGCAGGAAGTAGTAAGGTGATGGAAACTTGCCCCCAGTCTCCAAGGTACTGCTGTGGGAGTGGGAGTGGGAGCTGGTGAATGTTTTAAATGCTGTGTGCTGTTCTGATGATAAGGAACCTTTACAAGGAATAGGAGATGTGCAATTTCTTCCCTTAATGAAAGGAAATATCACAAGTGCTAGGACTCCACAATAGAGCTTGTATGCTAATGTCACAGTTTTGCACTCCTCCTGAGACTTTTCTGTATTCTCTCATACTAGGCTTTATGAGTAACATATTTGACTGTGGGTTTGTCTTTAGTCCCTCCTCTGCCCACCCCCACCCCCCAAAAAACCAAAAACCTGTAGGAGGAAGTTTCAGAGCCTGGGTCAACTGCTTTGGCCTTGTGCTGTGGAGCTAAAAATAGTGGTGTAGACTCGCACACTCGGATGGGAGCTTGAACCCTGGGACCCTTCCTTCTGGCCAGGTTTCAGAGCCCGAATGGGCAAGTCTGCACTGCTATTTTTAGCCCTCTACTGGGAGCCTGAATTCTCAGACCACAGGCTCTTAAATTCACTGAAGCAGGTGGTGGTTCTTTTTGGTTTAACAGTGTCCTTTGATGCATACCTTGTCTCTTACATGTAACCTAGTACTCTTGTTAAACGTTGCATGTTTTTTGTATCTATAAAGTAGTGGTTACACCTAAAACTTAGGTAAGCTACTTGTGAAAGGGGAAGACTGCTCATGAAACAGGATTTAATTACTGTGCTTGTGTTCGTTTACAGGAATCCTTTTGTGGTTCAAAGCCTTATATGTAGTGGTTTCAGTATAGTGAAACCAATTACAGGAAATCAGACCGGACTGATTCATTTTCTGCATATTGATTTCTGCCCAAGGTGGAACTTGTGACTTTAACAAAACTTAAGTGATTCTTTTATTTTTCATCTTCACACAGTCCTTTCAGGGGGTTTCTTAAGTTTCTTTGTGATCAACTCTTGTAAAAATATGAGATTAGAATCTGCACAGGCGTGATACAGAGTAATTCCCATAGTCATTTAAATTACAACTAATGTTCCCTCTAATTTTTCGTAGACTGTGTGTGCAAAAAATTTCTTGGTGTGTACTAATATTAGCACTGTTGAATTTTTTTGTGCATGCTTTATTTTGTTGTGTGTATGGCTGTCATGACCTGTGTGCACGTGCAAACACACACAGTTTAGAGGGAACAGTGCAACTAATTCATGTGCACATGGAATGTGTATACTTCATGCTGCTTTTGCTCATATAGGCAGAATTTTCAAAAGGCCTCAACACCTACCACTGGGTCCAGGTTTTCAAAACAGCTCAGCATCCTCTTATGGACCAAAATAAATGGCCAGATTTTTGTGGAGCATCAAACCTCACTGCCTTCAGTTTGGAGTTCAGACTGAATTGCTTTGGGATTGCCTCCTCTGATAAACAAGTGGCAATTGTAAGCAAAAGTAAATATATACAATATCCCAAAAATAAAACACTCAACATACTTCTGCCTCCCTTCCCCCCTCCCAGAGCATTGGACAGATTTTAACCAAGTTGCTTAATGCACTCATGGAAGGTGATCATATTCTAAGGTGATAGAATAGAATTTACAAGAGAGCATGCTGTTTAATGAATCAAAAACAGCCCAAACACTTGAAATAGTCTTTGCACCAAGAATTAAAAGTAGTTTGCTTGCACTGTTGCAATGTCACATTTGCTTTAGAGTGATGGAAGATCAGTTTTGAGACAACTCATGTGCCTTATTGCAGGAAAAGCCTTTGTTCTTATATTTTAAAGAAGCTGGGAACTGAAAAAAGGCTATGTTAACCGCAAGTGCGTGAAGCATGCAGGCTAATTACGTATTTCTCTGCTGACGTTTGCATTTTCCCTTGGATTATCTGGCAGTGTCCACTGCTTCAGGCAGAAATAATGGGCCTGAAGGACAACTAATCTGGTCCAGTTTGGTCATTTCTGGGTTTCTTTTGTGGCTCTGCTTTAGTCTATTAAGATTAGAGTAAGAAACAAAGGCAGGTGAGTGAATCTGTCTTCCACCCTTGTAATGGGGAGGTGCAAGTGTGGTAAAGCTGACCTGTTCTCCAGGGCTTTCCTGGTACATCTGGTACAAGTCTATGTTAACAAAGCACCTTGTTGGATTTTTATGCACCATTACAAGTGTGAAGGCAGGAGGAAGAATCATTACTCAGCTATCAAAGTTTTATGGCTGTGCCATGGTTGTGCATTAATCTGTTGCATAAAACAGGTTACTCAAAGTAGCAGGAATCAGTTCTAAAGTTGACAGTTATTCCAGTAGATTATAATAGTTCGATGGACTAGAGGACTCTTACTTAGGGGCATACTTGGAAGATTGTTAATTGTAAACAATGTGTAGTGTATTAACTGCAAAAATGAAAGTTGTTTTTGTTTTGTTTTTGTTTTTGTTTTGTTTTTGCCATGGGGAGTATTCCTTCTGTGGAAGTAAATGCACTGTTCTCTTTTGTCAGCAAGAATGTTTTTACAAACTACCTGTGCAAATGAAATAATGAAGATTTATTTAACTGCAGTAAGTGAAACAAAACCTTCATAGGTGCCTTTATTACGGGGCATAGTCTAATACAAGTTAGTTTGTACTTACAGTTGAAACCAAGCTCTTTCCATCTGGCTGGCTGGCTGTTTTTGTCAGGTGGTAATCTGAAATTTGAAACATTAACTTCAGGGGGAATTAGAGTGAGTTGTTAAGACCTGACCTGAACCCCAGTGAAGTCTAAGAAAGTCTTTCCATTAATTTCAGAGAGTTTTGGATTAAGGCTGTAGTTAAAACACAGCACTGACAATATGTTCCTGTTTGTTACACTAAGCTGAAAACTGGTCCCTGGCTGCTGCAGTCTGATGCCCTTGAATATATGGTTAGAAGTTACTACTTTTTATTAATGGATTGTGCATTAAAGGATGATATCTGTAGGTAACTTTTTTATACTTAGAGATTTTAAAATAGTTAGAGATTCTTGTGAACATTGTAATGTAAACAGATTAATGGCAAAGCTGTGCACAAGGCCAAATCGACTATTTTTTTCAGTTTTGCAGTCTCCTGCCATTACTGGAGCAATTCTTAAAATTAGTTGAACAAAATTCATACCCCTAACCTTCAAAGTTCATTTTCAGTGTCATGCACTATGTAGTGAGGATGACTTTTTTCAGGATTTATACTTACAATAAACTTTTAATAATCAAAATTCAGATGTCTTTTGCAATTTATACAATAAGTCTGCAGTTCAGTTCTAGAAAGTTGAGACTTATCTGCGCAGGTGAACTTAAAGCATTTAAAAGTCCAAATTTTGAAAAAGTACAGTTGAAGAATCACTAGAAACCACCATTGTGGTTTAGATTATTGAATTACCTAACAAAATACTGCATCTTAAGATGTACTTGTAGCTAAACAAGTAAACCATGTGGTTTAGTTTACCTAGGTTCATAGTGTTCAGTAAGTGTACTTTGGAACCTCCTTGTGTCACTTCTAAGCAAAGATTATAAGTGGACCGTGACTGGGTTAGTTGTGTGTCAGAATTTTTGCAGAGTAAGAGTTAAAATTCCAGCATGCTTTACTGAAAAATGAGGCTCTTCTGGTGTGCTGTGAGAACTGTCCAAGTGTGGTATTAAATTTTATATAAAGGTAACAAAAATCAGTGTAAAACAAACATTGTTTCATCATGAGAAATATTCCATCCAACCAAAATTGCAATGCAAAAAACTTGTGAAATTCATCATCAGGTTAAAAGCAAGGTATTGGTCTTTCAATTCTAAAACGTGAATGATCTAGACACAGATGCAGGGCTGGTCCGCCCATAGAGGTGACTAAGGTGGTTGCCTGGGGCACCAAGAGCTGGGCTGAGGCCGGGACCAACGAGCTTCCTGCCCTGTGGCCGCAATTCAGCCCACCAGCCTGCACAGTGCCTGCCTGCTACCTGGCGGGGGGGGGGGGAGCGCGCCAAAATCTCAAGCGTCAAAATACCTTGGGCTGGCCCTGCACAGAAGGCCAAAGGGCAAAATCGAGATGATGTGTATTTTTTTTTTTTTCTGGTAGATTTGAAATATTAATGCATTTGGTCCTCCTTTAGCTTGTTGCATGCACTGTTGCAAACCTGTCTGGTAAGACTGTAACCATAGTAAATGTGACATCTATGACCAGTCAATTCAGCTGGAAAGGTGGGTGTGCCATGAAGTTTTTTGTGTCATTGAAGAGTGCTGTGTTACTGAAGAGGTTGGGGAGCACTGCTTTAGAGTGTTGGATGCAATTGTGCAGAATCCTTTTGTTTCAAAATGCAGATAAAAATATCAGTGTCCTGTTAATTTGAAAATATATACACTCTTCTTTTCTAGGTTTCTGATGATAAAACCACTAGCCACTCAGTTTTCACAAATATTGAGTTTCTCCAGAGAATGCTTGCCTGCAGAGCCTGCAAAAAGGGAGCACTCCTTCTTTGTGACTTTTATAAAATGGTCACTTCCTCTTGCATTTCTCAGCTAACTGATTTGAATTTTTTTACCCTTCATAGGTTTACAGTCAAAGGATAATTAATTACTTGATTAAAAATTAATATCCGTTTGTCCAAAGTGATTATCTATGTGTATGTATAAAATGCTGTTGAGGATAAGTACTGTACCATTTTAAATATTCTATATAAAATATTTAAGGTACAGTGATGTCTTGCACTCTAATTCCTTTTTCCCATAACCCGTTAAGGTTAATTTCATGTCTGTAAAACATACTTCAATATAAAGTAATTGCATGTATCTAGGTAATAAATAATAGTGACCTTGAGTGAACACAAAGATGAAGTCACTCCACAGTTCACCTTTCATCAATTATGTCAGTAGAGCCTCTCAACCGAACTGCCTTTCTATATTCATTCCAGGGCCATCTACTGTCCTGTTATATTCTGCACACAATGAGAGGCCTAGCTCTGGAAGGATTAACATCTTGATGTTAGTGCTCTGAATGTGCAACAGATCCATGTGATTTCATTGTCTTAAAGGGATGTGGGAGAAGCCTCTTGTCTACTGCCTCATACTTGTTTTTCCTCAAGCACTTTTCACAAAAAATATTTGGATTTGCAAAAGACTACATATGTTATCAGGAAACATTCGTTTTCAGTCATGTCCTTGTGTAAGTAACAATGAAGGCTGCCTATCATCAAGAAGGGGACACTCGCTAGTCAGTCAAGGAGTTAAAATGTTGTGTAGCAACTCTCTTGAAATGTCAGCCTATGAAAGGTTGAAATGACCTAGCAGTTAGTGAATGAAGTGGTTTTTAATTCCTCTAAAAACGAGTGTTAAGGGAATCCAAACAACTCCATGTAAAAACTAAATTTTCTCTCTTAACCTGGATCTGAATTTGCTCTGCAGACTAATGCAGAAGTACCTTCTGGAGCTAAATACACATCTGGATTTTCAAGTGTACACAGTATTCTAGAGATAAGCTTAAGCAAAATCCTGGATCTGAAAACCTCTAATCTTTGGGGAATTTAAGATCTGGATCTCATCTTCACAATTCATTTCCATTTTCTAAACTGCACAGGAGGTGAATTAACTGACTCATATCTTGATGCTGTAATAAGACTGTGGTTTGTTTCCTGGCACTGATTCTTGCTTGATATTGTAAATAGTAAAAGCATTTCCTCTGCAAAAATACTTGTCAGAGCCATTTTGTTTTTTTCAGTCTCCATCTCCAATCTTTTTCCCTTGCACTCACTTTAGGAGTTCAGCCATCACCTGCGAGCCTTTTGGACAATCTTACCAATATATTCCTGCCACCTGTTGTGAAATTTGTTTTTGGTCTTAGTTTTCATGTAATTTATTTAGATTTTGAAAACATCCATATAGCTTTTAGGCTAATATTAAATCTTCATTGATGTCTTAAAAAAGGGCAGCAGCAGCTTTAATACAAGTGATTGAAACTAAAGTCTATTAAAAAATAGTTGGAAAGTTAGAAATATGAACATTGGTATTTGTCATGTGTAGGACCTGATTCAGAGCCTCAGCTGGAGTAAAATCAGCATACCTCCACTGATGTCCATTCTACAGCATTTTTTCCTGTTGCTTAGTAATGAATTTGCATACCAAAAAATTGCATTTCATAACTTCCAGTGCCAGAAGGTACCATTGTGATTATCTAGTTTGACCCCTTGTGTAACACAGCCACAGAACTTCTCCAGAATAAGTCCTGTTAGAACTAAAGTGTATTTTTTAGGAAAACATTTAGTCTTTATTTTAAAATGGCCAACAATGGAGAATCTTCCACAATGCTTAAGGAATTGCTTCAGTGCTTAATTACCCTCATTGTTAAAAACTAACTCTTTTTATTTCCAGTCTGAATTTGCCCATCTTCAGCTTGCTGGCACTGGGTCTGGTTATGGTTTTGTCTACTAAATTGAAGAGCCAATTAGGAAATATTTTTTCCTCATATAGATACATGGGATTGTGATCAAGTCTCCCCTAACCTTCTCTGTAAGATAAATAGAATCTTGTTTAGGTGACAGAGGCAAACACTTGTGACCCTGCCAGCAGGTTCAAAAATTTGGGGACCTTGGGGGGCAATTACCGCACCAGTGGGGTACGGGGTAACCTTTATTGAAAAAATGGGTGTAGGTGCAAAGTGAGCTGTTGTGTGTGCATGTGGTGTGTATGTGTGAAGCTTGTCACAGTGTTTCTGCAATGGGGGTTCTGCGGGAGGTGCTCAGCTTCATGGGGTGCGATGAGTTGGGAGGCGATGGGGGCCCTCCGCTAGCTTAACTAACTTACAGTGACTTAGAAGGTGCCTCAACACTATGGAAGGACAAGAAGGGGTTAGGGTAGGTGACAGCAAGCGGGGGGGTGGAGGGCAGAAGTTTAAAGAAGGGCGACGCAGGGAAAAGCAGCCAGGGAAGCTGAGGCAAAGGGGGTGCTGCGGAGAAGAGAAGCGGTGGCTAAGGAAGCTGAGGCAAGAAGGGGATCAGCTGCTTTGTCACTGCTATCCCCAGCAGGAAGGCTACAAGTACAATGGCTGTTGTGATGAGCCACTGCTTGAAGGACGGGGCCCAGGATCCCAGACCCCAGCTTCACCACTGGGCCTGCCACCAGTCCCAGTGTTGGCGGTCCTCCCGAATCTGGACCGCAAGGGAGGACAGCTTGTTGGCCACGGCCGAGATGTTGTTCCACCCGGGCTGGAGACGCAGGCAACATTGTCCCTTAAAGCGGGGGTCAAGGTCTTCCAGGGCAACACAAAAGTCTTTCTGTAAGATGGTCTGGATCAGGAGGCGGTTCTGCTCAGCATAGTTGCCCAGGATGGTGAGAGCATCATGGACCTGGCGGAATCCCTCAGCTGTGATGTTAGTGAGGGTCTCCAGGCCGAGCGATAATCCGCGGATCTGTTGTAGGGTGAAGCTGTAGGAAAGCAGGTTGAATTGTACATAGCCCCCTATGACTGTCTCTGTGGCTGACTTAATCTGTTCCCACTCAGTGGCCTCTTGGCGTCTGTGCAGCGATGAGAAGGGGGGTGGCGGTGGTTCCCAACGAGGACCTCCTGCAGGGCGTAGGCTCTTAACCAGGCAGCCAGGGGGGTTTCTGGGGGGGGGGGGATCATGGTGGCTGATGCCTGGAAGACATAAAGGGGAGAAGTGGCCCATCTGGGGCCTGTAGGGATGTGAGGGGTGTGGGGAGGAACAATGGACACCTGTGCCCCCGTGTCCAGCAAAAAGGGGATCTCTGGGAGGGGGGTTTGGGGGCTGGACTTCTGGTGGGGCTGAAGGTAGGGGTGGCTGTAGCGGGGTTGTCTCAGGGATGGATGGGGCCTCTGGGTGGGCATATGGGGGGGGTTATCAGGTGGTGTATTGGGGATAGGTGGTAGTGGCCCCTCCTGGCCTGACTGACTCATGGCCCTCTTGGCTGAGGCCATTAATGCCCCATGGAACACAGTTAGCTTGTCAAGGGCCTGGGCCAGGACCTCATGGGTGGCAGTAGCCACCTTCTGGGGCTTGTAGACATTGGGTCGCAGCTTTTTTGGCTTCCGAATTTCCTCAAACTTTTTTACTAGCCCTACCAATAGATGGTGGGCAGGGGACCCCTGTGAGACACGGGGTCCTGGGGCAAGCTTAGATGGGGACCCCCTGCAGGCTTTCACAACCCTTCCCACGTCTCTCCAGAGGCGGGCAGAGTCAGAATCTGCGGCCGGCTCACCTGCCTTCGTGCAGATTGGCCGGAGGCTGGAGTCAGCGGGGCTGGCCCTCAGTGTGGGGTGACGGGTTAGGAGGCACTCCACATCAGTGAGCCCCAGGGGGGTGGTATATTCCCTGGAGCTCTGGCTTTGCCCAATGGTGTAGACCCATTCTAGGGTCCCGGGCAGTTGCTTGCTTGGCAGCAAGTGGAACTGCAGGTGGTTAAACTGGTCCTCTTCGGACCCAGAGGTTTTGGTCTCTTTCCAGGGATGGGGGGGGGCAGTAATTGTTACCCCAAGATCCTGTTCGTGATGCCATGACTCTGCAAGCAGGTTCAAAAATTTGGGGACCTTGGGGGGCAATTACCGCACCAGTGGGGTACGGGGTAACCTTTATTGAAAAAATGGGTGTAGGTGCAAGGTGAGCTGTGGTGTGTGCGTGTGGCATGTGTATGTGAAGTTTGTCACAGTGTTTCTGCAATGGGGGTTCTGCAGGAGGTGCTCAACTTCGTGGGGTGCGGCGAGTTGAAAGGCGATGGGGGCCCTCCACTAGCTTAACTAACTTACAGTGACATAGAAGGTGCCTCAACACTATGGAAGGACAAGAAGGGGTTAGGTTTGGTGACAGCAAGCGGGGGGGGGGGGGCGAAGTTTTAAAGGGGGGCGTCGCAGGGAAAAGCAGCCGGGCAAGCTGAGGCAAAGGGGGTGCCGCGGAGGAGAGAAGCGGCGGCTAGGGAAGCTGAGGCAAGAAGGGGAAAGCCGCAGAGAAAGCGGCGGCTGGGGAGGCTGAGGCAAGGGGAAGCCACGGAAGAAAGCGGCGGCTGGGGAGGCTGAGGCAAAAAAGGGGGAAAGACGCAGAAGAAAGCAGTGGCTGGGGAAGCTGAGGCAAAAAGGGGGGAAGCTGCAGAGAAAACGGCGGCTGGGGAGGCTGAGGCAAGGAGAAGCCGTGGAGAAAGCAGCGGCTGGGGAAGCTGAGGCAAAAAGGGGGAAAGCTGCGGAGAAGGCGGCGGCTGGGGAAGCTGAGGCAAGGGGAAGCCGCGGAGGAAAGCGGCAGCTGGGGAGGCTGAGGCAAAAAGGGGGAAAGCCACAGAGAAAGCGGCAGCTGGGGAAGTGGAGGCAAAGAGGGTCCAGGGAAAGTTTGAGGAAGCAATTTATTTGGTACAGGGGAGAAGGGTAAAAAGTACTTAGCAAACCAGCTCTAATGGTAACAACTAAGTGATACAATGTTATACACTAACTTAATACTTCTAAGACTTACAAACAATGTTGCAACTTACAATGGTACTTAAAACATCTAGAGAAGAGAGGTATAGCAATCAATATAAGGCAGTGACACAATTGGAGACCCAAGAACTTTCTTAAACGGCGAAAAAAGAAGGCAGTAATTTTAGATAAGTAAAAAGGAAAACAAACAAGCTTGCTCTTAGGAGCGTTGGCCTGGAGAAGCTAAGGGAGAGCAGTGTCAAAGTAGCAGCACAAAATGAAACAACTTTATTAGGGAAAGCTGCAGGGGCAGGACCTTACCAATACCACCACCACCAGCAGCAGCAGCAGCATTAGAGGCAGGAGAGAGAGACTCGTTACTCGGCCAGCAGTTCAAACGTGGTATGCTCGGGGAAGAACTCGTGAGCGGAGAAGGTCAGTGTCTGGGTGATCAGGCCAGGCAGGATGTCAGGAACTGTCCTGCCTGAGCCCCCCAAACTCAGGGTTTTTAAGCTGTTTTTCCCACCAGTTCCCAGATTACAGGGAATGTGGGGAACAAAGGTGATGTGAGTCATGTCTTCAGTATTACAAAGGACCTTGCAGTTAGGCAGTGCCCACCTACACCAAGCCCAATGGAGACCAATGGGGTGACAACAGCCATCTAGTTAAGTTGAAGGGGCCATCTGCTCCCCTTACGTTCTTTACATACCTAAGTGATGGCCCAGGAGGGGCAGCCATCAAATTAATTCAATGAGTCACAAACAACTTGAAAGTAAGGAAATGGCTGACTATAACTTGAATGTTGCAATATTTTAAATTTGTGCATTTATGATTGTTTTTATTTTATACTCAGTATTTATTGGGCATCTATACTCCCAGTGTCTTTCAGTAGAAATTAGTCCTGTTTACCCTTTGTTTCCTTACTTCCTGGAAATTGCCAAATGGCATTTTATAAATCTTGGCCCAGATGTTAACATTGTGTGCATAGGTGGGCATCTAAATGATCAGAATTCAGAATGTGCTTTCCCATGACTTAAATACCTTATTCACGCACACCTTCATGGTGTAGAAGAGTGACTGATAGCATCCTTAAAGCATGTGTGTGGCAGTAGCTCTTGTTTCTAGCTCCACCTGTCAGCAGTCATCCTGGTCTCTGGTTCCACCTCTTCTTCTCATGACCCAGTGGTCTGACCAGTCACACTTCTTCCAGGGTTACAGAGTCCAGCATAAATAAATAAACAAACCCTGGCCCTTCTACTTAGTGTCACATCCTTGGTTCATACACCTTCTCTCGAAGTTTCTTGTAGTCCTTATTGTCCTCTTACGGGTCTCCCACCACCTTTGCAGTGGCTGGTAGGGAATCCTGGGTCTATTCTCTACACTACACTCTCTTGCTGCTACCTCTCTGTACTTTCTCTCACAAAACTCATCTCTGAGCTTTTCTCCTCACTCTGTAAGAGCTTCCTGTTCCTTACGGATCTCTCACCGCCCTGATATCCGGAGTGTAACTGCAAAGTGTCTCCTTGCAAAACTTGTCAGCTCCCTTTGTGCTCTCTTCATACTACAGCTGGTCCCTTCCCAGCTGTGTTCCATCATTAATAAGGCCTGACCCATTGTCCAGGTACTCTTAGGCCCGCATTAACTCTCACTACATGTGGATTAGGCAGCCCCATCATGTTAGGCAATGTAAATTAGAGTTCTCTAAATTTTGTGTGTAAATTTTGTAGACAAGTTGTAACTTGCTCATGGTATGCAACAAAGCCCGAAGTTGAAGATGTATGCTAGTGAGAGTAAGTACAATGGGTATAGGTTTCTTTAAGACCTTTTCCTAGATTCAGATCTTACTTGCATGCAATGTTCCCTGTAAGCCACTGATGCAACTTATGGGGCTAACTGCATGGCAATGTGGGAGCCTAGTGCCCCCCCCCCCAGTTTCCTCTCCACCAGCCAGCCTGATCCCTTCCTCCCACCCTAACCCGCCTTCCCTCTCTCCCAATCATCCCCCAGCCAGCCCAACCCCATCTTTCCGCCTACCCTCTGCGCCCTTTCCTCACCAGCTTCCCCTGTCCCCATTTGCCCCACAGGGCCACAGACACCCCCCCCCCCATGCTCTGACTGAGTATGCTCAGAGTCTTAGTAAGAGTATGCTCCAGGTGGGAGTTTTAAAAGCTTCTGGCCCAGGGAAGCTTTCTGCTGGCCAGAAGACCATGTCTTCCGGCTGGGTAGGGGCCGTGGCTGTCGGTCATGCGCAGCTGGCATTGTTTCCTGCACAGGAGAGGGATGGGGGGGTGTGCATTTGTGCTGCTGTGCAGCGGAGGGGGAACACTACTTATGTGCTCTGGTGGCTCTGCCTTTCAGCAACCACGGCTAGCTCTGTAGACATGGAAATGCTGCTTCCATTGCATCAGTATAACCCGTTTCAAATGGCTCACATAATCCTGAGTCAGCAAGGGGCTTTCTAGGAAAACCATATTGTACGTCTGCAGTTACAGTTTCTTAGACTCGTAACAGTTGCTTGCTCAACCAACCTTACTCAGACTACTAGAGAAATGTAACCATACACCCACTAACTGTTACTTAGATCACAGATGCACGAGCAAGCAAAGCACAAAACAAGTAATGTAATGTGAACATTTTCTTCAATTGTACAACTCTTTCTACAGCTTGTCAGAGTTTACTTCATTAACCTGGGCAGAATTCTATAGCCTGTGTTTATACATGTCAGATTAGAGGATTATGATGGTTCCTTCTGGCCTTAACACCTGTGAATGAATGAGCCACTTGGTAGTGTGTGGTCAAAGCTATCTCCCTAAAAAAATTTTTTTGTCAGGGCCATTGAAGTCTGGTTAGCAATTTTATCAGGAGAGTGTTTGCATAAACAGGGAAATCTGGTCCTGTTGCACAGCCAGTTGAATGTCAGTTTCATCCATTCTGTTCCTGAATTCTTTTTCACAATTATGTGCATTGTATTCTGGCCCGGCGAGGTTCTCTTTAGAGAATGACCAGGTCAGTGGTTCTCAGTTCTGCAAAATTGTGCCTTTTCCTTTTTAAGGAGAAAAGGTTTTCCCCTTAATTACTCCAGCTGTTTTTTCTGCAGGACCTCCCAACACTTCTTGTTTCTCTTATAGTCTCAAAGAGAAAAGCCATGTAACTTTATGAAGTCACCCAGCAAAGAGCAGCAGCTTTCCTTATATGTTTAATTGTGACTTTTTTATTGTCCTGCCCTACCTGGTGGTCCCTGTTTCAGTAAGTGGATAATAGGAGGTTGTTTTTATTAATTCATTCATTTTGCGATTAGTATTGGGCTAATTACTAAAAGCATTAAGGAAGCTTTAAATGTTAAATAATGTGATTATTTCAGTGTACACTAGACTAGCATAGTTCACTGTAGTGGTTCTCAAAGATCTTGGCAGTTGCTGTCTTCCAGAGACAGGCAGTGAGTGACAGTATAGAATTGCTCTTCTACCTAATGCAGCACCAAAATTATTACAGGATTATCATGCAGCATTGGGGAAACTGAAGAACATTATCAAGTTATCTACAGACTTAGTGTGATGCAAAACCCATCAAAATCCATAAGTCTTCTCCTTCCCTAACATGAGTTATGGTGACCATATAAATGATTTCAAGAAGGTGACATCTGCCATATGTTCCCATGACTTATACTCCCCTGGATTTATTTCCTCCCATTCTGTAAGTTCCCCTGTCTTCAAAGTGTCTGAAGTGATATTTTTCTCCCACAAAAGCTTATGCAATAAATAAATTCATTAGTCTTTAAGTGCCACAGGACTCCTTGTTTTTTTTAACTGAACTAGACTAACATGGTTCCCCCTTTGAATCTGCCATATGATTATAGGTACAGTATACCTGCATGATTGCTGACTGAGCCACAAAAGAATTTAGACTCCTGACATGAAATCAGTAGAAGATAAGACCCTGCATACCTGAGTGGACCTGAACCTCAGTGGTTCTGTGGCTCAGTTTTCTTGCCTACAAAATAGGGTTGCATCTAGAGCACTCTTAATATATTTTGGTGATGGGCACTATGAAAGTCAATGGCCTGAAACTGAAAATGAATAACAGCTTGTTTGGGGCTGCATAGATTTATTGTATTTTGTAATATTGTGAATGGTACTAGGTTCCAGATAATGCTCTGATAAAGCTGTGCTCATCATGAGCCCCAAGGAGGAGAGAAAAAGTTGGTTCTAAACCACTTTTCCATTTACCCAGTCCTGGGGCCAGTTGGGCCCCTAGTGTAGCAGAAAGCAGCTCTCTCCTCTTGAAAAGCACAGAAAAATCATTAAGTGTTCACCTGCATCATTATGATAAATTTCTAATCAGAGAAGCAGAAAAACATTGATTTGAGTTGTATAAAGTGCAGCATTTCAACAGACTTCCTCTTCCTGAGCTCACGTTATTACCCTGAAATAGCTGTGGTGGGTGCAGGACTTAAACTCAAGAGGTGAATGCTCTCAAATGAGTCATGCTCAAAACCAGATTTAACTTTGGAGGACTAACTTTCGGTTCTAGTCCTTCCTCCTCTTAAGTTTTGCATTTTGTGACATTTTAAATTAAATTAAATGTCATGCTTCCCTTTTAAATGATGAGGCCTTGACAATGTGACTATGTGCATTTGACTAAAGACAGTATTAATTATCCTTGTCAATACCTGTATTCATCTACCAGACTTTCATTACTCATACAAACATTGACTTTGAGGATAATGTGAAACTTGTATGTTTTAAATTATTGAATGAGATATTTGGCCTGTTGTTTTGGGTCTTTTTGTGTTTTACTGTGGCTTCCTTCATAGATCATGCTACACTGACTGATGTATTTTTGAAATTGCCGGGGGGGTAACTGGTCTCTGACAGTGTCTGACACCAGAAGATTCAAAGAAAGATTAAGGAAGCCCCAGAATAGGCAATTTTATCCAGTAACTTTGCAAACAGACTTTTTCTTCTCAATAGCCCTTTCTACTGAGGGCATCAGGTCTATGATGGTCCTTTGTTGGCCTGGGAGTATTCATAGGTTTCTGTTGGCTATACAGTTATCTACCATTGTGGGGGGAAAAAAGCCAACACCCACTTCCACAAGACACTTGTCAGATGAGGGCATCCAGTTCTTCAAGAAATATATCTGGCTCCTGAGATCCATACACTTATGACCTTGAAGATTGAATACTGTATGCAATTTAGAAATGAGATCCAATGGACTAGATAGGGCTTTTTTTCAGGACAATGTGCAGGAATTAGCATCACAGATCCAATTGAACATCTCATTGCTGAGCTTCTCTCTGCACTGGCTCCCCATTTAATGTTGACCCCAGGTCTAAGTCTCTCTTAACTTTGCAAGCTGTGTAGGGGTTTTACAAGCTACCTGCGAGAACGTGTCCTGCTCTGGCAATGTGATTTCCCATAATGGGTATGTCTCCACTACAGTTAGATTCCTGCAGCAGACCTGCCCCAGCTGATCTGGGCTTAAGGGCTGGTCAATTGCAGTGTGATTATTTGGGCAGCAATCTGAACCTAAATGTTTCCACCACAGTTAAACTGCCTTTATGTCCAAGCACCGTTAGCCTGAGTTGGCTGGCAGAGGCCAGGCACGGTTTTTTAATTGCAGTGTAGACATATCCGACCCTGGAAAACAAGAGTGGTTGCTATTCTTTGGAGTCACGCAGTTTCCCTTTTAAAAGCTACTTAGGTGCTTAAAGATCCAGACAGGTACTTTTGAAAATCCAGTAGGTACCTAACTCCCACAGCAGCAGGTACCTTTATAGCCCAGGCAGATGGTCATTGGCATATGCCTTAAAACACTGTCTATAGAATGTATAATTTTTCCTATATCTATGAGTATTCTTGTATTCTATATTAATGTGTAACATTTACTAACCTTCTGAACCATTTGGCTTCAGTGGTGCCTGTGGCAATGAGTTGCATTGTGTAAGTGAAACATCATTGTAATTCTTCTGCAAATCTAGTAACAGCTGATGTCCGCAGTTTTAGGATCCATTAATGGTTTACGAGGCAAGTTAGTTCCTCTGTTTTAGCCATTGGATTGAATTCATAAAATCATATAGACTTTTTTGCTTACATTTTAATTTCTTCTTATATGTACCTTGATTCTTTTTCTTTCCACTTACTATATAGGCTGTGTGAGGAGTATGATATAGAGGTTTAGAAAACCTTTTTGCAGTTCCCTTTTCTGTCTTGATACTTCAGTTTGGGTACAGTAACAAAAACACTAAAATAGAAAATGACCAATTTGGGAAAACGTATCAGTTTGCAGGTTTCAGGGACTTCTTGTTTCCAGGCTGTTGTACTGTTGGAGTTGAAACTACGTTCAGCATCCTGGCAGCCTGTCTTCTCCATCATGTGTTAGGTTATAAAAAGATAGCAGCTGACATCAAGATCTTTCATTGGGGGCTACTCCAGATCCCTGTACAAATTTGGGTCAAGTAGTTGTAAACAATAACTCATCACATAAGTCCAAACAGCGTACTCATAAATTGTGCTAAATATGTATAGGGAATAATAGGGAAGACATAAAACGTAATTGAATGCTTGTGGTTGGTAAGCCACTTTGGACAAAAACATTCCTGTTTTATCACTTTTCTGTATACCTAATGAGACCTTACGTCTGCAAAATCGTAAAGAGCACCAAGCAGTTTGATTTAGTCCAGACCCTATGGGCCAGCTTCTCAGTTAGCATAAGTTGGTGTTAGGTCCCTTACGTGAGTGGAGGTGCAATACTGGAACGAGCTGATTGGGATATGATCCTTTATTTAAAAATAAAGTTTGGAAAATTAAAAAAGAACCTGCTTGTTCCTAGTGTAAAATTAGTTTAATTTGGTTAACCAAATAAATCATAGTATCTCAAATTCAACCCTAATGAAAAGGGATGAATTTGCTCTAACATCTTGTGCCTTTGAGCAACAATATACAGTTTATTTTACAAGCGTACAAGGTATCAATCTTGAGATTCTGTTTCCTTATACTAGCTAAATCTCAATTCTTCAGTGTTACATTTCCTGTAGTTTTAATTCAGATTTTGTTCCAGTCTCAGTAAAACATATAACTACATGATCTCTTTTCTGATGTTCCTGGGAGTGGCATTCATACACTTGCTTAGCATACTGTGTATACACGTGCCTGATTTCTATAAATTAGGATTTATGCTGAAGATGGGCAGTGTTGTGATTCTTCTGTTTCTTCTGAAGTTTCTCTCAGATGTCTAAGCTTCAGACACATCTGAAAAAAGGCTGGAGGAAAAGGTGGATGGCTCTATCAGCATTAAAAAAAAAAAAACAACAAGCAGTTGTGTGGCACTTTAAGACTAACAAATTTTTTTTTTGCTGAGCTTTCGTGGGGGAAGATCCCCCTTCCCTCAAATGCTTCGAAGCATTTGGGGAAGTGGGATCTTCTCCCACGAAAGCTCATGCAAAAAATAAATCTGTTAGTCTTAAAGTGTCACACAACTGCTTGTTGTTTTTTTACTGGACTAGACTAACACAGCTATCCCTTTGGAATCTATCGGCATTGACTTAGAATTGGCATTCCTGCATATGTGCTGAGTGCAAAGAACCTCTTTTTGACATCTTCAGCTCTAGCGCAGCCTGCTGATGACTCGAGATCAGGACGGTCTTAGGGGTTCTGGGGCCCTGGGCAAAAGTCAGGCATGGGGCCCAGCGTGTGCCCCCTGCCAAGACCACCTATTCTTGAAATAAGGATCCAAATTAACTTAACTAGACATGACTGCAGTTTTTGGCTGCTAATACAGGCTTATGAAATGGTGATGTGTAGTATGTTAATTGGCAGATGGGTTGTTACAGATAGCCATTTCTAAGCATCTTTCTTAGTGACCTCGTTAGTGCATAGCTGAATGTGAAGTGGAAATGTTTATGTAATGCCATATGTCTGCATAAAGCTGTACGTCAGGTAAAATATGTTTGTCTTAAAGTGTCCTATTAAAGTGTTGCAGTACTTCCTTTGTGAAAAGTTGATAGCATGTTAACATAGCCAGCAATGAGTCAATGCCTTGCACTCTAAGAAATAACCTTACCTTGGTGTTTAGAACAAATGCTTTCAGTTTTTGCTTAAACAGTTGCTGTCCAAAATCCACAAGCAGATTAAAATGCCAGAATAAGCAGATACTTGCAGGTGACTTGAAAAAGCAAAAATACAAATCTCAACAGTCGTTCCCCCACAGAGATGCAGGCAGATTGAATTGTAACTTTTTGCTACAAACTGCTGGCAAATTAAAATATGGTGATTTGTTTTGTTTCAGGATATCAGGCATGAAGCTAGTGACTTTCCATGTAAAGTGGCCAAACATCCCAGAAACAAAACCCGAAACCGGTACAGAGATGTCAGCCCCTGTGAGTATCTTCCCAATTACTTGTAAGACTGCTGCCCTCTAAGAATTTGTCTTGTGGAAGGCATTGGGATGTACATTTTAAATAGAGGGCTATACATCCAAAATGCAAAGTCATCTTATTCTGATACTTAATGACTTCAGAGAGATCACAATACACCATCATAGTGTGATGTCGATATGTCATGGGATTAATTGCAGCAGGATTACGTATGCAGTGTTCATGAACAGACACCTTGGTGGGAGTGCAGTTGTCTTGTGCTGGGGACAGAGAAGAATGATGGGTAGGATAGCACAAAGCTGTTATCAGTTTAAAATGTATTGTTATCCTCTCTATTGTTTAAAAGAAAAATGGATATGGCAGTGGTTCTCAACCTGTGGCCTGCGGGGGTCTTTTTTAGCAGCCCACTGCTCCCTTCCTGCTTGCTGTAGAAAGGTACCATTGCTTAAGGACCTAGGTGGAACATGTTGCCGCAGGGCTACAAGCTGGTGCCAGTTCCTTGCTGCTGCAAAGGTAATGGGAAATCAGCGCTCCTCTCAGCTTGGCTGTAGGAGGGAATGCAGCAAAGCTGTCTGCTAGGGTCCATGGGCTCTGGTAGGACTACTGGAGCCAGAAAGAGGGAAGCGCTGATCTCCTATCCTCCCGGCTTCAGAAGGGAGCTGAATTGTTTCCCAGCTACAGTGAGGAGGCTCCTTCCATCTGGCTCTAGGGTGAGGGCTGCTGGGAGAGACTGCTGGCCCTTCAGGGTTGTGAAAATGATACCTGTGGCCCTTAAACCAGAAGGGTTGGGAACCATGGTATATAGCATGTTACTGGTTAATATATCACAGAAACTGGGAGGAAGTTTGCCAAATTGTCATGGGGCGGGGGGGGGGGGGAATAAAGCTAGCTTTTAACTTAATCACATCAGAAACTCAGATCTCCTTGTTTTCCTAATCTAACTGTTGATGAAATTTCCTATTCAGGCAACTAGGCCACTTCTTGCACATGACTGGGGCTTCTGATTTCTCAGTCTGAACTGATCAACGACAAGAAAACACCCCAAAACAAAACAAACAAAAATCAGTGTTTATTGGATAAACACCAAAAGTAGTTACTTGTCTCCCAGAGCTTGTCTACACAGAGAAGCAATGCAGGTTATGAGGTGTGATTTTCTAAAGTGCGCACTGGAGTTCATTAGAGGTTTCGTAGTATTCTTTAGCACAGTGCTATTGAAAGAGTTCTGTGTTAAAGCAAATTAGGGCCATGTGTACACTACAGTGGTGGCAGCAAAGTTGCTGCTGTCAGATCAATCTGTCTGGATCAACTTAGTGGTCAGTTAAGATGCTAAGTAGTAAAACCACAGCCTCAAGTGGTACAGTGCAGTGAGGATACTGTGCTGAAGGGGAGTAGGGAAGTAGACATGAGTTAGCAAGGCTACTCTGCACAGCTTGTGTAACTCTGTCGACTGCCTCTGAATTTGCCAGGCACTATAGAGTGGGCCAAGGGAATGTTACAGTGAGATGATTCGTTATATATATGTCTTTCATAAGTAATGCATAGATAGCCCTTCCCACCACCACCAAATAAAAATAAAAACAAACTACTTTTGGACACTTAAAATGTTAAAAATAAACCCTGAAAAATGAAATTATAGTAACACCCCCAAAAAACAGAAATCTTGATCATGGTACCCGTTTGCAGAGTCTTTCCCCTCGTTTCCAAGTCTGAATGAATGATGTCCTCCTCTGTTTTGAGAGACAAGGTGAGGGTATTAATATCTTTTCTTGGACCAGCTTCACTTGGTGAGAGAGACAAGCTTTGAGCTATACCAAGCTGGTCTTCCGGTCTGGGAAACATGCTCTGTGCCTCAGCTAAATGTGAGATGGAACAGATTGTTTAGCATAAGTAATTAACATTGCATAGAAGAAATATGAAAATAATTGTGATGTATACTGCAATCACAGGGCTTCTGTACATATTGCATCTGAACAGATAGTATTTTCACATACTGGAAGACATGTACAGTCACTTCAGAGGCTAAAATTCAGTTGAGCCTTTCAGGAAATTCAGTAGGGACTATATTGTTTTACATAGTTTTGCTTACTGATCAATTTCAGGAGTCTTCCTTCCCATCCCAGTCCTTGGGTTTGGTTTCCTTTAGATAGTATTGCTTCCTATAAGTTTGATTTTCCTGTAAAATGTGAACATTATTATTCTTTGGCGGACTATAAATACAGCAGACTTTGGAACTAGCCAAAGTAGAGCACAACAAGTGTCTTGATTAGTATTTGTTTTGTTTGTTCAGTTCCGTAGATTAGGAAAAATTTCAGTTGAATATAGGACCTGTAAATAGGCCTGATGGCTTCCATGTGAAGGTTATCCTGCTGCTACAGGCAAACCTTGTTCAAACTTATCTTTTATCCGAATTTCAAGGAGCAGACCTTGACTAAATTAGGCCTGAAAAAATACGCATGCAGTTGTGTATTTAGTTTGCACATGCTGCTTGCATATGCAAGTAGCGCCTTGATTTATATATGCACAGTTATGTTTGCATACACAGTTGTGATTATTACACATGCAAAATTCTCTCTCACTTTTCCACAACTTTTTGTAATCAGGCTCTATTGTGTTATAACAATAAAACAGTACGAATTACTGTGTGTTCCCAGTACAAAGAACTCTTCAGTCAGCTACAGTACTTCATTGTTACTAGTTTATTTTTTGGTTTTTTAGGAGGCTAAATGTTTTGTCCTAGCATTTGATAAAGTTGTGCATATGTCATAACGTGAATTACACGTGCAGGCATTAACCAATAATTTCTGATTGTCTGTGCTGTAGTTGACCACAGTCGAATTAAGCTAAACCAAGGAGACAATGACTATATCAACGCCAGCCTGATAAAAATGGAAGAGGCCCAAAGGAACTACATTCTTACCCAGGTAATTCATGGGGGCAGGGGAACCTGCAGAATCATTTGTTAATAGAATTGTTTTACCCAAGCCCGGATTATTGCAGGGGCTTTAGGGGCCTCAGAGTACTCCTACCCTGCCAGCGGGAGGGGATGGGGCCCTGGGTGAGAAGCCAGGCTCTGCTCTCTGCCCCAGGGAGCAGGGCTTGCTCCATCCAGGGGACAGGGCTGGCTAGCTCGCAGTGAGGGCTCTGCTGTGGGCCACAACCTTCCAGGGCCCACCACAAACCAACTGGCCCCTCACCCCTCCAGGCAGAGTGGGGCTGGGGTGGGGAGTGCCTTCTGGCCCCAGCGCCCCTCTCTGGATATATGACAGTGGGTCTCTGGAAGGGGCGGGCAGGAGGCCCTGTGGTTGGGGTGCAGTTCAGGGCCTCCGGATCAGTGACCCCAGCCCTGGTTTTCCCTTTCTCAAACCAGCAGCTCCAAGAGATTTTTTGTTATATGCAGATTTGTTTTATTGCATTCACATGCTGTACGTCCACACTGACTCTAAATGTGCATTTAGCCTGCAACTTTTTACGTTCATCCTCACTAGAAACGTAGGATTTTTAAACACAAGTCAAATTGTGGCTCCACTGAAATCACTAGGAGTTTCACTATTGACCTTTAATGGGACCTGTACTGGGCCTCACCTCTTTTCCTAGACGCAGCCTCAGGGCAGTTAACAGATCTGCCTTTTGATTAATAAGGGGATCTTCTATTAGATAATAGTGTACCTGTCTCATCACTTCAGAAACTGCATCTTTTAGCATTTAAATCTTTTGGAAGCTAAACCCATCTAGTGGCTAATCTTAATTATCCAGTTCTCTTAAGGGACATCTAAAACATTCAGGTAACTAGCTTTTTGGCAGGAAATGAAATTTGTATAGCAAATCCAAAATCCCCATAACTTGTACATTCTTCAGATAAATCCCAGACCATAGGCATATGTACACAAAATACAAAATCTCACACATTAAAACCAGAGCTAAATTTAATGCAAAGTTTAACTAAATTAATTCAGTTAACTCAAGTCCAGAATTCCTCACAAGTTGACTTCACTGCTATTATCACACCTCAAACTAACCTTTATTTTTTAGTGCAGATACTTGCCTTATTTGTTAGTAAATGAAAAGTCAGATGATTTGACCATTCTGTTTCTGAATCTTTTCATCAAGAGTTTTTTACATTTAGGCTATATTTGCCAGCATGCCATCCCTTTGGATAGCTTGTCGTTCTCCTTTGCAGAACAATATTACAAGGATCATTAACTGTAGATGCCTATGTTTTCAAGTTTAATATGAGTTAATAATTCTGGTTTTGTAATATTTTTATTTGAAATTTCATCATGCATATACAGACTATCCTTTTTTAATTTATTTTTTTAAATGCACTTTTTGCTGATGAACTGGAAAATTACAGGTGAAAGAACAGTGTAGAGAGGGACTTTCTGGTAGTGGTGAAATCCTTCATTAGTGTTACATTAGGTGGGGCAGATCATGTTCTTGTTCAAAGCACAATCAGTTTTCAACTATCTAAATTAATCCCAATTTGGTTGAAGCAGCTGGCCTGATAAATACTACTGCAAACATTGATATTCTATAGAACATTTCTTACATAGCCAGTGCTGAGACTCAAAGATAGTCCAGATGTAATTCAATTGATGAAATTTACCTGTTAGTGAAGGACCAGCACAAGTCCTATGCAGAAGCCCTGTTATCAAAGCTGACTGTGAATTTCACCTTCTAAGACAGCTTTACACATACAAAAAGTAATGCAAATGTGAATACCAAGGATTTGGAACTGTACTGTAAAGACAATTGATAATAAGCAGGGTAAGTGTGTTGGACTGGACTGAAACTATATAAACAAAAATACACAAAAAATTTTCCTTCTGTCATCTCTATAGTCATAGTTATAAAATATGGCTATGCTTTAAACACTCTAAAATCCTCAATCCTCAAACAGCACCATGTTCCTGGATGTGTAACTCTAATAAAGGATCTTTTCTATGACTTTAATATAGCTCCTTCAACACAGCAATGTAGTTCTCCACTGTCTGAGGTTTGAAAGTGTGTAGGTTGTCCACTAGGCTATATCACCAATTTAGTATTTAGAAATAGTGAGGAGTCTCACCTTTAGTATAAACCTTCCTCTGGCCAGGTTGGTTGGGAGCTATTTTTTCTTGTACATTTAATTTAAAAACAGAGGCAGGGAAAAGTGTGGAAAAATAGATGAGATACTTCAAAAAGAAATTAAAAACTAGCAGCATTCAGTTGCATTTTCTGTGAAACTTAACTCCTGCATTTTTTTTGTAATCAGTTTGAATTATCATGACTTTTTAGTTGCTAAGCCTATGCCAGAATTCTTGTTTGCCTTACTGTTATTTAGATAGTGAGATTTATGGTTCAGTTCCCTGGGGAGAGTAGTTTGCAGTGTGTGTGTTTGTGTGTGTGTGTTCGTCTTCCTACACTTACTAGATAAAAGTAAACTAGGATTCATGTTTTTTTTAGCAGAAGTCAGGGGGTCTTCCTCATTGTTTTCAGAAAATCAACATCAGTCTCTAATTCAGAAGTATGAGAAGAATTTGAGAGAACTTGAGTTAATCAGGATCTGTAATATCATAGATGCCTCAAGACAAAATAAGTGTGGACAAAGATCTACTTGTTTTATTATCCAAGGAAAGGAAGATCACAGGACTGATAAATATCAATTTTGCAATGGTTATCTACCTGAAGCACAGTGAGAGGTGAATTTAGCTACTAGCTTTTATATCAGTTCTAGCCCAACATTTCTTTAATGAGTTTGAAATGAGGCCACTCAAAATAGAGTCTTTTTCCCAAAGAACTGTGCCACATTATTTTGTCTTTGAGCCATGCAAAGTGTGAGAGAAATCACAGCTGCACAGCTTTGGTAAGTCCTAGCTTATCAAAAAGCTAAGAGGATTTGTGGTGGTGGTGTCCCCACTACATCAATTAACTAAAAGAGAGAATCAGTTTAAAGTAGAATGTACTTCTACAGAAGATGCTTTAAAAGTAGATAGCTCTGCAGTCTGATGAAGACTACCCGTTAGAACTATTGATTGAGTAGGTATTAAGACAATAATATTCTTTGAGCAGTACAAAATAGCTAAATCATTCTTTTGGCTGATCGTTGTTTGCTAGGCCTCAGTAACTTTGAAACATTATTATTAGCATGTTCTTTGTTATATTTATTTACTGTAAATCATTGTGAGCCCAGTTCTGAAAATCACTTATTCTCAAATCCCATTGACAGGGCTACAGGGGGATTATTTCCCCATTAAATTCCTTTTTTGCCCTTCCAGACCAAGTTCTCTTTGGTTTTTCACTCCCAGTTCCCTTCTTGCAAATAAGAGCATTTCTCTCTTCCTGTTTTCTATGGGAACAGATTTAGCACACTTAAGCTGGTGACTTCATAGTGGGAATATGGAACTTAAAGCTATTGTACTGCATTTCAGACACTTAAAATGAGAAGTTACTTGCATGCATTGGGTTGTAAAATTAGGTAACTTTTACTAGGGTACAGTGGTCTGATCTCTTTCCACAGAAAATGTTGCTTACTTTAGAAGATTCTCTCTCTTTGCGCAGGGTCCTCTGCCAAATACTTGTGGTCACTTTTGGGAGATGGTTTGGGAACAGAAAAGCCGTGGTGTTGTCATGCTCAACAGAGTGATGGAAAAAGGCTCAGTAAGTATATGTGTGTTTTAACTGCACATACTTAAAAACAAATAACTCCCCCTAAAAAAAAAAAAAAAAAAAAAAATCCGAGAGATGCAAATACAGAAGCTTGTCTAACAAAGCATATCTAAGATTCAGAAATATTTGAAAATGGATCTTGGTTAACTCTGTGCAGAAGTTGTCCAGTTTACATTAGTAGATCCTAATTTCTTTTGAATTCAACAAAACGTGTGGCTGAGCACAATTGGAGTTTTCCATCAAGGAATGCTAACTTAGTTTCTCTGTTCAGTCTTCCCTGCTAGTGTTGATGCTCATGCATAGTTCCTCTGACAATGACTCCCACTCTTAAGACCCTTTTCATTATTGTGGCACTCTCTAGGGGCTTTGAAGTAGTTGTAGATATTACTTACATCCCTTTAAGGTTTTTTAGCACTGCCAGAGTGATGTAAAGGGTCCTTTGTATGAATGAGACTCAAGCCTTGTGGTCAGGGTTCTGGACTCTCTACAAATGTTTAAGAAAGTGGAACAAAGTGCCTAGGGAGGTCATGGCAGGACCTTCACTGGATGTTTTCAAAAGGAGACTGCATAGGCATCTGTCTAGGACGATTTAGACACACAAAATCATGCATCTTGACAGGGAGTTAGACTAGATGAGCCTCATGGTCCCTTCTAACTCTATGGTTCTGTGATTCTGAGACAAGATCCCTGACCCAGAGAGCTTACAGTCTACTGGTAAGTCTAAACAGCAGACAAAAGATAAAGGAAAGAGAACAGTGTATAAAGAAACTGATTAGGGTTTACGGTAGTTAACTTCTTATTGCCAGGCTTTTTTCAGACTCTCCTACGGATCTGCATATTTCCTATCCTACTCAATTCATCCCTTCTCCTTGTATTCCTAAAATTCCCCAGAGTCCAGGGAAAGAGAATGAGGGGAGTTGGACACAGGGAACGATCACCAGAAACTGTCCGTCTAGTGAAATATCTAGAAATCCACCAGCAATCTTTTAGTATACTAGCCCCTTGCCCTACCTTGGATGTGAAAGCATTCAGCCCTTCTGGTGAGCAAGTGTGGACCCAGGCTCTGATAATGGTTCTTGCCATTTCTCATCCACTTGAGCGGCAGGGGAAGGAATGAGAGTCTTAGTTCTTCCAGTGGTGGTAAACATGGATCACAAGTGACCATGACTGCTTCTGCAACAGTGGACTGAGAAGAAGTGACCGTAGTTGGCTTGTTACTGGAAGCTGCCAACGGTGATCGCAATAGTGGGTCTGCCAGTGGAGCAGATTTGGTACAAAAGTAATTTAAAACTGATCTGGAATTGCACACTGAGATTTTTTAAATTTGTTTGCTGATTGTAAGGCCTCTTCAGAGAATAATAAGTGGGTATGTTGTGTCCACTAATGATGATCTAGTGTTGCACACTTGAATAGCTTGGAAAGAATTCCTGGTAATCAGGAAAACAGTGGTGCAGTGAATCGTGTTTGGACTCTGACTTTGTTGATTTGAGTTTTTAACTTTTTTAGTATTTGGAATAGTGAAATATAACCTTCACTGGGGATATGCAGTAACTGTTATAGTCATCCTAGGTATGTGCATGTGCTCCCGCGTCCCTCTTCCCCGTAAAGTTGAACAAAGCAAAGAATTACCAAGATTCCTTAGAGCAAAAAAACCAAGGAGTCGTGTGGCACTTTAAAGACTAACAGATTTATTTTTCGCATGAGCTTTTGTGAGAGAAAATCCCACTTCGAAGCATCTGATGAAGTGGGATTTTCTCCCACGAAAGCTCATGCAAAAAATGAATCTGTTAGTCTAAAGCGCCACATGATTCCTTGGTTTTTTTGCTGGACTAGACTAACATGGCTATCCCTTTGGAAATTCCTTAGAGCAGACTGCTGCTGCTTCGCAACAAACTGCAGTGAAAGACTTTCAGAGGAACTTGTAATATATTGTTTGCAGAGCTGTTAGGTGTAGAAATTAGACAGGAAGCTAATTGTTCTCTTCTATACTTTAATTTTTAAAAAATGCAGATTATAATGCATCCATGCTTCATGTTGTCCCCCTGCTCAGTATTTTACCAGCACTGGAAGTGCTGTAGGCACTGATACCTTTAAACCTGACAATTTGTCATGATCCCTTCGCTGCCTACAAATAAAATGTCATGTATGTTTGTAAAATGTTGTCAAAACCTGCCCTTAGAAGTAAAATCCACTTTCATTGCAACTCCCAGTACACTCATGACAGCTTTCCAGCATGTTATTACCATCCCCTTCAGAATGATTTATTTTTCATTGGTAATAAACTGTGTAATAACCAAGAAAACAAACAAGGAGTCCTTTGGCACTTTTAAACAACAACAATTTTATTTATCACATGAGCTTTCAGACATGACGTTAGGTGTATATGTACATACGGAGAAGGGTGGATCACTAGTCAATTCAAAGAGTTCCAAAGGATTGTCTGCTAGCCTATCTCAGGAAAGCAAACAAGTTATTTTGGTTCAAACAGCAGGGAAGAGGCCCCTGGTACAGCGATAGGTGAGAATGTTAGAGAGGAAATTACTACTTTTAATGAGTTAGCCAGGAATGGTAATTTCCTCTCTAACATTCTTGCTTGCTTTGCTGAGATAGGCTAACTCAGTACAGTTTCCATTTCATGCATCTGATGAAGTGAGAGAAATTTTAGTCTTTAAAAGTGCCACAGGACTCCTTGTTTGTTTTTCTGAAATAAGCTAACAGGGCTATGCCTCTGGAACGTATAGAATAACTAGTTTTCTTATTTCAGGTTTGTTCTACTCCAAATTAAGGCCACTTTTATTTACAATTTAATGTAAGATCCATTAGCCATGTGCAATAATCCATTTCCTCTGTAAACATAGATTTGGAACAGTGATCATAATCCTGTTTCAGAGGAGCTGTGTTAAATTCTGAGAAGTAGCAGTTCAGTTGTCAAGATTCATAATATCCATATAAGTCTAGCGGTCAGAGACGTGGTTGCAGACTTTATATGTATTGCTAACAAGATCCCTTAGTGTCATTTCCCATTTGTACAGAGCAAAATGCACTACTTGTATTTTTGGCTGACTCATTTAAGTTTTTAGCTTGTCAACAGTTTATTGGTGCAGACCTTTGGTTTCCTGGAAAATTATTACTGAGAAAATTACTATGTGTAGTCAGAAGTTAGGTAACAGGAATGTTTTGCAGACTTCTTTTTTAGTGCCATTAAAGTGTTAGGCCTTTTAAACTAAGCCATGTGGAATCACAGTGATTTCTTAAGACTTCTTTATTTTTGTGGAGAGTAAATGGATACCCCAAAATCTCATTTGACATTTTTACTTCACAGTTAGTAATGCTGTGGATTCGATGAATAAGCTTTCACACTTACATTGTTCTTTTATTAACTCTTACTTTCCTATAGTTACATTGTTTTTATTAACTCTTATTTTCCTACAGTAACCTCGTTCCTTATGAGATCTTCAGTCTGTCGTCATCTCATGTGCCTGTTGGTTGCAAGGGGAGGCTGCTTAATGTGTTCTGAAGTCCCAGTTGACTTTTTGTTAATACTATATAAACTGCTGGTGCAGGGTCCAAATACAAATATTGGATTTTAACTGGATTCCAGGAAGGGTGGCTTTAATTGACAGCAACCTTGCACAGGCCTGATTCCCCCCCAGCACACCCCCGTGTACTAATGGATGAGTAAAAGGGCAACATCCACCTTAGGCCATCTTTGTGCTGTAGGATTTTTCCAGTGGAGCAGTGAGGATCAGTATCTGGTCCTTTTGTGGAGGATCCCAAGATGCACTGAGGTAGTACATGCATAATGTCTGGAAGCAAAAGGCCGTCCCACAAGAACTAACCTTTCTTTTGAGAAAGGCATGTTGCTTGAATTTATTGCAATTTACTAGCCCTTGGCTCTTCTGTTCCACAGTAATATGCGTATTTGATGATAATTTAAATGCCGGATTAAGGAACACTCCTCTTTTCTCACCTTTAACATAGACCAAGTGACTAGTGCTCATTTTCTGTTACTTGCTTTTTTAGATAAAATGTGCACAGTACTGGCCGCAAAAAGAAGAGAAAGAAATGCTCTTTGAGGATACAAACTTGAAGTTAACTTTGATCTCCGAAGATATAAAATCATATTACACAGTACGACAGCTAGGATTGGAAAACCTTACTGTAAGTGTGGAAAGCAAACCAATCAGCCAGTGTCTTCCTTGAATTCACTGTCAATGGGCTGTATTTCCTGATCCCAGTTTGGAAGGGTCCTGTGTATGGAGAATGGATGCTGAAATTGGGTAACATGCCCATTGGTAGTTTAGGAGGTTCTCATTATGTTCACATTGTTCTTTTCCAGAGTGCAGGTTGCTTTAGACTTGAGTGAACACCCCTGTAGTGGCTGGTCAGATTAAACACTGCTCAGCCTCTGATTTTCCCCAGCAACAGAAAATTAAATTCCAAGGTGTAAGAAATCAATATATTAACAAAATTCAAAACATAATTTATACTATGATGCCTTCAGTATTAGGCCTCTTCTACACTGACAGCTACCTGTAGGATACATGTGATTATACACTGCAGTGAAAAGTACGGCACTTCCAAACTGGCATGTGTCTCCAAAAGGAATGGTGAGAGGCACTGGCAAGGCAGAGACAACAAGGAGCTGCCAGAGTCTTTCAGTGCAGTGTGTCCTTGAACTAACAGCAGGGAGACACTGGGACATTCCTCTGCTTAAAAACAGCTGTGCGGTTATGGGGGGATTGAGCACTGTAGAGTACATAACGTAAAGTTATGGGCTAAGCAGTGCCTCCCTATTGCCACTGCTGTTTATACTTCCGATGGGGGATGTTCATTGTTTGTACTTGACACTCTGCAAGTGCAGACATAGCCGTAGATGCATAGGGAGCTTTAGGGTTTTCATAATGTATCTTTATAACAACAGTGTGTCCAAGTCCAGCACTTCTGTAGAGGAATGTTTGAAATAATTGGTCTTCCATGCTGAACGTTGTCAGTTTGCTAAATGAATGTATATATGAAGCTCTTTAAAAACCATCTTTTGAAAAAAGACCTTTTTTTGTCCCTCATACACCAAGTTAGACATTCACCTTTTCAGAGTGAAAGCCTCAGCAAGGGAATCATCAGCGTACCTCATTTAGGCCCTGTCTGCACCCAGGGCTTGATGGATAGAGCAGCATGCTAAACGCCAGCCCGAAAACTGAGGCACCCCCTACCACTGAGAGGGGGGAGGGGGAACCCTGCTGCCCAGGGCACTTTTGGCAGCAGGGGCAGAGCCACTGAAATTATCGGCGCCAGCAGCCTTTTTTTAAGTACTTGGGGCATTCCACCCTTTGAAGTACTTTGGCACAGCTAGGCCCCATCATTCAGTTCCTGGTTGGCATGGTGACCTGGTGCCTGGGGTTAGTCAAGCCCTGTTCTGCACTAAAGAGCTCATAGCAACATCGCTGTACCTATGCAACTGCACCAGTGCATGCTCTCTTGTGTAGCTGCTTTGTGCCAGTGGGGAAAGCTCCCTGTTGGCATAATTAAAGCTGTCCCACCAACACTGCGCTGTCCACATTGGTGCTTGTGTCAGTGTAACTCGCGTCAGTCGTCATACTCCTGAATGATGCAAGTTGTACTGACAACAGTGGTGTGTAGACATAGCCTGGTCCTTGATTCTGCAATGAGCTCTGCACAGGTCGACTCTGCCCATGTAGAGCCTCACTGAGGAGCAGGCTCTTAGTTGGTAAAAGGATCCTCTGTTTGTGGCATTTTCTCTTCGACAGTGACAAAATAAGACACTGCAGTAGGGGGCAATAGGGAACAGTGCAGAGTAGTGCTGGGTACATGCTTCTCATGGGGATAAAACAAACAAGGAGTCCTGTGGCACTTAAAGACTAACACATTTATTTATTGCATGAGCTTAGTGGGATTTTGTCCCATGAAAGCACATTCAGTAAATAAATTTTAGTTTTGACTCTTTATTTTACTGACTTAGTCTAATATGGCTGCCCCTCTGGATAATAGGGTAAGTATAGCAGAGAGGAATCATAGCAGAATCATTCAGATCAATGGCAAGGGGAACTGAAATGTACTGCATGAGAGAGGCTGAAAGGGCAGCTCCCAGGAGCACATCTAATCAATATTAGCATCTGCATCCAGTTAAAATCAAGGATCATGGAGCATCCCAGGATTGTCTTGGAGTAAGTGTGTGTGGACAGGAAATGAACATCAAATACATTAGTGACAGCAGATTTAAATTCTACTTGGCTGTTTTCAGTTTGCCTTTTTAGGTAGCTTTTTAAAACCTGGTAGTGCCTGTTACTGGGAGAGAATGATTATTGCTTTCCCCAGGGATGGATTAAGGTGGGGCTTTAGGGGCTGCTGCTCTTGGCCCTGGTGGGGAGCAGCAGGGGGCTAATGCCCCCCAACATCCAGCTGCAGCCCCAGCTTGTACCCCTTCCCCAGAGCCACATCAGCCCACAGCCCCACCTCCACAGCAGTGCAGCTGCCCCCTCTGTTCCACTCCACTGGCAGCTGTGCCAGCCTGTGGCAGCGTGGGCCACAGGCCTCAGCCCCTTTGCCGTGTGGGCCAGAGCAATGGAGGAGCCACCCTTCTGGGCCTTGGTCTAGCCCTAGCTGCCTTCTCCAAATCCGTGATCTGTCTCTGAAAGATTTAACACCTTACTCCCATGCTTCCTCTTGCCAGGAAGCAGAATATAGACTCATTGTCAGGTACAAATTTGACTTGCCAAGCTATACTAGCAAGAACTCAGCAGATGTCAGAGGAACATCCCAGGTTACATTGTCTTCATCCCACAAAGTTTAAAAACTTTGGTTCAAGATTTCAGGATGCTGAAAGCATCACACTTAACATTCTTTAGAGATTATTTCAGTATAGAGGTGTTTGGTTGGTGGTGAGCGAAAAGACTATGCTGATACAAGGACGCTTATTTAGACAAGTCTGAATAGCTCCTGCAACTTGAGGGACCCCATTTTCCAAAGATTTTCAACAGCATCAGCCCGGCTAAGTGGAAGGCAGAAGTGTCCATTGTATAAATTATGTATGTCCTTATGAGTTCATGATACTTTACAAGCAAGTAATGCTTCAGAATTGGGTACAGCAGTTTTTACATGCAGAATGGGAAAAGTTGTAGGAAAATGGATTGGATTGGATTAAAGAAAAGCCACAAATAAACTAGGAAGTATTCTTGCTGAATATTTAATGAAGGATGCAATAATAGAATGGTGAGTAGGGTTTAGTCCATCAGAGTTTAAAGGAAATCATTTTCAAGGTAAGATAGGAAAAGAGGAAGCAGCCTGGCATGACTTCAGTATGGGGCAGTACAAATGAAATCCTCACCCTTTCTTTATGAATTGTAAAATGTAGGTAGGTGTATGTTTGTAGCATCAAGGCTGATTTTGAGCTTTATTTTACCTAGCAATCACCCCTTTGAATGTAATAGACTATGAAAATGGGTCATTCACTAGGACTGTGAAAATTGATAAGTGGGATTCTTCCTCTAATTAACGTGTTGTTGCAGAAAATAGTTCTGCTTGAATATTCTTTTAATCATATCTAGAGACTCTTATAGCTTGGAAATATTGTATGTTACAGACACAAGAAACTAGAGAAATTTTGCACTTTCACTATACCACGTGGCCTGACTTTGGAGTCCCAGAATCTCCTGCTTCGTTCCTCAACTTCCTGTTTAAAGTGAGAGAGTCTGGCTCATTGAATCCTGAGCATGGGCCTATTGTGGTGCACTGCAGTGCAGGAATTGGAAGATCAGGAACTTTTTGTTTGGTTGATACATGTCTTCTACTGGTAAGAACTGCTTACTCAAGGTGGCAGTAAGAAATGAGTTACAACTTTGTGTAGGTAGTTCTAGGAATGACTATTTGAAGCCCATGAGCACCATGATACCTGTCATGAATTTTGATATCTAATGACATGCACTCCTCTGAGACATTTGTCTCTTATTCCAGTTTTATATTTGTCTTTGGTAATATATTTTTTTAAAGCTAAAGCAAATTGAGTTTTGAATGGGGCATTGTGGGAATATGAAATAAAACAATCACTGTTTCCAGCTTGAGTGATCTGCAAAACTAGGCTTTATTTTCCCCGTTTTTTAAATTAGTCGTAACTTACCTTGGGCTAAAACTAAGGTGCATGGTCTTCACTATGTTTCTTCCTTGGGGATAGCTCACATCCATTAGTTACCTTGAGGCACAAATGCTTTTTTTAAAAAGGCAGTAAAAGCCTGATAGTAGTCCCACGTGTTAGGTTTGTTCCCATGCCCTTATTGAAACATGTTGGATAACTGAGCAGCCTGTAGGTTACCCATTTTTGTCTTTCATTAATATAGGGACAATCTGAAGCCAGTACAGCAAATGAATCCTTGTATTGAAACCCATAAGAGTGGGTGGGTATGTGTGTAAAGCGAATTTCAAATCTTTATCTTCAGATGGACAAAAGGAAAGATCCTTCTTCTGTGGACATTAAGCAAGTTCTCTTAGAAATGAGAAGGTACCGAATGGGGCTTATACAAACAGCTGATCAGCTTCGTTTCTCTTACTTGGCTGTTGTTGAAGGAGCAAAATTTATTATGGGAGACGCTTCAGTGCAGGTGAGTATTGATCATGTATCATTTGTACAGAGACAAGATGGCTGAGTTGGTCCAATAAAAGGTGTTACCTCACCCATTGGATCTCTCTCATGTTCTGACACCAACACAGCTACATCAGTGCTGCATAGAACATTATCTTTTGTATGGTAGACTAAGATCCAAAATTCTCAATTGCGTATGTCCAGGCAAATGTTTCGAGGGCAGTCACCACCGAATGAGGTTGAAGGATAAGTAAATCATTAAAGAACATACTCACTTTGTCATGAGCATAGTACAATTCTTGAGTGGTGTTCAGTGCTTCTGGATTTCATACATTGTTTTACATGTGTTGATGTGTTCATACAAGTACTATTAGCCCACAGTAGCTGTTGTCACATGGAAAATTCTTGTTACAACTGTATGGGAAACAGTTGAGGGGTATTCACTGCTGTGTGAGCTTCAGGGTGAAGTTTTCTATTTATGCCCTTAATTTTTCAACATGCAATGGGATCTTACAGTGTTGTCTCCTTTTAAAGCATGGACGTTTGTTATCGCTAAATAATACTACAGCAATGTGAATCCCATTTTATGCTACTTAAGATTTTTTTCATGTTGATGAAGCACTAAATTACATTTCCAGCGTTTACAGCTAATTGTTCCCATATGTTCAGTTGGCCCGCATGTGTTTTGTGTTTAATTGGTGTGGGAGGAGAGGTGAATGCACCTTAACAGTGACTGTGAAAGCAAAAGAATGACCAATGTGTAAAGTCTCTGCCATGTTTATTTTAGAATTAGTGTTTTTAATATAATACAGCAAAGCTTGACAGTCACTTTCTTCTGTGAAGGAACAGTGGAAAGAGCTTTCCAACGAAGACCTAGACCCACCACCTGAACATACCCCACCACCACCAAGGCCACCAAAGCGAACATCAGAAATCCACAATGGGAGGATGCATGAACACACTGAATTTTTCCCTAAGGGCCAGGTGGTAGAGGAAGAGATCAGATGTGCAGTCCATGCTGTGGAGGAGACGGTGCCTGATGGCTTATCTGTGCAGCTGGATACAGAAAGGTATTTCTGCCAAGTTGTTTGGTTTGATATTTTTGACTGGGGCCAGTTCTATTCAACATCTTCATTAACGATCTTGATGATGGGATAGATTGCGCACTCAGTAAATTCATGGATGACACTAAGCTGGGGGGAATTGTGGACACACTGGAGGCCATGGACAGGATTCACGGAGACTTACACAAACTGAAGAAGTGTGCCAAAAGAAATCTCATGAGGTTCAACAAGGACAAGTGCAAAGAGGACAGAACAAGGAGCAATGGTTTCAAGCTACAGCTGGGGAGGTCGAGGCTGGATATTAGGAAGAACTTTCTCAGTAGGAGGGTGGTGAAGCATTGGAATGGGTTGCCTAGGGAGGTGGTGGAATCTCCATCTTTGGAAATAGTTAAGGTCTGGTTAGACAAAACCCTGGCTGGGATGATTTAGTGAGTGCTTTTAGCAGGGAGTTGGACTAGATGACCTCACAAGGTCCCTTCCAACCCTCTTATTCTATGACTGGTCCAGGAAACATGTAGATTCACAGCTGTAAGGTGTGTAGAAACTTCTGTTGTATGAGATGCTTAGTGCTACCTATAAACTATGTTGGACAGAATTTTCCACTTTTGTGGAACAACACTCCTAGAATAGGATGTATTGCCCTTTATGTCCAAAGGCCTTGAGCAGTGGAAAGATTACTAGGCTACCTGACTGCTTTTGCTAGAATATGGTGAAAGATGAAGGAGACACAATGACTGCATGGTGCAGCCTCCCGTGTAAGTGCATAAGGGCCCTTTTATGAGCTAGGCTGATTGCAAGGCCTTTAACTGAACTTCAGACCAGCTTGCTTCAACCACACCAAGAAGTGCAGATATGTAGTGCTCTAAATACTTTGTCAGATAATGTCTTTCAACATTTGAAAATGTTTTAAATTAGGTTAGTCCTGACAGTGGATTCTGGTGAGGGGTGTTTGTGTTTAACCACTAGGTGTCACTGCTAATGCACAAAATTGAAATAGACTCTCTTCTGTTACAATAAATTCCAGTAGAGTCTACTGTAACAATTTTTGGGTTTTAATGTACTGGATGTTGATCTGTTTCTGGCAATCTTCATCCAAGACAGTCAACTAAAAACCCATTCAGGGAGGAAAAGTCAAGGGGACATCAGAAGTCATCAGGAGAACAGTTCACGGCAGAGTTCCAAGGCTATCTCAGGTGAACGAAACAAATTGATCACACCCTGGACACATCCAGCTTTGCAAGGGAATGTTAGAGACAGGAGCATCAACTTTCAGCACTTCGCACAAAGGTCTGCACGTATTTTTTGGCAAATAAAGCTGGGAAGCTTAAAATATCTTTAGTCTTGCCATCTCATGAAATTGGCTCAGAACAGTGACATCTTGGATGTATCGAGATAAACTGAGGCACATTCAGTAATTTTTCCTCACCTCAAACTGGTCCCAATGAAATTTTTTTATCATTACTTAGATTTGTAGAAAGACATGCTTGCCTTGTAGCACCTCCTGCTGGCCAGATGTGACTCTGCAGCCCTCCCCCCCCCATTTCTATTCTTTCCATCAGTTATTCAGGCCAGATTAATACAGCCTTTTTGTGATGTCTGGTTTATTAACTCATTCTGTAGAAAATAACCTATCGTGTTAGCCACTATAATTCACTCCAAATTCATGTGAGAGTCCTGGTCTGTTTCCTCCTTGTTCAGGAGGCTCTAGCTCTCTTCCTAAGGCAGGGGTCTGAAACACATGGCCTGAGGGCCGCCTGCAGCCCCTAAAGCTATTTCCTGCGGCCTGCAACAACACTATTGTTACCAGTATTTGCAGTATCGTTGTATGAAAAGACTTCAGTGGTGCGGCGCTCGGGCTAATGTACTAGTTGTCATGCAGCCCTTGTGGTGATTTGAGTTTGAGACCCCTGTCCTAGAGCTTAGCTGTATTTTGGTCAGTCTCTCTATCCTGTCCATCCTCTCCCTGCCTCTCCTCTCAACTTTAGCAGCTACTTCTCTGGCTGGCCCTTTTCACCAGACAGTCCTTTCACCTTCAGTATAGGTGGAGTCAAGAGGCAGACTTCCTGCTCTCATCCCCACTATTCTGAGGGAAAAAACAATGTAAACAGTCATCTTTTGGGAACTTATCCTAATTAACTCTGCTCCATCCACTGTGCAGGACTCCTGGTCTCAGGCCCTGAAAGGAAAATACAGTAGCTTGATTTCTGATTTCCTCAAGCCTTAACTGTTCCTCTGGGACCATCGTCAGTTTCTAGGTGTCTTCCTTTGGTCTTCAACCACTTTACATTCCAGGACTTAATGGGACATACCACAGAACAGGTGTTGACTGACCACTAGTCATTACTATCGTTAAAAGTACATTATTACAGTATTCCAGTTGTAGCTAGGAGCCTGAACTATGCTTTGGACCTCACTGGTCTAGACACTCTAGGTACACAACATTAGACAGTTCTTTTCTAGTACTTCCACTTCAAACATACAAGACAGGATGTATTGGTGCCATTTTGCAAATGGAGAGACTCAGTGACTTGGCCAGGTCACCGAGGCAGTCTATGGAAGAGCCAAGAATTGAACCCAGAGCTCCTGAGTCCCACAAGACCCATCTTCCTCTCTAGTTGCTACTCTGGTCTCCTGTATTGTTATAGGAAGGGCTGGTGGCATTACCTATTAAGATTGCCAAACTCTCCTGCTCTAAAACCCTATTTTCATTTGTTCATATTTTGCCAAACTTCATTTGTTTTGACTGAAACTGTGTGGCGGGTGTCTGCTTCAGGCTGAATTTTCCTTTTTTTCCCTTCTCTCAATATGTCAACCAAAACAGCTTCCCGTTTCAATGAACAAAGGTAGGGAAAACCCATCTTTTATTTTATATAAAAATTCCCCTCTCACCCCCTATGGGTGGTATGTGTCTTCCTCAACCTCGAGTCCTCTACCAGAGGCCTGGGAGTTTGAGGGTTCTGCGCAGTATCTTAGCTGTTCCTAGCACTGCACTCTTCTGGACAGAGAGCTCTGATGTTGTTCCTGGGATCTGTTGGAGCCACTCTCCCAGCTTAGGAGTCACAGCCCCGAGTGCTCCTACCACCACCGGGACCACTTTGGCCTTCACTTTCCACATCCGCTCTAGTTCCTCTTTCAGGCCCTGGTACTTCTCCAGCTTCTCATACTCCTTCTTCCTGATGTTGCTGTCACTTGGCACTGCTACATCTATCACCAGCGCTGTTTTCTGGTCCTTGTCTATTAGCACGATGTCTGGTTGATTGGCCAGTACCTGCCTGTCTGTCTGGATCTGGAAGTCCCACAGAATCTTAGCCCTGTTATTCTCCACGACCTTCTGTGGGATCTCCCATCTGGTCTTGGGAGGGTCTAGCCCATACACTGTGCAGATGTTCCTGTACACAATGCCAGCTACTTGGTTGTGCCGTTCAGTGTATGCTGTTCCTGCCTGCATCTTACATCCTGCCACTATGTGTTGGACCGTCTCTGAGGCCTCTCTGCACAGTCTGCACCTTGGGTCCTGTCTAGTGTGGTAGACCCCTGCTTCAATGGATCTGGTGCTCAGTGCCTGTTCTTGCGCTGCTATGATCAGTGCCTCAGTGCTGTCTTTTAGTCCAGCCCTTTCCAGCCACTGGTAGGATTTCCCAATGTCAGCCACCTCAGCTATCTGTCGATGGTACATTCCATGCAGGGTCTTGTCTTGCCATGGCACTTCTTCTGCTTGATCTTCCTCCCATGTCGTCTGCTGCCTCAGGCATTCTCTCAGCAGCTCATCTTTGGGTGCCATCTTACTGATGTACTCCTGGATGCTCTGGGTTTCGTCCAGGACAGTGGCTTTGACACTCACCAAACCCCGCCTGCCTTCTTTCCGGCTGGTGTACAGTCTCTGGGTGTTGGATTTGAGGTGGAAACCTCTGTACATTGTGAGGAGTTTCCGGGTCTTCACATCAGCAGCCTCCATGTCCTCCTTCGGCCAGCTCACTATACCGGCAGGATATCTGATGACTGGCAGGGCATACCTGTTGATGGCGTGGATCTTGTTCTTCCCATTGAGCTGCCTCTTCAGGACTTGTCTTATCCTTTGGTGGTACTTGAATGTTGCTGTCTTCCTTGCCTCCTCATCGTGGTTCCCATGAGACTGTGGGATGCCAAGGTACTTGTAGCTGGTCTGTATGTCTGCTATGTGGCCTGCTGGTAGTTCCACCCCATCAGTCTTGACTACCTTCCCTCTCTTTACTACCATCCGGCCACACTTCTCCAGTCCGAATGACATCCCAATATCCTCACTGTAGATCCGTGTCAGGTGGATTAGCGAGTTGATGTCTCGTTCAGTCTTAGCATACAGCTTGATGTCATCCATGTAGAGGAGGTGGCTAATGGTAGTTCCACTCTTGAACTTGTATCCATATCCAGTCCTTGTGATTATCTGGCTGAGGGGGTTCAAGCCAATGCAGAACAGCAGCGGGGACAGCACATCACCTTGGTATATGCCGCACTTGATGGCCACTTGTGCAAGCTGTCTTGAGTTGACTTCCAGTGTTGTCTTCCACAGTCCCATTGAGTTCTTGAGGAAGGTCCTTAGTGTCCTGTTGACTTTGTATAGCGCCAGACATTCACAGATCCATGTGTGCGGCATTGAGTCGCAGGCTTTCCTGTAGTCAATCCAGGCTGTGCTCAGATTGGTCTGTCTAGACCTTGAGTCTTGGGCAACTGCCCTATCTATGAGCAACTGGTGTTTTGAGCCTCTGGTGTTGTTCCCAATGCCCTTCTGAGCTGTGCTCAGGTACTGGCCCATGTGGTCCTGTAGCTTGGCGGCTATGATGCCTGATAGGACTTTCCATGTTGTGGGGAGGCAGGTTATTGGCCGGTAGTTGGATGGTGCTGTTCCCTTGTGGGTTCTTTCATGATCAGCACTGTTCTTCCTTGTGTTAGCCAGTCTGGGTGGGAGCCTGCTGCTAGCAGCTGGTTCATCTGTGCTGCTAGGCGTTCATGCACTGCTGTTAGTTTCTTTAGCCAGTAGGTGTGGATCATGTCCGGCCCAGGTGCTGTCCAGCTCTTCATGTTCTTGACCTGCTGTTGGATGTCTGCTACTGTGATAGTGACTGGTTCCTGTTCCGGGAGATTGCTGTGGTCTGTTCTCAGGTCCTGCAGCCACTTTGCACTGGTGTTATGAGTCTTCTCTTTCTCCCATATGTTCTTCCAGTACTGTTCAGTTTCTGCTGTTGGTGGCTCTGCTGTTATTGTGTTGTTGCACTGCAGTTGGGAGTACACCTTGGATGGTTCTTTGGAGAACAGGGCATTTATCTTTTTGGCCTCTGCTTCTCTAGTGTATCTCCTTAACCTGGTAGCCAGTGCTGTGAGCCTTTGTTTAGCAGTCTCTAGGGCTTCAGATGGAGTCAGGCCCTTGTATTTTTTCAGTAGCCGAGTCTTATCCTTAATCTCTACACCCTTCTGTAGTTCCACCAGCCGGCTAACTTCTCTCCGGGTTGCCTTGATCTTATCCTCCAACCTCATTTTCCAGGGGGGGTATGTACTGGTGTTCTTCTTGATCGTGTAGCCAAGCATCTCCAGGATTACAGAGGCTGTAGCATATACCAGTTCATTGGTTTCAGTGATGGTGGTAGTAGGAATTGTCATTAGGGCTCTATTGGCATCTTTTAGCATACTATCTGATGGTACTTCTCCAACAAGCCTTGGTAATGGGTCTCGAGGGTTGACTGTAGCTAGTTTATCCATGATCTTATGACTTGTATCAGCTGCTGTGCTCTGTAATGGAGGGAGTGGCAGTGAAGTTCCAGCTTCAGGTGTTGGCTGCACATCTAGTTGTTGTTCTGGGTCTTCTTCTTGCGTCCGGGCTGTAATGTGGAGTTGGTCTATCTCAGGTTGTGAGAGCAGCTGCCTCTTTACTATGTTGATGCGTTGGGTAACTAGCTGTTTCTTAGTTAGTGTGGATGTAGGTCTTTTGTCCATCCATAGTTCCCTCATACGTTTCATATATCCCCTCTCGTTAGGTCTACTGTTGTAGTAGCATTCCATCAATTCCAGGTTCTCTTGTCTCGTCCATGCATGGTTTGTTCCAGTAGCCCACTTATCGTCAGATTGTCCTGGTTCCCCAACATCTGGCGCGGACCTTGTTAATCCAGGCGACGTCCAAGCCAGCATGACTCTCCTAGTTCAAGTCACTCTCATATTCGAGGTAGGCAAGTGAGGCGTTAGGGGGTCTTTTGCCCAAGGACCCCTATTGGGAAGGTAGATAGGTACCCACCGGGATTTGAACCCCAGTCACCCGTATCAAAGGGCGTCACCCTTGACCACTACAGCGCTTTTGGAAAGCTGTCATACTTTCCATGCTTGGGAGCATAGGCTTGATATTTATCATGGAATGGTGGCCTTTGTGTTAGGGATGTGCCTTTTGTCCTTTCCCTGAAAAATCCACCCAAATTTGACAAGTTATAGGCCACTGAAATGTCACTATGGATGTGTTGGCTGGAGAGACTTCTTAAATTTTAGAAGCTAAATCCCCATGAGAGTCTGTCTGCATAAAGCATGCTCCAACTCAGGACTGAGCAGGAGTTTCCCTGGAATTGGTGCTCTAGGCTGCAGCAGGTTATGCTGTGTCTGGGCACCTGAACTGAAAGGCCCGAGATGGTCTGTCTTGTGGCTCTGTGAGACATCCTCCGACCCCATGATCCAGGCAGCCTGGTTTGGAGGCAGAGAAGACAGGAACTAGTACTCTGAAGGAGTAGACTGGAAGAAGCTGGCGGGATTGGGGCTGGAAATTGGGAGTGCAGGTTGGCAGGGGAGGGGGGAATGGAGCCTGTGAACCAGCAGTTTGGGGAGAGACAGGAGGCAAAGGGAACTGCGTATGCGGATGGAGGTGGGGTGTATCTATGACTGAGGTCAAGATGATGGGAAGAAATTAATCAGATGGAGAAGGGACAAGGAACTAGTAGGGGAAGGGGAAAATGGGAATAGCTGGATGATATTTGGGGTAAGGTAGCACAGTGGGATTAAGTGGAGGGTATCACTGGCACTTGGCTTTGAGCAAGGACGTAGAGAGATTAGTTGAGAAGTGTGAGAGATGGAGATGGGACTGGGTAGGCAAGAAAACTGGGACAATGAGCTGGGACTGGGGAAAGACTGGCCTGGGACTGGAACAGTTTGAAGGGTATGGGGCAGGAGGAGTCAAGGCTGGGAAGAACGGCCCACAAGTGAGCCCATTAAAACTCTTTTCTGCAGAGCCTGGGATGGAATCCAGGTTCCCTGAGTCTCGCCACCTCTACTATCAGCAAATATCATGAAACCCCCTGACAAAGTATCCCATCCTCTGGTGTTGGTCCCCATAAAGGGTGAAGACTGTTGCTGCTGTCAGTTACTCCGTTAGCCCATGTGACAGAGGTTTGTGTGGTGGGCCTAAATGTTTCAGACCTGCTGCTGACCCATATCGGAGTCAGTGTGATGCTATTTGATGACATTTCTGGCTTATTTTTTTAGTTGCCTTTTTTAAAAAATAAATAAATAAATCTAAGAAACTAAGCACAAAAATACATACAATTAAAACAACTTTACAGGTATAGAAAAGCAGTATGTAATCTTGTAATAAAATTGTATCCTAATGCATATGCCCAAGGGGGTCAAATTAGGGTTATATAGTCAGCCTTAATTCTGGCACTCCTTTACTTTTGAGTGCTTGACTTTGCAGCATTAATTTCTTAATTTGTATAATGTATATAATTATACAGAGCTCAGTTTCCACTGTTTCACTCCAACAGTTGCATGTGCTTTAGTAAAAACAGGTTCAGTGGTTTGGTGCAATTAGTGTTTGTGTATTTTTCAGAGCACAGAGTAGTTTTAAATATATTCACTGTCAGGAATTGCTATTCATAAGGACAGTGTTTGCCTGATGCATGGTCTTGAAGTGGAGAATATGATCTGGGGTAAATGCTGGGTGCCAGGAGGGATATGGCCATCAACTTGGGGTAAGAAACAATTTACGTATTGCCCTGGTCCACTATGTTTTGCTAGTAAATATCAGTTTAAATCTCTAATAGAAAGTCTTAACTGTAATCTTTAAAGGATACATCTTGGGTGTCAGATGTTAAAGGTCTTGGTGATGGCTGTTCGACAGCTCATCTGTTAAGTGGCCATGTGGTGTTTCTGCATTGGGCCTCAGTGTCTGCACGTGCCCCCTTTCTAGGGGTGAATGCTATACTGAATATTTATTCCTTCCTCCCTAAGCACTAGTCAAGACACTGAACTGAGGAGGAGAACTTTTGATGACAATCCACGTGCCTCCCCCCACAAAGAAGAGCCAACGAAGTCTGAAAATATCGAAGAGGAAGATGAGAACATGGTGACAACTTGGAAGCCATTTCTAGTGAATATCTGTATGTTCACTGTCCTAACAGCAGGAGCTTACCTCTGTTACAGGGTATGTTTTCATTGATGGACATGGCAGCAAGATTGAGTGTACAGAGAACACCAATGATTTTGATAAGTGTGTAATCTGCTTCTATGAAAGAAAGCTAACTGAGGCATCTGAGCCTTGAGTCAGTGGAAATATACCTTAAGTTGAAAGGCTGGAACTTTGGTGAGGGCTTAAAGAGAGAATTGATGCACTAGGGTTTAATTTAGCCCTGTGGTCCCAAGAATATAATATTCTAATCTCAGGGCCTTAAAATATTCAGGAGTAAGCAGAGAAAATGCCAAATAAGTCTTGTTTTGTTTTGTTTTTTCCTTTTTTCTTTTTTATGGAATAATAGAATTACAACACATTGTTGTTTTTAGCCTTTTTTAAAAGCCAGTTCTTTTGTGTGTATGCACGTGTGTGTGTGCGCGTGCGCGTATGCGTGTGTGTTACTTCAGAAAGAAACTCGGCACAAGTGAAACTTGCTTGTATTCTCCAAGTGTTGTAACCAAATACATGATTTACATTATTATTGAGTTCCCAAAAAGAGAGAGCATCCACAGATCGGAAGAATGTACACTTTTTAGAAGAGTGAGGGCTCTTTTTTGGTTTCACTTCACCTATTAAAGACTGGGTTGTGGGCAGCGCCTGTGGTATTGATATAGTCAGTCGTGGCAACCTGTTCTTTAACTAGCATTCTTGTTTTACATACCTTTATAAACACAGGCTTCTGCATTTGCTCAGGGTATCTCAATATGTTAAACATTTTTTTAAAAAAACCAGTTGTATTTTCCCATTGCCTTTTGTTGTTGTTACTGTTGCACTCTACTTGCACATCTGCCTATTTACGTTGTATCAATCTCTGTAAAGCTGTTTTTACCTTTATATCCTGAGGTGGTGCAGGAAGGGAAATTCAACCAAAACACGTCCACCAGCATTTTACAGCTGTTCAGTTGGCGTTTAAAAGGACCAGATTTTAAACTTCCTCATTTAGAATGTAAAAACACAGTTTCACTGTAAACCTGCCTTGTTAAGGAGTAATGTGCTTTGAGCACAGCCCAGAGGGAGAAGGATTGTACCCAAGGGTGATATGAGAAATGATTGGAAAAGCATTTCAATATATCCAGAGCAATTAATGCCATGGCAGCTTCCCTTAACAGACTTAAAAGTTCAACAGAAGACATGCTGATCTTTGAACATACCAGTTGGCTTATGCAAACAATTGCGTGTTCTGTTTTTCAAGCAGAGCTTTCAATATTGGCTTTAGTTTGATTTGTAATTGTGCTGTTCAGTGATTACCAAGGTACAGGGCATAACTGCCTGAGCCTTGCAGATGTGGGTGTACCTATTCTAGCTCAAAGTGAGAAAAGAGTTTGTTGTAGGGTACAAATTAAGACAACCACCAAAAACTGTTGGCCATTTGACTCGGTTAGTTGTGTCTACTCGAGAGGCCCAGGATTTGAATAGTGTCAGGAGTGCACAGGCAGACCTGTGACTGGAAGCTTGCACTAAACCTAATTCTCGTCAGTGCTGTTAGCCTTTTCCTTTCATGAGTACCAAATTCATACTTTTAAACAATAATGGAGAAAATCTTTGCTCCTAAGGCAGAGATTAGATGCGAACTCACTACTTAAAGCTGTAGTGGCTATGACTAAATCATGATGACTGATCTGCAAGTGTTACTAATCAGTGCTTTTTAATGCATTCAAGCTGTACAGCACTTAACCACTGTTCTCAGTGTAAACATCTGTATGGAGTATATCGTGTCACTGTCCTTTCACTCCATATTTATTTTTTTTCTAAACTACCTGTAGTTCTTGTTTTTTCCTCAAGTCCATAAGGTGTTGACTTAGGGTGAACGGGGTTTTATTCCTTTTGGGTTTGGGATTTTTTTTTTAAATGTTAAGCTTGCATCAAGGGCTTCTCAAAAGTACAATAATAAATAAATCCTCAGGTAGTACTGGGAATTAGAAATTTACCTGTGAGACTGTTGGTCAGACCAGTACTTGAAAGGGGGAATATTGCAAGCAGTCAGTATTTAGTAATATTATTGGAAACATGAAAAATTAATGAGTATAGAAAAATGGTATAATATATATTGGATCATCTGTGTATTTAAGATGCAGTGTGTGATTGCTTTGTTCCCATTATTCTCTCCATCATCCAGTAGAATATTGTCGTACAGCAACATTTGTATCCCCTTTGTATTAGAATGCATGTAAAGTCTTTTAGTGTCCTAATTAAATACCATGTGCTTGAAAGGTGAAAGAACGTATACTTCGGCTTACTGATGTGCCCAAATTATATTTGCATGATCTGATCATTTAAGTGGCTGTGGTTCAAAGGGTGTTGCTGAAGTGTCAGCGATACGTTGATTTGGTGTTATCAAGTAACATGTACTTGCCTAATATTCGGCATGATTTTCTATTGAATTTCTGCATACTCAGTGTAACCCAGTTGGTTAGCATAGTTCATTTCAGCTGAGTGAGTATAGTACAAACATTCCAAAGTGTGCATTAAGCCATATTCACACCTCATCTCCAGTCAGTTTTTGGCAACAAATATCTCAGCACTTTCAGAATGACTTGGTGTGTGTGCTGCCTTCAGAAACTGCACTTGGGGAACCTCAGCTTTAGGAAAGGTCATGAATAAAGCAAGCTTTCAAGAGAGTGTTTTGTGCCATAGAGCCCTGCTTGATCTCCCGAAGTAAAATAAGAGTCCCGAGATGAGTAGCAGGGGGCTCATAACCTGAATGCGACTTGCAGTATTTTCCTCTACTTGGAGAAACTTAAATTTGGGGTTTGATGAGAGAGTATTGCACAGTGACTCAGATGTGCTGTATGTGAAACCTTTTCCACAAATCAAAACTTAGAGACCTCTCTATATATAGAGAAAAACAAACATGCTCCTTACTCCTAGCTAACTTCACTATTTGGCCTTCATCCGTTTAAAGTCAGAAGGACCTTGTACTGAAGCGGAAAAATCCAGTGGCATGTCCTGTAAGCCATGAGGTGTGTTTAAGGCTTAAATGCTAAACTGCAAGCATTTTGTTTTGATGTCCTGTATATGTATGTAGTAGTTTGGGTGTGTATATACAGTAGTGTTTCAAAGTGGGTGTATTGATTAACCTATTCTTGGAAAAATGGACAAATATCCATGTTAAAATTGTTAGAAACTTAGTGAGCTGCTCTGCTATATGCCTTAAGCAAATATTTACTCACCAGGTGTTTCTTTTTTACAGATTGCCATAGAATAAACCTTTTTTTAAAAAAAATTAAAAAATAAAAAACAAAAGCTAAATGTTTTGGTATAATACATTTTCAGGTATCTTGTCTTTTTTTGTGTAAGGCGCTACAACAACCTCACAGTTAACTGTACAGTTTTTCAATTTTCCCATGCAAGTTTTGAGTTCTCATTTTAGTTGCAACAATAAAAATTTTTTAAAGACTGGATGTATGTTTTTTTTTTACACTTCCTGTTTTATCACAGCAGTAGATGCAGAGATTCCTGATTTTATTCACTCTCAACAAATTTAGGTCCATAAGTTACCTATGAGATTTCACCTACTGGTGATGATGTGACTTGTCACATTAATATAAAATGTTACAAATATTTCCACTAGTGCAGAAGACCTGCTTTCAGGTCAATAGCCAGCTGTCTACTGTAAAATAAAATGTGTTTTTCACTACAGCTTATAAATGTTCAACTGAGTTAAATACTTAGTGTTTGGCTCATAAGATATTGGTGAAGGATACATGATGTGCAACTTTCACCAGTACAGGTCTGAAGTGTTATAATCATTTTTATACCAGTTTTCCAGCTGTGGATTGACATGCTAAATTGTTCTTCAACATGGCAATATACACTACAGCAGTCTGTACAACAGGCATAGCTGTGAATGTAAATATGACATCTCTTGGTACTCCAGGGGTTTTGTCAGGTTTTTAATGAAACAACCTCCCGGTTTTTGGATTACCCTTGAATCGGTATCCACTACTAAAGTGATGGTTTACTCTGTATTTGTAGCTTTTGTGTATAATTTTAGTGAAGATGCCATTCCCAGTAACTCCTTAAAAAGACCAGAAGGAAATACCAGGGTCTCAGCATCTAAGAGCTGGTGTGTGAAAGAGTCACATGAGTGTAATTGCACAAAGCCTAGCTCAGAATCTGCTTTGTTTTGATACTGTAAATGTCTCTCACATTTAAACCTAAGCTAGTCCTCAAGGATAAAGTTGTTATATAGGTAAATGTTACAACTATGTGCATGCTCTCTGCTTGTAAATGCCTACAAAGCAAGGGGAGCCAGAAGATGCTTTTCAAGCCCATGTGTGTGTCCTTCCCAACATCCCTGTTTTATTAAAGACAGCAGAAGCTTTCAGGCTAACTTTGAATGGTGTTCTGTTTCTCTCTCCAAAAGATCCAGAGCAGGTGCTATATACTGTTAGGTAATATATTTTTGCTCTGATCTTAATGACCAGAATGTAAAACGGACAGACAGTGCTTCCAAAATACTGGAAACTAAACAAACTAACAAATTGAGGTTTGTATTTCAGAAACAGTGATTACAGAATTAAATGGTTGATAAATTCTCCTTGTATTTCGACTGTGGTTTCACTTATTTCAGTAGTTTGCTCTCCGAGGGATCTGTTCACTAATGGTTGCCTACATAATGGTTTTTGGTGCACAGAGAGCAAAAAGACAAGCAAAAAGGTATGTGAATGTTTTATTAAAATTTTAGAAAACTGTATGTAAACCAAAATAGAAATAAATAGTGAATAGAAAAGTACAATATACTATATAATATATACATGAAGACCAAGACTGTTCAAGTATTGTGCCTAAAGTGAGATTCCTAAACCCATATTTGGGTACACAAAGGGATAAGCATTATTCTTGAGAGCTCATATTGAAAATCAGGCCCCTTCTGGGTGCATGAGAATGGATTAAGGAACCTGACTTCAAATACCCTTTTTTAACCTTAGCCAGAGATTAAATGAGTAACTGTATAAATTAGTCTCTACACATTTACCTGGAGTTGTCTATGTACAACAGTCAGTTCTGTACTGTTGCTCCATAAATGTGAAGGATATGCATGTTCTGAATTCTTAGAGTGTTTTCTTTTTTGAAGTGGTTTAGGAAATCCCCTGAAAATTAGTCTCAATTTGTTCACTTCACATTTTTGCATTGGTTTTTGGAAGTAAGGAGCTTTTGAGATCTCACTCAAAATGAGAAGAAAGCACACACCAGCCTAGAAATGATGCTGCATTCCACTTTAAAGTGCATGGTAGCTGACATGACTTGAGACAGAACAAGTGCTGCTTTTTAAGTTCAGTACATGCTGATACAGGAGCTAGCTTATATGAGTTTTGCTGCAGCTCTAGCATATATTGACTCTAATTGTATAGGGGTATTCTGGCTCACTAATGACACTGTCCCACATGTCAGTTATAAGGATACACTTGGTCCTTCCTCCCCTCCCACTGCCAAGTCCCCAGACCAACCACCCTGCATACAAAGAATGCGAGTTTTGGGAGAAAGGGAAGTGGAATAGGGAAAATGACTTTGCAAAATTGAGTCAGGATTCTTAAGTGAAAACAAAAACGTTACTAAACATCTTATTAGGTTTCCCCTCTACTGCCTACTTTTGGCTACTGCAGACCATGTTGTTTCGAGGTTTATCATGCTTCCTGGTGGACAGTTTCCAGAGGGTCTGATGGATTTCCACTAGCATCACCATGTAACACTTCACCATAATCTTAGCTCACAATGTCAAAACCTTTCTGATCCACCTATTGTATGCCTTTTAGTTCTAATACCCAAATGGAAGAGCTGTCCCACCTGTATGTTCCCATTCTGTACTCTGTGTGCGCTACCTAAATCAGCTACTGGTAAAAGGAAAATATACCAAGGAAACCAAACCTTCCTGCTGCCCCATTCTGTTTGTAGGTCAGATTCAGCATTTTGTTAAAATACTGTTATTTCAATTTCTGCTTCTTGGTATATAGTCTCTCTCAACTCACAGCAAACTCTGTCCATTTTCTCAAAGGCGAGTCGTCCTTTTTCACCTACAAAGAAAGGCAAATAAATCTGTGAGGTAGGACCCTGATGAGGATCGGCTGCAGTTTCACCTTCGCTGTGTTCCTCTCGTTATGATCTCATTACAGCTTGGGTGTTCAGTCACTTTGGAAAATCACAGCGTTAGGGGTTTTTGGATGCACAACGTGAAATGTTTAAAAGGGCCCCAGTTTCCAAGGATGCCTGAGCATCTACCTGCTGAAAAATCAGGCCTCTAGGCATCATTTGGTGTCCCCAGGAAAAAAGGCATCCAAAATCACCAGGCATTTGAAAAATGGGGCCTGAATACAAATGAATTGTTGTGAAGGTATATCTTAAAATGAAACAATTCTTGTTTTCCTGGGTCAGCTGTTCAGTCACTGCTCATGAATGTAGGTGTGGTAAGAAATGTAGCGCAAGTGAAAGAGAAGCCAATGTCTATGCCAAAGGTGCTTGGATCTTTGTTACTTATGCTTTCCAGGCCTGCCTCACTCAAACAATAATGGACGGGATCAGATCCCATCATAGCCAGCACAATTTCCATGCCTATGGAAAATGCAGGTTCATGCCCCAGATGTTACTTCCTAAGCCTGACAGCCCTGTACGTCAATCCAGTTTCACATGGTTGTAACGCCAATGAATTAATTGCAATAACAAATGGTGACTTGCTCTTGTATCTGCAGCTGGCCTGTTTTTATTTACACAACTCATGCCCGTACTAACTTTTAAAATCAATCCTCCCTCAAATCAATTCCCAATTCACTATTTATCTGTCTATTAGCTATGGTTATTAGATTGATTTGTGCAGCTCCCAGAAGACAGATGCACCAAAGACTAATATTTTTATTGCTATAACAGTAGCATTGACAGCAGTGTTAGAGTACCTTTAATTTTATGCCTTGTTTGTTGCCTGAAACCAGCCTGTTGCCGACAGTCCCTTTACAATGGTTAATACTTTGCAGAGCACTTCCTCCTGAGACTCTTCTGGGCATGTATCTATATTAGGGGTCTCACACTCGTGACTCCCAAAGTTATTTCCTGTGGCCCATGATGACACTTTCATTATCGATATTTGCAACATCATTGTATGAAAAGGATTCAGTGGTGTGGCCCTCAAGCTAATGTACTAGTCCTCATGCAACCCTCGTGGTGATTGGAGTTTTGAGATCCCTGCCAAGCCATGCAAGACTGAGCACGTATGTTGGATTAAGACCATTGCAATGTTCTGGCACAGTACGCCATGAAACATCTTTGTATCTAGCTCGGCCTTAAACATGTTGTTCTGCTGAAGAACATGCTGGTCAAACCTTAGGCCTGTTTCATTTTCTTAATGGCTCATCTGTCACTCTTCTTTCAGCATCTTTAGTTAAAGCTGCAGTAAACATTTACCAAATGACAGCATTGTTTCTCTGGCAGCATTCCTCACATCCTCCATTTCAGACTGACACAGGCTGGCAATCTGCTCAATGCTTTCGATGGCCTGGGTGGGAGGAGAAAAAACAGGCAGCCTTGATCATTTCTCTCCAATAGTTTTCCCACTATCACATTGACAGGGTTCAGCTGTTCAGCAGCCATCTCTTCTTGTATCTCAATTTACCATCATTGTTCTCCAATCTCCTGTCCCTGCATGGGTTATATAGGATGGTTTTTGTAGCATAGGTATAGGTGGGTCACCTTCTAGCCTTGTCTCAAAGAATTCAAGTTTAAGAGATTGGATATGATTCACCACTCCATTCTTCCAATATTGCACCTGCTGTGTCAAGGGAGTGATGCTGACATAAAACAAGGAATGCAACAGCGAATCAGACCCAAAGAACATAGAGGCAGTGGAGCTACCATGCTGTTGCAGACACAAAGGGCCCTTTCTAAAAGTTATGCCTAAAAATTGTTTATCTTTTGACTGCATTTCCTCACAAAAGAGTTGCAATTCCTCATGTGCAAATTACCTGCTTGAGAGTTATGAAAAGTAATTTATTTCCCCTCTGCTGAGGAAAACTTCGGTTAACGTGTTGAATTCTGTTAGCAACTTAAGCAGCAATTGGGCAATTTTTTTAAAAAATGGGAACCTTTATGATGCTAGGATTGTTGGTAAGCAGTTACTCTCAAAAGAGGATGGGCTGATTTCTTCAAAAACAATCTCATCTTAAAACAAGAGCACAAAGTATATTCTGTATGACTCCCATGTAGTATCCTTCTAAAAGCTAAAATGCCTGTACAGTCAGACACTGATTGTTTTTCCTTCCCTGCTTTTCTCCCTCTTAACAGTGAAGCAGTAACTAAAACGTCTGTCTGAACTCCAGCTGTTCCCTTAGTTCTAACAGAATTTAGATGACCCATAGCTTGGAACTGAGAACACTGGAGGTTTTTTTATGTATAAAAAGGAACAGAGAAAACTCTGCACAATGCCTCCCCCACCATAAAATATTAAGGAAGATGGTCACACAACTGGATCCCACACCACACAGTAAAAAATCCCATTACTCAATCAAATACACTTACTTTCAGGTTTTTGAGGGCCAGACATGCAGCTTGCTGAATTTTTGCATCACACTCCTCTAAAATATTTGTGTAAAAGAATAGAGCCTAGAAAAAAAGATTGAGGGCTTTGTTATACAGCAAAACACACAGTGGCCTGATTGCAAAATGGACTGATCTGCTGTTGCTTCACTTATCTGAAACCAAGCAAATGACATTACAAGAATCACTTCTGCTCCTGAAGCCCAGCAGTCACTGGTGTGGAATATGGCAGGGGGGGCAGCATAGAGCAGGACTGTTTTGATTCTTAACTCACCCTGCACCCACCAGGGTAGCAAATGTGGGGAGCTTCCTAGAAGCAAGGTTCTGAGTACACTTCCTTTTCCTCCCACAAAATCCTGCTGGTCTCAGGGAGACCGGATTTCTTGAACTGTTGCGTCTCACTGTGAAAACTGATGAGAAACCAAGTAGCAGCCCAATTCAGTTAATACCTTCTCCCTGAAATTCTTATTCATTGCCACTCGAGAGAGACAGGATGTTGCTGCTTTGCCAACGTGCCTGTTGTCATCTAACTGCAAAAGCCCGAGCAGTCGTAAAGTCTGGGGAAGAGGCTGGAGCTGGTTCAATCGCTTCCCTTTGAGTTTCTTGAGTTTCTTCAGTCGCCCAGGCCGTTGTAGTGCCTCAATAAGCATCACTGAAAGGGAAGAATCTGAGTTCAGCTACAGGCCAGGGGTAGTGTCATAGAATCATAG
>ML682026.1:15611527-15672623 GCA_007922195.1 Podocnemis expansa
CCTTGCTTGTGAAAACTGAACTAAAAAAAGCATTGAGCACTTCAGCTGGACCCCTTCCAGTTTTGTCTCCTACCTCAGCCTGGTATTGCCATCATTACTGAGCACAGCTGTCTCGTGGCCCTAGTCTGTACTTGCCCCGGTTTTCAGCAGCAGTTGACATGAGATACACAAGGTACATAAAATACCTTGTGTATCTCCTGACAACTTACTAACTAGCCCTTACACGCTTTGCACAGGTGACTGGAAATGTCGTCTCATCACCTTAGCAATACACCAAATTTCAGGGCTGGCATTATTAGGGAGAACTCGAGAACAATTGAGTGGTCTTCACAGAGTGCTCATTCACACCCAGAACAGCGTATGCTGCCATCAGTACAGACAGCCTTACAAAACACTGACTGGGCCAGAGTTGCACTAGGTGTACTGCTAGTCTTTACATAACATCCTCATTTTACTGTTCATTTGTTCTCCCTTCTTCCCTGAACTTGTCTTTTTCATCTCATCATAAACCTAGACAGTAAACTCCCGTGGACTGGGGCTGTTTATACAATATATGTGGGCAGCACCTAGTGTAATGGGGCTCTGACCCTCAGTGGGGGCCCCTAGGTGCTAAATTGATAGTGAATCCAAAATCTCTGAGTGATGATTTCCTTGTAACTAAATGTGGGGAAAACTGAAAAAAAGTTAAAAAAGCATCTGTAAAAGATACAGCTGCAGTGGTTAGCAGTGTAACTGTACCATAGAGAGACTAACAGACCCACTATTAAAAAAAAACCACCTCAGTGAGCATTTGAAGCCCATCATGAGTTCCTGGACAGAATTCCAACCCCTTTGCATTCACACGTTGAGCATGTAAGAATGGCCAGGGCCCTAGAAGACAGTCGAGTAGGGAGAAAGAGGCAATAAAACTACCCAAGTTTTAAAGTGCACTAAATTGCTGTACTAGGTTTCAGCAGGACAGTAGCACGCTCTCAGCAAATGCATATTAGTTACTCCTGGAATCTCAATGCCACTGCCTTGTCTTTCCTCTCTGCCATTCTGACCAACTGATACCGTAACCATCTACTCAGCCCTGGAACACAGCCACATACTGTGAGGTCAGTGTGGTCTCTCTTTGTACTGGAGACTTTGAGACCTATGTCACACACTTGAGCTATTTGCTTCAGATCTGTTTCTTTCCTGTCCAGCTATGCACCTGTTTCTGCCTTTCCTGCTCTAATTACTGCTCTGGGGGCACAGGGAGGAGAAAGGATGAAAACAGAGTTGAACTGAATGATGGAAGGGCTGTAGCCTACTTTTTAAAAACACATCCTTGGGAGATTGGGACAGATCCATCCCTACAAGCCATTTCAGCAGCCATCTAGCTAGGCTGAGGTGCAATACCTGGCAGCCTGCCATTACCTTCTTTGGTGAGTTCTGCCAAATGTTTCTCCAGGTTGGTAATACACTCTTTCTCCAGGTAGCTGTGAAACTGGAACAAGGTGAGCAGTTCGGCGGGGGGACTCGTACACGGGAGCAACCCACTACACGTGACCATCTGCTCCAGCAGCCTTCGCAGTGCTGCACAGACATGCCGAGGAGATCAAACAAAGAAGGCTGGCAGAAGGGCAGGACACTTCCATTCAAGCATTTTGTTTACAGTTGTAACAAGACCAACTTGAAGGCTGGGATTTTCAGAGGTGCATAAGGAAGTAGGACCCTGACTTTGAGCTGGAAACTCCAACTAAACTATGAAGCAGGTTTCCTCTAACACCTACTGAAGCCAAAAGGATTCTTTGCATTAACTTAACACATTTTGCATCAGGTTTGCAGTTGGAAACAAAGTCAAGTAAGGCAGCCTGGTCTAAGATGAATGTAGGGACAGATGGGTAACATTTAATCTGATTCAGCTCTCAGCAACCTGTGAGCCTGAAACACCCACTAATCCCTTCTGGGCCTCAGTTTCCCCATCTGTAAAGCAGGGCACCATGATTTTACTGTACAAGAGATCGAGGTGCTCTGTGCTTGTTGCATTAGGGCAATTCCTTTGGTTAGAAGGCTCATCCCGTGAGAACTCTAGGCAGTGGCATATTTTTCATGCGGTGTTGTATTAAAATCTAAATGAAAGGGGGCGTCCAAAATGTGAGTCCTAATCTCAGATGGTCTCAGCATCTGTCATTTAGTTGAATTTTATCAGTTCTGTCTTCTCCCTCTACAATGAGGGCACTGTGTACTGGTGCAGCTCTGCATGTGCCTATTTTAGAAGGAATAAGCCTGTTTTTAGCAGGGGCATGGGCTAGGTGACCTCATGAGGTCCCTTGCAGCCCTAATATTCTATGATTTGCAGCAGGGTCTATGCTGTGCTTCACTTTCAGTGCTTATATCACATCAGGACTAAGCTATTGAGTGATACATAGAATATCAGAGTGATAAACCAGGATATGGATGATGACTCAGATTCTGGGAGTTAGACAGCTAAAGACCTTTGAAGATCTGGGTCTATGTCTGCCTCGGGTTTCTATGGCACCTACTAAAACATGGCTCTGATCCCAACTGCAGAAATAATAGGAACTCCATGTTAACTTTCTGAGATGTGTGAACAGAGAAGACAGAACCCAGCACAGCATGCATAACTGTCTCAGCAATTAACTGCCTAAAAGTTTTTACTCTAATCTCTTTGGTATATCAGACAGAATGGAGGGAGTCAGGTTTCTGACTCCTATTGATTCCAATCAGAGATGGGTGCTTAATCCCCTTAAGTGATTTGGTAAATCCCATCCAAAATTATAAAACATGAAGTTAAAATTTCATAAGGTCATGGGTGAAAAGTAATGCCTCATCAACCTCATACGCAGACTTATGACCATAAACCAGGGGCTGGAGCCTGAATTTTAAATAATGTCTTAAAACAACAGGTTGACCTAGAACAAGTTTTATGTTGTATTTAAAAACCTCCAGGGACAGTCTTTAACTCAATGAATAAATAAAATCAAGTGCCTTCTGTAATTAACTGGTACCTGCTTCTAGGTGTCCTGGATATTTCTCCTTCACTTTGAACATTATTAAGTATTTCTGTGGATTCTGGAATCTTTCCGCAGAACAAAACAAGATATTTTGTGGTTCTGTGAATTCACTCCAGATTTTCAGACACTGCTTCTGCTTTCTCGTCTTGTGAATAACTGTGGAATAAAGCTTTACAAAGTCAGCAAGTGAGCTGGAGTGCATTTTAAATTAGATACCAGATGGGATGTCTAACAGATTTGTGAATGTAATTTTTATTTACATTCCAGAGATGGATTTGTTTAAAACTGAGTTTTATTGCCAATATAGTAAAGACTCATGGAGGACCTGATCCTAAGTCCACTAAAGTCAAAGAGAGCCCTTCCATAAATTTCAGTGGGCTTTGGATTGGGCACTACATTGTATTACCAGTGTGTGGATTAGACATCTACCATGGTCCTATCTCCTGCCTTTGCAGGAATATGGATTGTGTGCTACTAGGGATTCCCATGACTGACCTCATTGGCCCAAACCTACCTATTAGAATGGCAGGCAGCCTACCATCCTATTTTGCAGAATAAAGTGGTCATGTGTTATGTAGTAGGATGAATGAAGACCTACAGTCATAAGATCACTTTGCTCTGTTCCATGTTCTAAAGGGCAAGTAAAAAAAAAAAAAAAAAAAAAAAGGGCAGCTGCTCTTGTTCCCAAGGGGAATGATTCCTTCTCAAACCCAAATGTGGGACCTCATCCTGTAGTCCTTAGACAGATAAAATTTCCATGGGTTTCAAGAAAAGGTTTTCTGAATAAGGCTTGCAAACCTGAGGTGAGGGGAGTTGGTCACCAATTTAATTTGAATCACTGCAGTAAAAACTTCCATAGTTCAATGTCTCTCAATCTCATTTATGTTGCTGTTTCATTTGCTTCTTTTATGAGGAAGAGATAATATTGGTGTCAGAGGGCCAGAATTGTAAAGACATTTAGGCACTTAAATATACAAATATGAACCTTATGGATTTTTCAAAAACCAAGGTTTTAAAATCAATTGGACTGAGGCAACTCTTGTGTTTGAAAATCCTACTGGATGCCTATATGCACCTTTAGGTGCCTCATGACTGTGAAAACAATTGCCCCAAATAATTCCCCATTTTTCCCTGAAGCCAAAGAATAGGATTCTCAAAAGTGGTCTGCTTGGAGTCAGTTGGAGTTGTCATTATTTCAAGGGGAGTTGGGTTAAGCTAACATAGAGCACTTTTGAAAATCCTTTGACATTAGAATTCTAAATGCTTACAATCTCCTACATATGGGGTGAAGAAAACCCCTTTATGTTAAACACACAAGCTCTGTGGATTACTTGCAGGAATATCCACATGGTTTCCTCTTGTTGCTTAATTCAAGTCACTCCTACTTCATATCTGTGGACATTTTAGGACATACCTACTGCTCTAAGATTCTCTTTACTCTCTTCTTCACACTGCCTTGTCTCTGGCTACATCACCCCGAGGGGCTCCCACAACCCTGCTAGCAGTTTTCAGGACCTTCCCCAGAACACGCCTAAAAGGAAGGTGCCTCAGACTGGGAAGCTGTACTGCAGCCACTCTGCGCTCCTGAGATGGGAACTGCTAATTTCCCAGCCAATGTGGAGCTTTGCCTCCTCCCTAGGATTAGAAGCACACAGACAGCAGACATGTACAAGATTTGGTCTGTTCATGTACAAAGAGAAATTGTGTGATAACAGGAAGCAGTTGCATTTTGGGCAGTGGGGGGCTGTTGTAAGGGGTCCTTTGCTCTGCCTCTACTGCAAGTTCCATTGCTGATAGCACACAGCTCAGAGCATAGAAAATGGAGTGTGCTCAGGGCTCTCTGCTGCCTGAATCCTCTTGTTTCTGTAACATGCACATGCAGGGTCAAGTTAATAATTAATAACTTGAGGCAGAAACTTAAAAAACCCTTTCCTTTCAAGAGCAAAAAACATCTGAGCCCCAGCTGTGAGGGTCTCTAACATTCCTATAAAAGATGCTTTGATTGTGGGAATGTATTTTAGGCTTCAAAATCAATCCCTGACTCGTCACAGGGGGTGAAAGCAGTGCTACCTGGGTCTCTCTGGCTCCCTACATGTACTTTGGCAGCACACACCATATCACTTACTTTCCTCAACAGAGGTGAAGCTCCCAGCCTCCAGGACACACAGCTTGGAGACGGTCTCCAGCACGTGTTTTTGCCGTGACACTTCTTCCAAAAGGCTCTCCTGGATGATTTGGGCTACATTTGGTGTAACCAGTTTCTGAAATAAAATGTAGTTTTCCACAGTGGCTGTGATGAGACCACTGAGCAAACTCAAAAAGCGCTGATGCCCTGGGTTTTCAAAATTCAGCACCCTCACAGCCATGAAGACAGGCGCCTCTCACACTGTCTTGGATGGGTCACCATGAAAGCAACCCACTGAGCACAAAATCTCTTGGCTAATTACACATTGCCTATGTCGTTGCGCAGAAAATTCTCCTTCCACCCAAAATGGTTCTAACGTGGTTAAACAGCTCCCACATATTGCACCGAGAAGGATGTATTGTAGTGATGTGTGGTATAAGGCTTGAATATCGCCTTTTGCATTGCAGGGCCTGATCCTCGCTGATACTGAGCACCACCCCTATGTCCAATGAAATTCACAGGGATTGTGGCTGTTCACCTACAAGTCCCAACAGTGTTCCAGAGAAATCATCATTACTTACCCTGGATGCTGGCTATTTTATTCTTGGGATACCAAATTTTCTCTCTCAGAAAACTTGGTCACCCACTGATCAATATGCATTTCAACCCAACCCCCCCCCCCCTCATTCACAGCCAGCTCATTGCACATAAATTCTCTGAATGCACAGATATTACTTCCTACTCCAGAAAAACAAAACAAAAACCCCTGGTTTTGGAGAAGGGCATGCCCACCTCATTAGCCTAGCCATAGGTCTGTGCACTGCAGTGTGAAAATCTGGCTCAAATGATCTGCATTTCCCATTCTCAGTCATTCTACTTTATAACACAACCTTATACATTTCCAGCTCTCTCTTTGCTTGGTAATTATAAATCAGGGGTGGCCAAACTTATGAAACTCAAGAGCCACACAAGTTGATTATTAAAACTTCAAGAGCAGCACTGAGGCCTATAGCCATATACTTTTACCTACTCCAAAATTACTAAATTTAAAATTAATTGCACACCTTAAGTTTATCGTAAAAAGAGGACAAATATTGATCCTACTAACGTCAGATTCTAATAATTACTTAAGGTTACCATGAAAATTATGCCTAGACAGTAAAAACTTAGCTGCTGCTCGATGTAGAAGACTGCAGGCTAGTGGCGAGTTTTAAAAAATCCTGACCCATATTGCACTTCTCCCCACCGTCCCAACCCCCTCCTGAACTCCTAGGCTGGGGCTGCTTTCCTAAACTGATTTGCTGACATTCTTCCAGGAGCTACAAGTTTTCATTCAAGAGCCACATGTGGCTCCCAAGCTGCAGTTTGGCCATGCCTGTTATAAATGATGGTCTGATCCTCAACTAAGGCTAGGGAGTGCACAGAGGAACCCATGAAGGTGGGAAAAGATGAGTATTGAACTCTCTGATCCTCTATTGAGTGAAGAGCTGGTTTCCAGCACAGATCAGCGTAGCCTGAAGGCTGCTCTAAAGTATTGCAGCTGTCCACTGACTTGAGAAGGAAGTCTTCCCTACAGTCACGTTCCCTCACCAACAGCCAGAGAAGATGATTATGAAACCATTTTTCCCACTCTAGACTACCAGAGAATCTTGTGCTAGAGAGTCTCCATGGGTGGCTATGGTAGGTACACAATATCTCTTGGGAGTCTCAAAGGGTGGCTATGCTTGATAAACAATGCAAAGTGCCTGGCCCAGGATTGGGGCTGGCATCAGTCTGCTGGAACTGGGTTCATCCACATGCCATTCTTACCTGCAAGAGAGCTTTGCACAACTGCAGATGCGCTATCAGAAGTTTGTCTAAATCATCATTCCCTGTGGTTAACTCCTTCATTTCTGTTTTCATGTCATAGCCTGCTGTGTTGTCACTGTAAGTGCTGTTACTGAAGTTGGGAAAGGGGAACAAGTACTAAATATTAACTAGCCATCATGTGCAGTAAAGCAGGAAAAGTTAAACACCAAGAAAAATTAAAGTTGTTTAAAAACCCAAAGGCACCTCTAGCCATTAACTCCTAGATTTCCAACAAATGAATGGGAAACTTTCTCAGCCTATTGTCTCAATAATAATCCCCAGATTCACCAAAATGGTCACCATTTTTGACAAATAACTGATGCCACAGAGGAGCAGTAAGCGTGTTAACAATTTGTGCTTTCAGTTGTGTGCTGACTTCCTACAAAAGTGATGATGGGGATTTAAATCTCTTATTCTCATGTCAGGAAGGCAACAATATGTTCACAAACCCTCTGACCCCACTTCTGTGAGGACCATCTTCAAAAGTAGGCACTGCCACTAAAAATGTGTACTGACGGGCTGGCCTATTTTAATGAGATATTGCAAAAGCAAAACAAACAATAATAAAACCACCTTGTTTTCTAGTAACCTCAGGTCAAACATGTTCTATAGTCTGGTCTATTTAAGGATGCTTAGCACCTCTCAGGATCAGGCCCACAGCCCACAAGGGTAAGTTTCAGAGTTACAAGCAAGGCTTGCAAATATGCAACTGAACCTGGTAGGAGTAAAAAATGGAAAAGATTCGTGGGCCAGTCCCTTGCAGAACTGTTTGCCATCATACCCGTAGATCTGTTTTTTGCAGGCTGGTCTTAAATATTCCAATTGTCCCATTCTCCAGCCTGTTAAGAAGAATGCTTCTCCAGATATTCATCCTAAATCTTCCCTAATTTCAACCCATTTATTACTCTGCATTGTAAGCATAATAGTATTCTAAACAATTCCTCCTCTTCTGGCTGTCCACCGGCTGGGCACCAATCTCCTTACCCTGCACAGTCATTATCTAACTGAGGTCAGTGTATTTAACTCTGAATCATCTTCTTATCAAGCCCTCCATCCCCTCACTGGGCTGTATCAGGTCTGCTCACCTGACACTGTCTGCCTTTACACTTCCAAGTAACGAAAGCTCATCAGCACTGCAGTCCACGTTTAAAAAGTCAAAACTTTCCAGCACCATATCCACCATCAAACTCTCCATGGATGAATGTTTCTGATGAGACGTCTTCAGCTGTCAACAGATAGGAAATAAACTATTGTTCTTCGCAAGGATCCTGGCCTCCCCAGCAGTTTCCAGATTTACAGATCACCACCTATTCCACCATCAGCCAGTCTACACCCATCAGCTCATCCACAACACACCAGAAGAGACGACCCTTTTGCATGCACAAAACACTTCATCCACATCCCCCCGATCCTGAAACAACTTTGCCGATTCATTTCAAGAAGCAGTTCAAAATGTCTGTCCACTTCTAAAATTCTTTGATTTATTACAACCTCGCCCTCTACTCTGCAGCGTCTGTCATTTGGTACAATTTTCCTGTCTCATTCTCCTTCCTACAATCTAGAGCTATCAGTTTTATACTGCTGCCCATCACTGTAGTCTCTAAGCACTTTCTGGCAGAAAAGTCTCATGTGCCTTTCATGGAGTCTCTGGTATGTCTCCCCTTCCAGGGTAAAAACTCTGCTTAGAGTAGAAGTTTTGGGAAATGGGTTGGTTTGTTTTACCTGTTCTTGATTACTTACTTGTTCTATTCATTCCCCCTGAAACACCTACCATTGGCCACTATTGGAAGACAGGATACAAACTGAGATGCATGATTGGTGTAACCCAGTATGGCCACTCTTATCTTCTTAATTTTTTTTTAAATTTTCTTTTATTTTTTCTGAGGGTGAAGAGTTTAGATGTAGAAGATCAATGAAAATGATCTCAGCTCAGATCATCTGGTACTTTATCTCCCCTGCCTACAAACAAGGCCTCATGTATTTCAGAGCTCTGGGACTACCACAGCAATCCATCCTGTGCCACAAAGTTGTGCTCCAGAGTCTTTCATCTAGACAGGAAAATGTTTCTAGTCTCCTATGGCTGTGCAGATTCCTTAAACAGAACCTGCCTTTTAATCTGATGCAGTGTCATCTTCCTGAGGGTGCACAAGGCCTGCAACATTAGCTCTGATGAACTGACCCACTCCTCAAGAGGTGTTCATTCTGAAGCTTACAAATGATAAGGTACATGCCAACATTGTCAGCTAGTTCACCACTAACCATTTTAGCAGAAGTAACCACAAAATATGCTTCCTCTAATCCCAAATTGTCTCATCAATAAAACCCTGTGGCTATTATCCTGATTGCAATATTCTTTTCTTGGGGTTTTTTTCCCCATTAAAATCTCTATTCAAATTACCTTACTGGGGAATCTCACACCAGTGTCTCTCCGTGCAGGGATCTTACTACTGCTTAGGTAAGTGTACACAGGGTCCTGATTATACTCTGCTTTCTAATTTCTCCTTCTCTCTATTATTCTACTTCCCTCTGCAAAGCATGTTGGGAGAGAGTGCATGAGAGATGCTATACAAACTAAAATACTGTTGCTCTTAGGTAGCTTTCTTGGCTTCCAGCCATTTCTGATTAATGCCAGAACTGTGCTGGTCAAACCAAAATTTTGTGGATGCGCATCTGAAAATTTTGAGGCCATTGATATTCCATAGTGTGATCATAAGCCTACTGGAATAGTAAGACTAAAAATACTGATCAGCAAAAACTACAGGTCATTGCACAAAGTTGGTAATAAAGCCACACCTTTAATTTGTCCCTGATGCTTAAAAGTTGGCACTCCAGTTGCTCCAATTGGGCTTGCCCTGGATTTTGTGACTTCAGCAAATTTAACACTTCTTGAAGGATTTTCTCAAGTGCTTTGGTGCTTCCAACTGCTTTTATGTCATTTTCAACATTCAAGCTTTTCTGACGAACAGAGAGGATGTTTTCTTGTTCCACAGACTGGTGACTCCAGTGCTGGCTGACAGAGTCTCTGCCATCTTTGCCAAGGTCTAGTGAGTTGGGTGGCCTATTCACGGCTACATCCATGGAGGGCGTCTCTTTCAGGATATCTAGAGTTGCACAGTTTGGAGACCAGCGGCTTCTTCCTTCTGCACAGGTGTCCTGTACAAGAACCAATGGCAGGGTCCTGTGGTGTGATGCTGGAGTCACATTTCTGGTTTCCGTCTCTTTCTGGTCCTTGGAGCTGACTGAGTCGGTCTCTGTAGAGCTGTGTTCTTCATTCCTCAGACGCATTGCAAAATCACAGTCAGCCAAGTAGCTCAGTATGCAGGGGGCTTTTGTCTCATCACTTACATCACCTTGGTTCTTCCGTTGCTGCAAAACAGACTGCAGCAAACAGATTCACGGGTAAGTACAGGTACTTAAGAAACACGAGAGTCACCCAAAAATGGAGAGCCAGGAGAAACCTTCACTGTTAAATCCCACATTACCCCTCTGCTGAGATTTAGCAGGAAGGGACACAGATACACTGGTGAAACAGAGAAACCTCTTAGCCCCACAAAGGCCAGAGCAGAAGTTGTGGGAGGGCATGCCACATGTAGGATCAATATTTACACTGATCTATTAGCCCAGGAGCCTCATAGGATAGATATAAACAGACAGAGAAAACTCAACATTTAAAGAATTTTAAATGGAATGTTAGCAAGTAAACAAGGAGTCCTATGGCACTTTTAAAAGATTAACAAATTTATCTATCACATGAGCTTCCATGGGAGAAAATCCCACTTTACCAGATGCTTTGAAGATTTATGATGAAGTGGGTTTTTCTCTCATGAAATCTCATGCAATAAATGGATCTGTTAGTCTTTAAAATTGGCACAGGACTCCTTGTTTATTTTGCTGAACTAGACTAACATGACCACTCCTTTGGAACTTGTTAGCAAGTAGGTCCTTACCCCCTTGATCTCATTACAATGCAATATTGGATTGGCTGGAAAATATTATCATGAGTGAGTAGTTATTAATAAATACAGCACATTCATTAACTAACTGGATAGCCCTTTAGTGCCACCATTTGCAAAGCACCTGTATACAAGCAATGTTTTGTACTCCCTCTGCTAGCTTGGAAGGAGCACACAAACCTGATGGCCAGGCTGGCATTTGAAACCTGTCGGCAGAGGAGTATATACACACAGACATGCTCTATATTACCCATGCTATTAAGAGAGAGGAGCATACAGAACAAAGAAGCAACACTGAGTGAAAACAACATCACAAACACAGGAAATTTTCTGGTCCAGTTGAACTGCACTTGGCACTAGATGGGGGTGCGTGGTGAGAAGAAGGAGATGTTTTACTCTCCACCTTTAAACCATCACGATGCTCTGCTGCTCCTGGGATTGGCTAGTTCCCAGTGTAGACTGTTCTAATTTATGCTTGGCTGCACATGGCCTCATGGGGCCATTCCAGCTGCCATGAGAAATATTTGGCAGGGAAAAAGTTTTCACATTTCAAGGTTCTAACATGGGACTGAAAACAACAGGGGTTAAATGGTTTAAACACGCACACGCACATACACACGCACACACAAAATGATCCTCACCAGGCCCTGTGATTCTGTCCAGTTATATTCTGCAACAATCTGATGTCCTATGCACAGCCCCGGCTCGCTGAGTGGGCAAAGTGTTTTATTTTCCCCACCTTACTTACAAGATAATATTTCTCTCTGAAGCTGGGAGTGTTCGGTGGAGTCCAGTTGTATAAGGAGCTTTTTCTGCTACTCAGAGATAACTTGGTAGTGGGTCCAGGAGACAAAAACAGGTTCTCTGTGTCAAATGGGCTGTGAGCAAAGAACAGAAAGGTATAAGTGTTATCAAAGGCCAGCAAGTATTTAGATGTTTAACACCAGGAATGGCTCTTAGGATTTGAACACTGGAGCATAACTCTGATCCCTACAGTTTATGAAATAATATTCAGCTCTCAGGATAAAAGGAGAGGGACACCTTAATTGCAAGAAGGAGATGGTGGGCATCATTCTTGTGCATGGAAAGGCATTCTGAACAACCTCATCTTTCAGGCACAAGCCTAATCAATGCAGAGCTCAGGGATCTCGCTTCTCTCCCTGAGTCTGATGAGAGCTCCATTTCTTTCTGTGGGGTCTTATATCCTGCACAGTACTTCCCCAGTTATGGACCATGAACAGCAGCATGCTTGCAGGTGGCCAGCAGAATGGTATATTGCCCATATAGTGCTCCAGAAATGGACAGGAGATATGAAATGAAGAATGAAAAGAGTGTAACTAACTTTTTTCATAAAGGGCAAAACACTACACACCTGAAAAGCCACTAAAAAGATATTTAATATGATCTTGATCATACACACAGTTCTACCTAATTGCTGTAGTTGCCACAGGGATGTTATGTCATTGCGCATGGCAGGAGAGGCAGTTCATGAAGTGGTGATTTAGAATAGAGCTTCCACAAGTCTAACCCTACAACATGCTGTCCATGCAGTACAAAGCCCAACCCAGGAACCCTTGTTTTAAGCATTTTCTGAGTGTCCTCAGTGCTCTAAAGAAGGCCGTTACTCTTCCCATTTTCAACAGATGCATGTGCTGGGAACTGTTTCCTCAGAGAGATACCCTAAGGCAAACCTAGATGAACCTTCGACGCACTCCATTGTGGAGGAAGAAAGGAAAATTCACGGATTCCCCTCTCCTCACTGGAGTTAGTGCATTTTTAATTAAATTTGTTCACTTCTCATGCATGCTTTTGTGCAGGAGAAGAACATATTCATATTATCTCTGGTGCCACAGGCAATATTTTAAATGAAGGCCAAACACACAGTTAAAGAGTTTGCACTCAAGTGGAGCCCTTGGGAATTTTGAAACAATCCTAACGGTGGGGACAAATCAGTTACATGGAGACTCCCCCCTCCTTATTCAAAGCCAAGTTCTGTTTCCCTTTTACTGATGGAGAGGAAGACCGAACATAAACATTTCAGATCCAGACAGCAGTGTCGCTCATCGGAACATGCTGTTGTCATCCTACCATAGAGGTATCACTCAGAATGTTGGCTTAATGTATGCTAATTAGCTAAATTAACCCATGTCGGGCAGCTGGAGTTCATCAAACAGGCCAGTTCCGTGCAGTCAAATTATGAGCCATCTGTGCTTCCTCACTTTGCAGCAAATTAACTAAATTGAGTATATGACAGCAAGAGCGCTTTATCCAAAGACCATCATGGACTTACTGACAGAGGTAAATCACTTTCATCAACAGCAATTTGTTCTCAGAGGGAGGATGGGATTGGCTGGGGAATCCCATTGTTTAAAGTTTTCCATTTTGGTTAAGTTATTCCTTACAAAGAAATACAGAGTAAAAATACAAGAGTAGTGCACGAAGACCATGCTCTGCCTCTGATGAGTTATATAATCCTATAGTAAAAAAAAAAACACACACACACACACACACACACAAATATATTAAGGGTATGCCACTGAACATTAAGAGCAGGCTCGGAGTTAGGTTTGAGCTCAACAAAACAAGGAGTCTGGTACCTCTTTTAAAGACATAGATTTATTTATCTAATGAACTTTCATGGGAGAAAATCCTTCTTCAAAGCATCCAACAAAGTGGGATTTTCTCCCACAGAAGCTCATGAGGTAAATAAATTTGTTAGTCTTTATAAGTGGTACCACACTCCTTGGTTTTTAGTTTTTATTTTATTTTCCCCCCCCCCTGTACTAGACTAACATGGCGACCCATTTGGAACTTGGCATCATGTGAGGTTTGAGCTCAGCCCCCCTTCCTTCATCCACATACTAATCAGTCAGACTCAGGTTAGCAAGCACCCAGGACTTGGGTCCTAGGATCCTGCTGGGGTTAGGTCAGTGCCCAAGTCCTGCTGTGACGTGGGTCCAGATCCCATCATTTGACAGTGTGGACACAGACTCGAGTGAGTGGGTTTGTACAGCACAGTATGGATACATTACCACAGGTGAGACCTGAGTCCAATAAGTGTAAACTCAGCTTTACCATATAGTAGGGAGTCTCAAGCACAGGCTTAGTAATGCCCAGTAAAAAAACAACAAGCAGTTGTGTGGCACTTTAAGACTAACAGATTTATTTTTTGCATGAGCTTTCGTGGGAGAAGATCCCACTTCCTCAGATGCTTCGAAGATGGGTGAACTTACAGAAAGGAATGCCTTAGTAATGCCCAGTCCATAAGCCTCGGTCATGTAAACCCAAGCTTAATATGCAGTATAGGTGTAACCAACATCCTAACAGGGAGGTCCTTCTTTAAGAGATCAGATGTGGGGAGGGTGGTAGGCCCAGTTTGAATTATGTACTGAAAGGAGAGTGCAGCTCCAGTCAATGGGCCTGCACATGAGGGGAAAATGCCACACTTGCTCAAGGCAACATCCCCTTTTCCTCCACACTCAAGACTGGTCCTACTGGAGGTGACCAAGGCAGTCGCCTAGGCCACCAGACATTAAGGGGCGCCAGGGCCAGCCAGACTGGGGCCAGCAAGGCTGTTTTAAATTTCCCACCCTGCTGTGCACAGGCACATAGCCCAGGGCAGAGCAAGGGGGGAAATCCAGGGAGCCACCTGTTTTGGCTGGCTCTGCTCCCTGCTCCACCAAAGGTAAGCACTGGGGGGTGAGGGACGTGGGAGACTAGGGACAGGCATGGTGGGGGGGGGCTGAGAGCAGTGGAAAGAAATTAGGCAGGGGCCCCTTGGCTGCTCCGCAACTCAAGCTGCCCACGGCTCGACAGGGTCACGGCTCGGCCTGGCCTGCTGCTCACCCAGCGCAGAATGCAGGCCACGGCTCAACCTGCACCTGTCAACTAGCCTGTGGCGTGGCTCGTCTGTGGCTTGGCTCAGCCTGGCCCACCACTGGGCCCAGCCAGGCTTGAGGAGCCTAGGAAGGAGAGTGGGCAGGGGCCACCTGGCCAATCCACCATTGAACCCAGCCTGGCGCTCACCCTGCACCCCTGGGGGAGTGGTGGGGGTTAAAATCACAGTTCAGATAGGGTGCCAAAAAACCTTGGGCCAGGCCTGCCCACACAACACTCATGGCCATAGGCAGGAATGAGTAGCGTTGCCAGGTAGACACATAAACAGCTCTCCACGCTCAAGCTAGGCCTACATTGGCGGAAGCAGTTGCGAGGAGATACGTAGCTTGTGTATCTCCTGCTGTGTTCACATTCCCATAGCGCAGCAGCATCAAAGCCCTTCATCAGCACGGCATTTCAGGGAGGATTAAAAGACCGGTGAGCACTTGCTAATCCACTGAGCAGAGTTACATAGACCCACTCAATCGATGCCACCACCTCAGCAGTGAACATGTCCTCAGAAGTTTTGGGAACTGGGGGTGGTAGTTGGAGGCACGCACAATGCTTTCCCACCCTGTCGCCAGACTCCGGCTCCATGAGGGCAGCTGCTTTACGAAGGCCACGTGCCATCCAGGGCTGGGGGAAGCTATGCCCAGGAGGAGAAAGCTGGCTGGCTCCTTCTCTACTGCCAAAGCCCCATGCAATAGATGAGTGACATGGTTACCACTCTCAGCCTGGCCCTGGTAATTGTACAAAGGGGACACTTGGAGGGGAAAATAATTTCTTTTATTTTAATTCTGTACCTTGCCTGTTGTTTGATTTTAGCCAAACTGTTTTAGTGAAATGGCCTTAACCAGTGTGACTCACCAGCTCAGCTCTTGTTTAATTGTCATGATGGGGAGTCATTTATTTTGCATTGTTCATACAACAGGGAAGGGTTTTTTAAATCTATGGACTGAACTGAGTGGTTGGTTAACTAGTTAGCTGACAACTAACTCAGAGATTTCAGAGGAGGAAGAGCCTGCACAGACTCCAACTGAAAATTTCTATAAACAAGTAGGGGGAAAGCTGTTGCTTTTGATTCAGCAGAGTATAAGGAATCATTAGGAGATCAAAAACTAAATGGGAGTCAGGTGAACTGAACGCATGTTCTCAGGAACTTTTGAGTTTCTCCTCACTGTGCTTCTGTGGGGACAGATCTGTTTAGATTTAATTGGTTTTCTTTACTGTGGAAGATAATGTACATGGTTTATAAAGTAGCCATCTTAGGCTGTAAAAATTATCAGTTTCTTCAGTATGAGATTTTATACAGTTGGTACCTTTTGTTCTTTTGGATTTGATAGGGGGATGGGGTGGACCCTGTGCACCTCTTGCTGACTGAATTCTGGGTCTGTAAGTGCTTTTCTCAGGGCAGTAGGGTGTTTTTTATTTAAGGCAGGGCTTGACAAATCCTGGGCACCAGCTCACCATGACATGTAGGATTTTGCCCCCAGTACCTAACAACCAAACACCACCAGCACATAAAAAAAGAGGCAGTGGCTCACCGATACTCTCAGCATCTCCCTTTCTCCCCTCACTGCTGCTGAATGTGCCAGAGGCAGCAACAGCAGGTTTTTTGAGCCACTTCTGCCACTGGAAGTAGTGGCTGCTTTTCAGCAGCGAGAGCCCTGCTTGCTCCGCACTTCCTCTGGAAGAAATGGCAGCAGTCTCTCAGTGGCAGACACTTCAGTTTGTGGGTTTGGCCCCAAACAGTGTGGGAGAGTTGCCAAGGCCTGTTTTAAAGGCACTCAAGCAGGGCAGTAAAATAAACACCATCCTTCCACAAGTGACATACCTTGAGCCATACTCTATCAGGGGAAAGCATCCACAAAAGATTATTCATTATTATGGTGAAGCACAGGCGTGAACCAATGAAATGGCTCCTGTGAGGGTGTGTATGAGAGGATCACACAGCTGAATGGGAGACTCAAGCTGTTCCACTATGGTTCAGGCCCCATTGTGCTAAAAGGGCAGATTTTTTTCTTAGCTGAAGTGCAAGGAGCCTGAGCTGCCAGAGCAGCAGGAGCTGAGCTTGGTAGCTGCTGTTCCCATGTGGTAGAAAGAGGCATAGAAACAGCCAAAGCCCTAAACTGCAAACTACATTTACATCTTGAGGTGCCTGGGTGACTTTGATCCTTGGCTCACCGTTATGCTTTGCTCTTGCCCCGCTTATACACTTGCCCTTAGGAATGGGCCAAAAAGCAAGTAGTGCTAAGCTTTCTTTAAATCAGGGTTGTATGCCTCCTCCACAACCCATTCATCCCAAGGAGAGACTCTAGAGGAGCACAGGCCAAACAACATACAGCCCTTATGAGAATCATCATGGGCCAGCTGGTGCCATGATACCACAGCAAGGCATGCCCCCTACAAGCCTGAGAGAGAACTTAGCCTCCTTTTGTGATTCCAGCAAGGTAGAAGGCAGCAGGTTGCTATTTGGGTTGGATTGGCCACCCCTCCCTTTCCTGATCCAGGCAACAGAGCACCTACCCCCACCTCCTGCAACAAGCCTCCCACCATCTTCCACTCCTGAGCAAAGTTTTCCCCTGGTACTAACTTTCATAGAGCTAGAATCATAGCAGAGATGAAGTGGCACAAATCCTACCATGTGCTGGTAATGTGAGTTCATATACCCTGAGTGTCCAAGTGTGCTAGTACAGGCCCTGGGGAAGTCCTTGCCAGTGCAAAGTCCTGGCTCTGTTCACCTATACTAATTTGATTAAAGCTAGTCTAAAGCAGTGGTTCTTAACATTGTGTGGTTTACAACACACAGCTGCATATAGTGACTTTACAGGACACACCAGCCCATCCCCAGGCTGAATCCAGGGACTCCCTAACACAATTACCACTTCATAGCAACACAATAATGTGTCCTGACAAACTGGCTGAGAACCCCTGGCCTGGGTGTTACTATCTTTGACAGCAGTCTAGAAATACCTCCAACCCACTGAAGTAGGACAAGGCGGCAGGAGGAGTTTTACCAGAGCTAAAGTCCTACTCTGCTCAGTTAAAAGAGCATGCACTTTTTAAAACAAAAACAAGGCCCAGCTTGAGTTGTCATCCAGCAGACAGGGTGGAGAGCTGGCACTTTAAATGGCACAGATGGATTTGATTCATTAGTCAGTATTTTAGGGGGGGAAAGCTAGAGTTCCTGTGAGAAGAGCTATTGGTGTGAGTGCTTTTACTTTTCAGAAGAGACAAAGGTGTTCCTATTACTGTGCAAATATTCCTTACTATAAACAGCTTCAGCAGATAAGCTGCCAAAGATGAAGAGCCTGGCCACTTCCATGTCCCAGTGCATTGGAGAATCTACTTGGCAAAAATACCCAAGATATTATGCAAAGCCTATGCCTTAGCAAACTAAGGCACATTCTCTTATGAAGATCAAAGATTCCTTTGGGGACCAGTGCACATGAGGACAGGTCACTAGTAACATGGTTCCAATTGAAGCAGCTGCCAAGCTAAAAACCTCTTGTTTCTTACAGAGGGAAGAAAGGAGGGGGGGGAAAAAAAAAAAGATAGAAAGTGACAGCCTAGGCTGTCAAGTATTACCAGAGAGTCAGATGAATTTGTAAATGAAGTCACAGTATTTGTGCTCATGCCTCAGATGTCTTCATTTTATTACCTACCCCCATCCCCCATTGCATTCACTAGGTGCACTGGAGAATGTGTTGGAAGAAAAAAAAAAAAAAAGACATGTTTAAAGGGGGGGGAACACCCCCCCAAACCCCATAGCCACCCTCTCTGCTGAATTACTCATCCTGTTCATATGCTACTCACCGAGCTCACTTTCTACTTACAGGCAGCCCTATTTTAAATTCCTACAAAATGGATAAGCAGCTAGAGTTGCTCAGTACACCATTTTAAATTAGAGATCTGCTTAGACAATTCACAGGGTCAGGCAGCTATGAGCTGCTGAATTAACAGCAGCATTTGATCCTCCACACCTTCATCTGACATGAAGCAAGCAGAAACAAAAACATACTGAAAGCCTTTGGCCAGCTCTGCTGGCAGAAGGTGGTAGAGTACAGCTGCATCAGTCAGGGTGTGATTCCTGCACAACATAGCTATGCTGGCATAAGACCCTACCAGAGACCCATTTATGAAAGCAAAAAAGCCTGCTCTTTTACCAGGAAGAAATGATTCTGGTCAAGGAAAGCACTGAGTGTAGACCTGGTCTTATATCTATATTGAGAGGATTTACGCATAGAAGGGTATTCACATGTCATTTGCACAATCCTGCAACTGCTGCCAAGTACCCAGAGCAGCAAAAACCACGTACCAGAGCAATGGTCTTCAAATTTCTTCTCCTGGGACTCGGGGGGGGGGGGGAATGTGTGTCTGTGACCCAACACACAATTACATTGAGTAATATATTCCAGTGTTTTAGCAGCAGCAGGGGTCTCTGCAACCCAGTGACTGAGGGTCTGTGCCTGAGTATTAGGTCCCTACTCCAAGTCTGAAAAACCACTGTACTAGAGAGATCATTCAGGCAGACAGCCTATTCACCTAGAGATTTTAAATAAAAGAAAAAGTCCACACTAATGAACTACACAGAATCCAGTAACAAGAAGGTACCTTACCATCTTCCCTTCCCTAAGGGGTACTGGAGCTTGCATGCACAGTCATAGAAACATCACTAGCAGGAGTAAAGGCAGAAATCAAAAGGTAAAGCAGCAATATTCAGCCATAGCAAAGTCATTTACTATTGTTGGAGAGAGGGAGTAGTAGAAGGGATAAAATCCTTTCCAGAGTCAGGGCTGTGTGTTTACTCTTGGTGCATTGTTGGCCAGATTTCAGACATTCAGTAGCACAAAAAGGTTTAAGAAGTTCCATCATCACCTCAAAAAAAAAAAAAAAAAATGCAGTCAGGGCTTCAGGTCACTTTTCCCTTGCAATGTTCTCGTCCACTTTAAGCCCAGACAAAGGGTTTCTAGGAAAATGGTGCCTGAAGAGGTTCCAGGTTTTCAGTAAACCTGAAAATGCTATGCTTCTGCTCCTACACCTACTAGGGTTAGTGTTAAAAGAAAGCCCTGGAAAAAAAATTGTCAACAAAAGAAAAAAAAAAAACACAACAGACATTTAGCATTAAAGTCACATATCACAGTAAAAACTGACCAATTCTATAGCCAGACAGCCTCTGCTGACCGCTGCAAAGCAGACATACATTTAAATCCACACAGGTGTGACAGATAGAGAATGCAGAGATTAGTCTACAGAACCACAGTGGCCAATACTTATTGAGTGATGATTGCCTGGCAAATGAATTACTAGCTCAAGCTTCCAAATAAGAAAATGTTAAGGCCCTCACGAACCTCAGAGCAGCTGCAACAACAAAAAGCCACCAAAAATATATACACTGCTGTCTAACATTAGGTCTCGGAGAAAAAAGCATCGTAAACAGGCACAGAGCTCTGCTGCTTAAGTAAGCATGTGAAAAACAACTCTACTTCAAAATAGCAGTCTGGTCAAAAGGATGTGGAGTCAAGTACAGCAAGGATGCTGATTTTGAACCAGTTTGGAAGAAAACTGCAGGATGCGAGAGGAACCATTTGCTTAAAAAAAAAGTTTTGAAAACTATAGGTTGTGTGTTCCAGAAAAGCAACCTTAAAGTTCAGCTACTTTGGGTTGTAAGACTATACTATTTCACTTGGTGGTGGCCAAAAACCACCACCAAGGCAGAAGGCAAGTTCTAAAACCTTTGTTCTAGTTCTAAGTGGATTTGGAAACCTAATTAATGTTAGAGTGTGGTTGAAAGGGGAAGCCTGGTTACTTTACCCAAACCTTGTTTCCCAGTCCTGAAGAGGGACCTGAACCCACAAGTCCTTTGGATCTTAACTTTGCAGAGCAGTTAGTTGTTATCAGACATTCAAGACCCTTTTCCAGTTCTGGTCATGGTGCTGAGAACAGCCAGACGTAAAAAGGTTTGACTGCAGAGTGCTGCTCTCATTGGTTGCTGGACACTGCACAAACACAGCTGGGTTTTAGGTAGCACACAGTCAGTTAGCATTCTGCTTTGGCAGTGAGGCACCCAGCACTTTGCAAGTATAAAAGAAGAAAGCTTGAAATAGGCTCCAACCCCTGAAATATTAAAATGCATTTGGACACTGGTTCTCTCTCCCACCTCCCAGCTGCTTCCCAGAATGAGTAGGTGGAGTTTATTACAGATCAGACTGACACCTGTTGATCCATAGAATGTCAGTAGTTGCCTCTGCTTCAAGAAAACTGATGCTCTTCCACATTTCATTAAATGGTGACTAGGTCTGTTTCTTGGCTTGTTTTGCCAGCTGTTTTTGTCACATATTGGCAGAGGGTACGTGTTCTAGAAAGATTTTCCATTTCAGGTTTAGTGGAGTTATGGTTCTCACTACTGTTTGTGAAAAATCCATAGCAGGTTAGTGACAAGAAGTATTTTTCTTGCCCCTACAGCCCCATCAGAAGAGCAAGTCCTCACTCTTTAAAAAGGGAGTTGTCATTTAATTCTGATCACACCACAAACTCAATCTGTGCTGGCTGTAGCTCTCCTCTGCTGCAACTCCAACATTCCAGCAACTGGCATCAGATGGGAAATGTTAGAATCATTGTACAGTCAGATAGGCAGGACCAACATGTACCCATATCTATCACCCATGCAAGAAGGCACCAAATGCAGCTGCTATCTTCCTGTAGATGCTATGTATACCTGACTCAGAGCCCTAGTTAAAGCCTTCATACAGGCTGCACACTATGCATTGTGAACCCTTCCAAATTCAGGTTTCTGGAGTAATGATTTTTATGTGCAGCATGATGTAAAAGATGAGGTTGGGAAGAAATTGCTCAATGCAGCACCCATAAAATGAAGTTTTGTCTTTAATAGTGGTAATCGACTAAAAATTTACAAGTCTAAAACATAAAAATGCATCAAGTCACAGGCGCCATCTCACTCTTGGCGCTTGCATGGGGTGATGCAGCCTAGAAGCAAATCACACAGGGATCATAATAGTGTTTCCCCAATCGTGCACAGACCAAACCAAACTAGAACCTGCAATTGTGATCACTGTCAAAAAGTTAAGTGTGAGAGTAGCCAAGCCTTTGGAGAAAACTCCATTTTTAGAAGAAGTCTTAGCCCTGTAGCCCTAGTGCTTCTCTAAAAAAACCCTCAACCATATTCACACAGTTAACAGTTGTGTCAAAGAACTGCTGTTTACAGCTTCAATTCACCTCACAGTCAGAGTTGATTCATTGCTTTTCAGAGATGGGCATACGCCATAAAGTAAACACTGACTCTGGACAAAGCAGCAACCTAAATAAAAGCCAGCACACTGGCTCAGTTGTTGAAAGCCTCAACACAGAGCAAAGAGCTCAAGGGCCATGGAGATAGGGGCTATCCTCTCCTCCAGGTCAGGATTCAGGCACCAGTGGAAGTGTTGTGGGGAGGCTTGCACAGCTGCTACCTAGGCTGCACCTGTTGTGTGAACAGAAGGAGGACTGTAGTGTTGAGTGCAGTTGAGGTGGCAGAGATCCCAACCCAACACGTTAACAGCCCCTCTTCCCCTCCCCACCATTTGGCCTTGTACTCACTTCCAGATGACCTCGAGCTGTAGCTTGATGGTGCCTAGCTCTGTTATATCCACAATGATCATCTGAGGCCTAGTTGTAAAGAAGCTGAGGCTGTCACATGTTACCACGCCAACTAGAATAGTGCTCAATCCTCGCAGCTCTGTGACCTACAGAGGCACAAATCCATTTTCATTTTGCCAGATGCCAGCCACACATGAAAGAAACATTGTGAAATTTAAAGAGAGATACAGCTGAGTCCAGTTCACACCCTGCTACATAGAGATTCTGTACTATTCATATGGAGGATCTGGCCAGCACGCTGTGGAGATGGCTGTCAACAGAAAACCAGGTCTTGCCCCCCCCTTCAGATTGTCTGTGCAAGGAACAGGCCATCTCTTCGAGGCTCCCCAGTCAAATTTTTCAGTGATGTTCTGGTATTTCCCCCCAGCCACTGAGCCATATGCAGCTCCTGATCATGTCAATGGAGGCTAGGCATGTTCACCACTTCTTGGAACCTAAACGTAGGCACCAAAATTTTTTGGCATCATTGTATATGCAATGAATGATCAGACACCTGTAACACGTATATTACAGGTCTTACCCATCCCTGCGTACGACCGCAGAATTGTCTAGTGTAGAGCCCTATTGGATTATCTAGCTTCTAGTCCATCTCCCTGCCAATGTAAGGCCATTTTAGTCCCCAGTTACTCCAGAATGTGGACACTGCCCTTCCCTATCTAACTGCATCTCAGAATCAAAACCTACCCATCTTTACATTCCCTCCTCTCATGGCTCACACACACATCCTTAATTTGTCAGTCTCTTGACCCAGGTGTAGCCCCTTATGCATGCTTTGTGGCCTAGCTAAGAACAAAGAAGATGAAGGCTGAGTCCACCAATGGACTCCCAGTTCTCTTGTAAGGCTGCAGTCTTTGCAAGTGGGGCTGAAAAATCCACCACCAAGATGCTACTATACAGAGGCATAGGACTTGATGCATCAAGATGTGGGTCATAGGATTGGGACATATTTAGCAGGCAATGTTTTCAGAGATGCCTTTGTCTCATTGGAAAGTTAATGGTCATTAGGAGTCCAAGTCACTTTTGGAAGTGGGACTCCAGCACTTTATTGGGTAAAACTTCCAACATACTTGTGTTGAGAGAAAAAGCAGTGAGACTAACTGGGTTTAATAAACTGGCATGAAACCTAAGTCATATAACCTCTCTCGTGAACTTTGAAATGATTCATCTTCACTGGCACACAGAGCAAGTCATGTTTTTGCTAATATTATGAGAAAACATGCATCTTCGAATTAGCTTCTCTCCTAGTTCTCATTGTGCCGTGGAGAGAAAAAAAACACAACACATTTCTAAAAGCTCTGCTGGCTAGAACTCAAATTCTTTTGTATGTAACATTCTGCCAGGACAGAGAGGATGTTGCAATACTATTTTGCACGGTTCCAGGCATTGACAGCCCTGTGTTGGCATTGCAGAACAAGATGCTTAACTCAGGTAGTTAAGGGTTTGGTCCAACCCTGCAAGCTATTTTAGTCTCAACTCCTCTCTATGGAGATGGCATCATGATCAGGCACTCAGAAGACTCAAGATTACAGTGGGGATTTGTTCCTGAGCAGCAGCTGCCAGGTCAGTATGTGGTGCGGAGCAGGTGGAAGCAGTATCCTCACTCCAATTTTTACCCAAGTAACAGAACAAATGCATCAGACTGCCTACCATGCCTCTGCACCATATAGCAGGGAGAAAGCAGCTAGTGCTTGCTTGAAAGGATACAGGGTCCTCCCACGACCTACTCCAATGTCAAGTGGCAGAACCATGCCTTGAAGTTCTGGAATAATTATGGCCAGTTCCCTCTGGCAAGTGTATCTCATTAGCTTCAACAAGATACATGTTGCTTTAGAGCATCTCCAGGGCAGAGGAAATCAGTGGCTGAGACAAAATAGCTCATGTAGGGAAACACACAGGAATGGGCACATTTGACTTAGACATACAGTTACAGACCAGGCATCTTATCCCATAATCTTGCATCCAATACAAATTATTTCATCTACACCATGGACCCCAACCACCAAATCTTAGACATAGATATTACAAAGGGGTCTTTCTAATACACAGAAATGTAGAAGTCTTAACCCGGTTGCCATTACAAGAGTCCTGAGAAAAAAAGGCAGAAGAGATCAGAGGCCAGCTCAGTGAGCAGGACATTAAATTCTGGTTCTACAGGGCTGTGAAGATTCTTGGCTTTAAAACACAACACACATGCCAGGCAGAGAGTTGGGTGGGAAGGTGTAAGCTAATGGCTAACCTAGTAACTCCAACTTAATTTAGCCACTGAAGACACCTACCTTGATTTCAAACTTCTCATAGAGATTGGGTATGAAAATCTTCTCTTCCTCATCCCATGTTTGGCTGTCATCACTCTCAATCTTGCCCTTCAGCTTCCACTTCTGGCGCCCCAGTCGCACATACACCTAGAAGCCACGGAGAGAAGAAGAGAATGCTAGAATCAGCAAATCCCAAGACACTGTATGGAACTGCACCCTCCTTTTCCATTCCGCAGAGCTGGTGCCTGTTCCTTTGACTATTGTGCTTAAAGAAGGGATGGGGGCTCGCAATTCAAAACTCCTTGATAAAATGCAAGGTTGAAGTCAAGTGTCAGGGAGTTCCACACCCCAATCATACTGGAAGAACATGATAAAAAGTCAGATACCGAAGTGTACCTGTACTGTAATGCAGAGAGCAAGTTATCATGGGTAATATCCTGCATCAGAGAAGGTGGTGGTCTGGCATTGTTAGTGGCAGGAAGATAAGAATGTTAGGAGAGAAGTTACTGAGATAGATTCAGCCCACAGCCACAAGCTTTCTGCACACAGTTATGCAGCCCTATGCTATTCAAGGCAGTTGTTCCAAGTGAACTAGACCATCTGGATAGGCAGCAGCATTGCTGCTACCATCTTTCAGAGTAGTTTTAATCTCCAGCTAGATCCTCCAAGGACTCTTCTTGTAGATGCAAGTCCCTCAACTGCCTGGACCCTGTCCTCTATCAAGACACTTTGCTGCTTTATGCTGAGACAGGACTAACTTACTAGCTGTGCAGCAGAGCTTCTCTCACCAACATAGCACCTAGTTTCCCTGTACTCCCTCTCCTGTTCAGCCTACGCCCTCTCCCCCAAGCAGCTGCAAGCCCATAATTGAAAGCTGGAAGAGAAAATGAACTTGTGTACTGCACCTCATATTGGTCCCCTGGGCAGAGACGTGCGTAGCCCACCAAGCCTAGAAAGAGAAAGCCATTTCCAACAGTTGTAGCCTCAGAATTACAGAGTTTCTACTAACAAAGCGCTTAAATTAACCTGAATGTCCTCTCAGTGTTTACCTTCCTTTTTTTACAGCAAAACCTGTGTGGAGGAATATTTAGCAAGCCAAACCATTGGTTTTACTTAAAATTGCAAGCTTTGCACAGGGTGGTGAGGAGGAAAGTCCTGCTCCCAACATTCACATATAAAAATAATACTGCAGAGCAGGATCAAATTTGTTTCATAACAGTAAGAACTAACAAGGAGTCTGGTGGCACTTCTTATTTTAAATAAATTTGCTAGTCTTTAAAGTACCACCAGACTCCTTGTTTGTTTTGCTCAAGTAGACTAACACAGCTACCCTTTTGGAACTTGTCAACATTGGGAAATGAAGCTCAATTAAAAAAGGACAAAAAAAAAAAAAGCCACTTATCAGTTTGGGTCCTGATCCAAAGCCAGCTCCCACAGACTTCACTGAACTCTGGATTAGACCTCTGCTTAACAAATCTGAAGAATTTATGTTCAAATGATGAATGCTGTAGAGTAGTACAAAGAAGCTACCTTTCATCTTCAAGTGGAATTCTCCCAAATGTACCTCCAGTGCGCCTTCAATCAGACACATATCCTGAAAGGGGGGGGGGAGGAAAAAAAAAAAAAGACCAAACTATGCTGACTGAAGAGTGGAGTAAGATGGTCCCATGAGACTGGCAGCCATTTGTTTCCAATCCTGAAGACAAAAAACATACCCACCTACCACAAACAAGTTTAGAACTGTTTCGGGGGGAGGGGAGGGACCACCACCACCACCTATTTTATACAAATTTAGCATTTTTCACTCATGAATGCTAAGGTAATTAAACTGCTACTTTCAGCATGGGAAATTATATCCCAGTTCTGTAAAGGGGCAAGGGTGTTTAATATGCTTCCAGATGTCTTTCCCATTTAGAGCACATTCATGACCCTGAAAATAGTGTCGTAGCTGGCACCTCTGCTTTACATGCAGCAAGTCCTGGGTTCAAACCCCAGGGGGTTGGACTAGATGATCTCATGAGGTCCCTTTTCCAATAGAGCTTGCACACAGGCAGGCACCCACCCTTATCACAAGGAAAAGGAAGAGCTAACCATCTTGAGTACTGGATTGGACAGGACCTTCGGGCATAGCCTCAAAGCCTCTCCCATTTCTGGCACCATTGCAGTTATGCTGTTTTTAGCATGCTAGCAGAGCTACATCTCCTCAAACTGAAATTTAGGCCTCCGGCTTGAAATACAGACCTACACTTACATAGTAAGTTACTAGCCATAGTTCCCATTCTACTTCCATTGGAAGTCAATGAATAGACCCCCAGCAATTTCCCATGACAGCTAAACTACACCCTAATATTAGAGGTCAAATTCTAAGGCATTTCTATGCACTCTTCTTGAACACTTTTAGTTGTAAGCAAGTGTAAACAGCATCACCCTGTGCATTTCACTGCACATTAAAGGGATAAGTTAGGCAAGAAAGTAATTTTAAAAAGAGGAAGCTCTGCGCTGCAGCAGAAATTTATCTTCATCAAATTTTAAAAGTTTGTTCTAAGCCCAAGTCATAGGCTAGCCAACAGTTCAGAGTACCCTGTGCTCACATGGTAACCCCTCCTTTGATTTTAGCTAGAAGAGTTGGCTCTTTGTCAGATGCTCAAAGAGCTCTCCTACCTCTGTGCATTCTTGCAAGTTCTTATAGAGTTCTACAAGGCTCTCTCTGGAGGCTTTAGTGGAGGGAGTCAAGGAGAAAGCACGTCTCATATTAGAGGCCCCATCTCGCAGCCTGCATTGGATGCAGTACGTTTCGTACAATTCTTCTACCTTTAAACAAAAAAAAACAAAGGCCTCATGTTTTACACCAGTCTGATGTCTGTTTCCAATTTTTAGTGAGTTGAGGGAATAACTAACATGAGGAATTTTAGTTTCTTGATATTCTTCCTAGTAAGGGAGTAAATCCCATTATTTTAGCACTGACTTGTATCCCCTTCTCTCATAAGAGCCTTTTTCAATGAAGTAGATCCAAGACTTCAGATGGAGGGAAGAATGAGTGAAGGATTAATTCCACCAGCTAAAAATTTGATGTTTTGAACAGTACAAGAAAAGAATGCTAATAAGAGTTTTACATATATCTTTCAAGGTTGTCACCAACAACCAATCTGTCCTGGTTTTAAGAATCCAAAATTAGCACTCAAGACAGTCAAATAAAAGTCCATTTCCAGCCAAGACAAACAAAAGTTACTAACCCCACCCTAGAGCCTGAAAGCTTCTGCTTGTTCTGCACAAACTTATAGATCAACTGGAGGTTATGGTAAACCAAGTAGTTTCTTGGAGGCCTTGTTTATCTGACATTTTGGCTATGCAGGTTTCCTCACCTCACTTTGTTTTGTCTACCAGACACCAGTGTCTGAGCTGAGTCAAATTTCCTCTACCACTACTTCTAAAGAGCAAAGACACCACGCCTTGGAAGCCTCCACCACAGAGGTGCTTGTTCTGCATCTTGGATCTGGAATTCTATTGATTTCTCTGTGTTACTTATTGTGGTAATGTAAGCCTAACATCCAAGGCCTCTGCAATCTCTAATGCACTTCTTCTTACGTACCCTGAGGCAGGGCACTGCTATCATCTCCATTTTACGGATGACTGACTGATCAGAGCAAGGTTAAAGTGACTGGCCTATGGTCACACAACCTGGAATTGAGCCTGTTTCCCAGATATCAGAATACTGCCCTGACCACTGGATGATCCTCTCTCCTGCCAACTCTCCTCACCATGCCTTCATTGAGGAGGCAACTCTCCTAATCAACAGGATCACATTAAGGTGGTTAGGGATGGGGTTGCTCAATTCACTTGATACCATTAAGTCACTTTATATAGTGAGATATGGCACCAAATGGTTCCTTAGCCCAAAAGAAAGGCTTCCCTTTATTCAAGATAACCAATCCCTTGCCCACATGCAAGTCCTGGTAGAAGGGCCCTAAATAGAGTATAGGCATCCTGGAGGCTAAGAAGATTACATCACAGTTTTCAAGTGTGTTTAGTCAGGGCACGATGCTAAACCTGGAATATTGAGAAAGCCGTTTCATTCTACTGTTGAAAAGTCTGAGGTGTGGCAGGCAAGAGGAAACGTTGTTTAATTCTGGGACAGACTAAAGAAGCAAAGCATTGTCACGGTGTTCTGGTTTGGAGACACAAATATATCTCCATGTACGTAGGAGATTTGACCCCTTCAAATCACACTGGAGAAGTCCATTGAGTACCACTGCATAGGCCAGTGCTTTCCAAACTTATTCCTCAGAACCCAGTTGGAAAAAAACAAACCAACAACCATTTATGCCCACCTCCCAGCAACAATACCATCTTTCTAACAGTGCATTCAGTCTTGCAGTTGCAGGGGACACCATGACCCAGCACCGGAGGATCTGTGATCCAGTGTTCGAAAGCCACTGGCCTAGGCTTCCAGAAAAGGAGGGGGGGGGGGAGAAATGGACAAACAAAAGCTCCCAAATGCCTGTGCAACTCCTCCCAACAGCACCTTTCTTCTGAGCAAGCTGGCAGTGTACAGAAACTGGTTTTACAGGGTGAGGCTGGGCCCAGCATTCAGTCTGGAGAGAGAGAGTCATTCAGAGAAGGAGAAACCAAAACCCCTTACACACCACCCTCTCCCTCTGCAATGAAAGCAGCTACATCTTTCAGGAGCCAGTTCCTCAAGCCAGTTATCCCAGAAGCATTTTCTAATCAGAGTGTTTATAGAGTAGTGCAAGTCTCACACACAAACTATAAATAGGTCTCCCCTTACCTTGCTTATATGAAATTCCAGTTTCCTGATGTACCTTTCAACAGAGCGGATTTGCTTTAGAAACAGAAAGATTAAAAGCTATTTAAAAATGTTCAGCTAATATGGTATTAAAAATTATTCAATGAGCATATAGTATCAGTTCTTACACTTTGCTGTTTTATTACCTTCTGAGAATGTCCTGTCCACTTCCAAAGAGAAAGAATACGTACCTTATCCAGGTCATAATAGAAGGCCTGAAAGACAAAGAGTTATGATGTCACAAGAAGCATCATGCAATACAGAGGGCAGACAGCAAGGCCAACATTTTCAAGAGTGCCCTTTGACCAGTACCTTAATTTTTGGGTGCCCCAACTGAGGCACCTTTAGTAGCAGCATTTTCAGGAACAGTAAAGGTTTTGCAAATTTGTTAGGATGGGTGAGAGGTTTTTGAAACCTTTATCCAGCCTTGAAGGGTACTCAAAGTTGGGACTGTTCCAAACAAGAGTCCTCTGAAGTGCTCTTTAATAGCAAAGATCTTGTTGGGATTTTTGTATATGGCTAAAATCAGAGCTGCTAGCATCTAGCAATCTATCAAATCTTTATTTTGCCTCAGTTCCTAGACACAGCCAGTCATGTATGCTGCTCAATAGTATCTGGCAAGCAGCTGCCATCCCAAAAGCATGGAGTGTTATCCAGAGAACGCAGTAGGACAAAGAATTAGAACTCCTGGGCTCTTTCCTTTGACATGTTTCGTGAACTGAGTAAGTGGGTATAACATTAGCCTATCGCTTTAAGTATTGGTCCTAATAAATGGAAAAACCTCTTTGCATCCCTGAGGCAAGCAACATGGATTGTTTTTAAACTCTGCCCTCCAAGCCAGCTAGAGAATTAACACCGAGAAGCAACTTACCAGTCTGGAGTTTCTTTTTGTATCTTTGTGTCGACCAGATAAATAATCCAGCTCAGCCTGATGCACTTGGAGGTATTCACTGGAAAAGAAAGAAAACCTGAAGTAATATTTTCTTCTAGCACAGGGTTTCAAACACATGGCAGCCTCTAAAGCTATTTCCTGCAGCCTGCAATGACATTATTGCTACCGATATTTGCAATATCATTGTATGAAAAGGTTTCAGTGGTGCGGCCCCAGGCTAACGTACTAGTCCTCATGCAGCACTCATGGTGATTTGAGTTTGAGACCCCTGTTCTAGCAGGCGCTATAGGGCACTCACAAGGACAGGTTTAAAGAACAGGGCTTGGGAAAAAAGTCACTGAGCCCCTACTCAGAAGTAACCAGGGGTTCAGAAGGGCTGTGCTGGGGATACAGCTGAAGATACAGTTGAAAATGGAAGGGGAGCCATGACAGCTTGGAAAAGAAGATGGACTTTGTGTGTTAGGAGCCGCTGCCCTCCTTCCAATCCACAGATTTTTCTGACCAACACTCCCAGGTCCAATGGCTTCACATGCCGTTTCCTCCTTCCACGCAGAGCACCCCCAGACTGTCCTCCTTGAGGGACTTATTTTAGGTGAAGGGACATAAGAAACAGCAAAAGCACAGTTAAGTGAGCACTGGATGGACAGCCTCCATCTTGAAACATGCTGTCATGAGGCATTCAAAGGAGGAACCAGGGCACAGGGAAGCACCTAATGCTTAGCAGAGGAAGCTGAATATGGCATCTCCTTACATGCACACCATAAACCTGTGCTCTCCCACCCCTTCCCTCAGGAGTCTCCCTTCATCCATTTATTTCCCCTCAGAACAAGCCACAGTCAGAGGAGCCTTCATGCCTGGGCCTGCCACCACACCCCTTTCTCCCACCTCCCCTTTGTCTGGCCACCCACAATGGGGAAGCAAGGAGGGCTAGAGGAGGAGGAAGACACTCCCATCCCCTTAGTCTCCTCAGGAAGAGCACTGGGTTGGGGGCAAGAGGTGTTTGGGAACTCCCTGGAGTTGGAGCAAAGCCTGCCATTGTCAGGATAGAGGGACTGCAGTGCTAGCTGAGAACTGAGCAGCTCATTAGCCAGTTCTGCATACAAAGTCAAAGTGTTAAAACTCTGAACAAGTCAGTCCCCTGGGCCTGATTAATCAGAGATGCTGAGCATCTCTGGCTCCAACCAGTCAATGGGAGCAATAGGTACTCAGCATCTCTTAAATATGCCCTTTGTTTATCTCAGCAGCAGGGGACTAAATGCCACCCTTGCTGCCCCCTTGAGTATAGTAGCCACTGACTACTTCCTAATGTCACCATTGTTTTTCCCCAGTTAAAGAGCAGGGGCCATATCCTGCAAAATGTTGAGCACTTAGCTCCTTTTGGCTTCAGAGGGCCCCATGGCAGTTCCCAGAAGACAGAACTTCTGAGCTGATCCTCTTCCAACTTTAATTCAGAACAGACACGAGTGATTCTATTTTTCCCTTTTGTATTTAAAGAGCTGTAGACAACCACCTTCTGGAAAACACTTTTGTAAGACTCAGAACCTGAAGAGCTTGATGTGTTTGTTAAGCAGCCTGTGCTTTTTCAAAGTTACATTTGTTTGTAATAGTTAAAAATTAAAATACACCGAAGTATTCCTCTTAACACACGAAGTGACTCCAGCATTCAACTGCCAGCTTGTCACATCCACTGGTAGCAACTCAACAAAGCAGTAGCCAGAGTAATTTTTTGTAAACAAACAAACAGAGTCATTTTAAGATGCTTGATTGGTGGGGAAACACCCAGAAGGGTTGTTAGACTTAAGGGTTACTTCCTATTACTACCTTAAGACAAAAAGCATTCCCCAGCAAGAGCAAATGGATTAAGTTTGAATCTGCTTAAAATCTGACCTTTAAGTTATTGGATGCAGCTGTTTTTCTGTAGACAGCTTTAATTACTCAGTTCTGCAAGGCAGTTTGCAGGAATCTCACTGTTCCTCACAGAATCAGGATCATGACTCTAATCCATCCAACAGTTTAGTCTCCCTAAGTCTAATATAATCAGAGTCTTTTTATCAGGTTTACAATTTTTATTTTCAGTTTAATTCCATTAACTAGACACTGGTGTAACCTTTTAAAGGACAAGACATTACAACACAGTTGGTTTCCCTCAAGGGCTGTAACTATGTCAGACAGAATTAAGAAGCTGAGGTGTTTACACTTATGGCAAAATAATTACAGTGTTATTTCTCATGATGGTCTCCTCTTAAAAATCCCAAGGTAGTAAAATCCTAGAGCTGCCAATGTTATATTTGAAGGCTCTGTGTGCCAATATGGTTCATGCAGACTGGAAGCACAGAAAGGAATTACAAAGCCACAGGGAGTTACGATGGCTCCATTTACTTTTTGGATATTCAGCAACAGCCAGGTACCCAATAAAATTCCAGGAGCCACTGGGCTAGAGTACAAGGAACAAAGTTTTAGCAGTAGCAAAGACACTAAAGAAGTTAATACTAGAATGGTCCTTACTTAAGTCCTTTCTTCAAAGCTTCAAAAATTTTCTTCACCTGCTGTGGTTTTGGATCCCAGATGACAGTCCCTCTCTGCAGGGAGGGATACATTTTGGAGGACTTCACAGACATTTTGGACCTCACTGAACTTCTGCTCAGAGACTTTCTGTAGTGAGGGAGAAAAACAAAGTACCACCTCAGAGTTGGAGAAGGTCTCACATACAGCTACTTCAATTTATTACAGACCTGCTCCTGCAAACCTTTTCTTAGAAGGCTCCGAAGGGGCAGCCCTGTTAGTCTAGTTCAGCAAAAAACAAACAAGGAGTCCCATGGCCCTTTTAAAGGCTAATAAATTTATTTACTGCATGAGCTTTCACAAGAGGAGAAGAAAAAAAATCCCACTTTGTCAGATGCTTCAAAGATGGGGAATTTACAAAAACTTACTCAAAAGGAGCAGTCTCCTTGAAACCAGTGGGACTATTTAAATGAATAAAGGAAGCAGGATCGGGACCTGTATTAGAGCTATAACAGAGTGCTTTAGTGTTGTCTTTAACCCAAGGCCTTCATTATTTTGGGAGCTAGAAATAGATCATTTTTACGCACTACTGATTCACAGACTGCCATTCAAACAGAGTAATTGGTCCTCATGATATGCTCACAAGATAGCCAAGGTTCTGATCCTTTTAAACACATCCACACACTTCACCCTTTTGAACACACCAGCACTAGTCAAACAAGGTAGGGCTTCTTGAATCCCGACAACTGTTATTAAGCTTATCTTTAAAAATGGAAAAACTGAAGCAGCATATTCATGGGCTGTTCAAGGTTGGAGAGGAAATTGGGATTAAAATCAAGATTAGATCACAAGCACTGCTGTTCTCCAAGTTTTAGTAATCCCTGGACAAATGGTCCAGGCTCATCAATTAAAGTTATCTACTAAAACATTATGATTGAACATTTTATGTACACACTTAGGTATTCTATATGATTAAAAGTATATTAACAGAGTAAGTCAGTTCTGAGCTACTGAGCAGTCTAGCAAAGACCTCTTACAAAAGGGCTTCAGCGATAGCCACTGTTTGGCTCAACACCCGTTCTAACAGTTGTTTTATTTCTGAAACATGCCTGAAGTGTACCAGGCCCTGATTACAAGCTAGTTGTTTTCTACCCCAAGATAGCTTCCTCTGACAAGCACTTATTAAAAGGAATTAAAAATCATAAATTGCTTAGATCAGAAATCTTATAAACAGCTATTACAAAATAGGACTGCTGTGCACATAAGAACTATAGCACTAATCATCTTTAGTCATATTTCATATACCTGTGATAGATAAGTAGTACCTCAAGGATGCTTATCTTTTGTTGATAGAGTCCTGGCTGTTTTATCACACCTTCCCTGTAGCCTTATAAACCTTGATTATGTGTAGCTTGTTTGACTAATTTCCTCCTTCTGATTGCTTTCAACACCCTCCTTTAAACCAACCCACCATTTGAGAAAATTAATCTACAGAAATTTTCCACTCCTGCTATCGGGTTTGCTTGAAGCTCCCTCTACTCTTCAGTGCTGGGTAAATTCTGGATTGGGCACACATGAGGAAATGACAAAATCTGAATTCTAGAGGTGGTCTATGAATTATACAACATACCACCATAAAGTATGTGCATGAAACTCAAAAGTGTGAAGAATGATGGTCTGCTGATTAAAGTACAGGCCATGTTGTAGCTGCTTCTAACTGTGTCACAGGCTTGCTCTGTGAGTCTCAGGCAAGTCCTTTAAACTGTTTAGTTCAGATCCTCAGTGGGGGAGAGGTGTGTCTAAATAGTTTTGAGGAGCTGGCTTCCATTTCTCAGTTTCCTCAATTTACAGCTAGGAATAACAATGCTTATCTGCCATGCAGGGTTTTGTGAAGCTAAGTTAATTAATGTACCCAAAGCATTTTGAAATCTGCAAGTAGAAGCTGCTGAAAAAATGCAAAGTGTGTTTAGCATATACTCAGAGGAGCCAGAGGAGCTTGTTCATTTGCCATCCCTTAGATAAGAAGCCTTGATGATATCCTCTTGTGTCATTCTAAAGTGCTAGTGATAGAGGTTATGCAGGGAAAGGCAATAGGCACATATGTTCACTGTGCTCAGGGAAGTTCTTTGGTGTTTCATAAGGCAATATCTTGCTTTTAACATTTAGCAATATTTTAAAATACTTTCTGGAATGGTTGAATTCTCGTCTCTGAGCAAAACTTTTCTTCTGTCTAAACAGTTAAATGATAATGAGATTTTGCAAACAACAAAGAGATAGTTTAAAAATGCTTTACAGCTGAAAGTAACAGAATAATCTTAGGGGAAATCTCAACTTGCTTATTTGGAGCTGTCTTAGCCTACTGGAGGTGATTTGGTCATAAAAACAGCTGTTCAACTCTTTTCCTGTTAGACTCCTTCCCTGCAAGGACTCCCATTATGTAAGTCAAACTCAGATCTGTTTATATAATTTACTGCCTGTGTTTTTTCTCAAACATTTAGTTATCAGTGTGATTTTAGATGTCTGATTTGTCCTAGGATTATTAGTATTCAGATACCATCATGAATTTTGTGAATTCATGTGCCAAGGCCTCCCAATTGGGTCCCCAACAGGTGTCAGGTCCTCATTTCAACTCATACTATTATAAATTCTCTGTTTGGTGACAATGATAATTAGTTTGGTTCAGTGCTTTGAAAATACAAAGTACTCTATAAGAAGTGCCAGTTTTGTTACTGAGCTACAGTGCCTTCCAGGATTGCTTTAAGAAGCGGAATGCTTTTAATGTTTTTGGGTTTGTTTGGGTTTTTTTGTATTTCTGTATGATTCAAATAAGTTCCTTTTGGTACTTTTCTGACATACACTGACAGTCCGAGCTGACAATAATCTTCCATTTATATAGCTCTATTTATCCTAAAAACATTTTGCAGGTTATATACGAATCACTTTATTCAGTAAAGGAACATGAGCAGGTGGGGGGAGGCAGCTATTTAATGCAACATAGCAACACTACACAACAGTTTAGAATATGTGCTAAGGAGTCCAAGCACTTATTCTAATGAAAAGTGCCAGGAGATTTTTAATGCCAATCTGGGCTCAGACAGTGTTTTCTCTTTGCAAAGATGACGTTGGCACAAGCACATTAGCCACTGGCACATTTTGGGAGTGTGTGTGGGGGGTTGTTGCTTCAGTATTAATTCGAAGCTTTAACAGTGGGATTCCTCCCTCCAACACCAGTGCCTGCAATGCTCAATGCTCCCTTTGGGATCCCACCCAAACTCTGATAGTCCTGACTCCAACTCCTTATGTGAGAGGCGAGCAGATAACTTTTAATTCCCACATCCTCTCTGTAAATCACTACCGAGTAACACATCTGCAAAACAAATTCTGCAGATATTTCTTTTAAAATATAATTTTGCCATCCATATGCTAACACGTATTAGGCAGATGTTGCCTTGCTCCTCCTGCCATGCAAGGATTGTCCATGCAGTCTGACCTGCTTCTGACAATGCAGAAACATAGCAGCAAAGTTGGGTGACTATGATAATCATAAATGGCACGTTAGACAGCATCTTCCATCCCAAAGCACTTTACAGGCTAAAATTCATACGCAAACTATAAATGGGTTGCTTTGTCTACCACTGAAGTGCAATCACCTCTGGAGCATGAGGACATAGCTGCTTTTCAGTGCACACCACCATTCACCCATTTAGCCCCAAAAGAAAGACACACCTTTTGCAGGGAGGATTTAGACTGCTAACAAGTGTTGGCCTGTGTCTAATCTGACTGCTCAGGGCACATATATCTGCCTTCGCTTTTTATGCTACTTACGCTAACTTTCTGCTTTGCAGGGTGCTAAATCCAGTGAAGGAACAGCTCCTGCTGATTCCAGCCCCATCGCTGGGAGAGACAAATGTCAATTTCACTGACATGATTGCTGGTCAGGAAGTCTGTGGCCTCCTGAAATAAACAGAAAAACAGATGAGTCAAAACCTTCTTGGCCATTCAGGTTGAGCCAGTGCTGAACTGCAGGAAGGAGAAGCCACTAAACAATATAGCAGGCACTAGACAAGCTAAAAGAAAAGATCTGTCTGCTGAACAGATTTTCTGTGTTACATGATATAATTAACACACAACTGAAACACACTCGCATCCTCAGGTATTTGCTGATCTGTTTTGCAAACACTAGCCCATATCCTATAAGAGGCCTCAACCCCTGCAGATGCCAGTGGGGCTTGATGGCTTCAAATATCTCTTGCGATGTGCAAACAGTTCTGTTGTGGAATAAGGAGGTTGGTACAACCCATGTACTCAGTCACAACTGTATTTGTGCCCCAGTCATGCACTGAGGGTCACAAAGGCATGGCCCTACATCCATACAGAACCCCACTTGGATGAACGATTACCCCCTCCTGGCATGGATCCAACAGCAGGACTGGAGCCCTCATTGTTTGCAGTGCTTAAGCCCATGGCGGACCCTCTTCTTCCATCCACGAAACTCAGGCTCATTCTCCCCTTCTGGCAAGTTTAATTTCCCTGGGATCTCCCACTTCTGTTTCCCATCAGTCAAACTTTCTTGTTTCCTGCAGAATTATGTTCCCAACCATAGTATGTATATAGAATTCATACTGTAATACAAGTAACAGACACATCCCACAAAACAGCTGTAGAAAATCATCCCCGGCAGTTAATATACAGAAGAATTCCCCTCACACCCCCCACAGGGTGGTGCAACGTAAACATCATAGCTAGCAGCTTTGCTTGCTTTCTTCTTCTTCTTCTTTTTTTTTTTTTCCAAATGGGGCCAGGAAGAGGGCCAAACCTTGACATCTTCTCTCCATTTTTACTCATTCAAAACTCTCACTGTGTTCGATGGGAATTTTTGCCTGCGTGACATTGGAAAGCCAGAGAACCCTCTTCTGCAGAAACAGTGGGGCCAGGAGAATGTCCTCACAGACTTGTGACCAAACGGCTCCATGGGAGAGAGGCAGGTACGCCACGCTGTGGAATGAGTTCCAAAACCTAGATTCCCTAAAGCTTACTGAGCTTCTTTGCTGTCTTTCACTAGAATCATGGCTTCAGTTAATAGCCCAGCAATCTTGGAGCCCAGACTCCTGGGTTCTAGTCTTGACTCAAACTGCACCTTGCTGAGCAAATACAGGCATGTTTCCTAACCTCCCAGTGTCTCGATGGGTAAGAAGATGATCCTTAGCTGTCTATGTGAAGCCCTTGCTCATCCATCCCATTAGGGGTCAGAGATTTTGAGTACACTTCCTGAATTCTGGGCTAAGCTGTGGGCCCTCCCAAGGCAAGGGCTCTAAGTATATAAGTAGTTTACATAGCTGTGCACGTTTTTCCACTTGAACATTTTGGACCTCAATGAGAAATGAACATTTGACTTGCACTTAGACTTTTAGAACCCTGCGTGTCCCAAGGGATTGTCCAGACTTTGGGGAGTTCATGAGTAAGCCAATGAAAAGCAGATGAAACAGGTTAGAACAGGATCCAATAGTGAGATAGTGGGGGGCCAAATAGCATCTACTTTGCAACAGAGACTCAAGGCAAAAGGGCCTGAGTACTGCTAAGTAACTTTTCTCTTAGTGCATTGAAGTCCACAAGATCTCCCAAAAGATCTGATCCAACTCCTATTGCAGTTGATGGACAATGGTGTGCCTCAATCAGATTTTAATTAAGCAGCATGCATGGGAGTTTTTCATTTCTTTAGCTGTACATGGATGTCTCCCAACTATCCCTAATCAGTGCGGGTGCCTGGTGGCCATCACTGTGTTCAGCTGCATTAAAGCCTTCATTCGTGCCTGCAGTTTTCAGAAGCTCGTAACTCAGTGACTAATCACCCCTTTGTCAGGATTGTTAGGCTGAAATCAGCACGCAAATTACTAAAAAATTCCATTGCCTGATAAGTCATTAAAGGAAGAAACAAAACGAATAGCCTTGTGGTTATGAACTGCATACCCCCTGTATGCAGTTCATAACCACACATGGGCTGGATTCCTAGCTCCAGTCTTCCATTTCCTGGGCCCAGGTTGGAAGTCTTACTGTGGGTTGGAGGAATGTGGAGGAGAGCCTTGCTCTATTTTACAGATACGCCTCAGGCTGGTTTGGTAATAGACATCAGCACTCTAGCAAATTCACAGACTTTGAGGGAGGGTGTAATACACCACAGAAGAGGGAAGAGTCTCTTGTGGATATTGGAAGGTTCTGAGAGGCACCCTGCAGTAAGGACTTGCAGGTCTGAACCCTGAACTTGAAGAGTTAAGAAATGTGAAACTTATCCCAAAATCACACTTGGTGGCATAACTAAACTACTCTTCAAAAAACCTTGGGTCTGAATCACATGGGCATAAATCAGGGGACACAACCAAACTCCAGGGAGTTACACTGGTGTAAAGTGGCTATAAGTGAGAGGAGAATCAGGCCTTGTGACTTTCATGCTCAGCCTTGAACTTGAAGAAACACTGTGAAGCTGCTTTAAGCACCCATAGCTCAATTGTCAGAAGCATAGACAATCTCCCTTCAGTTACAACATTTTTGGTTATGTTTAAAAAAAAAAAAAATCCACTGCAGAGTCTGCAAGAACAGAAGCTTTTCTCATCAGAATGAAGGGAACTAAGATAATCTCTGAGAAAACATCCCTGGAGGAAGGGGGGACATGTCTCTTCTCCTACTCTGAAATAACTGTTGTTGAAGTCAAATATCTCATGCTTCCGAAGAATTTTGTGTATTTTTGGTGATGACCCAGAGAACGTTTAGCTCAGTTCACACTTGTGATTACAAGGCCTTAAGTAGGATTTCATGGTAACATCTTTTTAACAAGGAGGATTTAACAGCACAGTTCTGTAGACTCACAGTTATGGAAATCATTGTGCCTACATAAACGTGTTGACCTACATTACAACCACCTCTTGGGGGCAAAAAAGGTACCTGGCCACATCTCAAGCCAGCTTTTCCCTCAAGTTAGGAGAAGCTCAGATAAAGACTTCCAACAAAGCTTAGCTTACATCAATGTCAGAAGTTTACTAACCTAGATGGGTCAGTGTCTTCAATTCTCAATATTTTGCAGGTTAACCCATGGGGTCGGAGATTTTTCCCAAATCACAGAAGTCATGGATAGCATGAAATGTGGAGCTAGTGACTGACTGGGGCTGAGCAAATATAAAATACTAGATGTCAGATTAAATTTAAGGAAGCCACTGCTGGGTGATAGAATTGTTAAAAGAATATATATAAGGCCATAGAAGGATTAGGCAGAGAGGAAGAAGAATGGGACTGAGAATTAGTCGCATAAGCAAATTTCCCAAACTATCCGAGATTAATACAGTCAAATGTTAAATGTCTGATTTTGCTGGATTGAGATTCCAATTCTCTCAAAATAAATTTACTATTTTTTTTATATCAAGGAATAAGCTAATTTGGTCCAGTTTTAACTTGCTGTGTCACAAAGTTACTTTAACATTGTTGCTGTGCTGTTCTCATACACCCAAACTTCCTGGGGCTAAACTAAAGATGCAACTATTACTCAGCACTAGGGACTAAAATTCAGTTCAGGTTGCCTGCAGTCTTCAGTATGTGTTTAGTATTAAAGCCAAACCACCCTAGTCCCCCGCAAACAAAAATCTGGTTTCTGTTTGTGTTTATGCCTAAAATTTTCCAACACTAGTTACATACTTACTTGTTTCTGGGCACAATCATTTCAACAATTTTATGAGGAAAATCTGACTCACTGAATTGCAAAATATTTCTGCTGATGTTTTGTCCTTTTAAACTAGTAGTTATGGTTTTTTCAATGGTGCCAAGAAATTTATTTGTACTCATCACACTATCTCTAGAGAGAAGCTTTAGTGCCTATATAAAATATTAAAACATCTCATTTGTTAATTCCAAAAATACACCTGCTTTCATTTACTACGTGCTTGCAAATCACTGAACTTGTTTTGCTTCCTGCAATGAACTGTGGATATATATATATTAGTACATAGATCTCTCCTGACCTGTTTGTACCAACATATCAGATGGCTTCATATCTAAGTACTAAATATTTGCACCCACAGTTCATTGTACTCAGCAAAATGTGGGCTCAGCTATCTACAGCTACAAAATGCAGTCCACAAAACTGGAAGCCAAGCTCAGGTCAAAGTGAAGATCAGGACTTAAGTCTGAACATCATCTCAGTTCCCTAACAAGTGTAGATCAGGGGTCAGCAATCCCCAGCATGCAGGCCAAACCTGGCATGCAGGTCTATGCACAGCAGCATGCAGGGCTTCCAGTCATGCAGTGCTGCGACTGCTCTCGTTGCATGGCTCCTGTGCCCTTCTGGACCCATTCCCCAGCTGGGGAGGCGGGGTCAGCAGAGAAAAGGAGCTGGTAGCTCCTGTCCCTTTTTGGCCCTGCCCCTGACACCTTTTTGGCCCCACCTCTGGCACCTGCTGAGGTTTCGGGGAGCAGGGCTGGCACAGGGATCAGCAAATGCTGCCAATCCCTGGTGCAAATTAATAACATTCTGTGCCAACCTTCCATAATGTTATAATACATGAGACACAAGACTGAGTAGAGGATGTGTTGTTATGTCCCTGGTCCACCTTGTCAGCTACTTCAGATGTTAACTTCGTTAGGCATGTAGGACTCCAAAACCAATTTTCTTTTGGTCCTGCATAGATCTCACTACACTTGTCATATGTTGCTTGATGCTTCATTTTTCCTTTATTTTGATTATTGCTAATTTCTTTTGTTATTTCTGATAAATTATTTTGCTTTAGCTGCATTGTACTGGTATTGAGTAGGCAGATGCCCAAACTGCTCTCTTTCTTCAAGTTTCCAAAAGCCAAAGGGAATTATTGTATTTTTTCTCATCACAATTTAATCCATGTCTGCAGTAGCCTGTGGTGTGTGCAGCACTTTACCTAAGGAATTATGGTCCGGATTCTGAAATCGGATTTACACCTGACAACCTGTATCCATTTGGAACTTTGCTATACTCAGTGGGGCTTCACATCAATCTGCCTATGGCGCATGATCAGATTGCAGGTCTTACGCCTGCTGCAAGCTGGCCAAACAAATGATGCTGGCAAGAATTGTTTCCACACCATCATCTGTAACCAAACAATGTCCACTGTAGATGGAACTAAAATTAAGTAAAGAGAACGAATTACCTTCTGAAAAACCCTCCTAGTGGGGATCAGCCAAAACTCCACTTTTGCTGGCATAGCTTACACCAGTTCTCTGAACTAGCCAAAGCCTTATTTATTTACATTTTTTCCTATTCCTTCCCCCTGAATAACAACTGCATCTATACTAATGCTTTCACTAGTATAAAAATGCCATTTAAAAAACAATCACACCCCATCTGAGTGTATCCTACTGTCAAAAGTCTCCAGTGTAGATGTAGCCTATGTCTAACTTTGCAGACAGGTGCTTTGTTTTGCTCCTATCACATTCTTATGATCAAATATTGTGTGTCCCCCCCCCCCCGCCATTAATTGAAAAGCTTGGGAGCAAGAGACTTCAACAAAATTTCCAGATTACTGGCCTAATTCTGCCCCTCTGCACTTAAAGCAGGGGTGGACAAAACTGGCTCAGAGCTAGGTACCAGCAGTTTTCCTTTGGTAGCCAGTGGATGCTCCTCCATTACGTTTCTGCAGTGGAGCTAGGTGACAGGCTACTAAAACTGGTCATCATGGCAACCAGAAACAGATTTATCAAGGCCGGTTTAAAGGGAGTTTTGCCACTGCCTTCGGTAGCTACAGCTCAGGTGCTAAATACACATTTCTAGATTTAGGGCCCAGTCCAGCAGCTCTGAGTAGCCCCATGACTACAGATGTTTGATAGCATCAAACTCAGTCCTTTGTTATTTTGAAGATACGTGAAAAGCTGGTAAACTATACAAAGAATTAAGGCTCCATTTTACATACAACAGCATGTTAAAGCCCCTGGGAAAGTATACACTATATATAATCTTTGCTCTCAGGCATTCTTTAGAGAGACCATTGACCTCAGTAGCAATGTCTCCTTCACGAGATACTTCACTGGATAAACATTCCAAATTTATGATTTAAAAACTTAACTTTTTGACTTTCCTTTCAGATTATTACCCAGCCACGGTAACAATATTCTTGATGCCAGAAGCAGCTTCTGGCATAGGCGAAGCAGGCACACACCTAGGGCCCCAAGCAGTAAGGAGCCCCCTCACCTGTTTCACCTACCCCAAAAACTGCTTCTGCCATGGTTGGCAGCAGGAGGAGGAGGTGGCCGCTGGGGTTGGGGCAGGTGGAGAAAGAAGCCAAGGCCAGAGGCAGAGAGCTGGTGCCATGGGGTGGGGCCAGTGGTGGGGAGCCAGGGCCACAGAGGGGGCTGCTCCCACAGGCCTTCTGGGGGCCTCACAGTAGGCCTTTATCTAGGGTCCCCAATAGCCAAAGGCCATCTCTGTTTAATGCCAGAACTAAGGAACCATTCTCTAGTTATTTTCTAGAGCTGTGAAAAGGCTATTTTAAGTTCTGGAGTGGGAATGTTTTCCTTTAAAATCTATTCTCCTAGGGCCATATTCACACAACATGTTATGTATGCTGCATACAAATGATTCCTTTTCATCAAATGTATACTTCAGAGTCGTAACGTGGCAATCTAGCGCTTGGGGCGTGTTCCAATCAGAACGTGCCCCTTGCCATTAGCAGTGCTTGGGGCGGCGCCACGAAATGAGCCCTTTAACAGAATGACTCCATTAAGCCGCTCCAGCATGCCTGGGGCAAAGCCCCATCGGCCCTGCCATAATTACTGCCCTGGTATGCTTCTTCCTGAAATCTTACAGAAGAAAGGAAGTGCAGGGCAATCTAGAAAGGTTACATGTCATTTAGTCTTAGGCCAGAAGGTCTAACTGATGGAAATCATTCTCTTGGCACTGAGGCGTATTGGCAAAGTATCAACCCAGGTTTCCAAGACAGAAGAAAATAAGCCATCTTAATTGCAGATTTCCACAGTATACATTTTTTCTTTTTTTTTTTTAATTGTTTTTAATCAAAGACTGATATTATCCCAGTGGGGAAGGGACTTTCAAAAGCACTCAGCATTGTCTCCAGTGAGACCAACACCGAGAGCTTTAGAAAATCCCATCCCTAATCAACTACTTAAAATGTTTCGCATCTTGCCTCAAAACATGTTTAGGGTCAAATTTTGTTTCTTACCTTTTTTACTTCCCCCCCAGACATAATGCAACACAAGAAGCAGAACTGGTGCAAGATATAGGGAAGCCATGCAAGGGTCCTCCTCTCCTACATGTCAGATATCTGTGCTTTGCATGACCTGGCTAAAGCTGTTAAGAGGAGAGGGTATCTGGCTGGCTTTCTAACTATACAGATTCACAAGCCACCCATCCCTCTGCACACTGGGGCTATAGTAGTGGTTACTGGGCAATTCTGCTACAGCTCCACAACCAATAATGGGAAGATTTTGTTTATATACCTGAACCCAAGATGCTGTGGAACCTCCTACCAGAGCTGTAACTACAGCAGGGCCAACGGGGCAAAGCTGCAGGCGGCCCGATGGAGCCGCTCTATTAAAGGGGTGACTTTGTGGCACCAGCTCTGAGTGCTGCTAATGGGAAGGGGTGCGTTCTGATTGGAACACGCCCTGGGTGGCAAAACACCATGTTATGGCTCTGCCTCCTACACCAAGACATTTTCACTCAGACTGGTGTAGAGCAGAGGGCTTGGGCCTAACATACACAACAATATTTTTTTAAAGCACCTAGGAGAGGTTGACACCTAAGTTCCATTTTCAAAAGTGCTGGGTACTTAGAAGCCCAAATCTCATTGCAGGTCAAAGTGACCTAGGCTCCTAAGTGCCTAAATCATACTGACTTTCAATTAAGTGACCTGCTAATAGCCTGCTTCATTTTTGAAAATGGGATTTTGGCAATTTTAAAATTTTAACAATAAAATATGTTTAAACCTGAAATTATCTATTTCAAAACCAAACATCTGAAAATCATTTTCTCCTTTTCAGAGGGGTAGCTGTGTTAGTCTGTGTACAGCAAAAACAGCAAGTCTTGTGGCATCCTAAAGCCTAACAAATTTCTTTGGGCATAAGCTTCCATGGCCCACAAACTACTTTATCAAATGCATCTGACGAAGTGGGCTGGAGCCCACAAAAGCTTATGCCTGAAGAAATTTATTAGTCTTTAAGGTGCCACAGGACTCTCGCTGTTTTTCATTTCCTCTTTATGTTTCTCAGCCAAGTTTAAGAACATATTCAACTTGTTTATTATCTGTAGAGCCTTGCAAATATGCAGATATCCACAGATATCTGCAATATGTCCGCATCTGCAGATATAACACGGATATCTGCGGACCGTTTCTTGTGGATGCAGATTGGATACAGGTCCACCTATTTTTATCTTCACAGAGCTAGAGCCCTGCAAATATGTGGATATCTGCGGATATAACACAGATATCCATGAACCATTTCTTGCAGATGCAAATTGGATAAGGATCCACGTATTTGTAGCTGTGCAGTGCTCTAATTATCTGGTTTTCCGCAACCACATTGGCTAGTTTCAAAGCTTAAACCCAGGTCTGAGCCCACAGCAAATGGAACCTTCCACAACTTCCAAGAACCCAATTCAGGACTTTGTTTGCCCCGCACAAGTTGATAACATCACATACTAGCCCACTCCAACAACCTTCCCTGGATTGAATATGGTGTCTGTGAAATAACTAACCGATGCAGGAAAAACACCCAGCTGTGATTTTAGGCCTGGACTCTCAAATACAAAGTGATTTGCTTTTCAGATAATGTGCTGAAAATGCCATTGCATTTCTCATTGGCTTCTGTCTAAGCAGTAAGGCCAAATTCTACCACCTGTATGACTGGTGTGAATCTAGAGTAAGCAGAACTACTCCAGATTTACACTGCTTTTTGTGACAGAACCTGAGCCATGCTCAAACAATGATCTGGAGATTATTTTTCAGAGAGGGTAGAGGTTTCATCTGTTAGTTTTGAAGTTTACTTTGACACTCTCCCTAGTGGCAGGATATTAGATAGTCCAGGCAGAAAAGAGAAGTTACAGGCCACATGCTGGTTGTGAAGCTTCCACATCTTCAACCAGACTGTTCACAGAATCAGTATTTTTTTTTAAGATGCTTTGGGAATATTAAGGCAATAACAGAGAATTGATTTGGATTTAACCATGAACCCTGCACAGTTTAGTTCCCTTCCCAGTACATGGCACACTCATTTGTCCAGGAGCTGAATTGCCTCATGCTCCATGTGGAGTAGCATCATGCCTGCCTACATCACAGCTCTGCCCATGGCACTGTGGTGTCCTACAAGGCTGCTCAAGCACCCTCCCTTGAGTTTTGTTTTCTTCCTCAGGGAAAGACGGAGAACAATCCATCCTTTATCAGCTGATTTATGAGTTCAGATCCTGTTGCTTGCTCCTCTGGTTTCAATTTCAAGCTTGACGACAAATTTTAAAGCCTGAACCAGGGATTCTGGAATGCAGCAGGCTCTACACGCTAGCCTGACTCATAGCTTGTTCTGCTTTGGCAGAATTGAGACTGCAGTTAGCTGGATTCTAATGAATACTTTTTAAAAAATCCTACTGAGAGAATAAGCATATGGTGTTGATAAAATGAACTATTTACAAGCAACCAACAGCATCTTCTAGTTCTGATAAGGAAAGTCTGCCTAGTTTTGATGCACCAACTTCTGTAGCCACTGCCAGTGATAAGCTTCCCCTTGTCAACTGGGAAATCCTGAGCATTTCCATTTAACACCTTCCCTGTGACACCTTTCTCCTTCTCCCTGCTTTTAAGTGTATGCCAGTACACCCATAAGACACGGCAAAATAAGTGCTTGTGATTATTTCTCATCTAGAACCGTGGTTCTCAATCACTATGTCGGGACACATTCCTGTGTCACCACACAACGGTAAATGTGTCACAAAGAGCTGGGGAGATGGCTGGATTCAGCCTGGGGTAGGGGGTGAGCTGGTGTGTCCCATAGGGTTACGATATGCTTCCAAGTGGTAGAGAATCACTGCTCTAGACTAGAGGCTGGTCTCCGTGGCAGATGATGTAGTCTCACAGAATAATTCAAAAGTTAAAGTTCTCCCGTACCTCCACTAGGAAAGCCCTGGGGACCTTAGTGCTGAGACTCCTCCCACTTTCTGTTTAACCCTATTTGGAAACCATAGTGAACATACCGTGGGAACCTGCAAATGGATTAAAGTATGCCGGAACAGCCCAGAACACCATTCTGGGGCCCATTATTTTTAGGGACTCAGCGTTCCAGACCCCCTAAAAATAGAAAATGGTGGCGGAATGCTGCATTCCGGGGCTCACCATTGAAAAATAGCAGGCCCCGGAATGCAGCATTCTGATTCCATTTTCTATTTTTAGGGGCCCAAACACTGAGCCCCTAAAAATAGCAGGTCCTGGCATGGCATGCTACCACATTACAGCGGGGGGCCTCCCCTGTGTATGTGTAGGCTAGAGTTTCCTGGCCCAGTGCACTGCCGAAGTAGGGGGGTTGCCCAGCTTGTGCTGGGGAGTGGGTGGTATTGGGGGCACCTGAACTGGGGGTGGGTATTGGGGGTAGGGGGTGGACTTTGGGGATGGGTATTGGGGGCAAGGGGTGGGTATTGGGGACGGAGAAGTGGGTATTGGGGGTGGATTTTGGGGGCAGGTATTGGGGACAGGGGAGTGGGTATTGGGGTGGATTTGGGGGTGGGTATTGGGTCTGGAGTGGATTTTGGGGACAGGGGAATGATATTGGGGGCAGTAGTTGGGGTGCTTGAAGGGGACCAGGATGTGCAGGGGGGCTGCACATGCAGGAAAGGGGCCCACATGATTAGGAGGGTTCCAGGGCCTGCCAAATTATACTTTAACCCCTGCATGCAAACATTTGTATGTACACTGTAGCCAAGGTGGCTGGGTATGGAGTAAGCAGTAATGGAGTTTGATGGTCAATTGTATTAAGTACCCTTTCAATAGGTCCAAGAAACCAGCACTGGGAATCACAGTATAGGCAAATTTCTACCAGGACAGATTTCCGGCTGTAAAAGGAGCTATCATGCTTCTCATTCCACCTTCTCATTATGAAAGTGTCCTCCATTGCTAAGGACTAAGGCCCAGATTTTTAAAGGTATTTAGGTGATAGTCTGCTTCAAATTATAATGCCTCACTGATTCAGAAGCCTAAATTTCAAGAGACATTTAGGCACTTAGGAGTCTGAATCTCATCAACAGTCAATGGGATTTTGGTTTCCTTTTGCAAATTTAGATTTAAGCTCCTGAATCATTTAGGTATTCCAATGCTGAGCACAGCAGCACCTAAATACCTTAAGAAATCTGAACGTTGCCCATTATGTTAGCCACATGACCAAGGATTTAATCCCTTTATGTGATGGATAACTGGTAGGGTCATGGGATGTGTGAGATGTACAGTATATCCTGCCATTCCACTCTTGCTTCCTAGAAAATAATGAGCCTGATAAAACAGGGTTAGTGTCCAGAAGCACATGGCAGACAGAGGAAAGGAAATGAATACAAAACATCAGACCACTGGGAATGGAGTTACTCCATAACTATTCTTTATTAAGAGCTAAAACTAAATTATTTCCTTAAGGCAGTGGTTTTCAAACCATCTTCCTTGGGACCCAGTAGAAAAAAATCATTTCTGCCCGTGACCCAACAATTACATCTTTCAGCAATGCATTCTAGATTTTCGGCAGCGGCAGCAGCAAGGGACTCTGCGACCCAGTACTGGGTCCCAACCCATGATTTGAAAACCACTGCTCTAAGGCATAATCCAGCGAAGTGCTGAGTGGTGATGGAGTTCAGGAAGAGGTGAAATTTTTCACAGGTAATTTTGGGTGCCCACCTGGAGGCACCTTAAAGTGGCCCTGATTTTTCAGAGAGTGTTCAAACCCATCCTGTGCTAAGTAGAGCATCTTAAATGGGCACCTTGAAGTTGAGGGTTCCCCAAGTCATTAGTCACTTCTGGAAATTTTGCTTGCGATTAATTCATCTCAATATCTTTCAAGACTGACAGACCAGGCTTGAAAAGTTATTGTCCCTAATGAAATGGGGTGGAGAGGTTCTGCATAACCTGTTCTCTCTGCTGACACACACACACTCCCTGGTTGTGGTAACCTCCCTTATAGGACACAATAAGGATCTCTGCCAATACATGGGTGTGTTTGTGGTTTTTTGCTCCTTCATTTCTATCACACCAAAGCACTGTTTTTACCCAATCCGGGCACACAAGCTTCTGCCTTTTGAAACCCACAATCTCTCAGGCTGTTACTCCTTGATTTTATTTGGTTTGGTTTGGTTTTTAGTGATGTTAATTTTGCAAATTCCCCATTCCAGTTCTTATAAACCATTGGTCTTAAATGACCAGATTTAGCAATTTTGCAGAAAAAAACCCAGTCACTAACTACACAGCTCTACTTAGAAACAGATGTTTTACCCCCTGTAAGCTGAACTATTGAGGCAAGAGTTTGGGAAGGACAGGACAGATTCATTAGACGTTCTGTCAGGATTCTGTCAGGATTTTGAATTATTGAGATCTGCACAAGCATGGTGCCTCCAAATTAGGGGGGAAATTACTAGCTGGTGCAAACTGTCACAGCTCTGTTGACTCCATCTGTCCCTTTAGAGTCCTCCATCACATCGAAGAATTAAACTGCGGGCCTAACCATACATAGTGAACTAAATCCTACTTGCGTAATTTACAAAAGTATCCTGTTGGGATATTTCTTGTGAGGGATACAGGGCTTGGTCTTGCATGGGGAACATCAGTTCAATAATCCAGATCCTCAACTGATGTAAACTGGCATAGATAATAGCTCTACTAAAGCCAATGGAGCTACACCAAGTTACAGTAGGTGAGGATATGGCCGTGCATCTGGCATGCATTTAGCAAGCAAAACTAGGACTCTAAAGCCTATTTTTCAAGGCAGATCATGTAGGGGCAGATGCAATTAAAACTCTGACCCATTATAAGAATCTGACCAAACGTAAAATTCTTTAAGCTATTTCTATGCATCACTCAGGTCTTAAAGTTTAAAGTATTTTCACCGGGAAATACAACAACAGATAAGGTTTCCAGAATCGCTACCCCTCTACCCACTCTCACTCCCCAGGAGTTTCACCATAATTTCAATGGGAGGAGGAGCAAGGCCTCTGTAATCACATTTGGGCTTATACTTTGGAAAAATGCATTAGTTACGGACTTCTGTAGGAAAGATGCACCACCATTTTCCCACAGATTCAAGTGAAGAGCCTACCTAAAATCCATCCAGGATTTGTTTTTATAAATTTGTTATTGACCTGTTCACTAAGACTACAGACTGGGACTTTGACAAGAAATACTGCCTGCTCTATTAAAAGTAATAATAGCAAAATAATCTAATTCTGTATGAAAATATACAAGTTTGCTAAACCAATTTATTGCATGGTGTGGTGAAGACGGAAGAAGGGGAAGAGTCTAGCACAATGGGGCCCCAGTTCTAGGAGCTACCAAAATAGAAATGATTAATAAGGAAAATGGTTTGGCTCAGACCTCTTTTGTTTTCCTTACCTCAAAGCCTATTTTTGTAATGGATGTAGCAAAACAAGGCCCGCTTAAAAAAAAAAAAATGCTTAATTGCAAACAAGCCACACAAAACAAAATACAATTAATTCTATCTTTAAGGTTACACACTTAAGATCTTGACACACAGAGGCTGGGAAAGCAGCTGCTAAAGGAATATTATCTGTCATGATACATGGGGTGGACATGGATTTGGCCAGCAGTCAAGTGATACAAAAATATGCCCTCTTTGTTTCTTTCTAAGAGAGCTGAATTTTTTGTTTATATATTTTTATTCTGCTTTTTATTTTTAGCTATAAATTCAAGTTTTGTCTACCCTGTTATTTCTGGAAGGACAACACAGACTCCAGAATAGTAAAATCTGAGCAGTTGTAAGGAGTCAGTCCCCATGATTTTTTGCAGGATTGTTTTGGTTTTGTTAACATCTAATTTGCTCTAATACTGGATGCACAGGTGAGACAGAAGATCTCTTTATGAAAGATTCATTACCCTTTGCATACTCAATTTAAGGCTGAGAAAGTGTCCCATGCTATCTCTCTGGTCTGCCAAGGAATCCTCTAATAAAAAGAAGAAAGAAAAGACTTGATGTGCCTGATACTTCCAAGGCTTTAAAACACAGTGAAAGTAACACTTTATTATAGAAAACTTTATACATCACAAAGAACCAATATAGAGCACAATTTCCTCTCCAAATTCCCTTTAAGAGGCAAAGAAATGGCAACTGAACTCAAACTATTTTTGTTTCTTTTTAAATCCTAGTAAGTTAGAAAAAGAATTGTCTTTCTTGGGTTCATTAACCATAGTGCTAGGAAACTGGGCTGAAAGAAAGGAATTGACAGTATAGCTAGCGCCTTACCAGGCAGTGAATACTCTTTCACTTATCAGTGACTAACAGTGGTAAGGCAACTGCCAGAGATAGTAAGTTCACAGAGGTGTCAGACTGTTCTAATTATTTTATCAGTATCAATCACCCAAGATTCCCTTTAAGAAGTGTCCAAGAAAGTCAGTTATGGAGAAGAAAGGGAGGAACATAACTATGAAGCAGAATACAAGGTGCTGGGAAATGGATAGCATTTTCAGCAATGGAACAACGTAAAACATTTATTTAAAAAGCTGAAACTAATTTTTAATGTACCTTGAAATGCTCTGAGTATCATCAGCATGCACTACCAGGGAAATGTATGTCAAAATGACCTTTAATGTTGTGCACACAAGCAATAGCAACCGTCTCAAAGAGCTCCAAAGACCACGAACCCAATTCCGAATTCCTTTAGGACTCATAAGTCTCATTGCAGCCAACAGTTACTGTATTCATAGTATGGACATCTGTTCACTGTTTGGGTTTTTAGAATCTATTCTTAGCCCTCATCTATAAGAGAAAGTTTTGTTGCTTTAACAATACAAGTGGAGTTTTGTATTCTGTAGGGCTCTGACACTTTTCAGCTCCTGCCCCCATTGTTATACTAGTATAAAAGGCCCTACACTTTTACATTTAAGCCACATCTACACTAGAAACGCGGCACCTGTGCTGTTGTAGTATAGTAAACGTTTAATACACTAGTGGAAATGGTTTTTCTATTGCTGTACATCTACTTCTCTGAGCTTGGTCAAGAGACGAATTCTTTCATTGATTTATCTGGGTCTACCTCAACCTCACTGCGTCATACAGGGTGCAACATTTTTCACAGCCTTCAGTGATATAGCTGTAACCTCCATTTTGGGCGTACATCAGGCCTCAAGTCTGATATTAAACCAGTTAATCCGGTGCAACTACGTGTGTGGACACTCTTGCATCAGTTTAAACTCAATATACATTGGTTTGTCTTTCACTGGTAATAGAGAAAAGGTACAAGCTAAATCAATGAAGTTTACACCAACATAACAGTGTCCAAACATGAAGCTGCATCAGTTTAACTTAATCAGTTTAATGCTGCATCTTTACTTAACCGAGTGAAACTCTGTGTGCTGACCAGGTCCTAATCACATTGGCACACACAATTACCCAATCTGTTCACATGATAATGGTAACTGCTCATAGGTTATGTCTACATTAGTTTGGACAAAGCAAGCTGAGTCCAAACTAATTTGAACCCTGTCTATAGTAGGCTTTACCTAGTTCAAACTAAAAAAAATGTTTAGTTCTTACAAAGCAAAGCATAGTTCAAACTAGTTAGTTTGGCTGGTCAGTCCAAACTAACTGCTTAGTTCAAACTAATTTGCATTTTTAGTTCAAACAAGCCCAACAGAGACATGCTAGTTCGAACTAAAGTTCAAACTAGCTGTTAGGTCAAACTAAGCCTTTTTTTTTTTTTTTTAATTCGAACTAACTTTTCATTCAAACTAAGCCGTGCTTTTTTAGTTCAAACTAAAAAGTTAGTTCAAACTAAAAAAAGAGCAGCTACTTTGAACGAAAAGTTAGTTTGAACTAAAAAAACACACTTAGTTCAAACTAACTTTTGAACTACTTAGTAGGTGAAGACATAGCCATACAGTTCTATATGCGTTTTCTACACCAGCATGTGCTAAATCTGTTGGCAACACTGGCCTCTCCTTTTAATTCTATTGCTTTCATAAAACTATAATTTGGAATGACTCTTTGAACTTTTCTGTATTTCAATTATAGAATGTAACTGTTGCAGAAATTTAGGACTCAAAGCTAAATTTAGGACACACAAATTGTATTTCAACTACATCAGTGGAAATGTAAATCTATTCATGTTAATGCCAGAGCACTAAATGAAAACCCTTCCGCACACTGAGCTCTTTCAGTTATTGCCTTCTTTGCTTTATCTGTCCAGTCCCACTGTTTGGGAATGGCTCGGTAAGCACTGAAAGAATAGGGTATTCAATTGTGTAAGAGCTTAAATAATAAAATGAGAAGGTATATGAAAGTAAAGAAAAATATGGCAAAAAAGGAAATGGAAAACATTTTTAAATGCACTTGAATAACTCAAAGGTAGCTGAGCAAACATTGTTTTCATTTGACAGTGTGTTTGGTTTTCAACTAAAACAAGCATGAGAAATTTCTGACCCAAAGGACAATTTTTGAGAAAATTATGAGCACTTGAAATAGAAATTTTCAATAGAAAGACTCAAAGGGGCAGTCATGTTAGTCTAGTAAAGCAAAAAATGCAAGTCTTGTGGCACTTAAAGACTAACAGATGTATAGCATGAGCTTTCCTGGGAGAATATCCCCACTTCGTCAGACACTTTGAAGAGGGAGAACTTACAGAACTGGATGAAAATAAATGCAGGGGAGTGCAAGACATGGGATCATACTGCAACAGCAAACCAGAGCATTTGTAAGGATTCAAACTCTAGGAAACAGCACACAGAGGGAGCTTGAAGTCAAATTACCTGTTATACTGTGAAAAGAATCCATAGTCACAATTCAGCCCTGCTTTCACACAATTTAATTTGCATATTAGTTCAATTTCCACTGTTTCTCTTTGAAGAACACATACAATATCCCCCATCAACTGAAGGGCACAAAAAATGGGGATAAGAACAAGCTAGTGGGAAGTTAGGATCTGTTTGCAAATGTCATTACTGGCTCTGTCCCAAGCTGCTGATGAATAAATATCCTAGGTCCCAAAATCTCTGGTCTTATGTAAAAGTATAGATCTAGAGTCACAGCCAATTTTTGCAACCTAAACTCATTTCTAACCCTTCAGACACCAAATATAGACCTAAATCTGAATTCCTCCTGAAGTCAATGGAATTTTTATCTGAATAAGGAATGCGGGGTCTTACCTTTGTGGTCAATGTTTTGTGGTGATCTACAAGTCTCTCAAGTTGTTTAGCCCTACATGTTTGATACAATGTGTGATAGTCCCAAAAATGACAGGGCCCCAAAAAATTACTGATGAAGAAAACTTAAAATGATGCCAGTCCACAAGTATGGATAGCTCTGACTATAAGATCAGTTTTCTGATTCCTAATTTCTGATAAAAACAATCCTCATCAACACAACTGTGGAGACACCAAATTTGTGTCCAATCCAGGTAACTTGAGAACTAAAATATGTGACATTAAGGAGCATAGTGATGTATAAGGGACATGGTTATAATAGTAAAATAAAAGTAAGGTTTTTAATTTAATGGAGGGGGGGAAAAAACAAAGTTTACTGTTAAATGCACCTATCACCAAATGCACAGATAGTGGAATTCTGGCTCTGCTGAAGTCAATGAGAGTTTCACTGTTAACTCTAATGGGCCAAGAATTTCACCCATGGTTTCAGAAGTGGAGAAATCCCTGATGCTGCCTTTTTCAGTGCTGGATTAATTGGGTTGCAAAGATGGCAGGGAGCAAGGCCTTTCAAAGGCATAAATGACAGAGAAGTGTGAAAACAAAAGAGCCATTTTTTTCTGGAGCATGGCTTGTTTTACATTCTTCCCAGCCTCTTCGGCTAGGTCTACAGGTCTAGAAACATATGCCTGTGCAGCATTATCAGTTAGGAGTGTGATTTTTCTTGATTTTTTTATTTTATTTTTTACAGTGTTTCCATACCAGCCGATGCAGCTGTACTGACACATAAGTGCTTTTGCTGATATAATTAATTTCACTCAGAAAACCACCCACTTTAACCTACACCATATATAAAGTATACCTGCAAAAGCACATTTTTTGGCCAATATAAGCTCCATCTACACTTAGAGGGTTTGCTGACACAGCTATATCAGCAAACCTTTTCTAGTGTAAGCTTAGCCTTCCTGACTATTTTCCTTGCTCTGCTACCACAGGCATTGTGGACTGCTCCTAGAGAAGTATGCCCCTTTTGGGACATGTAAAAGCCATGCATTTGTGGCAGTACAGAGGACAGCATGTTACTTCTAGCAGCTAGCCTGTGGCCCAGAGATGCTGGCACACATGTGCTTTTCTTCTTTCCACATGCCATCTCCAATACCATCTTCTTACTCCTGATTCTTCCCATGCTGCCATTATCTGCACGGGGACGTTAGTTACATCAATTCCAACCCTTCCCATGTGAGATAAAACAAAGTTATTTCCCGACTAGATTCTGTCTTTTCGTCAACATGTCAACTGTTGTAGGTTATAATGTACTGGTAATTGTCAGCATACAAATCTGGTCTAGTTCTGCATAGTCAGATATGCTTCCTTACTTCCAAAGAAACAACTGTTACTTGAAATTGCTTCCAAAGCACGTTGCAAGTGAGGCTGAATAAATCAGCTAGCAAAATGCACAACTTTTCGAGGAAAAAAAGTTTATAAAATCCAGTCAGGATTTAATAAAAATGTCTCTGAGGTGCATAAATCATGTCCTTAATGGAGTATTCTTCAATTTCCAGTCCTGCATGGAGAATCTTAAAATGCTAACAGATGTAGGAAAGAAAAAGTAAAATCCTCCTCCCCCCAATCTCTTATATACACACACACACACACAGAAAAAACAACTACAGGCTCTGAAATATGAATACAACTTTTATATTTACCACTATAACGACTATTCACTTGAAAGTCCATCTCCCTTTAAATTGTTTCTGTGGCAACACATCTGGTACTTAACACTGGGTCAGAATGTTAACTGTCTTGGAAGAAGTGAACTTTGTTGTTGTTTGTTGTCTGTAAGAACGTGAAGCACAAATAGCCCTGCAGACGCATGCGATCGCATACGTGTACCCTCTTCTTCCGTGACAAGGACACAGAATATTTGCTATTGATTCCCAAGCTTAACTACAAACTGCAAGCCTGAAAGTGTTTCTGTGGTCTTCAAGAAAAGATAACCTTTGGTATTTGATTTTTAAACAAAATTAAGAATGTTTAGTTATCAACATTTCTGCTCAGTGTGTGAGAAATGCTCATGTTGTTTCACAGCTGAGCTCTGATCACAGATACGAGTCTTCCTGGATACTGGAGAAATTGATTATCCTTGGTCCTTATCATTTTCCAAGGCTAGTCTAAACATGGACTACCCTTACTACACTGCAGAATTGTCACCATTTCACAGATGAGAAACCTTGAAACACACAGCTTGGGCCAAAATTTTCAAAAGTGCCCATTAATTTGGGATGTGTCTATTTTTGGTTGCTTATCTTGAAACTTACAGGGCATGTTTTTCTGAGGTGCTGACGATCCACAGAACTCACTGACTTTAGCTGGAGTTGTGGGTATTGAGCACCACTAAAAACATTCCTTGTGTATTTCAGATTGAGGCACTGAAAATTCATGAACACTTTTAAAAGTTGCAGCCTGAGCAATTTATTCCAAGTCACACAGAGAGACCAGAACAAAACCAGGAGCAAAACGCAGTAGCCCTATCCCACCCTTTTACTTTAACCACAAGGCTACATTTCCTTGGCAGAGATATTTAGTCTAATCTTTTCCCTTCTTTTTCTACTGCTTGGTATTCTTAAGCAACCTCACTGTAAGTATGCTTACCAAATTTTTTTGCTCTGAGGTGTCACAAACAACTGCACCATAATACTGGAGCTGGCTCATAATGCAAGGACCAGAACAGAATCCATTTCTCTTCCTCTTAACTTGTTAGCTCAGTGTTGAGTAGTATACCATAGTGAAAACAGTGCCCATAACAGCACTTTAAGTTCCCCGTGAAACAGATTTTATTTTGAACCCACTTCTTGTCTTGTTCAATTTAAATGTACACTGATTATAGCATTTCCAGTATCAGTGATGAAGAAAACAAAAAAGATCACACAGTTCCCTCCATCACTAATGAAAAAACTCAATGACTGGATGAATATCATTTTTTCCCTAGAAATCATAGCTAAGACCTTCTGTCTTTGAAGACATACTGGTTTAAATATTGGCGTTTGGGGAGAATAAACTGGCAACAGAAATGGAAAAGTTAGAAAAAGAGGATAAAATTGGTATTCCAGAACTGGCTCTGTATGTCCCTCTTGTGCTGTTGGAGGCGCCGTCTTCAGATCAGAATTAAACTCCAGATCCTGAGCATGTGTTCAGTAAAGGTCTGGTTGATGCTTTTTTGCAAGAGTTGCTCTCTGTGTAACTTCAGGTTGTCATCAGCCAGTCATCATTCAAAAGACAGTACTGGGCAAACTACTGTTTGGATAATTACATTCTGCGTACTCATTTCCTCTTGGCCTTTTGGTTAAGAAAGTGTGAATATTAAACTAATATTACATAGCTTTTTATTGACAGACACATATCTCCCCTCCTTCCACCTGCCCCTCCTTTCCTCCACTCAAACTGCATAATTAACAACTCTCTTTTACTCCCCACACTTGCCTCCTTGCCCTATTCCACACAACGCTCTATTGCCTGGACCGCCCATCCTGCCTATGTGCTCCATACCTTCATCTACAGGACACACATTTCCACACTCTCCCCTCGAAGTAAACTGAATTCTTTTTACTGTGAAGCACCTACCTCGTTCTCTTTTGGGAGACTAGATTGTGCATTTGCAAAGGGATGAATTGCAGGGAGGGAAATTAGGTAGTATAATTGCACCTACCTGGATCCACTAGCCATTGGCTGCTTTAGACAGGGAAGGTTTGAGGAAACACAGAGGGCCTTAGCCTACTAAAAAGGAATCCTCTCCTCCCCCTACACTCCTCAGAGAAGCCCAGAATGCATCCCACTGTCTAGCCTCTGATTCCCAGGTGTTGGCCCTGTGTCTCCCATACAGAAATATTAGTGTTTTGTTTCTGCTACAAACTGATCCCAAGGCAGAGCACAGGACGGAGACCTGCTATCCCAGGTCAGTCCTAAACTCTAAATCCTAAACCAGTATCTTGTCTGGGTGCTTCATTCTGCAGAAGACCCCACCTTATATACCAGGCCAATTGTGCAATGTCATGTCATGTGCAGGGTGTGTCTTCAGTGACTCACTTCCTCACCCTTCAGGAAAACAGGAGGGATCTGACCTACCATTCAATAACATTGGGTCCACCCTGTCCTGGTTTGTATTGTGCAGCCTCATCTCTACACAGCAGCACACAGTGCATGGATCACTCACTCAGCGAAGTGAAGAGCCAAGAGAGCACAGCATGAGGAAGATGAACAGCATCACCAAGACTAGACAGGTGTGTAAGGCGTGCCCACATTCCATTAGTAACCAATGTCAAATGGCCTCTTTTAGGACACGTGTCACTGTGTTCAATATGAAATATCTCTCAAGGTGAACTACACGTAGTTTGTTACCCTTCTATAAAATCCTCCTTTCATTTCCATAATGCTCTCTGTAACGCATTACAAAAAATTAATTAAGTCTGATTAATAGGCTTGATAATTATCCCCATTTCGCAGATTGGGAAAGTGAGGCATGGAAGGATTAAAACTTGTTTACAGTGAAGCAGCTGCAGACCAACAATGGACCCCAAGAGTGCTGAATACCTTGTCCTGCACGCTGGCCACCAGGCTGTATTCTTTCCAACACAAAATACAAAACTCTATTTTTCCCAGTAATGCTGAGCTTTCTTAGCTGATGATGAATCGTTTCGAGGTGAACCAACTTACCCGAACAAACAAGGAGTCCTGCAGCACTTTTAAAGACTAACAAATTTATTTATCACATGAGCTTTCATGAGAGAAAACCCCACTTTATTCAAAGCATCTGACGAAGGGGGATTTTCTCCCACAAAAGTTCAAGTGATAAATAAATTAGTTAGTCTCGAAAAGGGCCACCAGACTCCCTGTTTGTTTTGCTTAACGAGACTAACAGGGCTACCCCTTTGAAACTTCTCAACTTACCTGAAACATTTTTTTGCAGAACGAACAAGGAGTCCTCTTTAAGGTGCTTTTAAAGACTAAAAACTTAATTTATCGTATGAGCTTTCATGGTAGAAAATCCCCCTTTGTCAGATTCTGGAAGACAGGGAACTTAACAACACGGCTACCCCTTTAGAACTTGTCATTTTTTGCAGAGACTCTGAACGTTGTCAGAGGCGAAACATAACTGGGCTGTGACCCAAAACTGGAAACTATATGAGCAAATAAAACAATCTCTCCAGCCCCAGGCACTCTGCAAGTGTCACGCTGATGCCACCAGCGCAAGCCATGACACATCCCAAATGCATCTCTTATGCAGTGGCACAACCGTGTCTGGTGCGCTGCCCTCTTTTTCCACCTGCCGCAGGCAGCCAGCCTCCCACCTCCTTCCCCATGTTGGGTCCCTCCTGTAGGTGCATTCAGGACTGTAACTATGACAGGGCGAATGGGGCTTTGCCCTGGGTGCAAATTTAAAAGGGCACCGCAGGGAAGTGACCGTCCCTGCTGCGGCCAGGGGGGCAGGGGCGATCGCTTCCCCTTGTCGTGGCCAGAGCCAGCAGTGGGGGTCCCTTCTCCCCACTGTGGCGGGGTCGGGACCCCTGTTGCTGGCTGTGGCTGTGGCAGGGAAGGGTCACACCCGCCCTCTCCACTGCTGTAGAGATGCACCCCGGCTGGGGCGCCTTTGGGGCTGCTTGCCCGGGGACCAGAACCCCTAGTCACAGCCCTGGGGGCATCTACCCCCTTCTGCAGGGCATCCGCACCTCTTCAAAGCATCTAACCAAGTGGGAGTTTCTCCCACCAAAGCTCATGCCACAACCAACTTTGCCAGTCTCTCCAAAGTGTCCCAGGGCTCCTTCTTTGTGCTGCTGAACCAGCCTGGCAGGGCTGCGCTGCCGGCGCTCTGCCCTGGGCACCCCTCGCCATGGCCCCGCAGCCCCGCCGGCTGCATGGGCTGTGCACCCCTGCGGGCCACGCGTCCCCCGCCGCCCGCGCCTCTCCTACCTGCCTGCAGCCGGCACGGACCGTCCCCGGGGCCGCCCGGATCCCCGCCGCCGCCGCCGCCTTATCGCGCCGGCCCGCCCGGCTCCCGCCCGCCTTCCAGGAAACCCCGGCCCGGCCCGCTCGCTGCCTCCCCCGCCCGGCAGCGGGGCTGGGAACGCGCGGCCCCGACCCCGGCTGATGGCAACCAGGCGGGCCCCGTCCCTGCTTCTCCCTCTGCTCCCCTCGCCGGCTCACCCCAGCCCCTGCCAGGCTGTCTTCGCCTCCCCGAAAGGGGCCGGAACCTGGCTCGCCCTTGGCTGCGCTTGGCTCTAACCCGGGTTTGGCCGGGTTCATCAGGGATTTCCCTACCCCCCCCCCGCACCCCCCTGAATTTTCCAACGCCTCCCAGTTGTCAGCTAGCAAGAGTGTTAGCCCAAAATAGGGGGCACCCCCGACATCCCCCTACACTGCCCCTGAACTTCCCTACACCCCCCAGTTGTCAGCTGGTAACAGTGTTATACCACATTGGGGAGCGCCCCCGACATCCCCCTACACTGCCCCTGAACTTCCCAACACCCCCCAGTTGTCAGCTAGTAACAATGTTATACCAAATTGGGGAGCGCCCCCGACATCCCCCTACACTGCCCCTGAACTTCCCTACACCCCCCAGTTGTCAGCTAGTAACAGTGTTATACCAAATTGGGGAGCGCCCCTACACCACCCCTGAATTTACCAACACCCCCCAGTTGTCAGTTAGTAACAATGTTATACCAAATTAGGGAGCACCCCAACACCCACCTACACCCCCCTCCAGTGCCCCTGAACTTCCCAACACCCCCTGAGTTATCAGCTAGTAACAGTGTTATACCAAATTGGGGAGCACCCCCTACATC
>ML682026.1:15673243-15687341 GCA_007922195.1 Podocnemis expansa
CCCCCCCCCCAGTTGTCAGCTGGTAATAGTGTTATGCAAAAGTAGAGAGCACCCCCAACTTCCTCTTATACCCTCTCTAATTTCAAGTCTTGGGTAGGGTTACCATATATCAAAGCATGGAAAGGAGGACAGGGAAGTATGAAAAGGAGGACATTGGAGGACACATGTAGAAAATGTAGCATTAATGTAATATTTTTCTGTTTTTAGGGTCCCTGGAATGCCTCCCCCTAAAAATAGGGTGTTCTGGGGCATTCCAGCATACTTTAACTCCTGCAAGTAAAAACCCGGACAAAATCATGTATTTTTAAAATGCCTGTCAGACAGAGGAGGTGAAAGTAAAAAGGAGGACATGTCCTCCTTTTGCCTGACATCTGGTAACCCTAGTTCTGGGGAGAATACTGGTTCAGCTGCACACAGGCACCCACTGCCTGGGACAGGCACCTTTCCTCCTACCGACAGGCCTGTTACATGCTTTTCTCTCTCCCTTGTCATGTCACCCTTTTAGGGTGGTCATTGAAACTCCCTGGGTGAGAGGCCTGCATTTACAAGCCACAAAACAAGCAGTGCCCCTGCTGCCCCCTCCTCCCCCAACACCCCAAAGCATTGCCACACAACACACCTCTTTCAGGCCTTCTACAGACATCAGATTTCCATCACAAACCAATAGTCACTTCCCAACATGAACCCAGGCCTTAGAACCACAGTTTTGCTTTCACCTTGGTTTTCTGCACCCTTTTCACAATGAGGCTAAGCAACACATCTCAGGCATTTGGGCCCCATTCTGTCAGGTGACTGACTGGCCTTCAAAGGGACCTGCGGGGTGCTCAGCAAATGCCGAGTTCGGGCCTGCTGAATTTCTTCAGTCATATTAGCAGACTCAGACCCATTCAGAACAAGCAGGATATGTCATACTGTACTGTCTCCTGTAGTTTAAAAATTTAAAAACAAAACAAAACAAAAAAAGAAAAAAAAACCTGCAAAGGAAGACTCTTAAAACACAAACCAGTAAAAAGAACCTAGTGGGGCAGGACTGTTTTGTTTTCTTACAAGCTCCCCTAGTGAACAGATTAATGTCCTCAGTCTTCATGGCAGAGATGTGTGTTTTCAGGAAGGAACTGAAAAAAATGTGTGTGGTGGGGTGCTTCGTGTGTATCGTTACCAGATACCAAAGCATGGAAAGGAGGCAGGAAAGTACGAAAAGGAGGACATTGGAGGACACATGGAGAAAATGTAGCATTAATGTAATATTCTTCTGGTTTTAGAGGGCCCTGGAACAGTTCCCCCTAAAAATAGGGTGTTCTGGCACATTCCAGCATATTTTAACCCCTGCAAGTAAAAAGCCAGACAAAATCATGCATTTTTTAAATGCTTGCTGGACAGAGGATGTGAAGTTAAAAAGGAAGACATGTCCTCCTTTTGCCTGACATCTGGCTACCCTATTCTTGTGAGGCTGTGTATGGAGGGCATTATGGACACAGGGAGCTGCATGAGAGAAGCCATGGAAATGAGAGGAGGAGGAGACAAAACAAGAAGGCAGGAGGGTCTGGTTGACCAAACTTTAAAACATAAGGATAGTATGAAACAGAATGGCGACAATAACTAGTGTTTCTTAGCATTTCCAGCAAGAAAATATTGATACGTGTGGGAAGTATGGAACTGTGAAAATTGCATATTACGTTAATAGTTGCTCTCTTGATGATCCCAGTGTGCTGATTTTAATAATCAGTTACACTCACCTCAAAATAATAAAACATACTAATCATCTTTAATGCCAAACTCTGCTTTCAAATATATGCATACAACCAAAGCAAATGCTGCTTTGGGATATGCACACAATAGTCCCCCAATACCCTCTGCAAAAAGGGCAGAATCTGGCCCTGCCAGAAGATTCTGTACATAAATCTCTGCACATCGACCCTATACAATCACTGTTTTTATCAGACTGAAATTTTCTCCTAAACATCAGACGTTGTTGATATTAACTTCATAGACCAGGGCCTCAGCTAATGTAAATGGCCGCAGCTCTTTTTCTTTCAATGCCCATTCACCTCAGCTGCAAATCTGGTCTGGTGAGTTCTCATTTCAATTAATTTCTTTATGGTTGTCTTCATTTGCTTTGTCTTCCTCTGGTATGTTTGTGTGAGTTGTTGGTTTTCATTATTTTTAACTGCATTCTGCTGTACTATTTGTATGGTTTTGTTCACATTTTGCTTTTCCACAATCTCTTTATAAAATGCATGGCTACAGATTTTCCAAATTGAATACTGATGTTCGGGGCAGCTAATTAGGTAGCTGTTTCAAAGTGAATTCTAAAATATAACAATTTACATACTCTGGAAAACAATGGATGCAAGCCTACAATTTATTGTTGCTGGCTGATTTTGCATCTTTTTGGAATTCACTTTAAAAAGCAACATATGTTTATTTTTCTCATGCACATGAGAAAAAGCAAATACTGCATCTTTGGCACTTGTATGATATTTGTAGTAAGAAAAGGAAAGTATTTAAATCCTGATATATCTCAAAATGTGTTTGTTAATGCAATACCAAATAGATGTTAATACTTTTCCGCCAAGGATCACAAACCACTTTACAAATATTAATTAGTTAGTTATCTGGAAAGGGATGAGTTGGAGGGAGCAGAGAGACGGTACGGTTTAGAGAGCTGTGACAATAGTTGAACTCCCATAAACCCCAGGTGTCTTAAAATGATGGGATTGTCTCATTCTTTTTGGTCATGTCTGAAATAGATATAGATCTACAGGGAGAGAAAAAGAGCATTTCTTATGGTTACAAAGTGGTTAGGAAATAGCAAAAGTTCTATTATTTCAGTATAAAATTAATATTTCCACATTTAAATTGACTTGCTTTAAGCCGGGTCTGATCTTTTGAGGTACATTTATAAAATACATTGAGAAATAATATCTTCACAGATCTGAACTGAAAATGTATTCTCAAAGCTTTTATGTAGCCTTTTAAAAATTCTTAGCTTCCTTACTGTATGATTTAAATAACAGGATAAATTATTAAACAAGCTTAGTTGTAAGATTAGTTACTGTACTATGAAACAACTGTTTTGTATAGACACAAGCTAATTCTCTCATTACCAAGTAAAATTATATTTAACTTCAGTCATAATAACTACCCACATAATCAAATATGTTTAACATTCATTCTGAATATATTACTTGTATGATGATTTCATCCTAGCAAATCTATTTTAAAATACCACATGCACTAGTAATGTGCATATTGCCCTCTCCTGGATACTTTTTGAATTCCCTGTACAATTTAACATAATACATTACTGGAGGCTGAGAGGGACAATGTTTTAGTAACATTAAACAGACCTGCCAAATTTAATCTGAAGGGAGACTCCTTGTTTTGTATTAATTTAAAGAGAGTTTAAAAGTATATCCCTCTTATGCAGAGGGATTTTTCTTTGTGTTTGCAGTGAGACATTACAAATCTCAGAGCTATAGTTCATACGAGACATTACATTCCATCCTTAATCTTGTGTGAAAGCTCATATATCACACAGGCACTGTAATACCTTTGGCACAGAAGGTTGTATTAAGGATACAGGGCCAGATGCTGAACTCAACTACATTGGTGCAAATCCAGAGGATTTCCAGTGAGTAATATGCTGGCCTTATCTTAATAACTCACTGTTGACTTCTGAAGAGTTATTCTCACTGTTACTGAGCTCAGAATCTGGCGAATCACATTTAATCAGAAGGCAAGATGTATGGAGGCAGAACTCCAGATGATATGTTATCATTTTTATAATTATTTCTAAAGCACCCACAGTGCTCAAAGGTAGGTTTTTCAAAAGTACCCACATGAAATAGGAGCTACGTCTCATGACTTTCAATTGAATTTGGGCTTTTGAATTACTTTCAAAGATAGGATTTAACCATCTCAATTATTTGGGTTTTGCAAAGCTGAGCAGTACAACACCTAAGTTATTTCACTTGGTCACTGAGGCCCAGACTCATTGGGCTATTTAAGCTCCTAACTTCCACCAATTTCAGTGGAAATTTGGAGGCTATGTATTGTGATTTAATACAGAATTTTGCATGCAAAAAAATGTCAGGATCATACCCTTTTACCATGAATGTTTAGCCTTGTGATTTTTCTTCTTTCAGTGTTTCTTTACAGTATTGGGCTGAAAGTTAGATCTCCCAGCTTTGTTTTGGCTTGCATACACCTGCGTTTACCAGCAAACACTGTAGGTTTGTTGGCAGGTCGCTTAGTAAAGAAGAAAAGGAGTTGACATTCTAAAAATGTGATAACTTTTGTTTGAAGGGCAGTTGTATTTATCTGTTTTGTTATGATATGATAATCAAATTTTCAGAGAAGGTTAAACTTTGGACCCCTCAGCCTTGCCCCTTTAATGTTAACTTGAAAAGAGCCAAAGACTTTTGAGAGACGCAGCTTCCTCAATGTAATCAAAATGTAATGGAACCATGATTTTTCTTAATACTTATATTAACGGATCCTTGAGGCCAAAAAATGTCAGTGGAAGTTTATGAAGCATTTGCAGATTAAAACACTATGCTACGATTTTTCCTTCTGAGCCAAATAGTGGAGCAGTGAATACATATTTCCATGCCAGCAAGCTGTGTATCCCTTGGAACCAGTACTGAGTATAATGTCTATGGTAGCTCATAATATTGTATCTATTTTGGCAGCAGCCATGTCACCTTGGGTTGTGATACTATTAAAATACACATGCTGTGTTGGGGCAGTACTTGGATAGACCTTCAATGAGTAACAGAGGCTCCACCTGCTCTGCCAGGGGGAGTGTACTTTGCAGCTCCTGAAAACACACCCATGGTAACAATTTCCAATGGGGTATCCATGTTAGTTCTCTGTACAGCAAAAACGAGAGTCCTGTGGCACCTTAAAGACTAACAGGTTTCTTTGGGCATAAGCTTCTGTGGGCTCCAACTCACTTCATCAGATGCATGAAGTGGAAACTACCATTGATATATATCTCACACACACACATATGTGTGCATGCGCCAGGATGGAGGAAGAAAAACGTTAGCAAAGTCAGTTCAGTTAAGGTAGAGGAGGCCCATTCACACCAGTTGATTAGAAGGTGAGAATGTGTGAACAGGAACAATTACTTTTTGTAATGTGCTAACCATTCCAAGTCCCTATTCAGACCATGGTAGTTTTAATATTTAGCTCACTAAAAATAGGAATGAGGATCCAGTCTAAGCAAGTACACCAGGGGGTCAGGTTGGGCATTTGCAGTCCGTGATGCTGCATCCCCATTGCTATTTTCTGCAAGCTAAGTAGATCAAAGCCTGAGAGTTGCAAGAAGTGTTGCTGAGTTGGTAGCTAATAATCTTTCCTCTGAATTAATGCTGTTTTATATCTCAGAACAGGTGAACAAGACACTTTTGGAGTTAACATGATTATTATGTGTATAGAGCTAACCATGAACAAGTGCTTTCCAGATGGACACACAAAGTCCCTAAAATTTACTATGGAGATTTCGGTTTAAAATTGTCTTTAGAAATGAGACAAAATCGAAGTTTTGACCCACAACCAGACTATACTGGCATGTCTATTGATGGAGCTGCAGCAATGGGAAATTTTAAGAGAAAAAATCTTGTCTACACTCACCCTTATGCCAGCAAAACTTGTGTCACTTGTGGGGGGTGGTTTTTTCACATCCCTGAGTGGCAACAAAAGTTTGCCAGCATAAGGGTGAGTGTAAAAAAGGCATTGTACAGACTGAGCCTTAACCTTTCTGTGTCCAAAATCTTCCACCTGTAAAATTGGGATAATAATACACATCCATACATGAGGATTAGGTAATTAATGTTTGGTAAGTACTCTGAAAATGGACAGGGTTAAATGATATCTGCTGTTTCCTTCCAGCCAATTTGGAAAGAAAGAGGTAATAAATGGTGACTCTGTAAACATAGCTGGAAGAGCATACACACTTTGTTCAGTAAATTACTTTACCTTCTAAACAAATCCAGAGTCATTTAATGCAAAGGAGGAGGTTCACAGTAGAAAAAAAAAATTTAAAAGGCCAGATTGGATTACTTTGCTGCTGTAAATCAGGGCCATGGCCTAGTTTTGGGCTGAAAATGAAGGTGCATCCCAGGGCCCTAACTATGCCAGGTCAACCAGGGCAAAGTCCTGGGCGCCAAATTGTAGAGGGCACATTTGCGGTGCCCCGCTGGGGGGACTTAGTTGGCAGGGAAGCTAGCCAGGAGGCCAGTGGGGAAAGTACCCTGCCGGGGGACTTTGCTGGCCAGTAGGGAAGGTGCCCTTCTGAGGAAGCTGCCTGGCTTGGGGGCTCCTGGTGGCAGCAGGGTCCATATCTGGCTCCCTGCCAACAGCAGGGGCTGGATTGAGGCCCAGGTGGTGGGAAGGGAGCATCTGGGGCTGCTTTCCCTGGGTGCCAATTTCTAGTTCTGGCCCCGAATCATCCAATAATAAGCACAAATAGTGTAGTGGCTAGTGCTGCTTTTTAATATGCAGAAGGTCCTAGGTTCAAGCCCCAGGGGTTTGGGCTCAATGAGGTCTCTTCTGACCCTATGATTTGATTCGATTGTATTCAAAAGCCTGTATTTTAGCCAACGGCAGCTTCTGCCCAAGAATAATCACAGAAGCATGTTTCAGACCCACTACTGCCAGGCCACTCAATGTAACCATGTGTATCACATCTGTCCCATGGGCCAATGGTTTTCAAGCCATGGGTTGGGACCCAGTACTGGGTCGCAGACCCTCAGGCACTGGGTTGTGGCACCCTCTGCAGCCACTGCCAAAAGACTGGAATGCATTGCTCATAGTTATAATCATTGGGTCACAAGCATAAATGATTTTTTTTTTTTCAACTGGGTCCCGAGGAAAAAAAGTTTGACAACCACTGCCTTAGGTCCCACAGAACAGCTGTTCTCAGTTCCAGCTGCTGGGTTTTCTGACAGATACATATGTGCTAGAATTTGACTTGGTCCCCAATCCTGCAAACAGTTCATGTCTTTAACTTTAACTCAGTGTGACTGTTCATGTGATCACACTTAAGCATGTGTGCAAATATTTGCAAAATCAAGTTAATAAATCATAGAGCATCATAAACAGCTATTTATCTACTAGCTGGCATTAACTTTTCACTTAAAAAATAGACAAAATCAATGCTATAAAAAAATCACCTTACTGGCAAATTGACGTATTTTCTTGCAGAAAATAACACCTATATAAAACATAATAAATCACCGAATAAATCATAGCTAATCAATTAATCCTTACAACATTCAAAGTGGGTAGATAAATATTGGTTACCCTCATGTTATAGTGAGGACAGCTAAAGCAAAGAGGATAAATGATTTCCAAAGCAGGATTAGTATTCTTATGTCCCAATCCCCTGGTCACTCCTCCAAACCAGTGGTTCCCAGCCTTTCCTCTGCAATGGCACACCCTAATACTTTTAATTATTTTGAGGCACACCACCATATAGTCTTCAAATGAACTAATGAATATTCATGAGCCAATCCACAAGTCTGAGTAGTTTTTCAAAAAATTCCATGGCACATCTGCTGAGGCCTGAGGCACACTGGTTGGGAAACACTGCTCCAATCTGTGCCACCTTTCCACATGTGAGGTAATAGGGGTTCTTAAGAAAAGTAGACTTGATTAGATAAGGGCAATGTCTGCTTACTTAACCAAACTATAATTTGAAATATATCCTCTCTGGATCCATACATTTCTTTGTCTAGTATCAGTAGATTTTTATAAACAAGTTGGTAAACTCCGTTTATAAGAATTTTAAAGATACATTTGTTAAGTTTTCCCAGTTATCTATAGAACTATAGAAAAACACTGTAAAAACCTATTTGGGAGAGAAGTAGTGATCCTGAGCTGGTGGAGAAGGGCAATTTATGGCTATAGCACATAAAAGTTGGACTGCTTTCAGCGTAGAGACATAGATATAGCTGTACAACCCTCAAGGGTGGACAGAATTATACTGCTGTAAAGATGCTTATATCCGTACAAAAAGGGCAATAAGATATTCTAGCAGAGGTCTTCAGAGTCCTCTAACTGAATCCCTACTATGACTTGTATGGTATAACTATTTTGTTTAAAAAAAAAAATCACATTCCCTATCTGAAATAATAAATACAAAACCCAGGTTGGTCTTTCAGATTTTGCAGTTCTGATGAAGGAAAAGCCTTCCATGACAGCTGAGACTACACGATTGGAACTTTAACTTTTAACTTTGATGGAGAATTGTTTGGATCTGATTTAATCCTGTTCCATAGGAAATAACTTGCTGTTTGCTTTAACATCCTTATGTTTCGTACATAACCTAAACCATGAAATAATTGCAGTTAATTGACAGGCTTTGCTCAGGACAAACCCAGTGATGGTAAATTATTATTTAGATATTACTGTAGGTGTGCCTGATACTTTACAAGTATAATCCTGGCCTGAAAGTATTTTCAATCTAATATGCTGCATATGGAAGCATATATCATGGAATCCCTACCATGGATAGCATCAGGAATGCTAAGAAAGGAATTATGGGTATTTACTGGAGTATGGTATTTACTTCAACAAAAAAACCCTTCAAAAACAGACTTCAGTGTGAAACTGCAGAGCTGGAACTGATTTGCAAGCTTGACATAATCAGATTGGGTCTGAACAGGGACTTGGAATCATTAGCACATTACAAAAAAGTAATTGACCCTGTTCACACATTCTCTTCCTTCAATCAACTGGTGTGAATAGGCCCCACCTGCCCTCTGAACTAACTGTGCTAACACTTGCCCTCTTGCATCCTGTCATGTGTATATACACCTCTCAACTGTAGTTCCTACTTCATGCATCTGATGAAGTCGGCTGGAGCCCATGAAAGCTTTGGCCTGAAGAAATCTGTTAGTCCTTAACATGCCACAGGACTCTTGTTGTTTTTACTGGACTATGTGTGGACCTTTAGCTAGTGTTGTACATTTTTCACATTCACGAACATGAAATATTAAAGAAAATGTACTTGCTGTGCTATGTGTGCAAGAGAGAAGTAGACATAGTGAATAACTGCATTGCATTTTTGGAAGGGAGAAGCACCAGTAACAAGAAGGGTGAACAGGTGATGTGTCAAATAAAACCTGTTAAAGCACACCAAACACAATGGTTTGCAAACTTATGATCTTTTTTTGAAAAGGAAGTTAATCTATATTATGACTTTCCTACCACCATCTTTCTCTTTTCTATATAACTCCCTACAATGCTTTTCTCCATTTAACAGCTAATATTGAACAAAATTCCCACTAGTTTTAGCGGATTCATGATTAAACCAAACCTGTCTACTCCACTGGCCCCATTGTGATCTGACCCTGCAATGAAGAGTAAATGAAGTGTAACAACAGTGCCAGCCCTGATCTGCACTACAACACTTTGTTGTCAACAATACCTAAATAACTAGTGATAAATAATTTGTCATAGGCCAGGTCTATATGGCTAATGTTTGATGTTATCGTCATTTCACTTAAGGATGTGATTATCTGATGACTTTTCTATTCCTGCAGAAGCCCTAGTGTAGATGATGATGTACCAGCATAAAAGCCTAGCTTATAAGTGTGATTAGAATCCAGATCTATATATGATTTTTATATAGTGCCAATCACAATAGTAACTAAGCATTGAGCATATGAACCAAACCTCCAGTTGCCCCTTCCATTTCAATTATTTTTTATCCCTCAGTGCAACCTTTCAACTATTGGGTGTGTGAATAATATACTATGTATATAAAAAGTAGGAACTCCTGGGATGATGTAAATACCTGATGATACTGGAGTTCTTATCTTGATGGTTAAATGTGGGTGAGAGGGAGCTAATTTCCACTCTGAAAAAATAATCAACCTTTTCTTCCAGCTCTAAGATTGGTGGAAACTGAACATTCCTTTCTTTGGGGGCAGTGAATAGTTTGAGTAAGTCTGAATCACAGATTTTATGGAATTTATGACTAAAATAGCTACGTAATCTTGTGCCTGGCATGGAAGGAAGTCCTGTCCCCTCTCACCTTTATCTGAAATCAAACTGTTCATCACGTTCCTTGTTCCTTCCTTGCACAACATCAGCTCATTGTGATGCAAGCTAGCTAGTGATTAATACCTTTTTATGAGGTTGGTTTCAGTGAGTGACTTGAGATTAAATCACCTTGTCTGTCTCAGAAAGCATGAGGCCACACCCCACTGTGTGGAACTTCAACAACTCCAGGAATGCAAAAGAAGAAGAATCCAAGTTCTTAAAAGAAACCTAATAAACATGTAGCAATCATGTCAGGTGCATGGTGGTTTCAAGTGATGGGAGCTTTCTGGAGGCCTTTTCACATCAGAAGAAAGTGGATTCAATTGCTCTGCAAACCTTGGCAAAGACTGTTCTGTGCTGTCATGTCCATTCTCTTCTGCATCTTCCCATGGTCTGGCAGAGCTAAGCAAGTTGTTTGCAGAAGATGGCAGGCCTGGAAAAATAGGAAAAGCAACTGCCTTTCTAGTGTTTTGGTAATAATAAAATACTAGAATTAGAGAGCTGGTGCCACTCTTGCTCACACTACTGTAATTCCGCTGGCTTCTATCTACATCAGCATGAGAGAAGAAGATTAGGATAAGAGAAGAAGATGAGGATAAGAACTATCATGGCATCTAACCAAGTTCCAAAGGGGTAACCGTGTTAGTCTAGTTCAGCAAAAGAAGCAAGGAGTCCTGTGGTGCTTAAAGACTAACAAATTTAAAAAATAAAAATAAATTTGTTGGTCTTTAAGTGCCACAGGACTCCTTGCTTCTTTTTCGTGTCATGTAAGCATTCCCTTTTGCCAGCACAAAGAAAACAGAGAGGAGACATGACATGAAATGTGAAGTGGAAGTCCATTGTTTTGCAAGCAAATGCTCAACACTGACCAATATTTTCAGTATGTATCAACACTTGTCTGGATGAGCTGAACCAGAGTGAGAGAAGCAGTTTCTTTACCTTTGGTAGGGTTGGATGTAAATCTACCTACGGAAAACTACGTTGTCTTAACTAAGGGTGTGGTTTTTTGGGGCACTGAATTAGTTTATTTAGTTTACTAAATAAATGAAACTATTTAGGGTTTTTTTTGTTTTTTTTTTACTGATTTAGTTGCTGCAATTTTGTGTGTGGGTGCTCTTTTATTGGTTTAAGCCTGATTTAAATATAAATATAAACCAGGAGTAAACCACAGTGAGCACACTTATAGGGGGCGTTCCAGTTATTGAGATATTACTGATTTTAATGGAATTACCCAGTTTAATATTGCTAGATATGGTGATATCTCTAAAATTGAATTAACTTTATAAATGTGCCCAGTGTGTTGCATCGGTTTAACTAAATAATTTTACACTGATTTAAATCAAACTAGTGCAACTTCTGTGGATATACACAGCTAAAAAATTTGCATGATCCTGAGATGTCTGACAGATGGCATATAGATCTAGTCCCCTGTACTCATGGCAGAAATAGATATTATCCAGACCATCCCTGACAGGTGTTTGTCTAACCTGCTCTTTTAAATCTCCAGTGACGGAAATTCCACAACCTCTATGGCAACTTATCCCAGTGCTTAACTACCCTGACAATTAGGAATTTTTTCCTAGCGTCCAACCCTAAGGCATCTTTGCTTCAATTTAAGGCCTTCTTGTTTGAGCCTCAGAAGTTAAAGAGAACAATTTACCTCCTTCCTTCTTTTAACAACCTTTTATGTTCTTGAAAACTGACCAGTCTATAAGTTGCCTCCTTTTCCGGTTCTGGCAGTGACAGAGTAGAGTGGGTTGGTCCATAAGTGGCAAGTATATAAATCTGTTCTATAATAATTATAATATAATCTCATTTGTCAGGGCTTCAGCCAGTTGCCTGCAGAAAATAAGAAGGATTTTTTTCCTCCCAAAGTATAATCATACTCTGGGAGGAAAATTCAGAGATTGGTATAACTTGGGACAAGATACTCGTTTGAGTGGACCAGTGATCAGAGGTGGTCTCAGGAATTGTGTTTTAGATGCCTGGTTGTTGTTCACATGGATGAGGCCTAAACGATCCTAAGATCTGGGGTTGGGAAGAAAAGGAGTTAACCCCAGGTCAAATTGGGAGGAACCTCCTTCCTCTAAATTCTACAGAAAACTACAGGCAAGAAGGCCTTTGTAGTTAAAACCAGTTCTCTTGTTCAGTGAGATTTAAACATTACTATTAAAAGTAATGTTATAAAATTATCAAATACAGAGTTTTTGAACAGAAGAGTTTCTGCATATCTGGGGATAATGCATCCATTGTCCAAAAGATACAAAGCTTGGTTTGGAAACCATAGAATGCAAAGTGTACAAAATTGGCATTAGCCCAAATTAATGGTTATTAGTTTAGTGATATAGTTAAGATATGAGCATTTAAACATTTAAGTATATCATTGATAAAAAAGAAGTACTGAGGTTGGTTAGTGGAAAGCAAGTATGATGATGAATGTTGATTGCCCCTCATTGAATGGTAAGTTCAGGGTGTTTAGTCCTTTTAGCAAATATGATCCATAAAACAAAGGTCTTTCTGCATTGCTTTTTCAGTATACTCTGGCTCATTCCTCTCGGTATCGTCTATGCCCAGTAATGTGTTCCATGTAGATGTCTATGGGCCACATGACAGTGCCAGATACTATGAGACACCACATCAGCCAAGCTTAACACCAACCGATTTCACATGCCCATGTCACTTGCTCATTGCAGAGGTCCCACATGCCCAGGGCACCAACGATTAACGTGTGCATTTGAACCTTGTAGTGCCCTTTGCTATCAAGGTGTTGGTGAGGGGAAGGGTGCATATTTCTTTTCCTTTCAAGCTCTTGAAGTGGGAGGCTGAGCTCCTGTTCTCATGGTGATCTGCCCTTCATCTTTGGTGATGATGACAGCTAGTCACAGGTGACTGTCCATTCCAGCAACAGTGAAATTCACCTCCACCTTCCCCACAGGTGACAAGATGGCTCTGACCAGACAATCCTGAACAACACTGTGGTGCAGCTGCTTGGCTCTGGAGTGGGGCTTGCAGTTACAAAGGTCATGAGGCATCATCTCGTTGGAGTAGCTGATTCCCTGGATGTCCCAGGACGTAGTACCTCCTGCATTGCTCTTCTGATTTGTGGATGGCTTCACTCAGTGGGGCATCATTGAACTGGGTCCAGTAGATGAACCTCCAGTCAGCGAATCGAATGAAACCTCGCCTAGGGAGGAAGTGGTTACTGCATCCCACTTGCTTGTCACCACAAAGGCCCTATCCTGGTCAGGCTTCCGCTTGAGGTTTTCCACATACTGTGCTTGGATGACATCCTACAGCGCCCTTTCCAGAACACTCCTGACTATTGTGGTAACACTTGTTGTTTTGGTGCTTTACCACATCCAGTGTCAGTCAATGGACTTGTCCAGGAATCACATGGTGCTGGGGATGCAGCTCCAAAGTGAAGTGAATTTGCAGCCATCCTGTCCAAACTCACCAGCGAGGGAGCTGCTCAGATATGTGGCAACATTTTGGTTGGAAGGGGTTCTGGCGATCCACTTCTTAACATCATACACAGCGCTTGCCATCATGTTCTTACCATGATGTCAGGGCACATCAGAAGGCAGACCGTGTAGGTGGTCACCACAGCATCACACAGGTCACCCATGCAAGGGACATTGGGGCCCTCTTCTTGTGCATGGTGTACGCCAGCTCATTACTGGCCCTAGGGGAAGAAACATCCATTTCAGTCTGTTTGAATAAAGAAAACAGCTACTACAATCCCCCTTATTCCCTCAAACTGACAGTCTCACAGCACCAATAGAGGTATTCTGTCCCTAGGTGGTGCACATAATGCCAGCATCATGGATATACTTGACAATCCCCATTGCCCGTGATTCCACCATGGGTGAGGCACTGCTGAACTCCGAATCCCAGAATTGTGGGGATGAGCCCTTCTTTAATCCAAGTACTGGGTGGTGTGGTGTGCCCCACAGTCCCATTGCTGGGGGTTACTGTGTCTTGTGTAATCCCAGTCATGGGTGGTGTAAAGTGCCCCACAGCCCCATCATTGGGGGTTACTGTG
>ML682026.1:15688436-15993626 GCA_007922195.1 Podocnemis expansa
ACCCCAGTGGGGGAGGGGCTGCACTGTGAGGGGGCAGTGGGGGAGGGTTGGAGTGTGAGGGTAGGGGGGCCCAGTGGGGGAGGGGTGGGTCTGTGAGGGGAAGTGGGGAGGTGAGCCCCAGTGGGGGAGGGGCTGGACTGTGAGGGTCATGGGGAGGGGTCGGTCTCTGAGGGGGTGTGGGAGCCAGTGGCGGGGGGGCTTAAGCCATGAGGGCCTCGGTGGTCCCTCCTGTGAGTTGTCTGGTGGGAATTGGGGCTGGTTGCGTGCTGGGGGTACCAGGGTGTGAGGGGAAGTGGGGAGAGCGACTGACTCCTCTGCAGAAGACAGTCCCCTGGGGCATGGGGAGTCACTGCTGGAAGATCCGGGTTGCCTGAGGGCAGAGGAGTCTCTTGCTGTTTTCGGGTAATCTAGGGATGTTCCTGTAGTGCAGGGGTCTCAGACTCATGGCCTGCAGTGATGTTGTCATTATGGGCATTTGCAATATTGTTGTATGGAAAGGTTTCAGTGGTGCGGCCCTTGGGCAAACATACTGGTTCTCGTGAGGCCCTCATGGTGATTTGAGTTTGAGACCTCTGCTGTACTGAGACTTATGAGCAAGGTGAAGGTGATGTGTGTTGTGTCACAGTCTTGTGCTGACTCTCAAGTATCACTCACTGTGGGCTTGATAGTGGTACTAATTAACCTTCAGAGTGTCTGACAAAGTGGGATTTTCTCCCGGGAAAGCTCATGCAAAAAATAAATTTTAGTCTTGATGTGCTGCAGGACTCATTTGTTTGTTTTGCTGAACTAGACTAACAGGGTTACCCCCTTTGTATCGGATTAATACTAGACATTGGCCCTTCAGCCTGATGCTTCCTCTCAGCACAGTCACCTTGTCAGATCACACTTCACATCTTTTCCTCTGTTCCCGACAGCCTTATGGAAGATTATCCACTGTGAATGTTGATGTTCTTTAGCAACAGTTACAGCATGACTTTACTGTTTGAGCACAGTGCTGTCCCTCACATTACTGCCCTGAAGTGTAAAACAGGACTGAGAAGGTTGCCCCCTGAAATTGAACATAGACCAATAAAATATATAGGAAAACAAATGTATGGGAGAATGACTGGGGGTGGGAGGGGGGGAAGGGCTTTTCAAAAAACTCAGCCTAGCTGGCATGAGTTGAAACACACCATTTCCGTGCCCTTATGTCATTGTAGAGGAAGCTGTAAGCTTTTTAGTAAGGGGGACTATCTTTTTTGCTAGGGTGTTTTGTACAGACTGGCATGGCTGGGGCTTCCTGGTGCTACTGCAGATTCAGCATGTCATTTTCTGGGTTTGGGGCCAGAGAGAGAGATACTTAGGGCAACATTTATCAAATGTTATAGATTTGAAAAATAAAAAACCCTGGAAAATTTTGTTACTATGAACATTTGCTGTTGTATATCCTGAAATAAGGGTGATTAAATATCACTCTTCGGGATGTACATTAATTGCTGCATAAGTTATGGGGATATTTCCCCCTTTAATACAGCATTGTACAACAGCCAGTGCACTGAGATTCCTCTCCTTCTAGAGGCTGGGAGTACCGGTCCAATCTGGTAAGACAAAATTTGTGTAAAACTACTTTGTGTCCTAGACATGTGGTATGTATGTCTGCATTGTTTCAGATAATTGCCGCAAAGAAGTTATGAAGTGATGCGGGGGGAGGGATTCTACAGCACAAGATCAGTCTGCATTAGTCTGTCCTCTAACAGCGTATGCTGAAAATCAGTATTTTTTCTCAAAACATTGTAACTACCAATATAGATTGGACCATTTCCTAAGCACAGAGAAGGAACTTATGCTGCACCTATCGTATATGAAATGGTGATACTCTATCTTTGTTGATGTTTTTGAAGTGCTTCAGTTCTTCGATAAGTGCTTTCTTCCCTCTGAAATCATAGTATCTCCTTTTTTGAATAATCCACCATAACCTTCCTGTCTTGTTTTGCATAATGCAACCTATCTCTTTAAAAGAATAAACTGCCATATAAATGTTTAACGTACAGTTGCAAAAATTGTATTGTTTTGGAATGTATGAAAGAACGTAAACTATAATGAAATTAGAATTTATTTTGAAATGGAAACAGCAAGTACTTTGATAACAAAGTGGCCCATATTTTTCCACATTTTGAGACTGTCATTTGCATGATTTCAGTAACGGCATGGGCATGCAGTCACAATTAATATGCATGTAATGAAAATATGCAGTTATTTCTGAAAAACTGGCCCTTTGTCTTCTATCAGATTGTAATTTCTGATAGTCCTTTTTAGCTCATGGGAAATTTCATTTAATGCCTGTCACATTAAATAATAGCGCTACAGAAAAATTAGTAAGTAATGTACAAACAGGAGCAAAAATGTGGGGAAATTCTCTAGAAGTTGCAAATTTCAAATTCTAGAGGAAACAGTTAATGGGAACAGAGGAGAGATTCTTATACTGATGTCATAGTGAAGCACACTGCTCTTGACTGAAGGGAGTTCCTCCTGAAGGCTTTATTTACTTAGTTATACGCAGGTGTGACTGAAATCAGACTGAGTCATTCATTCTACTTCATTGTTAGCTAATGTTAGTGTAGTATCTATAGAACAGGGATATTTGCTGTGAATTCCTTTATTTAAGAGCTTTAAGGGTGGGAGCAGTGTTGGTGTTCAGAAGAATTTTCAATTTGTTGTGCTTATTGTTTGGCTTATTGTCCTAATGAAAAAATGATAGTGTCTTTGTCTCCAGTGGGTTTTTACAGGCCCCCAAGTGAATGCAAGTAAAGCTTTTAATTATATTATTTTGAAAATGTCGGATACTTAGTGGGATCTGACAGTAGCAAAGGCCCCATTTCCTATGTGGTACATTAGATTGAACCTATACAAAATGAGCACGAGAAATACGCGGTACTGCTTCTAAGCCTTGTCTCATTCACTTAATCAGTAATACTATGTTTGTGCAATTTTTATCATTAAATTTATGCTACACCAAATCTTAAATATTCTAAGCCTTGCTTTGCTAAATGACTTCATTGTAGAAGTTGCTGGAAACTTCTGAATGCCATCTCATTCTAATATCCATTTTAAAGGACTTTTATTTTGATCTATTTGATATCTTTCTAACAATTTGAAATATCAGTTTGGACTCCTCCATTTTAATTTTGAAAAATTCACTTCCATCTCATGTTCATTTCAGATTAGCAATAGAGTGTGCCAAAATATTACCATCAGTCAACTGGCATGATGATAGCTGGTGTCGATGACTTTTATACTTACAAATTGTGGGCCCACCCATACTGTGCAAAACCAGGCTAGTTTTATTGCTAGCTTATTCTCCCTTGAATCTTCCTGAATCTACCTGCCTTTTGTAAACGTAAAACATATTAGCTATCTCATTTTCAAAACACACCTTTCTCCTGTTGATGACTTTTGGTAGTCTAAGCCCCTGAAACCTTTCATTCTCTTACCAGATCTGAGCAGTGCTTAGCGCCATGGGGGTAATTTGCTGGTTTTGGTCTTTACTTACTGTTGTAATACAAATAATAGGATGGAGAAAGAGGGTGAAGTTTGGGGAACTGAATAATGAAACAGGACTAGAGCAAAGTGCATTACAGAACTGTTAAAGTGCATCAGCTGGATCCACTCAGCAAGTTAGAGCACAGCAGACTAATACAAGGTACATTCACTTCCCAGCTTGCCACTAACTAGATGTTCATGAAGATCAGCTGTCTTTCTGAGTCGTCTGTACTAACATTTCTACTATCAGTAGAGCTGAACTGGTGATGGAATAAAAAACTGAATCTTGCTAGTGCAAATAGGCTTTCAATGTTGTTGAGGAATGGGGTTGTATCCCCCTTTGCTTTCCCTTGTTATGTAAGCATAGAAGTGATTTAAATAGGGAGGGAGGAAATATGAATTCTCATTCTCAACAATGTATGAAAGTAATTAGCAGCATCCTTGCACCCCACCCCACTATCTGCCACTGTGTCCAAAACCATAATCATTAACTTTATGGTTCTGTTTTCGTAATCATATAGGTAATGTTGATATCTTGGTGTCCTCTGATTTTAGCATTACCCTTTTAAGATGAATGGGGAAATTCATACCTTCTGAGAGACCTGTTTGAGGGCTGCAGCAGACTCCAGCACAATCACTGCATAGTCATGTTTGGTTCATACTGTTGAGTTTCTTCTCAATCATGTTGATGAAGTAATATGTGGTTGACTTTTATGTGATAGTATTGGGTCCTGATGGTAGCAAAATCTTTGAAATCAGCCAAAAATATCATGGATTAAGATGGTACAAAACCTTTTTTTAGTACAATAGACAGCAAAATAATGTGATTTTTTTTCACTTCTGTAATGGCTTTGAAATTTAAGTTTTGTCTTCAAGTTCATAAGTTTAAGAAACATGAGCTGCAGTATCTAACATTTTTGTTACTGATTCTGATGCATAGATAAAGGTAACCTTGTCACTTAAATCTTTAGAACTTTTTGGCTATACATTACATATCATATGTTTGTAAACTTTTTTACATGGGTGATCAGTGTAGCATTCAAGTTACTCTGTTGTCCTGGTTGACATTGTCATTTCTGTCTTACTAAAATCAGATGTCTTTATTGTAGTTTGGAGCTGAATTTCGACGGTTTTCTCTGGAAAGATCTAAACCTGGAAAATTTGAGGAGTTCTATGGATTGTTGCAGCATGTGCACAAGATACCCAATGTTGAAGTTTTAGTTGGGTACACAGATATTCATGGAGATCTGCTGCCTATCAACAATGACGACAATTATCATAAAGCAGTTTCCACAGCCAATCCTTTGCTTAGGATTTTCATTCAAAGAAAAGGTAAGATCACTGATTTTGGGTACTGTTAGTGTCTGTAACGTACAAAGCACTGTTAGTGCACACTGTTACACATTTTGCTCCAAGCTAATTTTCTTGTTTTTTTTTTTGTTTGTTTGTTTTTTAAAAAAAAACCCAATTAGCTATTATCCTTTTTCTCTATGCTAATATGTACTGATCTCTGCTGGGAATCCCAACTGCCCTTTGCATCAAGCTGTTTAGAAATCACATTCTGTGCCATTGTCGCAGGGTTGGAGGTTTCCTTACATCATGCATCTCTACTACTAAACTGCTTCTTTTTTCTTTTCACATGTGAATGCTTGTAATGCTGATTTAGCCCTATTGTGCCCCACCAAAAATCCACTCCTGACTTGAGTAGAAATGCTGCTTCCTTACGAAAGCTTCCTTTTTGAATGTGTTCTATTTTTAGTGTACTCAAATTGGATGGAAACATCAAAGCTGAATCAGTATTCCCAGTGAATGCCTTTTTGTAATGTTTGGAAAAGAAATGCAAACACCAAATATTTTCATATATTGTTTATAGGTGGTAGTTCATGTCTACTTTTGTTTTCCATGAAAGCTTAAAGGTCTTGTGCATTCTTCATACCCTGATTGGACAGTATGACATTACTGAAATATAAATTTGGTTTGAACAGATATCTTGTTTAATGGGGATCAGTGTAGGCTAAGATTACTCTCATTATCTGTTGCTTATTAGCAAAATTTAAAATACAAGTGTTCAGTGTGACATTTATTTAACCTATAATGATTCAGATGCAGTGACCATTTATTTCTTATTCAGAATGGAAATTTGTCTTTTCCCAAACCTTTCTTTCAGCAGTAGGTGTACTTTTCAGGCTCAGGTTTTGGATTTATCCTTAAACTCCATCTCTCGAGTGCTGTTTGTGATGGAGGAGAATTGAATGTTATGATATCAGAGTTGTTCATCTCAGTAGCATGTTTACTGTTAATAGCAGTAAACTGAAAAGTCTACTTCTGTGATTCTAGTTAATTTCCGTGGACTTGCAGGCAGTGTCATGATCATTTGTTAGCAAGGTTCCTTCTTCAGCAGCAGAACATTCTAAACACAGGATTTCTTTGATCTTGCACAAAACAAAGTTCTTATCACGCCAGTCTAGTTGCCTATATGGTTGAAATTCAAATAGAAGAGTATTTATAATTTGTTGCATGTCAGAGAAAACTTTTGCTATCTCCAGTAATCATTTGCTACAGATCAGTAAAACAGATGTGTTCCCAGTGCAAATATAAACATTCATGAATCTTCTTCCAAAAGAAAAAACTCTTCAGAAAAATTTTTACCTGAATTTCCTCTTTCTCAATAGAAGGCTTAATAGAACTTGTCTTTTGTTGTCAGCCACCACGTAGCCTGTAAAATGTATATTTTTGTATTTTGGTGTTCATGGAGGAGGCTAGAGACTGTTTCAGTCCTGAAATGGCATGGAGATGGAATAGATGGCCTAATAGTTTTTTTTTATCTGTAAATTCTGTGATTCTATTTAAGCTCTTTCAGTAGCCATATGATGAGAGCAGATAAGCCACTTTGTCAGGTTGGGATTATTGAAGTTTTATTTTAACACCATATGTTTTCATTACTACAGTTGTACATGTAACTCTTAGTACACATGTGAAAATTAATTCTTAACAGAATATGACTGAGGTGTAGATTATTTTGTCTGGGACAAGGCTTCTCAGTTCTAGGTAGTGACCAGTTTCCGTTTTTAAAGTCACTCTCATAAGTGACCACAGTAAATGATGTAGCAAGCAACAGTTGCCTTTGCTGTTTTTTTCCCCCCACTCCCATTTGATACCACATTTACTGCTCTGTGACTTCATGTCTGAGCTGCAGAAGACTAAGAAATAGAGTTCAAAAGTTGTTGCCAAACCTGGGTTTCAAAGTCAGTCTGACAGCCAGTACATACATTTATATTCTAGCAGGGTGGTTAATTTGAAAAAGATTGCGCTGAAGGATGATATAAACCTAAAATGACAATAAAAAAGAGAAAATGGGATTAGGTAGTGTGAAACCTCACAGTTAACTGATTTCCTTGCCAGGGTGTTTTCTGTAGAACTCTGTTGAAATTGAAATAATCTGAGCCTGTTTTATTTCTTCAGTCAGCCCTTTGTGTGTGTGTGTGTGTGTGTGTGTGTGTGTGAAGTTTAATAACTCAAATCTAGTTTAATGATGCTGAAAATTACTCAAATTCATGAAGCATAGCTTCTCATTTGTTTTGTTGCTCAATTAGGTGTAATTATATTATCTCCTGCTTGATTGCATAACTTTTGTCTGCACTTCAGTGAAAGTGAAAATAAAATATGACTGAAGAAATATACACCATTAACCAGACTGTTTCAGTTGGCCACACCTGAAACTAGAATTAATTGAGGGGACAGATGATACAAATTATGCTTCTGCACTGCCATCGCCTTTTGGGTCTTATCTTCTTATGTTACGTGGGTTGAATAACAGATTTTTCCAGTAGGGAAATATATACTGAATATAATTTAAGTGTTTTGCCTGCATAAGAGCTAGTGTGGAAGAGACCTGAGAAGAGCAGAACTGATTAGAATCCTGGGTACTGTAGTTAGAAGTATGGGTGATATATCCAGATCCCCATAATAAAATACCAAAGATTTTGTCTTCACTAGCAAAATAGGTATCCTGGCTACATGTTAGAAGACATGAGGTTAAGTTCAAGTGAAGGCAAAGCAACTTGTAGTTTTTAATACATATTGTCAGTTTGAGGTAAATTGTGCTCCTGCTAGTGTTTACCTCAGCCTGTGAACAGATGAAAACTAGTTACTGCCTTGTCTCCACTAGAATTTTATGATGTTAGGTAATGTGATCAAGAGAGCACATTTTCTTCTGGTATGGACACACCTTAGCAGGATGAGTTGTTAATGTAATAGAACTCTTTAGTTACCTATGGTAGTGCTAGAATAAAAGCTGAATTTCCCCACAGATGACTTATTGTATAGGTTAAACATAACAATAACAGTTAGGTTAAGAAAGAGTAGCTCATTCCTATCTGCAATATGCAGTTTCTTTCAGGCATTGTTGGTGTCTTGGAAAGGGTGAAAAGACTGATCTAATGTGGCTTTAATTCAGTCAAGATGTATGAGAGCCCCTGTCTTCAAGAGAAACCTGATCTGGGCTAAAACTGTGAAACAAATCTGAAGGCTAGCTGGGCATATCTTTTGCCCTCTTTCACAAATACAAGAACGTTGAGTACTCAATGAAAGAAAAGATATAGGGAAATCGAGGGTTTTTTTTAAAATAGCGCTTAAAAATTGACCTGTGGAACTCACTGTCTCAAAATATTAAAGCACCAGAGTGTAAGTTTTAGATGTCTAAAGGTGGGGAGAGACTTATGGAATCAATTCTTCTCTGCTAATGCAAGCTTGCTCAACACAGCATTTTTTATTGCATTTGTTTCATACAGTATAGGGCTTCTTTCCCCCCCCCCCCCCGCCGTGCAGATGATTATGCCATAGCATAATAAAGTAGTCCATAGTTACACTGGATATAAGTTTACAAGTGTAATCCATCTTCATGCTTCAGGACATAGACTAATAGGCAGCTAATGTCATGAACAAATTACCTCACAACAAAGCCTCACTGTATGATACTAATCACTTCCATTATGTAACCTGCTGCAAGTGTAATATTCTTTACTTCAACTAAATGCTTCCCTGCAGATGTAGATGCAAGCTTGCTGAGAGATGTGAGGACAGACCAAAAGCTTGTGCAATAAGTTTTGTAGTCTTTAAGTGCCTCAGGAATCCTTGTTTGTTTTACTGAACTAGACTAACACGGCCGCCCCTTTGGAACTTGGCAGCAATTCTAATGTTCACCATTGCTTTTTGAGGATTGTTTTGGTCACTGGAGTTTGAAGAAAAGTTATCAAATTGTTTCCGGTATCACATTAGTCAGCTATGGAATTCATTTTGGTCCTGGTTGATAACTTGTGGAATGAAAGAAGAGTTGGGTTTTAAACACTTCCTTTCTTTGAGGAGTGTCTGAAGAAGTTTCCCCATGCTTTTAGTGTTTCGACACCTGACCTTTTCTTAAAATCCCGGTAAGAGACGTTGAACACAGCATAATTATTGTAACATCTGTAAGTGCTTTCCCAGTTCAGTTTTGAAATACTTAATCAATATTCAGGTCTCTTTTTTCCCAATGTCAGTTCATAAATGTTAAATACGAGTGTTAGATTCATTGTGACTGACTTTAAAAACAAACAAACAAAACACTTTATTCCAGTATTATGGTACTCTTTCAAAATGTTTTCAGATGGTTCTGGTTATCTTTGCAAGCTTCATGCGGGGAGGATAACTTTACCAGTACATTCCTTTGGAAGCATATCAGAAGGACTGGCAACAAATCATACAATTTCAGGTGTGGAAGAATATTGGTTTGAAAATGAGTTTCAACACTTGTACTGTTCAACAAAATAAATGTACATTTCTCTCTCTCTCTCTCTCACACACAATTGAGATAACCAGTGAGTTTGGAACATTTAAACCAGGAAGTTTTTATACCATATGGACATTTACCTTTACATATTGGTTATTAACACCTTGTCCTTTGGCACTATGCCGAAATATTTTCAACTGTAACTATAAACTGATTAGCTAGATGTCAGAACAACAGAGTCTTTGTACTCAAGGATATTGCTTTAGAAAAATTTGCTCAGGAATGGAGGAGAGGTTAAACAGAGTCATGCTGCCTGGTAAGAGTTACAGAGATTAATTTTCTTCAAGCTTTCTGTACTTCTCAGTGAAATTATGTAACTTCATACGTTTTCTGCCTTAATTTTTTTTGATGATTTAGTATCTTTAGACTACATCCAAAACTAATTACTATCCCAAAAAAGTCAGCTTATGTAGTGTGTTGATCTGGACTTTTTTCATAGTGCATCATTGAGCTTGAGGAAATGGATTTTTAAAAGATAAAGCTCCAGTTCAGTAACAGGGATTTCTGCAATAGTCACACTTACTGTATTTTGGAGAGGAAGGTGGGAAAATTGATCAGTTTGGTTTGGTTTTGTAGGGCAGGGAAGTCTTGAAATTCAAATCTTTTCTAACAGGCATTTTCCAAGATCTTAATTTTCACATACAAAAACCCAGTCTTGCATTTTCAGGGATGTGTTCAAATGAAGGTATCTTTTGTGGTATTCCTTAAACTCGTTTTTGCATCTGGAGTTCAAAAAAACCCGGCTTTTGTAACTGGGGTATTGGTTCTTATGCTGACTTTGAAAGTCTGATGGGGGACCGGGGGAAATATCTTACTTCTGCTAAACACTATGTTCACACCCCCTTATTATCAACGTATTTACAGATCTTAAAACAATATTGCATATATACAATTTGCATGAAAGTTGCAGTTTAAATATAAAGTCAGAAATGCTAAACTTACTTAGCTTGGTAGTGCATGATTTCCATTTAACATGGAAAGAATGAAGAAAGGGCTGCGCACTGCAGATGGGATATGTTGCTGGAAAAATTGTAACTCTTGCATTTTCAATTTAACTTAGACTGTATATTGTGAATGTCACAATACCTGGTTCCTAAATTTTATCTTCCCCTCTGTTTTCAGTGGCAGGGGTTGGGGGAGGGAGAGGAGAGCAACCCAAAGTCCACAATCAACCAGTAAGTAAAGGCTAAGTAATAAAATTCTCAACCCATCTATTTTCACACCTAACAGCACCCAGAAAGCCAAAGGCTATCTGATGCCTGTTAGTACTGAGGCCAGGCTCTGTTTGATAGTTGTGTGTACTGTTTTCACACCTGAAGCTTTTTAAAGTTAGTTTTTTCTTGATAAGTCTCAAGAACAAAGTACATTATTTCTATAGTTTGAACTTTAAAACAGCTCATCATAAATGGCACAGATATTCCTCCAGAGAAAGGGACTGAAATAGTTTTCAAAAGATTTTTGGAAAATGATGAGCATTGGAAAACAGTTGTAACTGAAATAGTTTTACTCCCAACCATATTTCTGATCAGTGCTAATAAATAGGTGATTCCCCCAACACTTTCTATTAAATTAAAATACCAAGTTACAACTGTTTTCAGGGTAAAAGCTACCAGAGTATTATAAAGGAAAAATGAGCAATGGAGTGGGAAGTACCTAAAATGAGTACTTTAGGATATGTATTTATCTTTCTTACTATCAGCAGCAGGTCATATTTTATCATTAATAAGAAATCAAGCTAAAATACAGAGTGCATGAGCAGCTTACCAACTTTTCCTTCTTTGAGAATCAGTTTAAACTGAGTGTGCTGCAGAAAATAGGATAAATATCTTGAAAGCTAAAGTCTGTTTAGATTTGAGAGGAGGAACCAAACAACCTAAATCCTGACAGATTTACACAGTGCTTTCAGGTTTCAAAGGTGTACTCGTGATTTTCTTCCATGAAAGCTCATGCGATAAATAAACTTATTAGTCACTAAAAGTGCCACAGGGCTCCTTGTTCACAGTACATTCAGTGACTTCAGAAAATTCCCTGCTAATTGATCTCTGTAGTCTATAGCAAAAGTGAGTTAAATCTGCTAACACAGTGTATTGCATACCCAGCAGTGAACTTGTGAAGGAAGGGTGGTGGTGTTACTCTGCAAGGATGTACTAGAGTGGGAGAGGAATTTGTGGGGAGATGTATACTGCCTTTCTGTGTTTGGCATGGGTTGTGTAATCTTAAAACTCGACTTGTAAAATCTCAGATACTTAGACAATTTTGAAATCTAACAGTAAACCCAATAAATATTTCTACATCATTTTACAAGGCCTATTCTACTTAAACAATGAGTGAGAGGCAGCAAGTTAAAAGATCCCATGATTAAAACAAAATAACCCGTGTCCCAGCCAGCTAACATTCTTTCTCAATAAAACAAGTTCTAATGTTCAAGGCCTATTGTTTATACTACAATAATTTCTCCCTTCACCTACAGTAACTGTGCTGCTATCACTTAAATCATTTTGTTTTCTTGTATGAGCAGTACATGTATAAAGCCAGGCTCCTCCGATACCTGGTCTGTGCTGCTTGAAAAACTTGGCAAATATACAGTCAGATTTCCAGATAAAATAGCTCAGCCATTACAACTTGTCCAAATGCAGAACACACTCAACATGATTAACACTCTAACGTTTTAGCTTAAACTTGGAGCTGTTTGATGTATCAGGATTGTGAAAACTACTTTTCATTTCCCTGATGATCGGTCTTTAATAAAATCTTTTTTAAAGAAAAATGCTGCTCATCAGCTGAATATCAGCTTGTAAACTTTGAGCATAAAGTTAAACTGAATTAAAATGGGACTTAAGTTAGAGGAGTTAAATTCTCTGAACTGTTTCGAGAACTTCAAGTTTGTGTTTTTCAGTTTAAATTTCACATTTCAGCAATATGTAGTAATTCCTTATGCTGCTTTGTAGTGCTCTTGTTTGGATTAGAGACAAATCTAGCACTTCTCCAGGTCCTTTTTCTGAATGTTTTGGTTTTAATGGTCCCAATTCATGTAAAAGAATCAGATAAAAGCATGTAGTCAGTTTAAATGCTTACAAACTTATGGTTTACCAAATATGCAGGATGAATAAAAATTGATTTAAAAAAACTGAATTTTTTAAATTTTTAAAAAAATGAAATAGAATTTAATACAATACGTAAGGCCTAAACTACTTGAAATATTTTAAAACGTAAAAAACAAATATGTTGTATCCATGACCCTCTGTTGAAACCTTTGGGTGAGTTAGTCTGCTTTTATATAAAGAAAGATGTTTTCCTATTAAAAAAAAATTATTCTAACTTTTGAGGTTGAGCTATGTAAATATTGCTTGTTTTGATAAGAGGAGTTTAGGAATCCAAAACATTTAAAGGTGTCATGTTTAATTAAAAAAAAAATCCCAAACATGTATACTGTTTTGTGTTTTACATTCCCGTTACCATACTAATAGTTTGAGAATCATGAGCAAAAGTTAATTATCTAGTACAGTGGTTCCCAAAATTTTTCAGGCTGGGGACCCCTTTTTAACAACCCCTCCCCCCCAATTATGTAAACTGGCCCACGCGGGCAGACTCTGGCCTGCGTCACTCTGGTGGTGCCACTGCGGCGACCAACGAGCAGCGCTCCCGCCACCATGGCCTATGCCACTGGGGAGCTGAGCCACAGCAGCCATGGCCCCCTGCCCTTGCCCCTGCAGGGGAGCTGCCACAGCCCCATCCGCCTGCCAGGATCTGGCCACGGGAGGAGAAAGGAAGGCCTGGCAGGGAGCATCGGGGCTGTAGCTGGGTTCTGGCTCCGGCAGGGAGAGACTCTGCGGACCCCCTACAACATGTCTGCAGACCCCTGGGGGTCCCTGGACCACAGGTTGCGAACAACTTATCTAGTAAATTAGTATTAGAAGATTGTTAATATATTACTTAAGTATACAATTAATTGGAATATGAAAATATTAAATTATTGCTTAATTAAATGTATATACTGATAGCATGCCTTCCTAGGTAGCAAAAGCAGGTATCAAATTTCGTGTAAATCAACAGGTTGTCAAGGTTACATTAACCAATGAGTTTGTTTTTTAAGAAAATAAGGAAGATGCAGGGAAGTGTAAGTTATGGGAACAGGTCGCACTGTAACAGCAAAAATGTTCCCGGTGTTTGTATCTTTACAGCTGTTTTGATTTGCTGTTACAGTGCGACCTGTTCCCATGACTTACACTTCTCTGCATTTATTTCCTCCCATTCTGTAAGTTCCCCTATCTTCAAAACATCTGATGAAGTGGGATTTTCTCCCATGAAAGCACATGCAGAAAATTTTGTTGGTTTTTTAATGCCACAGGACTTCTTGTTTGTTTTTTAGCTTGTTTGGGTGGTGGTTGTGTTAGACTGGTTGTTTGAGGAACCATTGAGTCCTGCTGGGACTTGTACCTTGAGGCTGTGCTTCAGGACTTGTCTAGAACAGGAGTTCCCAGCCTTTTCAAGGCTGGGGATCACTTTCTAAATTAAAAGTTTAGTAGACCCCAGGAAGGCACCTCCAGAATGTGGCCCGTGCCAGTGCAGAACGTGGCCTATGCTGCTCTCCTGCCCTGGAACGGGGGCCCTGGATAGGGTGAGAAAGCCGTTGCTGCGGTGGCCCCTGCTCCCTGGCAGGCGCAGTGCAGCAGCCATGGTCCCCCCCCCGTCTTCTCCAACTCCCCTACTTCACCACTTCCCACCCATACCTGGCTGTTGGAGGTCCTGTCACCTGGCTGTCCCCCAGGCTACTCTCCCTTGGCGGGAGTTTTAAAAACTGCCTGCCTGGGGTAAGCTCCCTTGTGGCCGGAAGCATGGGTCTCCCTGGCAACCAGAGACCCAGGCAGCTTCCAGTCCTAGCTCCCAGCTTGTCCGCGGATCCTTTGGAGTCACTCTGTGTTCCCCAAGAGGTCAGCAGACCACGGGTTGGGAACCACTGATCTAGAAAACTGATAACCAACAATTCCCAGTTTGATTGAGGGGTATGAAGACCACTCAATTGATCAGGAAGTTAATTCCATCTCCTCAACAGGAGTAGTTTGAGTTAAAGGGAGGGTATGTCCCTTTGCCTCAGGGCACTGGGATCCCCCTGCCCCTGGAAGTTGAAGGGAGGTACATAAGTTAAGTAACTTGCATATTTCCCTTTCACTGCTGCTGAAGATGGTGGGAAGTGTAGACACAGCCTCAGCCTCTGGGCTTCTAGCTCTGCATTGCTTGTGAGAAGACATTCCCACAGAGTGAAAGAAACAAGGACTCCTGTGGCACTTAAAGACTAACAGATTTATCACTTGAGCTTTTGTGGGAGAAAATTCCTCTTCATCTGACTAACACGGCTGCCCCTTTGGAACTTGCCACAGAGTGAAGCCCATGATAAATGTCGGGGGTAGAGGTTTGTAACCCAGAAGACAAGAGCCATTTTTAAAAATTCCTTCAGCCACCAAGTAGTTAGAGTGCCACAGGGGTGTTGCCTGCTAATTAAGAAACCGAATAACAACAGAGATGCTTGTTGATTGTTAATAACAAAAGAGACATTTGCTGATGCAAACAACTTACATATTTATTTTAACAATAGATGGTGTGTTTTAATAAGTTTGCTTTTTAAAACATACAGCTTTTAGATCTTTACTGAAAACTAATTGGCTGACACATTGCAGAATGAAGGCTTTGTTGAAGTAAATCATCAATTAGAAGTTACTTTTAGTTAACATTTAGCAGTAAAAGTGAGCTCTAATTCTTGGGGGGGGGACAGGGGAGAAGAGAGGAAGAACAGGCTTCAGTACTGGAAAAAATACAAACTGTCATGGACCTACACACACAGTGATCATTTCATTTTAGTTTTGTCAATGTAAGTCTCACTTTAGTATTCAGTGTTATATACACTGATATTCAAAGAAATTTGAGGGCCCTCTCAAACAAAGTAATTAAAATATATTACTTATTAGATATAAAGAGGTCTTTGGGTACACAGAGAACTGAAACAAAGCATTTGACAGTAACTCCAGTGTCCTGTCTCTGCCTTGGCCCGGAAGCAGATGTACAAGAGAAAGATGTCAGCAATGCATCAGGACACAGATGTGGGGTAATCTCCTCAAACAATCTCCAATAAGTACAAATTGGATTGGTCCTTCAAGCATGGAGGTTGGTTATCCATCCCCTCTTTATCAAATTCTTTTAGCATCAACTATAACCCCTTTCTGTATGCTTGTTACCCATAAGTGTCCAATTTCATTAGAATCTTTCCCAAAAATTCTATCACTATATTGAAATATTTGAGTCATAATGTTCACTAAGTATTTTCTTTTATACAGCTTCCCTTTAAAAAACGCAACAGAACAAAACAAACAACCTGTGTTCAGCCAACACTCCTGTTTTTCCCCCTCTTAGGTCACTTTCAGTTTTCTCCACCATAACTCTTCTTCCCTAACATGAGCTGAGTACACCACTAGAGCCAAGAGAAACCTTACAGTGAAGGAGCACATGGCCCTAGGCATATTTTTAATAATAGTACAAAGATAATAGTAATTTAAGACTATGAATAAAAGTAAGCCTGAGAAATGAAATTACCAAGCTTCATTAGAAGAATATTCATACTTTTCCACAATGGTTCTGTGATAGCCTTACTCAAAATTTATAGACTTCTTCAAGGTAGAGCACTGCTTTCTGTGCTTTTCAATTCTAAAGAATTAAAGGTTTTGGCAACCAGAATAGCATTTAAAAATCCTCCCCAAAACAAACAGGGCACTAGCACTTGCAACTAATAGTGTGGATTTTTTTTTGTTCTGTTGTGGTTTTTTTTGTTTTTAAATCTAAAGTTAATTTAAAAGAGTAAGTGGTACAAAGTCATAGAAAATTAATCAAAGCAATTTAACCAACTGCTTTTCTTCATTACCAGCATAATGGAGTATCTGGGGACCTTCCCTCCATCCAGGAGCCCCCCTGGCTCCCACTCTTACTTACCATATTGCAGGGCTGCGAGAAGAGGTTATTTACAGACACATCAGCAACACTTTCATCACCTGCTGCACCCTGGGTCTGTTTGCACTGGGCTTACCTCCAGGCTCCCAGAGCTCCCTCTCTGTGCAGCGAGGGTTTAGCTTGCACCCCTCCACCTCAGTCTCGAACACACACAGCTGGCTCTTGGCAGGCTCTCCCTATTTACATGTGCACCCAAGCCCAGCCCCTTCTCCAGCCATGTCAAGCTACTGAGCCCCTCCCCTGCTCACCACAGTACTTACCTGTATGTAAGCAGGGGAATCTTCAGCTGCGAGCTGCCTCCAGCCCTGGCTGCTCCAAACATCTGAGTGAGATTTAAATGCAGTGGTTCCCAACATTTTTCTCTGCTGTGACACACCTTGCTACCTTTAATTAATTTGAGGCACACCACCGTATAGTTTCCAAATGAACTCATGAATATTCATGAGCCAATCCAGGGCTCTTTGAGTAGTTTTTCAAAAAATTTTGTGGCACACCTGCTCAGACCTGATGGCACACCTGTGTGATGTGGCACACTGGTTGGGAAACACTGTTTAAATGGCTGCAAGCTTTCAGCTAGGGAGCCACAAAGCAGCTGCTAAAGAGCCAAAAATGGCTCACTGAGCCTGCATTGCTAATGCTGGGCCTGGGTTGGGGGGTGAGGGGGGAGCTTATCATTCCAGCAAGTATCGGATCTGTAAGTTCTTCAAGCCGAGAACTCTTGGATATCTGACTGAAGGCATTGCTTATGGAAATGGCTTTAAGACCAGCATCAGAGATGGTGCGGTCTGCTTCGGTGTTGAGTTCAGGATTTCCTCATCCTCAAAACAAAAGGGGGCCCATGGCCAGTTCTGGACCTCTGCCATTCTAAACAAGAATCTAAAGAGACTAAAGTTGCGTATGATCTCCCTTGCCCATAGCCCATCCCTTGGTCCTGGGGACTGATGCCACTCTTGACTTAAAGGACACATTTTCATATTTCAGTCTGGGCCAGCCACAGGTGATTCATGTGCTTTGCTGTGGTAGCTTTTCATTTGCAATTCACAGCCCTGCCATTAGGCCTTGCCCAAGCCCTGCAGCACCCTCGAGTTTTTACCAAATGCATGTCAGTAGTAGCAGCCTACTTGAGACACAGAAGGGTCCAGATCTTCCTGTAATTAGATGACTGGCTAGACAAGGAAAGTCCTGGGGTCCTATTCAAGGCAATGTGTGTCTTGCACGCTCCACTTGCAAGTACCTAGACCAGTGTTTCCCAACTGGTGTGCCATCAGGTCTGAGCAGGTGTGCCACACATTTTTTTGAAAAACTACTCAGAGCTCTGGATTGGCTCATTGGTTCATGAATATTCATGAGTTCATTTGGAAACTCTATGGTGGTGTGCCTCAAATTAATTGAAGGTAGCAAGGTGTGCCATGGCAGAGAAAATGGTGGGAGCCACTGGCCTAGACTATTAATAAACACAGGGAAGTTCACCTTAGAGCCAATCCAAAGAGTAGAATTGAGCCTCCCCCCAGTAGTAGTAGTACAGGTGCTGATTGACAGTACAGTGGTCATGTACTAAATCAGTCATCAGAGAGGGGCCCATAATTTGACCTTCTGCAAAGAAACAGTTTGCCTGTGGGAGCTAGCAATGAAGTGCAGTTCTTTGTGGTTTTCACCTCCCAGGAGGGAGGTTCATGAGGTGGATCATTTCAGCAGATGTTTTTTGCCACAGCACAGTTGGTTGCTGCACGTGCAGGTGGCTCATAAGACCTTCTACAGTGGGGTTATCCCCTGTGGGTCTCTTTGTGATCCAGTGGAACAAAAGTGTCCACAGTAGTGCTTCCTCTACAGACTCTGAGAGGCTTCTCTGTCCAGTGTCTGTCTTTTCAGGGACCATGATGTATGCCTTTCTGCCATACCCTGAAGATCAAGAGGGACAAGGTGACCACCATTCTGATCACTTCATTGTGGCCAAACCACGACTGGCACAGCATGTTGTGCGACCTTTTGATGGCCCCACACTCAGAACTATTGAGGAGATGCGATCTCCTGTCCCAGGACCACAGTTGGCTGCTCCACCCATGCCTGGACTCCCTGCATCTGATGGTGTGGAGACTCCATGGCTGAGTGCTGAGGAGCAGGCCTGTTTGACACAGGTTCAACACTGGGTGGCAGAAAGCTGTTGACGCAGGTCACGAATCAGGTGAACTGCAAATGCTTTACTTGTTGGACCTGGGCCCAGGGAGTACTTCCAGCCTCCTCACTGGGACAAGTGATCCTGGAATATCTAGTCTACCTCAAGTTCCGGGGTTTAGTCCTGGCCTCTCTAAATGTCCATCTGGTGGCCATGTTGGCCTTCTACCAACCCTTGAGAGGTACATTAGTCTTCATGACCAATGGGTTCCAGATGCCTGAAGGGGGTTGAGGTGAGCTACCTGCAGGTTCATGACCAGCTGCCTACTTGGGATCATAACCTAGTCCTTGCCAGACTAACAGGGCCCCCTTTTGAGCCCTATATGTCTGTTAATTCTCTCAAGGAAGGTGTCCTTCTTAGTGACCATTACCTTGGCTAGGAAGTTCTTTGGGATCAGGGCACTGGCGCAGAGTCTCCCTGCACAATCTTTTATAAAGGCAAGGTTCAACTGAGGCTGTACCTATCGGCTTACCTGCCCCTAAGTTTTCTGCATTCCATTATAATCAAGCTGCATTTCTTCCCATCTTTTTTCAAAACCATACACAATGAAGGAGGCTTGGACATGGTGCATGCGTGATGTCCAAAGAGTCCTGACCTCTTATATCGAATGCACAAGACCATTCCAGCTTTGTGTCAATTGTAGACTGCATAAAGGGCCTGCCAGTACGCACTTACCAGATCTCTTTATGGATCAGAGCCTGCTACGAGCAAGAGAAGGTGTTCTTGCCTCATTTCAATTTCAAAAGGGATAGCTGTGTTAGTCTAGTCCAGTAAAAAAACAAAAAGGAGTTGTGTGGCACTTTAAGATTAACAGATTTATTTGTTGCATGAGCTTTCATGGGAGAAGATCCCACTTCCTCAGATGCGAATCTGAGGAAGTGGGATCTTCTCCCATGAAAGCTCATGCAAAAAATAAATCTGTTAGTCTTAAAGTGCCACACAACTCCTTGTTGTTCTTGCCTCAGTCAATAACAGCACACTCAACCAGAGCCCTAGACCTGTCTGTGGCCTTCCTTGCTCAGGTGCCAGTACACGAGATCTGTGGAATTGCCACCTGGTTGCAGGTTCACACTTTCACATCCCACTACTGCGTCGTTCGGCATGTGGCGGATGACGCAAGCTTGGGGAGGGCAGTGATCTAGACGCTTTTCCACCTTGAGACTAGGACTTTTGAATGAGTGTTTGGGAATGGACTTGAGCAAGCACTTGAAGAAAGGTTACTTACCAGTAATTGCTGTTCTTTGAGATGTGTTGCTTATGTCCATTACATACCCACCCAGCATCCCCACTTCTGAAGTTAGCAGAAAGAAGGGAGGGAAGGATAGTAGGAGTACTGTGGCGTGAATGCGGGGCTGGAGAGGGCACCAGTGCTGGCTCTATACGGTCTACTAAGAGCAAAAAAGTTCTGGTGACTGCACGGTGGTGCGTGCACACCTACATAGGAATGAAAATGGACAGCACATCTCAACAAATACATTACTGGTAAGTAACCTTTGTTTTCCACTTGGTGACTTAAATCATTTAGAGTTTTTTGCATCAGTCATCTAATCATTGATTTGTAGAAAATATGATAGTGTGCTTCCTACCAATAATAAATTTAGATGGCAGCAAACATTTCCTGTCTTGGAGGCCTCCTGTGGAAGATCTTGCATTTCCTGCCATGGAAGGTAGTCATTTTAGTTCCTGGCTCAGGAAAGAGGTCAGCCTTGTTGCTCTATCTTTTTTCCTTATTTGTCACCATGATACAAACAAGGAGTCCTGTGGGACTCATAAAGAGTAGCAGATTTATTTTTCGCATAAGCTTTCGTGGGAGAAAATCCCACTTTGTCAGATGTTTCGAAGATGAGTGAACTTACAGAATGGAGTGAAAATAAATGCAAGGGGGTGATTTGCTGTTACTGTATGACCTGATCCTATGTTTTACACTCCCTTGCATTTATTTTCATTCCATTCTGTAAGTTCACCCATTTTCAAAGCATCTGACAAAGTGGGATTTTCTCCCATGAAAGCTTACGGGAAAAATAAATGTTAGTTTTAAAGTGCCACACGACTCCTTGTTTTTTGTTTTGTTTTTCACACTATAACAGCAAATCAAAATAGTTAAGATCCAAACACTGGGAACGGTATACAGAGGAAGATGAGGTCAAATCACCTGTTGTAATGTGAGGGGGGAAAAAAACAATGTCCCAATTAAGACCTGAAGCAGTGCAACCAAATTTACAAATGAATTTGATTTCCCTAGCTTGTCTTTGAAGTCTTGATTTAGTATTCATTTTTGTGAGCTCATGCTATAAATAAATTTGTTAGTCTTTACAAGTGCCACAGGGCTCCTTGTTTGTTTTTTGTTGAACTGAACTAAACTAACATGGCTACCCCTTTGGATCTTGGCACCAAGATAGTGTTATTTAGAACATGCCCAGTGTCCTCCCTGAGATCCTGTCAGTTTTGTATGCCCTGGTCTCTTAATATAATAAGGACATTTCTGTTCAAGAAAACTGGCAACTTGTGGCCCTAAATAAGGATTGGAAGCACCTAGTTTGTAATAGCTGAAAGACTCGGAGCATGCCAGTTTTTCTAGATGGTGATGAAGGCTCATGCTCCTGAATGATCTTTGTCCAAAAGGATAAGTGAAACTAATTATTGCATTTTTTTGATAACACATTCATAGTGATTACTTAAGACCATAATTTTCAAAACTTCAGGACCTCAATTCAGGGATGTAGCCAGCCCCTACTTTCTGGCTGGGCCTCTGGTTCTCCAGGGTGGGCCTGGTCAGTTCTGCTTTCACTCAGGTAACCGGAAGCTTCTGGCCAGTGGAGATTTGGGAGGGGGAAAGGGAACCTGGCCCCTGCTTTGGTAAGGGCACAGCAGCTGCCTGAGGCCAGAGCTGTTGATGAAGAGCAGCCCTCACATTACCTGCAGTGGCACCTCTCACGGTTCCCACTGCTGGCCAGTCCACCGTTGGGGTGGCCAAGCTTGTGCTGCTGCCGGCCACTGGAGCGGATGGTCATGGGTGGGCCTCCTGGCCTACCTACCTGGGCCCATGCATTGCTATGCCCTGCCACAATTACCGTGTGCAAATAGCCATTTTAGGTAATTGTTCAGTTATGTAAATTCCTGGTTTTGTGAACCCAAAGCCTATGATTTTTTTATCCTCTTTTATAGATGGGAAATAAACTTAGTGCTTTATCCAATTTACTACTTTTTTTCAGCTAACAAACGCTCACCTCCCTATTGAAGATTCATTTTATGCTACAGCTGTTTGATTTATAAGATCTGAACATCTGTGTAGCTCAAAAGCTGTCTTCAGTAAAAGTTGGTCCAACAAAAGGTAGTAATCACCACCTTGTGTCTCATTCTGGGACCAATACAACTAAAACACTGCAAATATTTATAATTATTTGACAAAAACTTAGAGTTCTTGATTCCTAGCATTCTTCAGTACCAAATGAATTCTCATGGATTTCTGATATATTTGTCCAACAAAGTGGACTGAGAATGACAAGCCTGTCTTTACTTTGATCTCTGCGGAACTTCCCTTCTACTCTCTGCCCTGTTAAATATGTAATCATTGGCTTACTCATTCAGTTTAAAGTTACATGTTTTGTACCTTGCGCACTGAACCTTGATCTTAAAAGTACAGTTGTGAATTTTGAATGTACTGTCCTCTGACTACATGTTCAAATGTATAACACGCTTTTCAGTCCTCCTAACTGCATCAATTTTTTGCATACGTTTTGTCTAATTTTCTTACTCTGATCAAAAGAAACTAAGTATCCACAGCACTCTGAACTGTGCTATGTTGCATGTTTATTAAAAATGCGTGTTTAACACAGTAATCAAAGCATTGGATGGGAGTCCATGGTTAGTGTTGCTTTGAAGATAGTATTTACAGTGAACCAAAAAAACCACTTGTTTCCCATTTGAAAGTTAAATTTAGTCACCGAATTTCATGGTAATTCTTCAGGGGATTTTCTGTAACTTTTGTCTGAGGTTACAACAAAGATTTGTCACAGGGAACACTTAAAAATGGAGCCCTTATTGATATTTGGGCCCACTTCTTGCTTTCTTTAGTTCTCTAGGTAAAGAAACACAATAGCTCCAAACTTCTCTCCTAGGCTGTTTTTCAAATGTTTAATAAAAGTGAATCCTGTTGTTTGTAACTTACCTAAAAACTATCTGCAGTGTAGACAGACAGCCACATTGTCAAAACAAGCAAGGAATCCTATGGCACTTCTAAAGATTAACATTTATTTATTACATGAGATTTCATGGGATAAAAATAAGATTGTAAGAACCCCAGCTTCAGAGTATCTGAAGAAGTGGAATTTTCTCCACAAAAGCTCATGCGATAAATAAATTTGTTAGTCTTTAAAAGTGCCAGCAGACTCCTTGTTTGCTTTTCAAGTACTTGTAGTTTCTTTTCCATGGCATGAAAGGAGACTCCTCAGGGTATTGCTGATTTAAATTCTTGGCATACCAAGTAGCAGCACTATGGAAATATTTTCTTTGCATTGAGATAGTGGCAAATGCAGGACTGCCCCCCAGCAATACAGTGGAGATTGAAGAGATGGCATTGATGGGGACAAGCTAGTGGTGATATAAGGGTGTGTGTGAATGTTTTGGAAAACACTATTCTTTCCATTGGAAATACCTTAATATAAAGATATTTTGTGAATAATGTTTGATAGTGGAAAGCTTGTTACCCCTGTGCTTAGTACACTGAAGATTCATCCATGAATCTAATATTTCTGTGTCTAGAGCAGGGGTCAGTAATCTTTGCCTTCCACTGTGCCAGCTCCTCCTCCCTGACCATCAGCCAGTGCTGATGGCCCCCTGCCACTGAAAAAAAGCAGCAGCCACGTGAAGATTCTGTAGCAACAACCATGGCTGGAGTTTAGGGGTATCTCCAAAGCATGCTGCCGAAAGGAACTGCTGGAAGAAAGAAGCTCCCTGATGTGGCTCCTCTTGGCATCCCCAGGCACACTGCAGAAAGAAGCTGCCCAGAGTGGCTCTTTCTGGCAGCAGCACATTGTGAAGACATATTCCGTGTCACCTTTCTACAGCAAGCCTAGACCATGGTCATGGTGGGGGACCCTCCACACCCCAGCCACCTCTGAAAGAAGCTGCCCAGAGTGACTTTCAGTGGCAGGAGCAGCAATTTCTATGGCATGAGAGCACTTAGTATTTTCAGACTGTTACTTCCTAGAACACACTTTTCAGAACAACATTATTACGTTTTGTATTTCCTGCTTCCGAACAACCACCTTAATGTTTACATTTTTAGTACTTAAATTTGAAAGAAATGAGTTGTTAGGGTAACTATTTAGAATTGGTTTCTTTGTTCTTGTTTACTGAACTTGATCCTGAACTTTCCAAAGCACATTGTAGTTTCTTACACTATTGTAGCTATGAATGTTCTGTAAACACACTCATTACAGTTCTGTTTTTAAGGGAGCATGGAAGATGTTTGCTAGTTTACTCTGACATGTTTCTGGTACGTGTATCTTATGAATCTCATCAATGGAACATTGGACTACACCACATTTTGTCTGGAATTCATCCAATTTAGTTTGAAAGTCTCATGCAGAAACTTTGTAAAGTCTGATTCCATTTTACACTTGCAATAAGCATATTCTTAATTTCAGTTATATACCATTTGAATTAAGGTTTGGCCTTTGAGACCCTTCTTACTATATTGCATCACTGATAGTTAAAGAAATTCCAGCTCTCTTGATCAAAGGACTAGTTGGTTTTGTGTGTGAAGTATAAGGGAATAAAGTTAGTGTTAAGATGATGCAAAACTGTAATATAAGATTAAAAAGTGCTAATGTTAATCTTGAAATCTGAGATGATTGTACAACATTAAAATATTTATTGAGGATTCAGTTGCGAAGATCTAACCACAAAAATTTTAATTTTTGAAATCCATACTAGAAAAGTTTAAAGTTGCCGAGTGCTAGTTTAAACTTAGTGGCATGTTCAGCTGTATCAGTTCAGCTGTGGAGAACAATGTGTTGATGGGAGAGAGCTCTCCTGCCAGCATAATGATACCACCTAAGTGGACGATAGGAGCTGTGTCAGCAGGATAATATTTTCTGCTGAAGTAGTGCCTTGCACACAAGTGCTCATGCTGATAAAACTTAGCCACGTGGGTGTGTTTTTTTCACATCCCTGAGTGACAAAAGTTTTGCTGACATAAGTGCTCATGAGGACAAGGCCGAAGAGAGACAAGGTGGGTGAGGTAATAGCTTTTTACTTCACCCACCTTGTGTCTCTAATATCATAGGACCAACAGTTAACAGCCCTGCATTTCAAAGTACTGTTTAGTTCTTCAGGAATACGGAGTGTACTATAGCATAGCTAGCAGATTTTCTTTTCTATTAAATCCATTTAGTGCCTCTTATGCTTGCTGGGCTTTTAGAAAAAAAAGTAACGAGCAAATGTAAAGCTATTCAGATACTTTTGTCATATCAAATTATGGAAGTTATAGTATTGGTTAATGCTTAAAGCACTTGTCTTAAGTATTTTCTGCTGTGAAAACTGCAGGCTCTGTTTTCAGTTTATTACTAGCCATTTTACCTATACAGTGTTGGAGTAGGGATGGGATTGTGTGGAGTGAAATAAACTTTCTGGAGATTGAATCCAGGTCACTTGGCTAGTATTCAGCTACTTTATGATAGTAGAGAAAGCAGCCAGTGAAATATTTTACTACTTTCTGTTCCAGTGAACCGGAACTTGAGGAGAGGGACAAATTTTAATAATCATAAATCCGAATAAGAATTTTTGGGTGGGCGTGTATGTATGTATGTGTGTGAGAGAAATATATATAAAGTGCACCTATTTTTAAAAAATGTCTTGTTAAACAGCCAGAATATAATTCTTGTCTCCTCAGTATGCTGTTAATTTTGCTTAATCTTTAGCTACTTACAGTAGCTTTTTTCTTTGATTATAAACTGAAGTGACTGTAAATCAAAGTAGTTTATTTTGTTAATGTTAGTTATTACCTCACTGACAGAAAATTGTTACTGATAAAGCATGCTGCGAACTTTTAACTAGTGAGTTTGCACCTTGTCAGCCTAAAACTCTTTGATTACTGATGGCCATGCTATGTAGAACAGACAATGTAGTTCACACTATCCTAATTACCAATATATGCTATCTGTCTTCTTACAGAAGATGCAGACTACAGTGCCTTCGGTACAGATACTATGACAAGGAAGAAAAATGTCTTAGCTAATGTGTTGCGTCCGGATTACCGAAAGAAACCACACATTGTCATTAGCATGCCACGAGACTTCAGACCAGTGTCATCTGTTATAGATGTGGACATTCTCCCAGAAACCCATCGCAGGGTGCGACTTTACAAATATGGAACTGACAAACCACTTGGATTCTATATACGGGATGGTTCTAGTGTCCGAGTAACACCACATGGATTGGAGAAAGTGCCAGGGATATTCATATCCAGGCTTGTTCCTGGAGGCCTTGCTCAAAGCACAGGCTTACTGGCCGTTAATGATGAAGTACTGGAAGTAAATGGCATAGAAGTCTCAGGAAAGAGCCTTGATCAGGTTACAGACATGATGATTGCAAATAGCCGTAATCTGATCATTACTGTGAGACCAGCAAATCAGAGAAATAATATTGTTAGGAACAGTCGAACTTCTGGGAGCTCGGGTCAGTCTACTGATACTAGTCTTCCAAGTTACACGCCACACGTTGTGCAGAATTTCCGTCCAGAAGAAGAAGACAGTGATGAAGATGACATTATTATTGAAGATAGTGGTGAGCCACAGCAGATTCCAAAAGCTGTCCCTTCCAGTGAGAGTCTGGAATCATTAACACAAATTGAACTCATTCATGAGCCAACACAAAATGGTTTCATTCCATCCAGTGAAGTAAACTTAAGTCATTCAGCAGGCAGCATTAACATGGAGTGTGAAATGCATGATCCAGACAAAAAGTCCTTAGAAGATGGAACAATTATAACATTGTGAAACTGTGTCGATGGTGTGTCTTACATGAATGAAGATGTCATACAGGTTTTAATTTGGCTGGATGTAGAATGCAATTCATACCTCTTAACCTATCAATTCTTAAGACCTGAAAATAAAATTAAGGAAAAACAGTAAATACAGGAGGCTTGAAGTTACGTAGGTTGATCAATGTCACTTTTATAATTCTGTAATTCCATGTAAATATTTTAAGGATAGAAGGTGGATGATCCTGGCTACGGTGGGATAGAGGTAAAATGAAGGAATCGTTTAGAGGGGTGCATGTTTACTTCTGGAGGTACGTATGCTCTTGGTTTTAAAGAGTAAATTTCCATTACAATATGAGGTGGATGAGGTGGTGAAGCAGCTTGTCTAATCTGAATTTATGGCCATGAGCTTACCCCTTAATGATACAATTATCCTAAAATTCTAGTGAGAGAGTCTTACTACTCTTTTTGCATCTTGAGGACCAGTTCTCTTCTCTTAACCTTATAAAATATTGTACTGTCTTTGATGCTGGGCTTAGTCAGTAATTGTAGTCAATTACATTGTGTAAGTATCTAGAGAAGTCAAATACAAAATTAATTGGATGAAAATAACATTTTACTTGATGCTTATTTCATGTTCCAAATATGGTCATGTTAAAAGATATGAAGATTCTTACTAATGAGAAACCAGTTGTTTGAAGTCAATAATCATGATACTTCAGCCCACTTGCCTTGTGGAAATTCAGTCTAAGGGAAGGTAGTGTTCGTAAATGTAGTTTGGGCTACCTGCTAATCAGTTACCACAGTAATGATGTGAAGTATGATGCTTTTTAGCAGAACAAATTTTTATATAAAATGTGAAGTTCTGCAGTTATGAAACCAACCTCTCGAGGTCCTTTCCAGTCCTAATTTATGATTTCCAAAGAAACCAGTCCAAAACGACCACTTAACAATTAAACTTTAAATGGGAAGAACAGTAAGCAGTAGCAACATGTAACCTGGGGGAATTCTGTGCCAAAAAATAGAATTCTGTGCCAAAAAATAAAATTCTGTGCACAATATTTTAAAATAATTTTACTGATCAAAATAATATAATTACACCAGTTTCAATTATTTTGGTAATTTTTTTTCAAAGTAACCTGCTCCAAGATAAGTAACAATACAGATGACATGACAAAAATTCAGGAAGTTCTTTTGACAGATTTCTTACTGGGCATATAATACAGAGCTTAGAGTAATAGTTCCTTTAAACTACAATACAGAAACATATTTACCACACTGCTCAGAAGCCATGCAAAAGCTATGGGGAGATAGTAATGGAGAAGCTGAGATGGAAGTAATTGCTGGGAAGGAGCCTGGAGGGTTGTGAGTGGGTGGGTGAAGTATGGAACAGGGGTGTGGTTTGATTGGGGGGGGGCTGTTAGGGAGTTGTGTTGAGGAGCCTCTCCTATGGAGACCCTGGCCGACTGTGATCCTCTCCCTTTCAGTGAGGCGCATCTGCCCCAATTCCTGTGTCCCTGCACCCTCACTCAGCCAGGCATAGCTGCTTCTGTGTCCCACCATCCCTTCCCCTGTTCCCGTGCAGCCTTGCAGCCCTATTCCCTTTCAGTCTGACTTAGTGGTGTCACCTACTAGTCCTTCTGAAACTCCAGTCTGAGTGACCCCCACGCAGCCTCATGTACCCTGCTCTGCCTGTTATCTCCCCATATCCTGTCCCTCATCACCCGGTCCTGTCAACAGCCTCCCTCTCCCTGTCTGGATGCTGTACTCTGTGAGCCTGCCGCTGTCTTCTGCTGCCATCTGGTGGGGGGAAAGTGTAATTGCCACTTCCTTTTAGCATCCTGTCAGCAGGTGTGGGGATGTTATTTTTGGACCAACACAGTGGCACAGAATTCCACCAGGAGTAAACATGTGCATTTCAAAAAATCGTTTAAACTTAAGTATTTCCATCCATGCTGCTCCTTTTGATTTAGGGCAAGTGTCTTACTTTAAAACTGGGTTTGGTTTTGTTCAGCAATGGACCTCCTTGTTCTTTCCCAGGCAAGGACTTTTTTCATTTATCATGTTAATGTGGACTCACAAGCCTTTTTATTTACTTGACTGTATTGTGAGTAATCAAAAGGGAAAGATGCACTTGGATTAAGAGAAGAGAATGAGTGCACAGATGCAAGTGAACTAGTACCAACTTTTTTATCTAGAGGTATAATACTTTCATTCAGTAGAACTGTTTTATAGATCTAATATGGTACATTAGGTTTATTGCAGCTTGGATGTAAGATAAGCTATTAACTTACACATGAGCCTAGTACCTGAAAACAGTAATGTTACATTACATTAATTGGTAGCTTAAATATAAACACTTCAAGAAAATATGCTGCTAAACTGTTTTTACTCATAACATATGCACAAACACTTTGGGTCTATATACTGGTATTAAGGACTTAAAAGAAATTTAAATAAAGGTATATAGTGTGTAACTGTTCATGACTTTCCATAATGGATTAACAAGTTCTTGTAATTAAAATGACAGACTGCACAATATGTCAATGCATAACGTTGCAGTTACCATAACTGAATTTTTTTATGTGCATCATACCATTCTGCAGTTATTAAATATTTTAAAAATCACTATTCCAGGATAATCAACTGTTGAAATAAATGATTAAATGTAGCTTGATATATAAAATGGTACCGGGGTTCAGTATAACATTTTTAAAGATTATACATGGGTTAGGCTTTCATACACTACCTCTTAGTTTTATTTTAACTGTTAATATCTTTAAAAATTTCTCCCGGGATTTGGGGGCGATTCAAGGCCTGACTTTTTTAATATGGATTTTAACTGTAAAATCTGATTGAAAATATCAAGCTGCTCTCCATGCACATTCTTTATATATTCAATATTCTAACACACAAATTATATTTTAATCTAGATTTTATAAACTAATTTATATCCAAATTATTTCAAAATGCATTGGAATATCAAAATTCCTTTGAATAGTGTTGTATAGATGTGTACATGCACACTAAAAGCAGTCTATTGCTTTTCTCTGCTGGCAGTCTGAAAATAGATTAGCCTTTTAAGTGCACCTTATTAGAAAAGATAAAAATCTTGAAGGAACTAAGAAGCATTCCCTTTTGGATCTATGTTATGGTATCAGTGAAAGTCAAGCTTAACTGTGAATCATATGTTCTTCCACAGCTTCAGTAAATTTAGGACAGTGTCCTCATAAGCTGGCTGCAACATGTATTTCTGTGAATATTATGTATTTTCTAATTTAAATTTATACCTGCAACATATTTACACGAATGAAAACTTGTTTAAAATGTCAAATGTCAGTATTTTTCTTACAACTTCAATGTGTAATGTACATTATCTCACTAAATGAACTTTGATTTCATCAAATCAAACTAGCTTTAGCTGTATATTAGTCTTATATTTTTACAGACTGGAATAATAAATGGATATAGAAATATACATTGTTCTGATTTTCTTTGGCAACTCAAAGAATAATGAGAATTTGCATTTTGTTCTAAAACATAAAAAAGATGAATACATTTCAGCACCGTTTTCAAAGGACACTTACTGTGTACCTGCTTTTCTTTACCACCAGAGTATCATCTACCAATATAGCCCTGTAAGGGTGGAGAAAACTGGCCAAGATGCTTGAAGATATCCACCTTAACCTGCTCCCTCACCTGGGTAGCATTCATACCCTAAAGAGGACATGCACAAGAACTCTTCATATACCTTTATAAATAGGGGTGAAGGCTGCAGTTTTCACTCTGCCACAACTTTAATCTTTGTGTGTATGAATGCCCAGGCCCTTCTAATTACTTCAAATGTAGACATAGCGCCTGGAATACTGCCACTTCCTGTGGTAGTCTAGGCAGCGAAAAAGAGCAGGCTCTTAGCCAGACTTGACCATCCTGGGGCATGTGGTATTTGTGTAAGGGCTTTGAATTTGAGTACTAAGTACTGAATGTGACTCCGCGGGTGTGTGTGATGATTCTGCACCTACAACTGATTTTGTGTCTTGCATGGTAAACTTCCATCCAAGGAAAGAGTGTCATGTATTGTATCATCAGTATCAATGACTGCTCATTCTTCGCTCCAAATTAGGCAATTGAATTTAAACACTCTTAGCATGAGATGACATGATCTCAGTGAGAGATGAGATTAAAAATTTTGTGTGACAGATCCACAAATAGGCAGATTTACCGGGATTTTCAGAACTTGTCAGCATTGGCTTAATTCTATTCCCATTTGACATCAGTTGGAGGTCTAGTAACTTCAGTGAGAAACAGTTGCGTTAACCTATAACGTAAATGTCATGTTCTTGGCTAATAGTGTGAATACCACCTTGTGTTAGACTACTAACCAGATACATGAGGTAGCATAGTTAAGTGCCTAGAAGATGAGGTGCTAGCTAAGTCTTCAGAACACTAAACCCTTTGTGGTGCAGTCTTGGGCAAGTAATTTATCTTGCTTCCCCATCTGTGAAATGAGAGAGAAAATCAGTCTCACAGGGGGCTGAAGTTGAGCAGTGATTGTACAGTGTTTTGGGAAAGTGAAGTGCTGACATGTAGAAAAGTGATGTATTATTTCATTAACCCACTATAATTCTCATATACTAGTTAGAAAATTTACTAATACGGTAACTTCTGGATCCTATTGAGGTGACGTTCCTTTCTATTTCAAGGTGTTACCTCAGCGCCTGAAAGCATAAGGAAATGACATGCAGTGGTTTGGATAGTGACTAAGACTTAGAGCAGATTCTAACTGACCTTAACTACAAAGCTTATATAATACACAGTGTATATCTCACACCCATGTTTGTCTTCCACATGAAAATAGTTGCTGTCCTTTTACTCATATTATGTAATGACTCATTCATCACATTGCCTTTTGAGCACCGGACTACTACGAAAACTTCTGCTTCATTTACATAGGCACAAACTTCTGACTATGCAAACAATTGAAATTCCTTCCTTTCTGTCTGGTCTCTGTAGGAACTGAGGCTGGGTAGGTGATGAGAATGGAGAGAAAACAGAGGACCATCGTCTCACAGTAAACACACAGCCACATCAATCAAACATTTTTGCCTGTTAGGCAAATCCTGTTTATCCAACAGGCTGAAATTCTACTCAAAGCGAATTCTGGTGATGTCCTTTAACATCTCCACAGAGAGGAGGTCTGTTGTGATGGCATGAGGGGAACAGACCCACTAGGGATGACACTGAAAATTACCAAATCTGTTATTGACCTTTCCTGTTCCAGTAAAACCAGTACACTTACACTCGTTCCTTCAACTGGGGATCACAAAGCAGTTGACTATGCAACCTTGCTGTACTCCTGCAATTTGGGCACTAATCATTGCACAGGTTGGTAGACTGATCTAACTTGCCAGAGACCACACAATGAGTTGAGTGGAAGAGTTTGGAACAGAACCAAGGAATTCTAACTCCAGCTCCTGTTGCAGCCATTAGACCACATTCCTTCCTGTTCTTTTAATAAGGTAAAAATGCTAAGAATCCAAGCATGTGGTTTAGTTACTAGAAATTTTGTGCTAAAACTATTAAGACTAATTTGGGCTTATTCTGTAAGGGGGGGGGGATCTCCTAGTTGTACCCTTTAGTTTCTGGCATCTTTTCAAAAGAGAACTTTTCAGGTAGTCATTTGGTGAGACCAATGCATGGAACAAAACAATGGCTTAGGACCTATGCAAAATAGAGGCTGACAGTCACTGAACTAAAATGAGACTTTGCACTTCTACTTCATAGGGTTTTCTCCATCCTAGGATTTGACTGTATAGACAAAAAAAATTCCTAATGACTATGAGGGTAGAAGTATCCCAGTTTTTCAGTTGAGGAAACTGAGACACATGGAGGTGAAGTGACTTGCCCAAAGTCTTAGTCAATTAGTAGCAGAAATGGGAACTCAGCTTTCCTGACTCTGTCTTATGCTTCATCGACAAGCTTACCTTCTGTCACTAGACAAAAATAAAAAGGCAGGACTGAGTTACTCCCACAAGCAACTGTCATTCATGTAACAACGTTTAAGATGCTGACAGGAAAATGATGGCCTGCAGGAATTAATCAGTCTGGATAAATGGGCTTGATGCGAATGATATGCAGATCAGTTAAAAAATAGCACTGCAGTTATAATGTATTGGGACTAGGTTGGGCAGGCAAGCAGGATGTGGAATTGTCTGAGGTCACATTTACTGCGTAGGGCAGATGCCTAAACTAACTTGAATCATAAGGCTTCCTATAAGCAAAGAGCAGAAACAGATCAAGAATGTTAGCCTTATGGTGAACTTTGTGTGGTACAGAGATTAATTCTGGGGATAGGGTGTGTTCTCTTCTTAGGACTAAGTTTGACATTTGTTTTTTTTAAATATTATAAAAGCAAATGACATTGGGAATCACTGTTTGGTTCCAAATCTAAATTTAGGTGGCTAGAATGGTTGGTCAGTGTGCTAACTCAGCCAATATTTTTTGTAATACATAAAACTAGGCAAGATGTGTGGTGTTTTCCTTTATTAAAAATGTAGTTACTAAAAGTTAAAATGAGGATATGTGGGGATCATCTAATCAGTTTACCTACTAATGCATGGCTTTTCCCTACAGTTGACTGTCAGGTGTGTTAAATTATTTAAAGCTGTACTGAATTAAGCAGTGAGGATTCAATTTCCCTTGGGGGACTATCTCCACAATCCAGTAGCTGTTGCTATTAGTAAGCTTTTTCTTTTACTGAGCATAACTTTTTTTCATTCACTTTTTTTCTGTTTTCCCTAGTTCTCTCCCTCTAAATACTTAATCCTCCTATCTTAGATATGCTGCTGTTATGACACAAAGGTGTCTGGACTGAATCTGTGGATACAGCAGGGAAGTGTTCTTAGATATTTTTGGTTGGTTGGTTGGTTTTTAGAGCTTCCCAAAGAACTGTTCCAAGTTTTGAATAGGGCTACAACATTCATTGACAGAACCAGTTGTGGAAAAGTACATATACAAGTAACTGTTTCCCCCATTTTCCTCATTTCACAGAGCTGCGGCTTTTATAAAATGAATCTTTACTTATCTTGAAAAGATGGCAAACAGAAGGGTGATACAAGTTAATTTCACACTTATCTAATCTGCATTCTAGATGGGAGCATAATATAAAACAGCTTAAAAGCTGAATAGTATCTCCAAGTAAATGTGTTAGCAAGTGTACCTTAGAAGTGAAACATCTGTAAAATTGGGTCAGGAATTATTTAAATTACAGTAACACTTAGATGCCAAACTAAGATTGTCTTTACTGTTATCGTTACCTTGCTAGTTAGAGTAGACTAGCCCCATGCACAGCACTCCTGGATCCTATTTAAGGCTATATTGGTATTTTAATGATAATTACAATGTAACACCTCACAAAGAATTGTATAATTAACTGAGTGCTGATAGCCTTCTGACATGGTATTTTCTCCCATGAAAGCTCATGCAATAAGTATACTTGTTAGCCTTTAAAAGTGCCGCAGGATCCTTGTTGTTTTGCTGAATTAGACTAATGTGGCTATCCTTTGGAACTCCTCTGGACTGCTTAAGGTCATTCAGAGACAGTGGTAGAGCAGGGATCAGAATGTGCAATATCATAACTTACAAAAACAACTGTGGAGTCCAGTGGCACTTTTAAAGATAAATTTATTTATCGCATGAGCTTTTCTGGGGAGAAAATACCACTTCATCATCTTTGAAGATGAGGAACTTAGAGAATGGAAGGAAAATAAATGCTTCAGACTGCACTACACTATTAAAAATAAATAGTTACAAGGAAATGGTGTGTTTGTGCCTTGCAATAACTCAAGAAATACTGTGGTATGTGATAAATGTAGGTGGTAGGGTTAATTCTTTTCCACATTCCCATAGAGAAAAAATCCTGCAACAAAATTACAAGGCAACTTCTTTAGCCTTAACCCACAAATTACTTTGAAGAAAGCAGTTGTAACTCTTTATCAGGAAACAGGTTCTCTGTATGACACCCAGTTTTAATTTCTTGTGTGATGCGTATTCAGCAGGTTGGTTGTCCCATCGCTTTCTAGAGAGAAGGTGGTATTTTCTGTCTCATCCTCTAGCCCAGGCCTTGACCCATCTGTTTCTAGTCACCATGGTAAGCAGGTTTAGTAGCCTGTTTCCACAGGTGTCTAGCTGTGATCCAGTTTTGTCCACTTCTGACCTAGTCCTCTGCCAGTGGGTCCCAATATTTGGTCAGCTTTTTGGTCTGGCCCCACTGTGCAGGGAGTGGGTGTTTTGGGAGAACTGGCCAGTGTGAGGCCCAGCTCTTTCTTGGCTGGGTTGGCATAGACCCCCTCCTTGGCTGGGTACAGAGGGGCTGAATGATGTGCCCAATGTGCATGGCTTTGCATTTTTTCAGTTTCCAAAGGGATAGCTGTGTTAGTCTAGTCCAGCAAAAAAAACCCGAGGAGTTGTGTGGCACTAGTCTTAAAGTGCCACAGGACTCCTTGGGTTTTTTTTGCATTTTTTACCCACCCTGCATTTCCTTGCCTAGGGCCGTATTTTGGTGTTTGTAGGCCCTTTCACTCCGAAATGTGCAAAAAGAGTGGTAGACGCCAACTGAATGATGTCGATTGACAGGATACACTGTAAACTATTCTAACACTAAACCATGTGATTTTCTTTATTTTTTTTTCTGCCTTTTTTTTTAAAAATTTCCCCCCCCCTCCTTCCTAGGCCCCAGGTGCTGCACCCACCGTGCCTAAGGGGAAACCCATCATTGCTCTGGCCCAGCCTGGAAGCGCCCCGCCCACCCAGGCGCGAGAACGCGCGCGCATGCGCGGCGCGAGCGGGTGGCGCAGCCGCAGTTGCCGCCTGGCGCCGCTAGGTGTCGGCACGAGCGCGAGGCGGGGAGGCGGTTAGCGCCGCAGCCGCCGTTGGGGCGGGGAGGAGCCGGGGGCGGCCATGAGCGCGGGCGGGGGCCGGGCGGCGGAGAGCGGCGCGGTGGCGGAGAGCGGGGCCCAGCGCTTCGCCTCGTGCCCGACCCCCGAGCCGCCGGCGGAGGTAGGCGCGGGCCGGGCCCCGCGGGGCCTGGGGCGTCGCCGGGCAACGGGCGCGGGGGCGGGGCCGCGCGGCTCCCTCTGCCGCCCCCTGCTGGCGGGCGCACGTCACCCCGGCTGGGGCCGCACGTGGGGATTGGCTGCGGGCTCGTGGCGCCTGCCGGCCCCTGGAGCCAGACAGGCCGGGAGCCCTGCGGGCCTTTCACACACCGGCCCATGCTGCCCAACTGGGACTTTTCCGCCGCCAAAGCTCCTGCCATAAATAAATCTGGTAGTCTTTACAAGTGCTAAAGGGGCAGCTGTGTTAGTCTACTCCAGCCAAAAAAAAAAAAAGAGTCCTCTTGCACTTAAAGACTAACAGATTTATGTATCGCATGAGCTTTCATGGGAGAAAATCCCACTTGGCCTTTCCCAAATTTATTTATGGCATGAGCTTTTGTGGAAGAAAATCCCACTTCATCAGGCTCTTTGAAGATCAGCTTTTTTATCAGCTTTGAGATCATTGCTTTTGCTGGGCATCTACTCTCTGAGTCTACTCAAGGAGCTAAATCCATGCAGGTTCTTGCTGCCCTGATCCGCAGAGGATTTCCACTCTTGTTGTACCACTGAGTTTATCAGTTATCAGATCCTGCGTTTGATTAACTGACTTCTTGGAAGCTGTTTAAGTGGCTCAGAGACAAGCGTGTAGTACTTCAAGCCTCAAGTAAGGGTAGAAGGAATTTTACCTGAATGCAAAAGGAGGAGTTGCGAAACTTGACTGGCTATCCACTTCTAGTGCTGTCAGTGTCAGACTTAGGGTAATTGATTATGGAGATAAGTTTTATTGGGGTGTTGCTTAGAGTAACTTTAGAGCAAGGACTCCATCTTTATCTGTTGTGCAAATCATCAGAAGTAATACTACGAAAACTATAGTAACAAATAAGACTACAATGTTGGTTATCCCACACTGAAATAGGCTGCATCTTCCATGGTGCAGCTGAGCAACCACCCTGTTTGGTCCTCTGAGTAGAGTCTTTTATTACTTGTTTATTCACTTGCTGTCCTGCCTCTCCAACTGAAATTAACCACTTATTTTAGCATTTTTCTCTATTTGCTGTTGCACACCTTTGTATCCTGTTCAACACAGATGATAGGACAGAAGAATCATATTTATCATTGCAAGTCAACTGTGGCATTTGTGAGATATTCTTAAAAGTTTCTTTGTGTGGGCGGGTCTACCCTTGTTAGCTCAGTTCTATATTCTGTCACAAGCAATTGCAAGAATTGCATTTAAATTTGAAGACCCAGTAAACACCAGCAACTGTTTAGTACGCATGCTTTAGTTGGGGGGGGGGGGGGGCGTTAATGTGCAGTGTATGTAATCTTCCTGGAGAAGCGAATTTTAAATTATGTTAATTGACTGGTCATGGTAATTGGAACTTCTGATGCTGTATGCTGAATGAACCTATTTAGAGCCAAGACACAGGCATTGCGGAGTGCAATAAATACAAAGCTACATTGGACACTAAGGTGTGACTGTTAGTGTTAAGCTGCATGGTGTATATAACTTCACCTGGTCCAAATGTATCCTCTAAGTAGAGTTGCAAGAGACTCAGATTTATTTTTGGTTTTGGTCTAATGAAATCTACTTGTCTCATTTTTTAAATTCTGTGCTCTTGTTTCCTGTTCTGCTTTTTTCCCTCTTTACTGTTTTCTTGCAATATCCTGAACCCAACATTGGAGGGCATGTTATTGAAGAACCAGTATATTTACAGAAACACCGGAATGTTTCTGTGTGTGTTTGCAGTATTTTTTTTAATAGATGTCTAGTTCTTCAGTTCATTTACTTTGAAGGGTCATCTCTCTAATGTGGTCTATATTAACTTCCCAGAGAGTCCTTCAGATACTGACAAATGAGGTTTAACTTTTGAGTGGGAGATCAGAGCTTTGTAGAAAACCTTATAGAAGAAATGTTATATTGTTTTTAATATTCCTTGTTGTAAATTAATATTAATAATAATCCCTGCTGTAAATAACTACAACACTTTACAAGGATTCCCTGCCTTGAAGTGTTTAACAGGCTAAGATATACCAGACCCAGGATAGCAGTGTGTGTAGAGGAGAGAATGGGTACTGGTGTGGAGAATCTAAAAAAAAAAAAAGTGTTTTAAAGAAGAGTCAGAGAGAGATCTTAAAGCATAAGAGCTAGAAAATGGTTCAGGGGTGAGTAGGGGTATGATGCTGAAACTGGGAGAAGATGAATGGGATGTAGCTGGGCTTGAGACTAGGAAGGAACTTGAAGAAGAGAGAAGGAATTTGAACTAGATGTGAGGAGGAACAGGAAGTCAGTGAAAGGGTTCAAACAAAGGGAAGTGGCAAGAGAGGAATATTTAAATATTTGGGAGAAGGGCAGAGAAGAGAGAACCAGATTGCAGAAAATGTCAGGCTATGTATTTTGGTCAGTGGTTTTGTGTAAAGGAGGGAGAAGATAGGAAAACTGAATGCTAGAGTTTAAATTCTCTCTCCCCTCCCTCATACATTGAGAAGTGAAATAGTGATTGTTTTCTTTTCCCTTCTTTTACTACTTTGCAACAAAAGCACTGAGAATTTCAGAGGCCTTTACATGTCTGTCCTTTAAGTTCAATATGACTGCACCCCAAAAGGAGACAGTGGTGGGCTAATGTGTCGACCTGAACTGACGCTCCTGTGCCTTACTTAAGGATCAAACAGCACATCATAGCTTTGCAGTGTGCTCAGTGGGTTTTTGCTCGGACCCTTAAAGCTGAGATGCTTTGGGTGTGTCTATCACATAAATGTGTGACAATTTTCATAAACAGCTGGAAGGACCTTGATTGGGCTCTCACTAAGTCCTTTGTTACTGTGGTTGAAAACGAGTGTGGTTTGTGCTGCAGTTTATTATAGGCCCACCTGAGCCCTTACAGAAAGTGAAGTAAATACATAATTAGGGGGTTCCTTTTTCCAGTGTAAAAACATGATGTTGGTTTTATTTAACCTGATTTTGCAATTCCATGGAGTGTTTTAAAGAGATGGTGTCAAGTAAGTTCTTATGGTTTGTATCTCTTTTTATGTTATGCCCTCAAATGCAATGCACTGTATGGGAAGTAATGCTTCCAACAGTAAAGCATTAAACGATGTCAGTCAGGCTGGAATTGGCTTCAGCTATTTTTCAATTAACATAGCATCACAGCCAGTAAACATCACTCTTGTCCTGTGTCCCTTTCTATTCCAGTCCTTATGATCAAAGATGGACAAACGTGGCACTATTGGTAATGTTGACAAACACCTTCTCATGGTGTGCCTAATAGACTTAGTCAAAGTAAGATAGGAGCCAGGGGGTCAAATGCTGTTTCTGTAAGTGGATGCAGCTTCTCCTGAAGTTGGTGGAATAACAGTTTGCTTTCCTTGTGTCTCACTTGCTAGTGTGAATTCCTCTATTGCTTATGATGTAAGATGTACATTTTATAAAAAGGCTGGAAGTTGTGTGGCCCCATCGTTTCTGGTAAGCTATAACTAAGATGCATGCTAGGAAGAATAAATAAGTTTAACTTTTTTGAGTCCTTTATGGGCCATCAGTACCAGAAATGAAATTCTCAGGAATTAAACAATGCACACACACATCCCCATGCTAAAAGTGTCCTTTAATAATGTGAGCTTAAGGTGCTCACTTGCAGTTTTGATGTGCAGAGAACATGTTGGGGTTTTTTTCCCAGCAGTGTCCTTCTCCAGGGCTATCATGTACAGAGCCTGCCAAGGAGGAGTGCAAATAAAGTAGGAGAACCCTGATCCCCTATCTTTTGGAATAGACAGTAGGTAGGCAGGTTCTACCTCATTATAATAAAAGGCTTAAGTATGCTAGGGAGCTGCATTGCAAAACTCCTTAGCTTCTGATGGACATGACGAGTCACATAATCCGCAGGTATAAATTGACACAGCTCCCATGCCAGTTTACAGCAGTTGAAAATCTGGGCTGATAAATCTTGGACAAAGTGGGTGTAATAAAGTAATATCTTTATTGAACCAAATTCCGTTGATTAGAGAGACAAGGTGGCTGTGAAGTAATATCTTTATTGGACTAGCTTCTGTTGGTGAGAGAGACAATTTCCAAAGGGATAGCTGTGTTAGTCTAGTCCAGTAAAAAAAACAACAAACAGTTGTGTGGCACTTTAAGACTAACAGATTTATTTTTTGCATGAGCTTTTGTGGGAGAAGATCCCACTTCCTCAGATGCTTTGAAGATGGGTGAACTTACAGAAGGGAATGAACCTAAATGCAAGGGGGTGTAAAACATAGGATCAGGTCATAAAGTAACAGCATATCAGCTCTTCCACAGGTCTACATTGCATACAGATGAGTATTGTTAGTTGGAGTCTGCACCATGCTTCCTCAAAGAATCGTTGGGCTGGGACCCCTTTTGGAGAATTTCCTTGTGTCCAAAAGGGAAAGAGACAGAGACAGTAGTATGTACATACTTTGTTAATTTCTCTTTATCTGGAGCAGGACAGAAGATCTGTTTGAGACAGCTACCAAGCTTCCACTTAGAAGTTTAGGGCAAGGTTTTTTACCAAAATTTGTATGTGCAAATAGTGTGATGTCTTATGCTGTCATAGACACTTTATGTACTGTGTTAAAAATCTAGGCCTTGATGTGTGGCTATAAGTTAAATGGCAACTTGAAAGCTATACGACTATGTTGCAGATTTACACATACACTACTTACAGTAAGCGCAAACTGATTAACATTTCAAACAGATGATTTATTCTGTTTGCATGTGTAATTATGAAGCATAACCATGCAGAATACATTGAGATAAAGTATACAAATCTGCAAGTGAATTTCTGAGACCTGCCCATATCTGTATGTGCAGATAGATTGAGCGTATGATGTTAAGGAGAGTTGTGCACTTAAATCCTTCTGACTGTTTTGAAAATACTGGGTGCCTCTCTCATGAGTCAGGCAATTAGCAAGGAGAACAAGCTTTTGCTGCTGGCAGTGCTGCAAGGTTGTGGAAAGGTAAAACTCTATTCTGCAATCTTGCACATCTTCCTCAAAATTCCCTGCCAAGTTTGGATTACATGATCTTTATTACTGGCGGTACGTGCCCAAATGAAAAGAAAACGGCTTGATTTTCAGACACTTGGTTGAGCCTGCAGGTGCCGAAACTTAGGAATTTTCTGCCCTGATTTGTAAACTGAGCAGTTCTGGTTGTTAAATAAATTCCTATGGGGAAAGCGGCTTATAGCTTTCAAGATGTTGTTGTTGTTTTATTTACTTTATGTGAATATTTCAATAAAACCTAGCGGCCGTAGTCAGAATCAGGACCCCTTTGTCTTAGGAGCTATGTAAGTGCAGAACATGACATGGTTTCAGGCCCCAAAAAAGCTTGCTATCTAAGAAGGCAAGCAACATGCAAAAGATGAGGGAAGGAATACAATCAAACATATGGGGTTATATCTACATTTGCTTTTTTTACATAAATAAGTAAATATTATGTCTCTCCAACTGCCTGTAGATGTCATTAGCCAGCTGGCTATTTGTCCCTTTTGTACTGTCACTTCTTTGACTGTTGTTCAGGCTTTCTAAAAATAGCCAAATTTCCTTCCATTCTTCCTTCCTGTTACAGTGCATGAGCTATGGAGGAGGTGGAAACTCGAAAGCCATGTTACAAGTTAAGCATATCAAAGATCTGCAAAATATGGGGATATCTGTGACCAGACTGCATCTCATTTATTGTGGCTTGTAAAGTTTTGGCTTCCCGTCAAAGCATTAGCATCTTAAAAATAAAGCAATTATGGAATCTCCAAGATGCATTTAACAAAAGAGGCACATGATCTTCTAATTAGTAGCACTTGTCCTGCTTGGTTGCTATTTTCTCCCCTCACCTGCCAAGTGCTTGTCTTCTGTTGTCATGTAATGGCATGGGGTCTGGTTTTCCCATTGAAGTTCACGCCAAAACACAGGGAAGGGAATCAGGGCCCTGGGCAGGAGAAGCTGGGGGAGTCTCCCTAGTGGATGCTCAGCCCCCTCCCAAGGGTTTGGGACAGACTCATGGCTGGCCCTGTTGAGTCCCTTAGAAAGTAAGCCAAGGAAAGGATTCTGTGTCTCCTTTGCCATGCCTGTCTCTTTTGTTGTATGAACAATACCCTTATTTCACAGAATCACGGAAATACTAGGCTGGAAGAGACCTTAACAAGTCATCGGACCCAGTCCATGCACTGAGGCAGGACCAAAGAAATCTATACCATCCCTGACAGCAGTTTGTCCAATGTGTTCTTAAAACCCTCAATGATGAGGATTCCATAACTTTCCTTGGAAGCCTGTTCCAGAACTTAGCTATCCTTACAATTAAAAAGCTTTTTCCTAAAATCTAACTTAAAGCTTCCTTTCAGCAGATTAAGCCCGTTACTTTCAGTCTTCTCTTCAGTTGTTCTCCAGTTCCACTGATTAGATTTTTGCATAACATATTAGCATGAAGGCTACTATCAGGTTCCCTTTCAGTTTTTTTCTCAAGACTAAACATACTCATTTTTTTTAAAAAACCTTTTTCTCATAGGTCAGTGAAATAAAAATAAGACATTTCTGGCAAAACTTCATATACATTATTTGACCAAGAATCCACACCACACAGTAAATGGCATGTATATGTTGCCTATGCAAACACGCTATATCTAATCCCTCCTCTGTTAATATTGCCATGACTGAATTCTTTTGCTGAAGCTTTGGTCTAAGCAGAAGAGCAGGTACATGCATTTTAGATTCCATCCATAAACTTAAGCAGCTGCCTGAGATGAGTGCAGGGGACTGGACTTAATGACCTCCCATGGGCCCTTCTAGCTTCTGTGATTCTGTGCCTCCTACTAGCTTGGTGCCTCTGGCTTTCTGTGTGATTCTGAAGCAAGCTACTCCAATACACAGTAGCTCAGCTGAACCATCTGTAAAATGGAGGTGAAGTTGGAAGCTTAATTCCTTGATGTTAAGAGTGAGATGTCCCTGAGGTGCAAAATATTAGCATGTCCGATGCATCTATATGCAGGTTGAGCTGATCTTCTTCCTTTTGCGCTGCTTATTGTGGTGCTGCTGCTTTATGAAAGCACATAGCAGGTTTGTTTCCTGCTTCCATGTGCCTGGTCTGCTCCTCCCCTCCACCCATTTTGTGATTTCATGGTTTTCCCTTCCTGGCCTCTGAGCGTTGCTCTCCTGAACTTTTCCCCTCCTGCTCCTCCTTAGCTGCTGCCACCCTGCATTCCATCCAAAATGCCTTCTCTTCCCTTCCCCACTGAAAGCCACTGATCTGCTGCCGCTGCTCCTAGTTACCTTGCTCTAGCGGTGCAAAGATATCTCATTAGTTTGTGGCTTCTCAGGTGAGAGTACAGAGTGTCAGAGCACCCTATCCTTCCCATCTTGCTGTGTGGGAGGGCTGGGTCCTGATAAAGAACAGGTTGAGAACTACTGCAGTAGTGTTGGTTTGCTTTATGTCTGTTGTGATAATGCCTAAGAGCCTCAGCAGTGAGGAGTCTTTTAGTCTTCAGTGTGCATGGGGTCAAAATCTAATCCAGAGCAGCCAGGGATGTGAATGGGCTCAAAATCTTTAATCCAGAGTAGGGATGCTTGAAATTTATATAGTGAGGGTGGTGAGAGCCACTGAACCAAACTGCAAACCCTGTATATGGTGGACTCCACTTCAGACTTCAGACAGGCGGGAGCACTCCCAGTACCTTTAGTTCCAGCACTTATGATCCAGACTCAGTATGTTGTTACAGTATTTGCTAATGCTAAAATTATTCAGTTATGCTGACTCTTTCTCTGTTTGCTTATCCACATGTGTAGCGAGCAAGTTGGTGCTGCCTAAGTATCATCTTCACACCATAGGAAGCAGGTCTGGATATCACTCAAACTATTCATTCACAAGTATTTTAAACCATGGAATCTTCTGTGTTCACTGGGGCTGAAAAGTAGATACTGCCTTTCTCTCCTAACTCTGGAGGTCTAGGAGGCAATAGAATCCGGTTCCTACAACCTGCAAGAAGGCACATTCTGGAATAGTGGCCACAGTTTACAAGGAGGATTTGTTCCAGAGGCAGTGTGTGTGTGTGTGTGTGTGTGGTGGTGGGGGGTGGGAGAGGTATGTAGGGTCCACTATTCCCTCTAAGCTGTGCACCTGTGTGTGCACACAGGTTGTGAAACCCACACAACACAACAAAATAAAGTGCTCACAAAAAAATTCAACAGTGCTTATATTACTGCACACATTTTTTTTGTGCACATGAAATTTTTTGCGCACACAGCCTATGAAAAATTAGAGGGAACACTTGTGGGGTCGCACACTCTCTCAAACCCTCCCCCCCATTTCTGGCTGAGGAGGATGTGCCTGGTAAAGGCACTGGAACCTATTGCTTTTGCTGAGGCCTTCTAGAAGGTGTCCAGAGGAGGGAAGAGAGACCAGTCTGGCAGCACAGCTCCCTGAGAGGCATCAGGAAGCCCTCTGAATCCAGTCCATTCCCTGCCTGCATCCACTGTTGCTGATGCTTGGCAGTAGGTGTTTGGAGCCCCCTCTGCCTCACACGGCGCCCACCACGGAATGGTGATGGGAAAAGTAGGGGAAGGAACTGTGAGAAGAGTGGGAGCACAAGGTGGTGCCAACTTTGAGTGATTGTGGGAGGCTCAGGGAGACAGACAGGGCCTGGAGGTGATGCTTGGAGTGGTTATATACCCTTCAGTGTCAACCCTTACATGTCATCTCTGGTTTGTTATGCTGCATACATGTAGTTCTGTGGTCATTCCCCAAGCTACTTCCAGCAGCAGCCTCCCTCTGGAGCATTGGGCATGCAGAGCTGCTGTTTGTGCAGCCCTTGTCTTTCCTTTCCTCCTCTCCCTTGCACTTCTGGGATTAGGCTTCCACCTTCCCTCCACGTAATCTTGTTGTGATTGGTACAGGAGCTGTCTCTTTTGCAACTCCTTTACATTTGGAACAGTTTCCCTGTCTTGCTCTGCTGCCTAGGTTTTTTCACTACTAGTCTTGGGTGCAAATTGCTCTCCTCCTGAAGGCCTTTGTTCCTTCGCTGGGATTTCAAGTCAAATTATGTGAAGTAGTTTGACTGTGCTGTTTACATGAATTACTTTTTGCAAAATATAATTGGATTGTTAATTGCATGGCATAAAACCTGCCTTCATTCCCTTGAAAACACAGCCTCCAAGATCGTCTTCCTTGTCTTTTTCCCTGACCACATCACCCTCTTCCACTGGCACACACTATTCTACCATACCAAGTTCAAGCTACCATATTTTATTCTCCTAATAAAAATGAAGTTTGCACTTGTACTCTGCCAAGCTTTGTGCTTGCCCTCACTAAGAAACATAATTCTTATTACTACATTCTTCCTCCTCCATCCCTCCTTCTTTCTTGTACCATTAGATTATTAGGTAATTTCTGATGTTAGCGTGTAAACTCTGTGAAACAGAGATTTTCTTATCTGTGTTGTCAGGCACCTGGTACACTGTTGAGTTCCATCAGAAAAACTAAAATGAGACAAGTGCTGTATTGATACCTCCTCAGTTTGAGGCTCATGTTGGTAACTCAGATAAATCTTCTTTTAGCCAGGCAGAATATTAGTAAAATTAGGATAGAAACTGAATAAATCATTGTCGTATGAGTTGGGATGATAAAACAGCTACTTAGACACCTTTACTCTTGTTTCTCTCTTGAACTGGCTTTCTCAATAAACATTTGAGCAAACTAACCATAATGAATGGGATAATTACCTTTCCTCTGTTACACTTTATTCAGTTTCAGTATTTTTATGCTGTGGATTGTGTGTGAGGTCGAGTTTGAAACCTCCTGTTTACTGCATGTCATAACAGGCAGAAGATTGGATTCAGGATTCAAAAACCAATTAAATGTGAGGGACAAATCATACTACAAATATACTTTTTCTGTTTACTATCTCTATATTTTTTAAAGTTGATTATTTAAGTTTTTTCAAAATATATGTCCAGGATAAAAGGCTGTGAATAGTTCTGTCCTCCTTACAGGTCACACCACTTCATTAAGATTGTTTTGGATCACAGCTTTTTATTGCCAGATTTCATATAAATAGCAACAATTTAGAAGGTTTCCTGTCTCTCTGCAAACAGGGTATGCTGAGTGTCTTGGCTTCAGACAGTCACATGTGCAGCATTTCTGTTGAGATGTGCAGTATTTCTGAATTTTTGCTTCAACCTTGATAAATTTATGGGGAAACAGTAAAGCGGCCCTCCCGAAAAATCTGTTCCAAGAATATTTGGCTTTTTTCCAGTGTGTTCTTCTGCATTAATACGTACAAAGTATTTTTTTTCCTAGGCATATCATGTAGTTCTTTCAATGGATTTAAAAAAAAAAAAAGTCAGTAAAAATAACATGGGCTATGACTAGTGTTTGATTTTTAAATCACACTTTGGTATTATTTATATCCAAGTGTTAGTGATGGTTTTGAAATGGAGTGATTTATTCTGTCTTTGAAACACAGGCTGAGCTTTTAAACAGTAAGGCACTGTTCCTGCCATGAGCCATCTCTGAGTGGACTGCCATTAAAATCTATGGGGCATCACAGAGGTTTATTTCCAGAGAATTTATTGCAGGATCAGGACCTTAAAACACCTGTTACGTGTGCAAAGGAGTCATCTCAGGTAGTAGTCTAGCCGGAAGATACCAGTCCTGGAAGAATCTAGCTGGATGCAGTGTTCCCATCTCATATGTGATTTTTAGAGATTTTAATGAAGCTCCAGTTCCTGGGACCTTGTTATATGAGAGATCCTACTTTTTTAAAAAATGAAAGGTAAGGTAAGTTTCTGGCCCTTCTGACTGAGGAAGTGAGTTTGAAAACATGAAACCCAAAAGCTCAAAATGCAAATAAAAAGAACCTAAAATTGTTCAAAATCTCATGATTTTTAAACAGTCTCATGAATTTTAGGCACTTGACTCATGATTTTTTGAACTCTTGGAGTTGGCTGTACTGTCATTTCATGCTTGTGAAAATTACTTTTGTGTTGACTAGCTTCTATATTCCTGAGCGGGAAGGTACAATGCTCCATATCTTATGGATAACCTGAAATCAAAACATTTTACTCCATTCCCTGGCTTACTTAGCTTTTGCTAAATAAATGTGCTTATATGTGTGTGTGTGTTCCTTTTTCAGGTAAAAGAAGTAGAAGAAACCATAGAAGAGATGTTAATAAGGCTAGATGAGTTCTGTGGCATGACTGATATGGTATGTGCTTAGGTTATAACTGATTCATCCTGACTGACAAATCAGCTCTCTCCAGTAGGTTTCTGAGGAGGCCATGTTGGTAGTGACTTAGAAACCATACAGCTCAAACAGGGCAGCAGCCAGCAGTGGGGAGGGGAAAAAAAACCCACACAAATATTTCCTGAGGCAGCCATCTTGATAATTCTTCCTCCCCTGAGATGGGTTTATTACACAGAGCAGTGATGGTTGAGCCACAAGGTGGCAGTCTCCTGCACTAACATTTAAGGCCATAGAATGGAGCACTATATTTAACTTTTCATAAGCTCCATACAATTCACTGTACAGGCATCTAGGAGATCTCCTGATGTGCTCCTATCTGCTGCTGTTTGTGCAAGTGAAAGTACAACATGCACAGCTTTTACTTTTTGCTTTTGCCCTTGCCCTGGTTTGGTTAGTATTGTTCTATATTCTTCCCTCCAGGTTTGCTAGATAGAGTCGGAGAAACGCTAATGACATTCTGGGGATAGAATTGAATGGGGCCTTTCAGAAGAATTGTTTCTCTTGGAAGCTTCTCGTGATTTAGAGGAATTTTATGGAATATTCTTGGAAGACTCCATGCTTTAGTGTCCCAATATTCAGGTCACTTCCAAGTGGTGCCAGGTTAGCTGACATGGGGCAATGCTGTAATTTATTTATTTATTGTTATTTACTGTTTGCACTGTGGAAGCAGCAACTTGATGTCCCACTCAGTAGTTAGGGCCTCTCTGTGCTAGGTGCTGTACAGACATAAATAATACAGTTCCTACTCAAGCCTGCAGTTTGTTTGTAAGATGAAGGACAACAGGAATGGATGACAGATAGGGGAACACAAGGTAAGGGGGGTGATTATGACTGTGTAATAAGCAGTGGTAATATTTGATCAGCTCCCCAGCCATTGTTATTTGTGATGAACTTGAGAACAGCAGGAGCATGGATGAGATACAGTTGGACCAAGGAAGGCTGTTGCTTTTCTGCCCTGTGGTGTCCTTCACAGACAGAGCCAGCTGCATGTTTGCTGTTTGGAAGTAGCATTCACAAAAAAGAAAATTAATTTTCCAGAAATCCTTACCTCTTCTTTCCTCCCTCTAATGTGGAAGAAGTCAAATAGGCTTGGGCATTCCAGCGCTACAGTGCGCCAGGGCTGTAACTACAGAGGGGCGAGCAGGGCTTTGCCCCGGGTGTGCTGGAACGGCTCCATTGAGTTGCTCCATTAAAGGGCACATTACACGCCGCTTGCCCCAGGTGCTGACTATTGTAAGGGGTGCATTCCAATCAGAACTTGCCCTGTGCGCTGTAATCAGTAGTTATGGCTCTGCAATATGCATCTTCCTTACACATTAGAGCAATGTTTCTCAACCTTTAGTGGGCTGTGGAACACATAATGGTATTAATTATTTTATGTGGAACACCTGATGAACACTTTTCTCAAAAAAGCTGCTAACTGTCAGGAGATTTAAAATGCTTCCGTTGCAGCAAAGTTTCCAGGAGTGTGTCAGTGTCTGCTACTATGTGCCTGGAAGCTTTGCTGTAGCTGAAGGTTTACATTGCTCCTTATCCCTCCCCACTTAGTCGCCTGAACAGGAGGAGTCAGGGTGGGTCACAGAACACCTGAGCTATGTCTGGGGGCACCAGTGTTCCAAGGAAGACTAAATGCATTAGGGGAGGGGTCTCAGATGTAAATCACCATGAGGGCCACACGAGGACTAGTACATTAGCTTGAGGGTTGCCCCATGGTTCATACAATGATATTGCAAATACTGATAATGATAGTGTCATTGCAGGCTGCAGGAAATAACTTTAGGGGCCACAAGTTTGAGACTCATGCATTAGAGGGGAGTGTTGTATGTAACTTTAATGTCTTGGAAGAGAATTTTAGTAGCTGGAGAGTCAGAGAAAAACCACTATCTGACCAGCTAACAAATTCTGCATGAACCATAACTTGGGAAGCAGCTACTATATGTGATTTTTTTGGGAAGAATGCAGCATAAAAGGAAAGGGATGGGAAAAAGTCCTTACTCTCCAAGATCGCCTGTGATAATTAAAAGAGACCATGCGGGAGAGGGGTGAATTAGGTGGTCAAGGTTGCTTGGGCAGTTACAAAGCAGATGTTCCCTGTTTATATTTTCTTAAAGTGCAAGTGAAAGATCTGACTTGCAGCCTTATCTATCCACTGAACAGATACCAACAGACAGGTGTGTGAACTTCCTTATGCTGCCAAGAGCCTCAGTGTTGTCCTATAGGGCAGTGATTCTCAACCTTATTGTGGATCGCGACACACTTGGCAGCGTGTCATGACCCTACAGGACACACAAACCCACCCCCTACAGGCAGAATCTGGCCATCTCCCTGGCTCTCCACAACACCCGCAGGGTGGTGACAGTAATGTCTCCTGACATAGTGGTTGAGAACCACTGCTATAGGAAATGTCTTTTTTGAGACCAAGAGGGTAATTCTGTCTCCAAGCCATTCGGTCCTTTGGTTCCACAGTGGGTTGACAGATCATGGAGACAGGCTTCTTGAAGAGAATGCCCACTTCTGAAAATTCTCAGTACTGAAGTTTTGAAGTTTCATGCAGACTTGCTACTGGAGGATTGTATCCAATTACCACTCCTTTTTCTGCTGCCAGTCAGTGCTGAGAGTAGCTTTGCCAGGGTTATCACTATTTGTCACTCCTGAAGAAGAAGTATTGTTACTTTCAGAAGTGCCTTTGCATGTTGTTAAACAGAGAGGGGCCTTCTAGGGTTTCCGAGGAGTTCAGAGGAGAAACATTTTGGCGATATAGTTCTGCATTAATGGTCATTCATGCAGTCTGTTTCCATTCCGCTTTTGACAAAAATAGCTGTAAGAGAGTATATGAAACTCGGAGATCTGAGTCTGTTTTTGACACATCTTGGCACAGATGTGTAAGCTTAAAGATTCTCTGATAAGGCATATGTAGTCTGTCCATGTATGTTCTGACCATTGAGAGAAGTCATTCAGGTTCCGTGGCAAAAAAAAAAAGTTTTTGTTTCTGTTGTAAGATGAAGGCTGTTTCAATTCTATGGCAGGAGCTGCTCAAGCTGAGCAATTAGAATTGGTGACTCTGCACTACTGGTCATTTTATATCAGATGAAATAAAGGGCAACCAAAGAAACAGTCCGTTACTCATCCAGATTTGTCCTGTGGGGGATTTTCATTAAGGCTTCTGTGAGCATTGAGTCCTCCTTTTTGGTCAGGAGCACAGAGGTTGCATCTTGTAGGAAATCCTGCCTGACTCAGGTGAGGGGCCAGTGAGCTTTCATAGCTCTCATAAGACTTGCTGTCTTTCTAACCTTCTTTACAACAAACACTAACCTAATTTCCATGTTTCATCTTTGCTTTACTCATGAAAACGTTTTCCACAACTGCAGGCTATGAATAATTAGCTTTTAAAGTGATTATTGACCTTATCTAGGAACATCAAAGAGCCGCACTTAGTGTGCTGATTTTGTGCCTTGCAATGCAGTACCTGCTGTGGCAGGTTCCTTGCAACAGCACATTAAAAGGTGTCTGAGAGTTTGATCACTATTGTGTAATCTTTGGATTGACACCAACTTTTGTGTTTAACAATAATTTGGCCTTTTGACATGCCAACAAGAAGCAAGGGGAATTTTGTGCATGTTTCAATCGTGTTCTGTAAACCATTCACCTAAGCTTTTTTTTTTTTTTCCTTCCTTTCCCTCCTTTGAACTTGCTGCTTGTGTTCACTGGTAGGTGCTCTTGACACACATGTTCTAATGGTAAAGTAGTAAAAAGCCTAGATCCAGCCACAGGAGGATGTAGTATATCAGAGCTTCCATCTTAGAACCATGGATGGTGTACCTTGGGAGGTGCAGTACTTTAACTGAGAAAACTGAAATGAGAGTCCTGTGTCACCTTAAAAATGAACAGATTTCTCTGAGCATAAGCTCTTGTGGGCTCCAACCCACTTCATCAGATGCATGAGGGGGAACCTACAGTTGGAGTATATAGACACATGCCGGGATGAAGGAAGGCAAGTGCTAGCAAGGTCAGTTCAGTTAGGATGATGAGGTGCATTCACACCAGTTGATTCAGAGGTGAGAATGGGTGAACAGGGACAATTACTGTTTGTCTTGAGATAACTATCACAAGTCTTTATTCAGACCCAATCTGATTATGTCAAGTTTGCAAATTAGGTCCAGCACATGAGAAAACTGAACTCTTCTATTTATCTGTATAATAGGTAGTATGGGCAGAGGTAAAAACACACTACACACGTTTTAGTGTGCCTCAGACCTCCCTTGAGCACACTGGGGTGAAGGGTTAGATGTGCTTTGGTCTCCCTCTGAGACTTAGCATGTGTGCCAGTAGTGGAGAAGTGTGTGGTGGGATGCTGCCCCCCCTTTTTTTCTTTTTCTTTTTCTTTTTCTTTTTTTTTTTTGAGATGTGCATCTTTTCTCCAAGACCTAGACTTAGACACAGTACATGAATTTCACAAAAGCCACTAATTTCACAGCCAGCCAAATATAATCAACAAGTGGTTTTTACAGAGCTGGCTGAGATTTGAATTAGTGACCTGTGGGTGAAGTGCTGATGTCTTGTAACCAGTCTAATTCAATTCTCTTCATTTCCTTCTGTGGCATTGTTGGTGTCTTGTAGATATAAACTGCTGCCATTTCTTCTCCTAAAAACAAACACCCTTCACCCTCAACCTATTGTCTTATTCAGATGTGAAAATCCATAATTTTGCTATGATTCCTTATCCTTGAATGGAATGCATGTACTGTAGAAATCTCTGGTGGTTTAACTTCCTGTAATGGGATATTTTCCATCAAGTAGAATTTCTATTATGATTCTCCAGAGCTGGACAGCTTTCCTAGCAATAAAGTAGAGCCACTGATACGTCATTACATGGGATGGGAGGCTTTAAAAGCAGAATCCCCAAAAGGGAAGTGATGTGTTATAGATGTATCTTTTCTCTATTTTATTGTACCCACTTGTCTCTTTAGACTAGTGGTCCTCAACCACTGTGTTGGGGGACATTACTGTGTTGCCACACAGTGGTAAATGTGTCATGGCGAGTTGGGAAGATGGCTGAATTTGGCCTGGGGTGGGTGGGCTGGTGTGTCCTGTAGGGTCATGATACGCTGCCAGGTGTGTCATAATTCACAAAAGGTTGAGAACCACTGCTTTAGATTAGTGAGGCTCAGACTGAGGCTCAAGTGCCACAAGTGGTTCCTTAATGTTTCCTGTGACTCTTTGCAGCACATGATGTTAAAACAGTGTCATTTAATTCTTAACCAATCAGGATGTTTTTATTATGTTATTAATCAATTGTAGAATACTTTGGCAGTCATTTAGCGGTGAGAATATATTAAATGAAACAATGAATTCACACTACCGTGGGTCTTTTGGGTGAAGATGATCACTAATTTGACTCCTGAATCACTGAGTTTCTGAGGATCACTGCTTTGACAAAGCTCTATGCTACCTGTATTTAGCCCTTCATACATGTCAATGGTCATATAAAGTGTTATATTAAAAATAAGGTGCAAGTACTGAATGGCACAGTGCACTTCCTGGTTTTGGATCAGGCTTAGGCTCAGAGAAGATTTGAGCGTTATCTTAGCTTATCTGCTACTGAGGGCAGTTTTGTTTCTTATTGAGTGAAAATTCTGAATTCCTCACAGGTGCTCTTTTTGCAGAATCTTTGCTTTTTGTTCAGATTTCATTTGACTTTCTCTGTTCCCCACCCCTCTATTTCTAAGGATACAGACTCCCACCAGCAATTCCTTTGTCTTTTTCACTGTGTGCATTGGTTCAGTATTGCATTATAATCCACAGCAAACATTTTCTTTAAGTGTGTTGGTCTTACTGTATATCAGATCCATCTAGCTAATGGCGAGGAGCACCTTTCAGAGTTCTGTAACATGTTCTCAGGTGAGATAAGATCTTATGTTTATTGTATGCAGTCTCTGAGGATCTTTGCCTCCATTTTTTAAGTAAATAACACCTCCAGTAAAACATGTACTAAAATTTTATAGATGAAGATGGGTAAGATAGAAATCTTATTTGACCATTTTAATTGTGTTTTCATTGGTGAATTGCCATGAATTTGTTTTTAATAAGCATATTAGGCACACAGTTATGCACTCAGAGTGTGGATCTGGTGTGCATGTGCAGTTACCCACGAATTTTGTGAGATCATGTACAGCTGAGCCATCGTGCATAGCTGCCCACAGTTATTTGATTAAGCAGCATAGCAGTGGTATCTGTGCAGGCAGATTAGGTGTGTGATTCTGAGACTCTCTAGGCATGAATTTGAGGTAGGCTTGAAATCCACCTAGAATCTTTCTGGGCAAGGTGTTGGTTTTTAACTTATAAAACCCTAGATTATTTGGGACCTGATTATTTGTCAGGTCTCCCTTTTGCCCTCAAGAACTACCGATGGCTTTGAGATAGGTGGAGGGGTGAGGGGAAGAACTCTCACAGTTCACTCCCTGTATTGGTGTTTCAGAATCTGGATTTGCTAGTCTTGCAGACACTTCCAAGCCTACTTTTGCTCTCTTTTTTCCAGCAGTTTGGAAGGAAGCAAACTATAGGTGAAGATGGCTGTATAATACGGACAGTCCCTTGTGTCTGTTTTAGCCCAGGGGTTGGGTGTCCAGAACAGAGGATGGAAACCTATAGCTATATCTTCTAATATCAAATAAATAAATCTCTGCTACCAGAATTTGGATATAATTTTTGACGTCCAGTTATTGTTCCAGCCCCATGTTGATTCTACTGTGTTGACAGTGGCTTCATTTATTAACTATAATTTAAAAAAAAATAATATATAAAAAATCTGGTCGGTGTTTAACTGGCACCACTTAAACTCCAATGTGTGCTTTGGTTCTAAGGTTCCGACCTTGGCACAAGTTCTATTTAACTGGTGCCGCTAGAACTCTGCTGCATGTTTTGGTTCTAAGGTATTGACCTTGGTGTGGAAGGCTACTCCATTCAAGGATGCTATTCTATGCACAGTATTACGTTTTGCTATGTCTGGACATCTGTCCTGCTTGAAGCTTGCATGCCATTCCTGGCTTGTGTTTTAGTTCTTCATTATTACTCGGTTTACTCTCCCTCCATGTTAAGCTTTTGTTTTCGGCCTGTTCCCTCCCTTAGATTAGTCTTGCTAACCTGAATCATTAAATAAAGCTCAAAAAGTTTTTATCTTCAAGTGAACATAGCAAAGTTCTGTAATGGGAATGCAGATTTTTCCCATGAACCACTGTGCTTTGGTGCTTGTGCTGAGCACTTGGTTTAATCTTCAGTAAGGCAAAGTAAAATAAATTGCATGATGGGGAAATTAATCTTGTTTTATCATGTGGAATTTCCAGACTAGTCATGCTTTCTCTGTCTGGAAAAAGGTTACTATACTAAGAGAAGTACTTCCCTTCTTTGTCATAGGCTGACTCCTCTTGAACCCTTCTGTCGCTGTGGTTCTGCAGAGTGCTGCAGAATGACTCTTTTTGAATCATATTTGCATATTATTTCCTTTCATCACTGACTGCTTGCTGGAAAATCTGCTCTCCTGCATCTTGTACCAGTGGTTTGGTTTTGCCCTCAAAGACAATTTAGATATTTTTCCGTGGCTGCTTTGACCTTGGTGTGGTGATAATTTTTGCCCTCACTGTCCATAGTCTGAATAACTTTTTCTTTGTTTTGGCTACATCCACAAACTGTGTTTGTACATATTGCAGTTATCTAGTGGTTAACTCTAAGTAGTTTTCTCTTGAGCCCCTTTTTAACCAACTCTAGAAAATACAGTTTGCTGCCTTATCTTGGATAATACAAGGGTCAGTTTTCAGTCTTAAGCAAATTAAATAGGTTACCCCAAACTTGCCATCAATCAGTTCTTAGAACAATCTGCCATCCAATATTTACAGTCTGCCCCAGGCCTAAAGGACACCAGACAAATAATCCCCAGGCTCTTCTGTATTAACTGCCTCTCTTCTGTACATTGGTTAAATCAGGGGTCTCAAACACGCAGCCCGCGGGCTGCATGTTGTCCCTAAAGCTATTTCCTGTGGCCCGCAACAACATAATCATTACTGATATTTGCAATATTGCTGTATGAAAAGGTTTCAGTGCTGTGGCCCTCAGGCTAATGTACTAGTCCTCATGCGGTCCTCTACTAGTCCTCATGCGGCCCTCGTAGTGATTTGAGTTTGAGACCCCTGGGTTAAGTAGAAATACCTTCCATTTAAAAAGGGAAGCAAGAGAGCATCGTACCGTTTTGAGAGGATCTCACTGAGCTAGTTCCTGTCAGATATAATTTGCACAACATGTTGTTCTTACCCAATTTTAATATGTATGAACATGGATGCATACCATCATGACTGACCAAATGGGAAAACACGCTGAGATGTTTATACATACAAGGAAAAGTCTTGATTTTAATGTGTCCACCCTAGAGGGTTGTGCCAGTATAACTATTTTGTTAAATTACACCTTCACCAAAATAGTCAAACTTAGAAGTATTTCCAGTATCTATCACGCCTCAGAAAGAACCGTTTAAGTTCTTTACTGCAAACACATTTAATCTGGGGTCTCAAGGAAAAGGTGGAATCTCAGAATGCACAGCAAACCTCTGCAAGATCAGCAGCTCAACTTTATTCCCTTATCACTCAGCTGAGAAGACCCCAATTCCACTCTTGTTAGTTCCAATAAAACCTTGTTTGCCAGTGGTCTGAAAAGGGCCTGGGGCAGAAAAACATCCTCAGGCTTCAGCTCCTGGGACAGAACCTCTGCTACAAAGTGCCTCTGGGGAATACTTCCCTGAGCTCCCAAAGTGAGGCAATTATAACTCTAGGCAGAGTTGTGACAGCCCACAGGTTATGTAAACCTCCTCTACTCCATCCCAATTAGGCCCAACAAGATTCCTTATAAAAATAGGCCTAGTCGCCACCTTTGTTCTTTTGGTTCGTGTGTTATTACTGTGCTCTGTTTGTCAAATCATCTTGTCTGCATGGGTGATTTGCTGTTCTGTTTTGATTTCAAATTAAGGCTTGAAGTTAACTGGAATCTCTTTAATGGTCCTATTCAATTAAAACAAGACACTTCTGCACTGGACAGAAGTTACAGCTACTTGGAGAATGTCCCAACAGAGTCTTCTTCCGCAACACTCTGTTTCTTTTTGAATGAATGGCTCCGCAGTAGTTGTTTGGAGCTGTTGCTTGTTGTCTTGGGCCCTTTATTTTTTGGTTCCCTTACTGCTACTTCTGCTGCTTCCATTGTTAATAATTTAGGAGGGGAGAAGTCAGCAGAAGCAGAGCAGCTCTAATTACAGCCTCTTTGCTGCTACATCCTTTCTGGAAAAGCTCCCAATCCTTTTTATGGCAGAAGCCAAGTTAGCGCGTGCGCGCATGCGCACACACGCGCACACACACACACACACACAGGCAAGTTGGCTCTGATACTTTAAAATGAAATAGCCACCATACTCTTAAGAGTGTGCTGATGCCTATACAAACATCCTTGTTCTAATGGTCCAGTCCAACGGTCCTTACTCAGGCAAAACTTCCACTGATGAGAGTGCAGGGTAGCAGGGACTCTGCCTGAGTAGAGACTGTAGGGTCAGCTCCTAATCTGCATATTAATACAATGATTTGGCGCAGTGTACAATTTTGTAGATTCATTTTCTAATAGACTAGTTAGAATCCATTAGTACATTACACCTTAGAAGTGAAGAATAGGAGGAATAGCTGTTTCTCAATTTCTGCCTTATTCATCACTTTATTTTATATTTCTGTTCTGCTTGAGGTTCCAGAATTGGAGGATAGATATGGTACCTGCCTGGTTCTCAGTAAGCTAATCACTGAACACTGTTTATGTAACAGATAGCTTAATTTTGTCTAACTTCACACTTAGCAAAGCTCCAAATAAGGATCAGAATTTATATAGATGATGCCTCCAAGAAACTTGAAAGTGGTTCGGCTGCTGCTATCATTGCTGATCATGCTTGCCAATACTGTTTCATTTACTTGTATTCCCTCATCTGTCCGTATTCAGTTGTGTCCTATCTTTTTATACTTGAAGCAGGCTTCATCTTTTGTTCTGTGTTTGTACATCACCTAGCACAAGGGGGTCCTGGTCCTTCGCTGCGCTTCCTAAGTCCTACGGTAATACAAATAATATTAATATGAACACCCACGATTGCAGTATATAAGATAAATATACTGTATGTGTAAGGCATGTAAACTCTCCTGGCTTCAGTGCACAAGCTGCTACTCACAGACAGAAGTTAGGAAGAAAGTACATCTGTGTAGATTATGCCATAACTGTGCATGATGGAGATTTGTGCTCCTTTCAAATAGTTAACCATGCCCACTGTTCTAGACAATATGCTGTACTAGAGGACCACAGTCCTGATCCAGGGTGGCATTTCCTGTGTGTTTCTTTGCTTAGTGCTCATCTACACCACAGCTAGAACAATGTTAGTGGAGAGTAAAGAGTCGCTGTTTTTACACTCTGCATTTTCAGTTTCTGGCAGTAGAAAATTAGGGCAGTTTAACTACATTGTCAGGGATGTGAAAAATCCACACCTCTTACAGCATAGATAAGCTAACCTAATTCCATGTGCAGAATGCTGGGTCAGTGGAAGAATTCTGTCGATCTACCTACCTTCTCTCAGTGAGGTGGATTATCTACACCAGTTGGCAAATCCCTCCTGATGATGTAGGTGTTGTCTACAAGGGAGTACTACAGTGGTACAGTGTTTTAAGCTTAGATTAGCTCTGAGAATCAATGTGACTTTTTTTTTGTTTGTTTTTTTCAGAGTCCTGCAGGGCTGATAGCTGTAGGCTAACCTACAGGCTATCCTTACCAAAAGCAATTTGAAATTATGTTCCATATAATATGAATCAACTCCTCTCTGATAAAATCAAAGGCAGGGGCGTGGAAGAGAAACAAAATACATTTTCAGCCATTGTTAGATATATTGACAGAAGAGCTGCTGACCAAAAAATGAGAAGGTCTCTTGGGAGGAGATTTCTGTGGAAGCAATGGTGGTCTAGCTAGGGCTGAGACTGGGAGGGGGCTGAGGATTGCACCCACACTCAGAGTCATGGGTTCTACTTCCAGGTCTTCTGCTGATTGACTTGAGAAAGTCCTATATCTTCCCTGCCTCAGTTTCCTAATTTATATTGTGGATAGAACACTAACTGTTTCAATAGGATGTTTTGTAATTTGACCAATTAATATAGACTCCTAGAAATAGAGGGCTGTAAGGAAATGCAAGAGATAATCAGGACCATCCTGCTGTGCCTGAGGCAGGACCACGTAAACCTAGATTATCCCTGACAGATGTTTGTCGAACCTGTTCTTACCAATGTCCAGTGATGGGGATTCCAGAACCTCCCTTGGTAGCCTATTCAGGAATGTAATTGCTCTTAGAGTTAGAAAGTTTTTCCAAATATCTAACCTAAATCTCCCTTGCTGCAGATGAAGCGCATTATGTTCTAATGCTTGTGCTTAGAAATTGTCAGGTGAAGGTTGCTCTTGAGGAGCTGTGTATTAATCTAATGAAGCCTTCTGCTCTGAGATACTTTGTTTTCTGTGCAGATTAGAAGCGATACATCCCAGATCCTGGACGAGACTATTCCACTCATTAAAGCCAAGTTGGTAGAAATGAACAACATCTATGCCAAGGTTGATAAATTAGAGGTTTGTTACATCAAGGTTTGCTTTCTTGGGGGGGGGAAATGTGCTTTTAAAGTTGCCCTTCCTCTGGATTTGTGTGTGTGTTCACAAGTTTCTAACTAATTTTGTTCCTTTACTTTGTATGCTTTTGTTTATTTTTGTTTTAAATTAGTGGGACTTTTTCCTAAAATACAACACATGTAAGTGTTTGCAGGATCAGAGCCGTAACAATTTATTTTCTGATTCACCAACTCCTAGTATTAGATTTAAGGCACCCATAATGGTTAGATCATCGTCACTTGTAGGGGCATTTATGCCATAGTGTTTTTTGGGTTTTTTTTTTTTTTTAAGTGGTCTTTTCTCATGTCCATCAGTGGCATATCAGTTTCGGCTTGGTGATACTCTTGTGTAAAAGATGTCTTTCTGCTCACCTTTTCTGTAGTGTTTTAATGCCTGCTGTATCCTGAATGAGGGAAGCCAGTATGACTCACTAAGATGATGTCCTCACAGTATTTAGTAAGCAGTATATTAAAATTACAGTGTCTGCTCAGGGCAAGGTTGCCTCTGGGATGAATATAATTAAAACATGACAAGATAAATCACATAATGTTGAATATCACTTTTAACGGACTAGGAGAAGTGAAAGAAGCTAAATGTTTGTGGCATCAATTCCAGATGGCCAGTTCTCAAGCTTCCAGCTCAGCCCCTGTACAAAGTGGCAAAATAACTTCCTCCCAGACAAGATTTAATATTCTGGGCCAGAATGGCAATTGATTTAATTGCATTTAAAGCACTATATTTTCCAAAGCAAAATTCTTGTAGTTTATAACACTACACTTTGCCCTTCTGTGCTGCCGTTCATCCAAGGTCCTGCAGTGTTTCATATCCAGCTGAAGCACTGTGAAGCTGACAGCTCTCATTTCTGTTTTATATTTGGGCAAACTGAGGCATAGAGCTTCAGGGCAAAATTTTCGAAAGTAGGAGTCTAATGGTAGGGTCCTCAGACAATTCAGTAGATCCTTGATTTTCGGAAGTGCTGAGATCCCAATTTTAATAGGAGCCATTTGAAAATCAGGGAAGTGGCTGAATATTGATTTAGGGTATGATTTCAAAAGAATTAGGTGCTCAGACTGACTGTCTGTTGGAACTTAATGCCTAACTCCCTTAGACACATTTGAAAATTCCATCCTAAGCATACTTGGACCTTAGTTTTAGCAAATCTCGGCTCTAGTGACTTGCGTAAAATTATAAGCAAGTAAATGGCAGCACTCAGGGCTGTAACTATGGCAGACCGAACAGGGCTTTGCCCCAGGAGCCCCGGAGCAGCTTAGTAGAGATGCCCTATTAAAGGGCACATTTCGTGTCACCAGCCCCAAGCGCTGCTAATTGCAAGGCGTGCATTCCGATCAGAATGCACCCGGGGTGCCAAAACAGAGCATTACGGCTCTGGCAGTATGCCTGACTCCCACTTCCCATGCCCCTTGATTTCAGAAAAGCAGATTTTGGTTCCCTCAGGGAACTGATGGGCAGGATCCCTTGGGAGGCTGATCTGAAGGGAAAAGGCATCCAAGAGAGCTGACTGTATTTTTAAGAAACCCTACTAAGGGCACAGGAGGATAGCATAGTAATAGTAATTTTATACTCCATTGATACCTATGCGATGCCTTGTTTTATTTGATTTTACTGAGGAAGGCTTAAACAGTCTCAACATTTCATCGTATGAATTCAGGCTCTTTCTGGCTCATGTGTTATAACCAATACTAAAGATTCTGCAGGCCAAATTCTGCCCTCATTGACAGTTGTGGAACAGCCGTGCCAGCTGGGGCTTGCACAGGTGTAGCAGGATCATATTCTGTCCCTGGTCATTGGAGCTGAATTGACAATTCTGTGGTTACATACAGGCAGGGAGCATACTCTGCTTCTTTTTTCTGTAGCTCTGCAGATCAAATCAAACTCAGAGCACACGCAGGATACAGAGCTGTTGAATAAGAGGCTGTCATTTGTACACAGTTAAAATTTCAAATTACATCAGTGGGTCTTAAGCTACTTACTGCTGTGGGCCTCAAGTTCATTTCTGTATGCATTATGCGGGCCACATTCGTGGGATGTATATGCTATCTGTACATTTACCAAAAAGAAAAATGGCTTAGTATTTTTGTTTAATTTTAGGTTTTTTTTTAATTTTACTTTTAGTATTTGTATAGCAATGTGATTGAAGCTGATTTCATTTCAACACTGGCAAATATCTACCAAGAGCATTTAAAACTAGGGAATTAAGTCCAAACTTTAACTGTTAACATGTATTCATTTACTGTCAGGATGACATGGCGTGCTGTATTGCTACCCTTCCATCAGCACTGCTGCTGGCAGGGTAATTGGGCTGAGCAACTGGAGGGTGCAGCTGTGTTGCCTGTCTGTAAAAATGGGGAGCCCTGCTGGTGCAGGTGCCCTCCCAAGCAGGGACTGCCCCCCATGCATCCAGCTCCCCGAGCCAGGCAGCAACCTGGCTTCCAGGTCCCCACAACATAGGCTGGCACATGTGCCTGCCACACAGAGACAGGGTGTCCTGTTCAGGACAGAATGCCCCCATCTCAGGACTTTCCCTTCTAGCATGCAGCCCCCCCCCCATCCAAGGATTGCCCCCAGTCACTAATGTCTCCAACCTAGAGTTGGTTCCCATGCTGCCAGGCCTTTGCATCCCACCCCCTGTGAGCCCCCAGCCTCGTACTACTGTCCTGCTCCAGTTCACCTGTGCAGCCTATACTGCTTGCCAGATGCTGTCTGACTGCCGGGGAGCCTGCTCCATTTGGGGTCACTGGACCTGTGATTCTACAGGATTCAGGCAGTGCTGAGCACCCTGGCCTCCAGCCTATGCTTCTGGGCATGATTCTGGTGGTGGGCAGGGCAGGGGTGGCTGATTCTGGGCCTGATCCCATGCCACTCTGCTTTTTCATACACTCTGTGCCTGGGGCAGATGCTTCTCCCACCCAGCCCTAGTGATGGCCCTGAGGATATCAAATGGGGCACAGCTGTGTGCTGATTGAGCCACAAATTGCTCACGGACCACAAGATGAAAACCGCTGGATGAGAGCTACTCTTCAAAGCCTTGATTCAGGAAAGTACTGATGTATTTGCTTAACTCTAAGTACCTGTGAAGTCTGTGTAACTGCTTTGGAACTCTCTGTGTGCTATAAGTAAAGCATGGGCTTTACGTGCTTTGGTGAATGGGCCCAAGATATTGAGCATTATTGGCAAACTGTATAAAAATCACCCTCCATTATAGAAACATAGGGTTGGAAGGGACCTCATAGGTCATCTAGTCCAACCCCCTGCCACAGGCAGGACCACTCCCACTAAACCGTCCCAGTCATGGTTTTGTGCAGCCGGGCCTTAAGCACCTCCAAAGATGGAGACACCACGACCTCCCTAGGCAGCTCATCCCAATGCTCCACTCGCCTAGTAAAAAAGTTTTTTCTAATATCCAGCCTTGACCCCCCTAACCGCAACTTGAGACCATTGCTCCTCGTTCTGTCCTCTGTTACTACTGAGAACAGTCGAGGTCCATCTTCCTTGGAGCATCCCTTCAAGTAGTTGAAGGTTGCTATCAAATCCCCCCTCAATCTTCTCTTCTGCAGACTAAATAAGCCTAATGCTTTCAGTCTTTCCTCATAGGGCTTGTGCTCCAGTCCTTTAATCATTTTGGTTGCCCTCCACTGGACTCTCTCTAGCATGTCCCTGTCCTTTTTGTAGTGGGGAGCCCAAAACTGAACACAGTATTCTAGATGTGGCCTCACCAGTGCAGAATAGAGGGGAATGATCACATCTCTTGATCTGCTGGTAATACTTCTTTTGATGCAGCCCAGTATGCCATTGGCCTTTTTGGCCGCAAGAGCACACTGCTGACTCATATCTAGCTTCCCATCCACCATGACCCCCATGTCCTTTTCTACACTGCTGCTACTTAGCTGAATGTTTCCCAGCCTGTAGTTTTAGTGACTGCTCAATCATTTTACTTTGTGCAGAGCTTTGGAACATGAGCAAAACTCCTGTGTATGCTATAGAGATAAAAGTTTCTCTTCAGTAATGCTATGAATCTGCTGGGAGGAATTTTTTGGCATATCAGGGCAGGCTTGAAGTGATTAAATACCAATCTGCTGCCAGATTGAATCTACAATGGTAGCATAATAAGAGAATCTAAGATTAAATTGGCAATTTCAGTAGTAGTTAATGTTTTAACTACAACTTATATTTGAAGTTGATCATCCATGGAAACTTCCAAAAAGGAAGTTAACTTGGACTCTCAAGAAAAGGAAAGGGCTGTTGTCTTGTGGTGAAAGCAGGAGGTGGAAATCTGGGTTCTAATTCTGGCTCTACCTCTGGTATATTTTGTGATCTTGGATAATTAATTTAACCTCTGTGCCTTACCTTTCTCATCTCTAAAATGGCACAATATTAACCAGATTCAAAAGAAGATTCTAAAGCTTAATTGTTTGTAAAGGGCTTTGAAGTCCTCACTGAAACGTTCTATGGAAGTATTAGCTCTTTGAGCACAGGGGCTAATGTATCCTGGGCTAGGGGACTTGCCCAGTTTTGGTATGTATTCCATCCTCTAACTTTTGCTGAAGCTGGAGAGATGCATGTTTTAGGCTGGATATGTTCACCTAGTGAGTGTGTAACACCTCCCCATGTGAATCACAGTTTCACACGGATATTGAGGTTTGGATGTTGGATTTGTAAATCCCAGAGATCTTAATCCCTCATCTAAGAGCTAGTCTGCACTTAAAACTTATAGTGGGACAGCTGCAAGAGCACTTTTGTGTAGCTGTGTTACATCAGCAGAAGAGCATCTCCTGCTGACATAGTTCTGTCCGCACAACTGCTTATGCCGGCAAAACTTACGTTGCTCAGGATGTGTTTTTTCCCCACAATGCTGAGCAACAAAAGTTTCACCGGCATAAGTGCTAGTGTAGGCAAGGCCTAAGATCGTCTCTGGTTATGTTAGAAAATGAAGTTGCTGTTGCAGCTGCTTGTGTACCAGCAGTGCTCAGAGTCCCCAGTCAAGCTGGGGGCCTGATTGTGCTGTGTTTTGTACAAACATAAGAGTGTGCCTCCTCCAGAGAGCTTATAATGAAAACAGTCCTATTAACTCTGCCTTGTAGCAATTTGTGCTCATGTGGGAGAGTGTTACAGTGTAGTATGGGTTTTAGTGATCACTCTGTCATTGTCATTTGGATACTTGAATCAGATTTTTTTCCAAAAGGCAGTTCCAGTGTTGGGCTGAAGCTTGTGCTGACCAGTGAGGACATTCAGCTGTAAGGATCAGAATGAAAGCAATATCTTATTTTCTTTGAGGTTTACAAATGTAGAAAAGAATTTTGTACCTTTGACTGTCACTCAGCTGCAGGTAAAAAAAATAAAATGTTATAGCTGGTGGAAACTATTTTTATCTTGACTGCCCTGCCTTGGCGTTCTAGGATGTCTAGTAGGCCTCATGCTGGCCTTGCTAGATGAAGACTTTGTTTCTCTGCATGTGATTGATTTGGAGTTTCATTGTGCTGTAGATCATTCAGCTAGAACACCCCTGTGCCCAATGCTTCTTACAACAGGATTCAAAAAGAAATCAGAGGATTTCATAGGCCAGATATTCAGGGGCTTCTGTCTAACTAGTCACTAAGACTAATAATTTTAATTAATAATTTTGCTCTTGCAGTTTTCTATCCACAACCACTTATAACTGCAAATGAGTTTAATCTTCTAACTACCCAGTTTGCAGATGCAAGCAGATAGTGTAGTTGACTATCTAGCGTCAGATTTTCAGGCACTAGCCCAGCGCTCATCTAGTCTTTGTGCAAATGAGGAGCAAATCTATGCATTTGAAGTGCATTCAAAAAAATGATCCTAAATCATTTGACTGTTTGCTTGTCTTACAGACTGCAGGGGGAAAATTAGAATCTGTGTATGAAAATGCTTCTCTTTTGATACTCCTAGTAATAACAGTGCATTCTAGCATCTTAAGTCATTTATTTAACTAACTCTGGATCAGTAGCCAGGATAGCATCAAAAACCACTATGTAGATGCTTGTAATTCTCATCAGATTTTTTTTTCCCCATCATGTCCCATAGGCATTTGTTAAAATGGTTGGACGTCAGGCCTCTTTCCTAGAAGAACAAGTGCTTCAAGCAGAGAAAGACCACACCACTGTCCCTCAAGCTGTTCACAAACTATTCCTGTCTGCAGCTTCTGTTAAAAATGTGAGTGTTCAAAACTTTTTATAGCAGTTGGGGAGAGTGATGTCAAAAATACTCTTCCTTTCATCCTCCCGCCACCAGAATGCCCTGGACAATAGGTTTGATATTTTTGGGGAGTGTTGTAAATATTATGTTATGTAAAGGATTGTATCTAACCAATACAGTAGAAAAAGTGTTATTTCTTATTTTTGCAGTAAAATTGAGGCTCTGAGTCCTTTTCTAAGCTGTTGTGTGGTGTTGCTGTGGGTTAAATAGCTTTTTTGTTAAATCCCAGAGATGTCTACATTTGGTGGTAAGTGAGTGGAACTATTTCTCTGGGGGGGGGGTGTATACATACATTATCTGCACATCATCTTCGTTTAAAAGATGCTCTGTAAGCCTAAATTGTTCTTTACTTTATTATTTCATCTTTACATTTCAGTTTTCTGTCTGCTAGCTTTGAATTGTCATCTTCTGTGGACAGCACTGGGCGGGATGAGGCAGGTGCTCTTTGCCAGTGGGTTTCAGGGATATTTACTGACAGCAGATGAATGTTGAGACTCAAGCATCTGCATTTCCTTTCCAGGCTGTGGAAGAAATTGTGCTATAGTGGGCACAGGCTCTTTTTTTCTGAGCACTTCTTTAAAAAAAAATGAAAGCATACATTAAATGAAAAGTTCCTGGCTCTTATGATTTCAAAAAAGACATTCAAAATATGAAGTGAGTATGGCTGATGTTGAGTTTGTAGGCAGCATAGAACAACAGCTTTGAGAACAGTTCCGATTTATTTTTTTGAATCATGGTGTTGGTAATCTACATGTCTGTATAAAATAATTCATTTCTGAGTAAAGCATGCCAGAAAGCCTACGTGTCACCTTACTATGAAGATTTGCTGTCAATAGAGTCCCTGTTTGATGTGACACATGGGAGTTTCAGAGAGCTCTACTTTCTTTTTCCAATTCAACCCTTGTATGAAACCCAAGGCTCCAAAATTCCTCTTTCTTCTTCTTGTACTGTAGTAGCTCTCTGTATCTGTGCCACCTTTAAGTGGTCTGTCACTATGGTCACCAGATACCAAAGTAAGGAAAGGAGGACAGGGAAGTATGAAAAGGAGGACATTGGAGGACACATGGAGAAAATGTAGCATTAATGTAATATTCTTCTGTTTTTAAGGGGCCTGGAACACTTCCCACTAAAAATAGGGTGTTCCGGGGCATTCCAGCATACTTTTAACCCCTGTAAGTAAAAAGCCAGACAAAATTATGTATTTTTAAAATGCCTGCCAGACAGAGGACATGAAGGTAAAAAGGAGGACATGTCCTCCTTTTGCCTGACATCTGGTAACCCTATCCATTACTCCCTCTCCATTCTGAAAGACCCCATTGCAGCAACCCAGAAGTTTGGCAGTTCTCTTCGTTGGAGGCCAGTTGTCACCAAATGACAAATGTGCACTCTGGGATTATGACCTCACCCCAGCCTTCTGACAGAGTGAGACCTGAATCTTGCAGCTGGAAAGGTGCAGCATGGGAGCATCTTGTGTGTCTGAACCCTGTGATGAAACCTTCGTGGGTAAGGAAGGTGGAAGCCAGGATCTATTTTTGGGATCCTGGAGTGGGGGTGGGTGTCACAGGCAGGTTTGACTGGTTTAGAAATGGCAGGCTGCCCAGACTCACTCTGACCCAGGAAGGAATAGAAAGGGAGTTGCACTTGACTGAATTTCTCTAAAGTGAAATCAGGCTTTTCCGCTTTCTCTGCACTGAAAGAGTTTGTGTGATCCCCGTGTCCTCCTTCTTTAGCATTAAATACACACACTGGTAAGGGCAAGGGAAATCTCATTCTCACTCTTTGCCACTGTGTCCCAAAGTGTAGCTATAGGAGCAGCATCTATGTGTATTATTAAACTTTGGTAACCATTTTCATGACAATTTGTTAAGACCTTTGCCTTTTGCACCTGTGGTTTTGTATTTTGGGCATTGGATGGTTAGTTTTATAGCTATCTGTTCGGAGCCTCATTGAGAAAAATAAAATCTGTGGAAGAAATGGGCAGAGAAACAATTCTCTCCTCATGTTACTAACATGTAAGAGATTGTTGGAGCAGAAGTGGGACATGGCCAGACAGGAAATGGGTGGTGATTTGCTAACAGAGGCTGCCACTCCCAGAAATGTAGGAAAACTTATTAGTTTCATGCATGTTATTGTTAACACTTTGCAATGGAATCTGCACTTCTGGGACTTGCATGGTGTGACCTAGTAGCTATGGTAGATCAGAGCTGCTGTGCGTGAGGGAAAAGAATGGTGGGTTACTTACCAGTAACCATCCTTCTTTGAGATGGGCTGCTTGGATTCATGCAGGAATAGGTGTCTCCATGCCAGAGCACTGGATTGGTCAGAACTTTTTGCCCTAGTTTGTCAGAAGAGGGCAGGTGGCCATTGTGCCCCCCCACCCCCGCACCACCCTGCAGATATATATGTGGCTGCTGCCCGGCCCCTCCCTGGTTCCTTGGAGTCTCCAACTCCACATGCAGGGATGGGTGGAGGGATCTGAATGAATCTGAGGAGCCCATCTCGAAGAAGGACGGTTACTGGTAAGTAACCCACCATTCTTCTTCGAGCGCTGCTTGGATACATTCAGGAATAGGTGACTACTAGCCATGCTGAAGGATGGCGTGTGGAGTTGGCTCTTTCGCCTTCAGCACAGCATAACTCTGACAAGGGTATTTGTCCACGCCCAGGGTCCTGGAGAGGTCTGGGAAATTGATCCAAGGACCATTGTCCCAGAAAGGGTAAACGGGGATTGTTAGACCTAACCCAGAGGAGAAAGTGGGCCCGGTTGTCCAAGGGCCTAGTGTGGCACCTATGCAGGAGGTCCTGAGGTCACCTTACGGATAGAAAGATACCAGCTTATCTTGGTTAAAGTTGAGGAGTGTGACTCTAACCGCTCTGTGTAAAGGCATATTGGCAGAGGTGGGAGAAACTCAGATGATTAGTGTTCTGGCAGCAACATGTAATAATGTACCTCCTACAAGGGAATTTAGGAGGCCGTAGGATTGTTGGTCTGGAACTGGTGGATGCTGGCACCTCCAGGACAAGGGGAATGAAGGTGTACCGTGTTTCCCTCGGTCCGGCAGTATGAGACACTTGCGTGCTATGAGTGTGATAGGTGTGGGAATCTGGGACATTTGGCGCCTTGCAGAGGGGTGGGCTGCTGGCAGTTAGGGCCTAGGAGAGTTACCTCGTCCTAGGTTGGAGGGAGTGCCAGCAGCCCAAGGCGGCACCCGACGACCTCAAAGAGTGCACTGCAGGTAGAGCACACGGATCATCACAGAGAAGGCAGTGCCTGACCACTAAATGTCCCTATACAAGGCAGACCGGGAGGAGGACTTCATGTGAGCTTGATGGGTATATCCCAGGTCTATGCGAGCTTACCAATTACACTGTGGTGGTCCCTGTTGAATAAGACTGCCGATATCGATAACCTTGTGTCGATACAAGGGAGTAGTAATGTGATTATTTCCCCTTGTCTTTCTCTTCTACCCCCGTGGGTTTTTTTTTTTTTTTTTTTTGGGGGGTGGCTGATAATCAGCCAGAGGAGTATAGAAGGCAAGGAGCTGGTTGTGATAAAGCAATGTCCAGGGGTTGTTCATGAGAATGAGAATCCTGGGGATCAAGTCCCATGGCCTACGGAACATTGGTTTACATGACCTCGTACCACCAGGACGAGACCAGCCAGTGTGGTCCAAACTTTACAACTGGCGACGTACAGAGGCGTGCGCCCAGGAGGGGGCGCTCTGAAGGGAAGGCCCCGTAGGGGGGAACAGGACATACGTGAGGAAGGAGCAGTGTCTACCAAGGGAGTGGGGAAGGAACGCCACTTTGAGGGTACACATCCCGCTGTCTCCTTATGAGCCTTCGGTTTATCTGAAGGACCTTCTACAAGCATGTTATTGCCCTTATGAGACTTGCTCTGGGAGTGGGTTCTATCAGGGACAGCTGGCTCCCGAATTCCCAATCAGTGGTCGGGATGATGGATGGTGTAATAAGAGGTCTGTCGAGCAGGAAAGGCCCTTAGTCGTCGGTTGGGCCTGAGCTTAATACCAAATCGCAACTCTAATGGCTAGAAAGCCTTCAAAGTGTGAAGAGGGAGAGGGAGTTGGAACCCACAGGGTATACAAGTGGGATGTCCTGGAGCTATGCTGGGATGAACCCGGCGCTATGACCAGCTGAGGGAAGAGACTATGAGTGGAACCCCACTGGGTATTCCTTAAGGGATGATGACTAGGATCAGGCTTCCACCCCGGCGGTGGGAATGGTCTTTGGCCATACCCACTGAGCTCTGTTTGGAGCCCCCTCCAGGCCTTGAACCCCTTGCTCTTAGGCTAAAGCTTCCTGGCTACTCGCTGGACTTTTCAAGCAGCGTCGACTGCAAGTTTGATGGGGAAGGAAGAGAAGCGAGTATCCTCACCTCTAACCGAGAGGTAAAGGGGGACACTGGACCATTTCATCGAGGGAAAGGGGCAGTATGCAGATGTTCAGGCTTTGAGAAGTACTCTGGCGGCATTGATTGGCCAGCCCGAAGGGGAAGAGAGACCTTTGGCCATTGGGGCGGCCTGTCTTATAGGAGTAAGGCAGGGCAAAAGAGGGGTGGGGATCTAGTTGGTGAGACCCCTCACCCAGTCCTTTGCCAGGCTGCGGACAAGCTGGGAGTAGCGAGCGTTGGGGCTTTACTTCAGGTATGGGGACTGCGAGCGAGCTGTGTAAGGCCAGCTAGGCTCCGGCCTGTGAGTCCAGTACTTGACAGGCAAGAATGATATGCTTGCTGTAAGGGGTGAAGGGGGTTGTAGTACCCTGGGTTAGAGTCATATACCTTAAGATCTCGGTGAGGTTGATCAAATGCGAGCTAAGTTAGGCCCAGCTAAATGCATTTGATAACCGTGGGTCAGGGCGGCAGAATTAAAAAAGGGGGAACAAAGATTAACTGGGGCTCTACCATCCGTCCTGCTGGAGAGTAGGGCGGAGGGGCTTTCCCCATGGAGAGGTGTGCGGGAGCCGCACTCCCTGGTGTGGTAATGATTGTGGTAAATGGAAAACCTTGTTTTATTTGGATTGATGGAATGGTACACTCTGATTATTGGAGTGTGTACCGTGAACCTCTGAGTGTGCTGCAGGGTGAGGAGTTGCCACCCAAGGGGGGTGTTATGTGGAGGCGTGATAATGTGCTGGGAGTAAGACCTTTATCTAGAGGATGCCCACAGGACCACAGGTCTTCATTGTGACCACCATGGTGGCCCAAGAAAGTTCAGGTAATGAGGGTTGAGCCCCCTCGGGGGGTGTGATAGGGTCCACAACGAAAGTATGAGTAAAGGTGAAACCTTCATCCTACTCGGAAAAAGAGAAAGGCTACTTAACCTCTGAGCTGTCCACCTACAGTCAGAGGGGGGAAGGTTTGCTCACAGGTTGCACTCGTGAGGAGACAGCAAGGCAGGAGGCTGCTAACTGGCTAGCCGTTGGGCAGCGAGGAAATGGAACAGCCACCCTTCTTAAGTGTCTTGATTTCTTGAGATGCTGCACTCCCTGGCTGGATTTGGGTGATTGCCTGCGGGGTTGTGAGTATCATCAAAACCACTGAGTTAGCCGGAAGGAATCCTTCCCCGGAAATGGATGCACGGGGGGGGGGGCTTGCCAGGAAAGGTCCCCCAGATGAGGTTTGAACTGAAGTTGTGGTGGTGAGGGTTGAGTCCTCACCGGTAGCTGTTGAATGGGGAGGAGGAGGGGGGGGGGTGCCGGGTTGTCCTGGGCCGTATGGGGCCAAAGGGCATGGTAGGGGCCCCGTTGAAAGGAGGCCAAGGTATTTCAACTCCCCTCAGGAATCACGGGCGGTACCCAGGATAGCGGACGTTTCTGGGGGAAAGAGGGTGTCACCCCCAAACAGGAGATTGAGGGCCATCTCTTGAGAGGCCGGTGGTACTCTGGCCTCATGTAGCCAGGCCGCGCGGCGCAGGGTTACCGCTGAGGCCATGGTGCGGGCCGCCATATCCACTGCATCCCATGCTGACAGGAGAAGGTCCTGGGAGGCTATTTTACCTTTCTCTAAGAAGGCATCATACTCTTTCCTGGCCTCTGGTGGGAGTAGATGTCTAAATCTGTTTAATGCCTCCCACACATCCAACATTTACCTGCTGGTTGGGGCCTGGTCGTTCGCAACCCACAACTGGAAGGCTGAGGAGGAGTATACCTTCCTACCTAGCAGTTCTAACTCCCTTGCATCCCTCGATGTCGGGAGGGGGTCGCAGGAGGTCTGTCTTGGCCCCAAGGCCGCTTTCACCACAGCACAAGGTGGGATTGGGTGGTGGGTGAGTGAGGGGAACTCTGACCCCAGGACCCCTTCTAACCAGCACTGGGGAGGGAGGTGTAGGCAGCAGGAGGAGCACCCTGGCAGCCTCCACTGCTTCTGGGGTAGTTGGGATCGGCATCGACCCCGACTGGCCCGGGGTGGGGTGGGGGGTGTGTGCCATGTATTGAAGATGCGGGACTATGTTGGTGCTGCGGTACTGGGGTCGAGCCCAACTGGCGCTGGGGAGAGCCCCGTGTCAAAGACTCGGGACTATGATGGCGCTGCAGTACTGGAGTTGAGCACGACTGGTCGCAAGCAGACCCCCGTGTTGGGGACGCGGGGCTGTATCGGTGCCGTGGTACTGAAGTCGGTACTGAGCTTGTCCTGCGGCCCCTGTTGGCACGGTGCCGTGCAGGTCCTGGTGCCAAACTGGCACGCAGTGCCGCAGGAGGTCCTGAAGCCTTGGGAGAGGGCTGCCGAGCCTGCTCAGAGGCCGGGGCACGGTGCCTTTGCTCCTTGTCCTTGATTGTCCTCAGCTTGAAGGACAGACAGAGCACGCAGTGACCATGTGGCTTTTGCCCAGGCGCCAGAGGCACTTCTCATGGGGATCATCCTGTGGGAGGGCCCTATTGCAATCGGCACAGGGTTTGAATCCTGGCATGGCGGACGACGGAGTGGCATGATGTTCCAGTCCAGATGGGGAAACCCTCTTTGGTGGAACTATGTTCACAAATAGGTGCTCCCATTTGGGCGAGAAGCTCATAAAGTGAGTGAAGGAGAGGCTGCTTGCGAAGCGCAAGGAGCGGGCAGTTTCACAACCAACATGAAGGTGGAAGAAATGAAACTGGGAAGGGGCCGGGTGGTGGCCACATATATAGCCACAGGGTGGTGTGGGGGGCGGTGGCCACCTGTCCTCTTCTGACAGGCTAGGGCAAAAAGTGCCGACCAGTCCGGTGCTCTGGCACGGAGACACCTATTTCTGAATGTATCCAAGCAGTGCTCGAAGAAGAAAGGAGTCCTGTGGCACAGATGCAAGGCACTGAATACAGCTGTTTGAAGTGGAAATCCATCAACTTTGTAGGTGAGGGATGAGGCAGGAGATTCCTCTCTCTCTCCCTTTATTTGAGCTCATCACAAATATTAATGAATTGACTCTTTCAGCACCACTATTGACTAGAGAAGCCTCACTTTCCCTTTTTCACAAACTAGGAACCAATGCATAGACAGGTTGTGACTTTCCCGTGGGTACACAGGCACAGCTGGAAATTGAACCCAGGTTTTTGGAGTTCATCTACTGTCATAAGCATAAGATTACTCTCCTCCAGGAGCAAGGGACATGCGTCCGGCTTGGAGCTGGAAGGTGAGAGTAATAGTTGGATGATAAGGTCTCTGTAGGTGGGAAGAATGGACAGTCTGGGTTCTTGCCCATATGCCATTGAAGAACTCTGCAGGTGGGTTGCTCTGGCTCTGCTGAAGGATCTCTGGTGCCACGTGCTGAAAAGCTTTACAAGGACAGAGCTCTAGCCATACACTTAGGAGCAGTAAGTATTTGACTGCATGCTAATATTTTTTAAGTTCTTTACAGGTATTATTATAATCCTTCTAAGCAGGACGAATACAGAAGCTGCTCCTTTACTTTTACTCTGAGCTTTCAGAAAAAGTCCAAAGCAATTTAGCTGTGTGGTTAACAGTTGTATGGAATATTGGAGTCCCATTTACTTTTCAGAATTGCTAAAGCAGAGATCAGTTGCTCTAAGCCAACAGTCTTGCAGGCTTCTCTAGCTCCAGAGATTTTGATTACTCTAAATTTCAGTCCTGTATGTGTAAGTTCTTCTGAGTTATTTGCAGTATAGTATCTCCCATGGCTATGTCCAAAAATGTAGTTAAACTTGTTCCATTTTCTTTTCCTCTTCTACCACCTTCTCTGGATGCGATTGTGCAGTCTCTCTCTCTTTCACACACAATGTAGGAAATAATTTTCCCAGATACTTCAGAAAATGTTTATACTTTACTCTCCTTAAGTTTCCAGCCCTCTTATTTGAGCAGTATTCTTAGTTCTGTATCTCCCATTCCTCCCACCCGCCCTTTTTTGAACCGTTCATTGCTTTTATAATTCTCAGTACTTCTTCATTTAGTAATTTATAGAACATATCTTGCAGTTAACTGTGTAAACAATTTTACACCAAATATAAATTATAAATGTATATTGCTGTGCAAAACTGACAGGTTATGAAATGTGTCACCTCCAAAGAGCTCACTTGGAGATTGCAGAGCAGAAGAAATGCCTTCTCCTGTGAAGTTCATCCATTTTGCAGAAGAAAGTAGTTTGGGCTCTCAAGGAGAAGGTGGCTGGTTTCTGTTACATTTCATACCTTTTATGCAAAGATTTTTCCTGTGCCCTAGGCTGAATAGGGCTGTTAACCATTGAGAGGAGACAAAGAGAATTGTATTTTTAAAAATATCAGAGTCTTGGTGGTAAAAAAATCCATACCATCTGGTTCTTCCAGTGAATCAAACTCAGTGTTTTCAACACTCACAGTTTTATCAAGGATTTCATGATATTTGATATCTTTCTAAAAGTTTTTGCTCCTGAATTCTTGTGATCATGTGAGAATTATTTTTTAATGGAAGTTGTAAGTGTTGAGACTTCATGGTTGTAGAGTAAAGCATGAAATTGTTACTTGAAAGGCCCCCGAGTCCCAGTAGGTGAATATAAGGAACCCAACTTTTTTTTTTTTTAAATATCATGATTTTAAGCTTATATGATTTTGAGGGGCCTGACTCATTTTTAATGGTTGGGGTTGCCAATACTGAAAACCTTCTCCAGCATGTGGTTCCATTAATATTTCTTGCCTGCCAAAGCAATACTTTCGGAATTCAAAACCACGCTAAAGGCTCTAGAGCTTTGGTATAAAATATACTCCTCTTTCTCTCAGCTAAAACCACATTCAGCATGTGGAAACAAGGATGGAGAAGTGTTTTTACAAAATATGTAGAAAGAAAGGACAAGCCTTTGGCTACAATATTTGCATTTGATGCAATTCCTTATCATGCAAACTTTAAAAAAACAAAACAAACTTTTAAAAATGGAAATATCAGTTCAGATTCAGCACGAATTTTTCATTTTATGGAACAAGCAAGAACATCAGAATGGCTGCACTGTGTTGCTCTAGTGTTCCATCAAACCTGTTGTTTGTCTTCCAGCAATGGCCAATGGTTCATGTTCAAGGGCAGTGAAGAAAACATGGCACTTTATTGGGTGATCCATCTTCTGTCATCTAATCCCAGCCTGTGGCATTTAGAGGGCTAGGAACGGAGCATGGGCTACATCCCTAACCATTTAGGCTAATAACCAGTGATGGATCCTATTTTCCATGAACTTACCTGATTTTTTAAAATCCAATTATCCTTCTGGCCTTCACAGTATTTCCTTTTGTCTACAAGATCTGAAACCAACAAATTTTTTTCTGACTTTTTATTAAATTCCATGGAACCTGTTGCTTTAAAAAATAGTAATAAATGCTCCCTTGTGGGTTTTGTAGTCCAACTTTTGCAGCATTGGGTGAAAAAAGTGAAGAAGCCAACTATAGTTATCTTAAAAAAAAAAAAAAAAAGACTAACTTGATCATTATACATAGTCAAAGGTGAGAAATGCTGAAAGGGGGAAAAGAGCATAAATAGTAAAAGTAAACTATTTTAAAAATCTTTCAATGGAATTGTGTGTTTTGTTAAGAGCTATTAAACTCCAATGTCTAGCATTTTAGATAAATAAAGCTCTTGTTAAATATCGTAGGCTACCAGACTTTCAGTTAGGATGTAAGAGCTCACTATAAAAATCCTAGAGGCTCTCTGTTAAAACCTGGGAAGATCAGGGTTGACATTCATGATATTTTTAAGGGTTTTTTTTTTTTTTTTAAATTAGTTCTCTCAGTATTCGATTATCCACAATGAAGAGGCAAAACAGGCACATATCCTTTTTAAAAAATCCTTTACAGGTCACCTTTCATAATATACAGTTATGTTAATAACATTTTAAACATATTTACATGATTTTACTTGATAGTGTCCCTTTAAAATGTAGAGGAACATTCCCATTATTCTTTGCTTTCTTCTCACTTACTCACGAATCCGTGCCCTTAGCATCATTAGTATTTAACTCTGCATTGCACTTTCAAGCTGAGTTCATGTCCCTTACAAGAAGCAGTGCTCTTTCATTTTCTTTGGAATAACAGTTTTAAAGGTATATTTATGTCATTTGTCAGGCACATGGTAATTATTAATGATGCTTTCTTTCGGTGTGAATTTTCAGAATCTTTCATTAGGCTTGATAGGATAAAATAGGCAGTTTCCTTTCCACTAAAATTGTAATGTTATCTTTAGGAGCAGCAACTGATTAAGTCAGTCTTTGTCCATCTGCTTCAGATGATGAGCTGACCAACTTTTTTCCAATTCCTAAGGGAGAGAATGGTTTTCTAAATGCTGCCGCTGGAAAATTGGTTCATTGGTTTGATAACAGGAGAGAAGCAGCTTGCTTTGTGTTATGTCGCCAGTTCAGCTCCAGCTCTCCTTTCTAGTGCCTAGGAGTCACTGCTGCTGCATTGATATAAGTGTCTAAGATAGAGACCCCAGAGGTACAATTCTTTCTGTGGTTGCCCATGTGGAATAGGTTGGTGGGCTCAGTCCAGATTCTGACTGGTAGGTGTCCTCAAAGGTGTCGATAATGTGCTCCTTCGAACAGAGAGGCCGTGGCTCAAACGGACCAGAAGCCTGAGCTCTTCTGTCAGCCTAGGAAATTTTCCTCCATATGTCAGGGTTGTGGTTCTCTTTAACGGAGAACTTCCCTGCCAACTGTTTGATTTCCTGGAAATGGATGTGAACAAAAATGTAGGTTGTAAACTGCCTGAATAAGAATCCCTCCCCTCTCAGTTGCTTGCATTTTATCTCCTTAGTACTTGCCATAATTTTGCTGATCACCTTTAAAATGTAACTGCATGGTGTATGTTTAATATATGTCAGGATTACATTTCCCAATGTTCTCTCTCTCTAATTCTAATGACACACAAGAAACGTGGTCTTAAGATCCAAAGGGGTAGCCATGTTAGTCTAGTTCAGAAAAACAAGCAAGGAGTCTGGTGACACTTAAAGACTAACAAATTTATTTATGGCATGAGCTTTCATGAGAGAAAATCTCACTTCGTCAGACATTTTGAAGATCATGAAAGCTCATGCGATAAATAAATTTGTTAGTCTTTAAGTGCCACAAGACTCCTTGCTTGGTTTTAAGGTCTTAAGAGTGGGAGTCAAGATACTTGTGTTCTACTGCTGTCTTGGTCACTGACACTCGGGAGGTCCTTGGCCACGTTACTTCACCTCTTGTGCCCTACTTTAATTTCTGAAGATAAGGTTAATGATTATGATCTCATATAATGTTGCAAGGCAGAATTATTTAAAGTCTATAAAGTGCTGTGTGTTTCTTGGCTGGAAGTGGTAAATATTTATGAATCTTTTTCTTTCATTTGTATGAAATACACTTTCATTTGTATGAAGTACCAGAGGGGAAGTGGACACAGAGACAGAAAGGAAGGCCAAGATTTTCAAAGCTAGGACCCTAAATTTAAATTCCTATGTCCATATTTAGACACCTGCCTGACTTTCAAAAATGCTGAGTACTCATCAGCTCTTGTTGCATCCATGGAGGTATTGGGTGGTCAGCACTTTTGAATACATTTGGATTTAGAAATTTAGCTTTTGTCTCCTAGTTTTGAAAATCTTAAAGGTACAGACAGTTACTGTAGCAAACTGTAAGCACTGACATAGAATGAATGAATGAATAAAAGCTGGTAGACTGATTCTTATTCTATAGGTAGATACTGCCGGGGTTAGCATCCTGCTCTCCTCTGGTTTTGTGTCTTAACCAAGAAAGACTTGAACTTCTGGCTACATAGCTAGCTTTTATCAGGCTGATTAAAACAAATACGCAAGTATGCTCTGTTTCAAAAGGTGGAAACACCACATTTGCACTTGCTAAGTTATGGTGGAGCACTGTATGAATTATTTTGTTGGCGTGTATTGTTGAGCTTTAAGCTTCACGGTGAGCAAATTACTAGGCTCTGATGCTAATTTTTGTGGGCTTATAAATTCCACTTAAAACATTGCTTTGTGCAGAATTAAAGTGAATTAGCTATAGCTGCAGGGAAGAGACAAAGCTGGTTTCAGGTAAAGTAAGAGGTGGATGTTCCTCTCTCCTTCCTGTTTGCTTCTCTTGTGAGGAATGCAGCAAGTGGTGGCTACTGCTGCACTGTTGACTAAGTATTTGCATGTTATAAATGTCATACAGCTGTGCATATGCATGCCTTCTGGAGCAAACAGAAGATGGTGCCATGGACTGTATATAATTCCTCTTCTCCAAGCACATACATTTCCCCTCTCCATCTGGGGATCTACCTTCTATTGCTATTGTTAAATAGGCTAGATACACTTTGCATTCTAAAATGAGGTGTATGGCTCTTGCTTCTCTAATGGTTCAGTCCTGACTCATGAAATGTGTGCTGCCCTACTTACTTAAAAAAAAAAAAAAAAAGCAAAGCCAGACTGCTGTGTCTTCAGTTTGAATGCCCTCAGGGCACAAGAACAGCATAGTGTGAAGAAGTGCTATTAAGTTAGGCTATGGCTACACTACAGAACTTACAGTGAGGAAACTGCGTTACTGCAGACACCTTAAGACAACGGGAGATGGCTGTTCTGTGGACTTAAGTATTACAGCCCCTGTCAGTGGCAATAGCTATGTCAGGAAGTTCTCCCACTGACATAGCACCGTTCATACTGACACTTATGTGGATGTAACTAATTTCGCTTAGAGGGGTGGATTATTCACACTCCTGAGCAATATAGCATACCGATGTAGCCATGGAGTGTACATATTTTATATCTCTAGCAAGTTCCAAAGTGGTAGCTGTGTTAGTCCAGTTCAGCAAAACAAACAAGGAGTCCTGCGGCACTTTTAATAAATTTAGGTATTGCACAAGCTTTCTTAGGAGAAAACCCTACTTCATCAGACACATTGAAGATGGGTAAAGTTACCAGCTACCAAATCATGGAAAGGAGGACAGGGAAGTACGAAAAGGAGGACCTTGGAGGACACATTGAGAAAACGTAGTATTAATGTAATACTCTTCTCTTTTTAGGGAGCTCTGGAACACTTTGCCCTAAAAATAGGGTGTTCTGGGAAATTCCAGCATACTTTAACCCCTGTAAGTAAAAAGCCAGACAAAATCATATGTTTTCAAAATGCCTGCTGGACGAAGGATGTGAAGGTAAAAAGGAGGACATGTCCTCCTTTTGCCTGACATCTGGTAACCCTAAAGATGGGGGAACTTACTCTCATTCTGTAAGTTCCCTGTCTTCAAAGCATCTGACGAAGTAGGATTTTCTCTCATGAAAGCTCACGTGATACAAAAATTTGTTAGTCTTTAAAAATGCCACAGGACTCCTTGTTTATAGTATTTCCCAGAAATAATTTTGGCTATTTTTGCTGTTCTAGAAATGGGATACACTATTTTAGGTCTCTTGGATTGTTTCATTTTCCTTCCTTAATTTCCACTCTTTCCCCTGAAGCTAACTGCATCCTTGTCAAAGCTTGATGATATGCAGAAACTTGCTGCACTTCACACCTGAGATTTTTCACCCCAACATGTTGTGTTATAGTCCCCGAGAGAACTGTGTTCTTGCTAGTGGTGAAGTCATGGAAACTTTGCTTTACCATGTTTCTGTGGGTTATTTTCTTCTCAGCATGGAATACTTCTTCATTTCCTGTTACATTTTGTAATGGAGTTTCCTCAGAGAACTATGCACACAAATTGTGTTTTCTACCTTACAAAGGCGTAATTTTCAGTGTGCCCAATTGGCATGTTTGCATAACTGAATAGATACAGATTCTTCACTTTGAGCTGACTAAGTGACTTTAGATATTTCTAGATTATTATTATTTATTTTATTTTTATTAATACTCTAGGGCCTTTAGGCTTCAAACAAAATTAGGGCCCTATTCTGCTAGACACCGTATTAACACATAGTAAGGGATAATTTGTGTCCCAAAGAACATGCGATATAAATAGGCGAGCAAGGCAGAAAGTGAGAGAAGGGAGGTGGTGTTATCCATGATTTTGCAGATGAGAAGTTGAGGCACAGAAAGATAAAGGAATTTCCCTAAGGTCACCCAGAAGTCTATGGGAGAGCCTGCAAGTAATGTCCTGTATGTCCTAAATCTTAGTGTAGTGACTTAACGTCAAGATTTTCCTTCATAAGGCTTGTTGCCTGCCTGGACTAGTATGTTGCACTTTACATCCACCCCTCTTACACCTTACAAACAAAGAACAAGCTAAGTACAAGAGCTTAGTGAAATAGGTGAATATTCTACCCATTTTGTAAATGGGAGAACTGAGATTAGGCCCAAGAATACACAGAGTTAGTGGCAAAACCGAGATTGAAATTGGGGAATCTTAACTCTCCATATTCCATTTACAGTAATTTCTGTATTCAGGCTTGTGGTGATGCATTGAAGGAATGCTGAAATGACACATCTGGTTTTATTAGATACCTGTCCTGTAGATGCAGTTTGACTTCTATATTTGCAGGGGGGAGGCAGCTCCAGTGAGACCAAGGGAGCCTTGCGTGGGGGATGAATTCCATGTCTGCTGGAGACTTGCCGTTTGGGAAGGCAATACCCCCTGTTTCCCTCAAACTACTGCCATGCCTATAATATCACTCTGTGCAAACAGAAATGACTTCCTTTGTAAATTAATTCCTCCCCACCCCCGTTGCCACTTGCTGGAAGTGTGGTTTTTCTTTTTCTTTGTTAGGAAGACTCAAATGTGAGGGAAGCTTGAGAAAACAGGACTCTGATCGTGCATAAACACTTTCAAACAAAAAGATCCAAAGGGGCAGCCATGTTAGTCTAGTTCAGTAAAACAAACAAGGAGTCCTGTGGCACTTAAAGACTAAATGGAATAAATATGTGTGTTAGTCTTTAAGTGCCACAGGACTCCTTGTTTGTTTGTTTTCAAATGAAAGTAATTTTAAGCAAGTGTCTAGCTGGGAAAGTGAAGTTACTGACAAAGTCCTGTTATTTGCAGGACCAGGGCCTGAATCTGAGCTCTCGCAGCAGTAATTGATTTGGATTATTTTTTTAAGTAAATATGATCAACATAAGGCATAGCATGTAAGTAGGAGGGCATAGTTGTAATTAAATACTTGACAGATCATTTATAACTTGGTCCCTATAAAGAATGTAACTTAGATCCACCATTAAAGTAGTATGATTATCGTCTTACATTTGTTAATACTCCGCCCTCCCCCAATTATTAGATTTGTAAGACATCCATTCTCAGAAAAGGGCATAACAGACAAGACTGAAAAGACAAATGATAAGAATATAACAAAACACAGACAACAAAAAGGTTCAGCCACCTTCAAAGTGTCTTAAAGTTTAGGATGAAGAAAGCAGCTATGGCAGTAGAAGGATAATATAATCTCAATGCAGGTATGTTCTGGAGAACGTGGATTCTATTGCTCTGCTCCTAGTAAAGCTGAACTCTTATTTTACCCCTGCAGCATGGTCTGGTTTATGGAGTTTATTACAACCTTCCTGTCTCCCATCCCCCTTCTTCACACAGATGTCCAATCCCCCCCCCCCCCCCCCAATGATTTCCTTCATTTCTCAGTGGCTGGGTGCAGCCACTTAGACATTCTGACTTGTCTAGGGCACCTTCTAAAGGCATTTTGTCACCCTATTTCTAATGTCAGTGGCTCTCGGTGGGAGGCTCTGGTATATAGACAGACCCCTTTTCAGGTCCAGTCATGTCTTCTGTTGCTGATTCCTTGAAAAATTCCTCGTGGTTTTCTGTATGTGTCCATGCCTCTGTCACTTTTAATTTTTGTTAAGGACAGGGTTTTGGAAAATGATTGTGTTCTTGCATGTGAATGAGAGATACAAATATCCATAGTAAAGGACTTAAGTACAAATATGCATTGGTAGATAAGTAAGCAAATAGGATGTCCATTTAAAAATATGCTTATTACAATATAGTATCTGGCTTCAAAAGTGGAGAATCGGTGGTGGAACTTCCCTGCAGCAGATTTAAAAAAAAAAAAAAAAGAAAGAAAAAAAACCAACCAACCAACCAGCCCTCTCCCCACTCAACCAACCAGCCCTCTCCCCACTCAACACATACACATATATCCTATTTGAATGCTGTTCTTTTTAGTAATTATTATGCATTTGTTGCAATTTGGCTACTAATGGTGACTTTATACCTTGTGTTCAGTGGAGATTGTTTCTTTGAGTTAGCTTGCCTGGTAATGGACGCAACCTGGATAAGAATGAAACATAAAGTGACTCTCAGATAAATAAGAAAGATTATAAATAACTGAATGGTTTATTTCCAAAGGGGCAGCCATGTTAGCCTAGTTTAGCAGAACAAACAAGGAGACCTGTGGCACTTAAAGACTAGCAAATTATTTATCTCATTAGCTTTCGTGGGAGAAAACCTGGGTCAAAATCATGTAATGCCTTTAATATTGGTAGACTTATACACAGGGTGATTTTGGTTCATTGCGCTTCTGAAAACAGACCTTTTCTCTTTCAGTAGTGTAATATAAAATATATCTTGATGAGCTTTTCTTGTTTCTCCTAAAATCAAAATTGTCCCCTACTTGTACAATCAATTTTCATAGTAAATTTTCAAAATTGTGCATGGGGTAAGAAAATCAATGGGACACACCTTCCTCCCAATACTGACAAAGGAGTTCAGAAAATTAAGCCAATCTAAAAATTAAGAAAAGGACAATAAAGAGGGGACTGAGGTAGGGTGACTTCTCACACAAGATAATAAACAGCTAGAATCCACTGACAGTGACAGTAGCTGAGGTGGTGAAAACTCTAAATGAGCTTATGTTTGGAGAAGAAAGTTTGTTGAGAGATATGATGTAGAATAAAGAAGGCACTTTTGAGTGAGCCTCTTTTACTCCCCAAAACGTCTTTGCATTCTAGTAGTCATAACATGAGTAACATTTTGAAATTGTCATTTTCTCTTTTTAGTCATTAGCCTAGCCTAGCTTTTGCTTCCTTATTTTGGTAACTACTGTGTTTGGTTTGCAAGACATTATTCTGATTAACTTTCTGTGTGTGATTTAAAGGAAGATCACAGAATAAGGACATTTTATCAATATCTCATTTTGTGGTAGATAATGTTGGGAATGATCATGCTTATGTAACATCACAGAAATGAAATTATTTTGCATTGTTACGGAGACCGGGAGGGTCCTGTAGACTAATGGGATATAGAGTTTTTCAGTCATGGGTTCACATTTTCTGCATTGACTTGATTACTACGGTCACAGTTTCAGTGTAACTGCACTTCTGTTTCCCCCTCTGTGGTCTCCTGATGACATCCATTTAAAGGTTTCTGGCTCCCAGCCTTAATCTCTCCTGGGTGGAGACTCTCGTCTTGCTCCTTGTGACAGGGGTTTTAAGACTGCACAGCTCCCTGATCTACACTGTGATATCCTCAGCTAGTCAGTGAAGTCTGCCTAAAAGGCCAGTGCCTGTGCTTTTCTCTCTCTACAAAGCCTATGACCAGCATTTTGCCAGAAGTTACAATTTACCACATAGCTCTCTGTCAGCAAGCACACTTTTTCATAAGGCAAAAACATTAATTCAGAGAAAGCATATGTAAGCAAAAGATGGTATATGCATGCTAAAAAATTTACCAGAAGTTTCCCTCAGCCCCAACATAGGACTCTGGCAACTGTCAGTTGTTCAAACCCCATAGAGTTCCCCTGTGATTACAAACTCGTATCAGTCTTTTAGATTAGGAACCAGAATGTGAAAGCCCCAAGTCAAATTAAGGTTGGTTTATTTATCCAAAAATCCTTTCTCTGTGTTATTGGGCTCCAGGGAATCTGCTCTGAACCAGAATATGTGACCCTCCTAGGAAGTGTTACCTTTTTGGAAATGTTGTAAACTTGTGTGACTTGCCTTAATCATCCACTTTCTGTTTTCAGAGTTCATGCCATCCCTGTCCACAATGACACAAATCATTCATACTCTTAATACAATGTGGCAGGCCTCAACAAATCTATGTTTCTGGTCACCATGGTGACCAGTTTTAGTAGCCTGTAGCCTAGCTCCACTACAGAAATGTAACAGAGGAATGTCCTCTGGTGACACAAATTAAACTTGCAGGTGCCTAGCTGTGATCCAGTTTTGTCCAGCCCTGCAATAAGGTCTTCAATAGATTTTGCAGGAAACTGTGTTGTCTACCAGTTAGTGGCCAGGGGTGTGTGTAGGAGCCAGCCTTAGTGTCCAGTAGCATTTGGAGACCTGAATAAAAGACTGGACGAGTGTCCACATCACCCAGTCCATTCCCACCTATTATGCTGGTTGTCCTCACAGGCAGCAGCTAAGAGAGAGGCAAGTTTAAGAAGCAGTCCCTTCTCGGGGAAGGTAGTCCAGCTGCTGCTTATCATTCACTGGTTTGCTGATGGAGAGCTCCAGAACTGTGTCCAGAACTTTTGTGAGTCCCTACTGAATATGCAGATTTTAGAAGAAGCATGAGAGTTCGAAGGTTTTTGCTAATGGTAATATTATGAGAATCTTACTTTGTCCGTTGCCTTTAGGAATGATTAATCCTTGACAAGCTCAGGGTCTCCTTTATCATTTTTCTATAGCATCCACTACTGCGATATTTGACTGCCTAAGAGTTTTATAAGGAGATCAGCCTTGAAGAGTGTTGAAGATACTGCACTCCATTCAGGTGTGAAGTCCACGTAAAGTACGCCAAGTGCCAGTGGACATTTTTAGTTAGTCAAGATTGAAACAAGATTCACATTTGCCCTAATATCTTTCACAACCTTGTCCAGGCTACAGAGAGGAAGGTGCCCAAGTACCTTGTTGTTCTCCATAGGTACAGGGTGTTTGAATGATATATTTTCTTTTAAAAAAAAATTCCCAGTGTAGGAATTGAAAAAAATTATTTTAAGTCTTCAGGCTCTGAGAGAGGGGAATGTTGTGTCTGCTGGTATCATTCTTGGCTGGGAATTATGGCCATTTTCTGTGGTCTGCAAGCAGTTTTGCATATGATGTAATATTGTTGCAGGAAAGGTGCTTGCTCTCCTTCAGCCTGTAGGAGTCCTAGTGCTTAGCAGTTCTCTCCCCCGCCTCCAACGCCCTCGCTCAGTCTCCTCCTTTCTCCCCCAGCAAGTTGCCCTTCCCCCACTCCTTTTCACAGTGCTCTGCCTGAGGCAAATTTCTTGCTGTCTGGAGTATGAAGCATGCACGGGTGCTTTCCTTTTTCTTTCTCTTTTTTTGAATTTTCCTGTGTAGTTGTTATAAAGCAACAATAGCTGAAAAGACAGTTTGTGTAAAATAAACAAACATACCCGGCAGCTTATGGATGAGAGGCCAAGTTTGCTTGGGGGTGTTTAAGTGGCTTTCCTGACCAGTCGTCATTTTTGTGAGCAGATGGCAAATATTAACACACAATTCAGTGCCGGCTAAAAGTTGATTTAATAACGTTTTTAGGTTGCCGTCTCTGCCTTTCAGTTAGTTAAGTGGTATTTACAAGTTAATGAATTTGCTCTTGAATTATTTGATGGTATGTGCTCAGGTTCAGAGTAAAGGGATCTTTTAGGAGCAATCAAGGAATGTGTTGTGTGTCCAGGCACTGTGGTGGTGGCGGGGTCAGCGACTTTTTTCTTTGATGAATTTTAGCATTTTCACTGTTCACATGGTGTTGAAAAGGGAATCAGAATGAGAAGTTTTAGTTGGCAATACATGACTATTTTCTTACTTCAGTGATGCTGTGATGAACCTGGAAGTGCACCATGCAGCACTGCAATCTCATCCTATGCTACAGAGTTTATTTTATTTATATTGGATGATGTCCATCCATAAGTCTTAGGCAAGTTTGAAGAACAAAGGTAATTTTGTGTAGCAAATTGGGCAACATACCATGTTTCTGGACTGATTTGGAGATACTCTTTGTAGGTTAACTTTAATTTTAGTGGCAAAGGAGGCTCTACTTGGGAAACAAACAAACCCCATCTATTTGTATCAGGAAATTGAGAGTCATGTAATGTAGAAAGATTACTGGCTGCAACTTATGGTGCAAACTGTGTGTGATTAATATTTTACACAGAATTCTCCAGTCAGGCAACAACCATTCAAATGTATTTGCATCTTGAATATGCAGTATAGTCATGTTGGTTGAGAATACTGTGTGGCTCAAAAGTTTGTCTCTCTCAGCCATATTACGTCATCCACCTTGGCTCTGTACTTGGAATACGCAAAACAAACAAGGAGTCGGGGGCACTTTTAAAGACTAACAACTTTATTTATTCCATGAACTTTTGTAGGAGAAAATCCCACTTCGTCAGACATTTCCCATCTTCAAGTGTCTGACGAAGTGGGATTTTCCTCCCACAAAAGCTCATGTGTTAAATAAATCTGTTAGTCTTTAAAAGTGCCACAAGACTTGTTTGTTTTGCTGAACTAGATTTACATGGCTGCCCCTGGAACTTGGCATATGCAGCCTGCTGCCCCTTTGGATCTTGTCTAAATGCTGGCACTGCATTGACATAGAGTCCTCTTAAGCATCCCATTGGCTGACAACCTGTTAGCCTCATAGCACTGAAAGAGTTAATACTATTCACTGACTATTACTTGACCACTTGGGGGCGGGGGGAGGGGGGGAGAGAAGCTTTTAAAAGGATTTAATTGATGACTCTAGCACAAGCCCTTCTGTGGTAGGCTCCTGGAAGTGTAAGTTTGTCTTTTGTTAGGGCTGTTTTTTAAAAATGTGTTGCTTAGTTTAATAATACCTTTATTCAATTAGAAGTGAAAATAAATGCATGAAATGTTTCCCATTTCAAGAGGTACACTAGCTTCTCATTGACTTTATACAGCTACAGAAATGCCAAACTAGACAAAGCTAAATTGCTTAATATGTGCCTGTGTATATCTTTTATAACTTAAAATTGACAATGATTTATCATATCCTTAAATAAGACTCCCCTCAATAGAAATAAGCAGCCAATATTTAAACAATAAGACAGGCTAATGAGACTGCTTTTCTGGGTGACAATAGAAAGCTTGCATGGCATTAAGGCCCGAGGTCAAACTACTTTACCTGAAAAGCACTGTTATTGTGCAGTGTGTTTCCTGTAGTATCATGGACATTTTTAGCTACATGGAAATTTGTTTAGTTAACCCATTCATTTTACTGGGCAGGATGGATGTCTGACATCATTGGAAGCCAATCGGAAAGCTCTCTGTAAGGCTGAGTTTTAAAAACCATTTCATAATGTTTATATTCAGCACAGATACACTTTTTTCCCCCCCAGTATTACTCATTTTGCCACAGAGTCACTGTCAGTGTGGTTTGAAAATACATGAAAATAATTTATTCACCTTTTAAAAAAAAATCCAGTTGTGCATCTTAATGGTCTAGGGGAAGCATAGCTGGTACACTTGGGGGGAAAAAGTTATTGTGAAGTGAGTATATTTCTGTAACAGCTGTAATGCTGCAAGCTCATCTTTGGTGGCTCTAACCTGCAGTAGGTTTCTAAAACTGCTTCTGAAACAATCTAATTTTCCAACAACAAAAAAATTACGATAGTCTCCAGAAAAAGAGAAATAGAGAGCGTGTGTATGTGTTGAGCGCACCCCCTAGGCCAATAGAAATAAAGGATTCTTCCTGGCCTGCCTGGAAAATTCTAGTCCTTTCTCTCTGGTTTAGCTGATTGCAGTTGCTGTGTCTGGTAGTTGCTGTTACACAGTGTTTCAGTGTCGTTTACCCAGTAGAGCTCAGCCTGCAGGAGTCGCCGCGATTACTGCAGCTTTTCTTGGAGCTACCCATCCCCCAGCCATACTGCAGTGCCAGGTCCATGGTGTGTGTGTGTGTGTGTGTGTGTGTATGGTGTGTTTTTTTCACATAGTCATACACAGACTATTTTTATCCTTTATTAGCAGGCGGTATTTTGCTATATTGAAAGGAACTTTCAGGCCCTATTCACTAATATTGAATGTTCAAAAAAAAAAAAAGCCCAATTAATATCACTGCATTTCCCCAAATTTCCTTTAACTCTTTCATTGCCAGAGTGTACCTTCCATTCTGTAAGCATATGGGTTTGTCTGTTTATTGACCATGGTGATTTTCCTGCCACACGAATGACCGTTTGGTATCAGTTTTACCAAGCAAGATCTATATTTCTTTTTATAGTGGTGTCTCTGTGGTGGGACGAGGCCCACCCATCTCCTTTCAGCTGGGGAAGAGTGAGTACCTGAGCACTGCATATGAGTCTCTGTTCCACAGTTAACAGGCCATGTTCCCAAATGGATGGGGAACGGAGGGCCTGGCTGGAGGATGAATGGTAAGAATCAAATCTGTTAGTCTGTTACTGTTGCAAAGAGCTACCTTTAAACAGCTCCTCCCCGTGGAGGGGGCATGAAGGAGAGCTTTCATTTTTGTGCCAGCTGATTTTAGCAGGGTACTCAAAACCTGCAGTATCGCCCCTTATATTACCATGGGACAAGCCACGGCCACTGATTCAAAGGCTGCTACCATGCCAAATCTCAGCTTACTTTATTTGCTGCAATGTCTTATTGGAATTTTATATAGTTTATCATCTGCTCTTACCTTCAGATTCACTCTTTCTGACCTGCTGTTTCTTGGGATTCTCTCTCTTTCTCAGAACTGCTATCCCTTACCTTCCTCCCAGTGACCATCAGTGTTCAGAGTATTACTGAACATTTTCCTTTTTCATTTTTCTCTGTATTTCTAATTTCTTATAGTGGCTTGATCCTGCAAGGAGCATGAGTGCCCACAGCTCCCATTGCCTTCCTTCAGTGGCGATTGAGGGCACTGCCCTGAACTGTACCCTATGTCCTTTTGTATGACTATTATTATTTTGTAATCATTCCCAGTTTAGTATAACTATTAATAAGTTTGGAACCTTGAATATCATTCAGAATTCATATGAAAACAAAAAAAAAGCCCCAAGAAATCCTGATTGATTGATTGATTGATTGATTGATTTTTTTAAAAAAAAACTTCTGGCATGCCGTGGGACTGGAACTAAATCCACATTTGACCCATACATTTTTTAAAAAGCATATTTTTAACTAGTTTTTAAGTTGTGCTATACATAAGTGGCCTTGTACTGTATGGTGATAAGCTTCAGAGGGGTAGCTGTGTTAGTCTGTATGTAGCAAAAACAGCGGAAGTCTGGTAGCACCTGAAAGACTAACAAATTCCTTTGGGCGTAAGCTTTCGTAGGCTGCAAACCACTTGTCAGGTGTTTTAATATTACGAAAAATAAACTGCACAATTTCTTGTTTCTTAAGAATTTATCAAGAGAAAAATTGTTACATATAAGCATGACATAATTTAGTCAGCTGTCTGAATGTGTATCTTAAATATATCCAAATACTAGTGTTGATGTGCACGCACACATATGTTGTGTTCAGATGGCTGCTAGAAAGTGTAGACGGTAAATTGCAAGGCACGGCACAACACAACATTATTCTTTGATATTACACAGGAGCTCTCTTCACATTAATAATCATAATATTTTACACAGAAGACTTTTCCTAAGTGCTTTATGAAGGTGAGTGAACATCATTGTCCCCATTTTACAATGTGAACTTGAGACAGAGAAGTGAAGGGTCTTGTTCAAAGTCATAAAGTGAATCAGTGGCAGACCCAAAAGTCCTAACTTGGGCTGTGCCCTGTCCAGTGGGCCATACTTACTTGTTGGGGAGCTGATCCAGCTCCCATTGAGTCAATGTGAGTGTTTCCCGATCAGTGCTGCTTCATATTTCACATGGGTTTTATTGTTTTGTTTAGCTTTTGATTATGACACTGCTCAAGAAGGAATGGCGAGGAAGAGGCTGGAGCACCTCAGCAACTGTTCCATACATGAGAGGCTCCAAATATTTAAATGTAGGCAAGAAAATGTAATTGAGTGAACTGGCTTGCAAAGGACACTATAATTGGAGCCTCTTGCTACTCTGGTACAGAGTGTGCCTGATGCAGGGACTGCATTTTTATTTTTTTAAAGTAGTTCAGGGAATTTAGTGCTAATAGAAGACGTGGGTCTGACAGCTCTGGATTCTGCCTCTTTGTCCACAGAGCAGGTACAACATGTGTGAAGGCAGTGCAAGCTTAGCTAGCATGTGTCTGTCAGTTGCTGGAGGGGACAACCTGCCTTTAAGGCAAGAGGATAATTCAGTCTCCGTAACCATTCAGCCCTGGGCATCCCTAGGATGTTGTGAAGGATGCTGTTGAATGCCAGTTGCTATGGTGATTTTTGTGATGGTGGACATCTGTCCACTAGGTGGTAGATTGAGATCCACCAATTCATGACACATGTAGAATGCAGAAAACAATGTTTTACCAGGTAAACAAAACAGCTGCTTCTTAGTGCTGGATGTATTGAATGCACTGACAGCTCTCTCAGCTTTTGTGTCCATTAGATTTGCCTGCTGGGGTCTTGAATGAGGTGAATGCAAGCACTTCATTTCTTTAACATAGAATTTAAATTGTATAAGCTAAAAAACATACCTAATTCTAACACTGCGTTGGGGAACCCTCAGTGATTTGGGGAATGTACTAGAATTTGGGACTCCTGTGTTCCAAGCCCATTACTAATCTGGACTCCTCTTGTGGCTATGGGAACTCACATAACCTGTGCACTTGTTTCCTTGGGTGTAAAATGGGAGTACTGACAGAGGGTACAGTGAATATCAGTTAGTTAATGGACTAAATTCTGCCTCGTTACACACGTGCAGCTCCACTGCTATCAACAAAGGCATCCAGGTATAAATAAATAGAGGGAAGAAGATGGCCTGTGGCCACTAGGCAGATGGAAGATGCTAAATATTATTATTAGTTTGACTCATTCTATTTGGCTCCAGTTTCCACATGGCTTTTTTCAGGATTGACACAGAAGTGGCCCCAAGTATGTTAGTGCTGCTTGTTCAGAGCCAAATTTAGAGACTGAATGAGCTGGAAACAGAGTAAACTGCCCTATCATAAAGCCCAGGAGATGTCAGAGAGACAGAACGTCTGACCAATAACAAACAGCAACTAGAAAACAAACTCAGACCCCGATTGTTAAGGGCATGCTCCTTCTGGCAACATTGCTAGAAAACAACTATTAGTGAGAAACCAGGCTTCCGGGAAGAACTTTTTCATAAAAGAAAAGAAGTGAATGCAAAAGTGCCCGTGCTCTGAATCCTCTGCAATGAGAGAGCCAGAGGCAATGACTTAACTGCTCTTTTCCATGCTCAATGATGTAGACTAGGCCAGGGGTCGCAAACTCAAATCACCATGAGGACCTCATGAGGATTAGTATGGTAGCCTGAGGGCAACACCTCTGAAACCTTTCCATACAATGATATTGCAAATATCAGTAACAATCGTGTCATTGCGGGCTGCAGGAAATAGCTTTAGCAGCCCACGGGCCATGTGTTTGAGACCCCTGGACTAGGCTGACCACACCTATGCTTAACATTTAACTGCTCTTTTCCATGCTCTATGATATTGACTAGGCTGACCATGTTCTCCCTCTTCTCACTAAATAGCCAATAAGCCTCATTTTGCCACAACTGTGCCTGCATTGAGAAACCCAACAGGAGGATTACTGCTTGCATAATGATCATAATTGTAACACTTTTTAATGAACGAATGGATGCTGGCCCCTTTTGGGTATGAGATAAAGCATTACAGAAGAGGAAACGAGACAGACCAGAAAAGAAATCTTTTATTATTCAGTACTTGCATTACATCGTGCTTAGACATCAGGGACCTGGACTCCTCTGTGCTAGGCTCTGTACAAACACAGAACAAAAAGAGGGTCCCTCTCTCAAGGAGCTTACAGTTTAACATGACAAGACACTACATGGAGATAGCCAGGGGAATGCAAGGAAACTGTGAGGCAATATGGGTCAGCATGATAATGCAAACCAAACACACCAACAGTCTAACAGTTGTCAAGTTGTATGCATCATGGCAAAGGAGAGTTTTAAGTTTATTGTGTGGTTGTTTACAGAGGACATGTCCCAAACATGGGTCAGCATAGCAGAAAGCTTGTTGGAAAGTTTAACAAGTAAGCAGTGGATGCTGTCATCTTGCCTGATCCAAGGTGAGCATCAGCCAATGTTCCTGCTAATTTTTCGTAGGCTGTATGCGAAAAAAAATTGTGTGCACAAAAAATGTGTGAACTAATATTAGCACTTGAATTTTTTGTGCATGCTTTATTTTGTTGTGTGTGTGGGTTTCACGGTCTGTGTGCACATACACACGTGAACAGCTTAGAGGGAACAGTGGCATCAACAGCTTGATAGCAAACGACAGATGATAGAGTGAAAATTGGCTGCGAAGGGCCTTGAAAGTGAATAGATGCAAGAAGGGGGAGGTAGTTTAGAGGCAGAGACACTGCTCTCCTGGGGGTGTGGGTTACTGCCTTGGGTCATGCGTTGCCCCCTCCCTGCCTTCGGTGACAAGCCAAAGGCATGGGTGGAGTGTGGAGTCGGGCCTCTGAACCAGCCCACCTCACCCCCAGTTCAGGGGCAGGGGCAGGGCCAGAGGATGGACAACGGCCTCCACAGGCCAACTGACACCCCCCCCACACACACACGGCTCTGAACTAAGTAGTTTGAAGTTCAGACTAAGTGCTACTAGTTTGAACTAAAAGGTAGAACTAAAAAACTGCACTTAGTTTGAACTAAATTTCAAAATAAGTTTGAAGTAAGCAGGCAGTTGGGGCTAACCAGCCGAACTAACTATTTTGAAGGAGACAGGGCTCAAATTAGTTTGGACTAAGGCTCCTTAATTCAAACTGATTTGCAGTGTAGATATAGCCCTTGTTTGTTTTACTGAACTGGACCAACAGCTGTCCCTTTGGAACTTTTAAATTTTCTGCTTCAGTTTTCTCAGCTGTGAAACAGTGGCAGTAATACTTACCTGTTTTACAGAGGTGGTGCTGTGATTAATCTTTGGAGTGCTTTGCAGATATTAACTCATGAAGAAACTCATCCTGTCCTGGTTAAATCTCTTTTATGCAGCTTCAGAAGCAGAAAGGAGAGTAAAGCTGCCTTAATCATGCAGCTGAAGATTCCTCAGCACATGCTTGATGCTCTTTGAATCTCATCCATATGCACAGGAGACATTCTGGGGCATGTCTTTGGGGGAGGGAGAAACTGCAGCATTCCACCTAGAACCAGTGGGGCCACTAGTGGCCTCTAGCAGGGATAAAGTTACTGGGCATAGCTGAGGAGCCAGCTCCATAAATGTGACATGAGTATCTCCGTAACTAGGAATTTTGGCACCCGGGGCTCATTCTGCTCAGAATGCACCTCTTACAATGAGTGATGTGGAATGCACCCTTTAATAGAGCAGAGAAATGGAGCTGCTCTGAGGCACCTGGGGCAAAGCCCCATTTGGCCCAGCCTAGTTACAGCCCTGGACATGAGAATTACTGTCAGAGCAAAATTAAGAAGTGTTTCTAGACACCGTGCTGCAGCATTTAGGACCCTTTTGTACACTTCTGAAGGGAGCCGTATTGACTGAATTCTGGGGTGTACATGAGCAGTTTGTCTGAAAGGTCTTAAAGCTTTAAAGGGCTGTAGCCAAAACTCAGTATGTCAGGATTCCATATGTGCTAACGATTTTTTTTAATGTGTGAGACTGTCCTAGGGAAGTTGCAGAATCTTGATATTGGTGTGTTTGATGTTGAGAATAATGTGTTGTGGCTAAAGGGGACAGATGAGAGAAAAATCAAATTATTTCAGGCAGGGTGGAAGATCATGAGAACTCCTGCATCCAGAACCTGTCAGTGGTGAGAAGAGTGTGTGTGTCGGTGTGAGACAGAGAGAGAGAAAAGGAATCAGGGAGAACAGAAGGACTCCTCTGGTTTAAAAAGTCGGGTGTCTTGAAGATTCATACGATAGACTCCTACCATAGCCTACTTGTTCCTTGATGAAGCCAGGTGGACTGGATGTCTCAAGGTCCCCTCAGACTCTAACCTGCTATAGCAAAGCCTATCATCATGCAGCCACTAGCTGAGTATCCAACATGACAGTGACCAGAACCAGCTGCTTCAGGAGATGGTGCAAAGAGACCTATGGTGGATAATTACAAAATTGTATTCCTAATCCCTGGCAGTGATTGTTTGGTTTAGGCCTTTAGATTTCTAGGAACTAGAACATCTATCTCAGACTAGGTGCCCCTGACAATTATTGAAAAGCACAATCAGAATAACTAGTTAGACCTAACAGAAAACTCCCCAAGTGTAACAGTAGCTATATAGAAGCAAGACAGATGTTAAATAATTTGCCCACTAAGCACCCCTCGTCAAAAGTTCCCTCAGTCTTGCAGCATGCTACACTGAGATTATTACACTCAGATTATTCAGACCAAGGTAAGGAACAGACTCACACAGAGCACTCTGCCACTGCTGCTTTTTAAAATTGAGAGCAGTCCGACTTACCACTGAGCATAGCTGTGGCAGTATGGCATCAGGACAAAGACGCCCTTTCAGCTGAGGAGCGTCTATACCAAGTTGGGTTTTTATAGGTCAACGCCAATGCCTTAAATCCCAGCTGAACTACTAGCTGCTGCAGAGCACTGATGTCATGTGTTCCTAGCAAAACATACTGCTCAAGGGTTTATAACACCTACAATCTTTATTCCCTTTGTTGTAAATATGGATGGTCTTATCAACCCTGCAAATTTTGTAGAATCCTCAAAGCACCTGTTTGTGATTCAAAGACTCTCCCTTGGGAGTCACCTAGCTTTAAAAAAAAACAAAAACAAAAACCACCTAGTGGCATAGAAGAATTATCCAAATTAATTTTCTTCCAGAATGCCTGGGAGGGATAGAGGAGGGGAGGTGAGAGATTGTGTTTGCATTGCATACAGCTGGTGGGATTTTTTTTTTTTTTTTTTTAATCTGCAGAAAAATTTGACTCTTCAGCAGGTATTTTGGTGGAAAACTACTACTTTGATTCAGAATGGCAATTTGGTGACTCCTGGGAGTGGTAGTTCCCATGATGTATCATGGCTGGGGACTCCTATGATGCACACCTCATCAGGAAGGGGACGAGTGGTGTATCACTAAAGATCTAGTTCTACCAGGAAGCCTAGTCTGTAGAGGAGACTGGGAATGCCAGGCACTCAAACTAGATCTCTCAAGATGTTCCACAATGCTACTTTGAATGTAACACTTTTTATTCCCTTGTTGGGGGGGAGGGGGTTGTCATAGTAGCTCTTTGGCCATATTGAATCATGGGAAGTATTCTGGCCAGAAACCCCAGCTCAGAGGGGAGAATGAGAACAATAGACACCCACACTGTAACTTCTGCGAGACATTATCGTGCCAGTTTGAGTCATAATACTTTGGGTTTTGGTGGGATTTTGTGCTTTGAATTTCCATGAAATATTTAAAATGACAGTAGAAAACACTTCTTAATAAAAAATGTTAAACCCCCAATTTTCTTTTAAACACTCTGAGTAGAAAATTCTCAACTAGACCTATTCAGCACCTAAGAGGGTGGGTGGCATGAGTGGCACTAAAAACCTCGGACAGAAATGGATGTAGCAAAGGTGTGTTCATGGAGGAAGCTCTCCCTTGATGGTATGTCATTTGTGTTTCTAAATGTCCATCCTTTTTTCATTCACATGATGCAATAGTCCACTTCCTTCACTTGCCCTGGGTTACTGGAGGAGGGAGAACATCAGAATCTCTTCACGCATGCCTGCCACTTCTGGAGTGATGACCGATTGGCTCAGAGAAGTAAAACGGTTGGTGGCTGTGTGAGTTTCACTTGTATATTGGGAAAAGCAGTTTCTAGTGGTGAGGCACTTACCCCAGGGCCTTGACAAATATGCCGCACACCTAGGGGCCAGCTCAAAAACTAAGGTGCCTAGGTGTGCAGCACTTCAAAACAGCCCCCCACTGCCAAAAAACCAGTGCTGACAATTTTGATGGTGGTGCAGAGCAAAGAAAGCACCTTTCACCCCCAACCCTCCAAAATAAACCCACACTCCTGAAAGTACCAGCTCTTTTTCTTTAGGTGCCAGGAGAGCGTTTTATATGTAAACATTGCAGCATACCTAGGCACTACGGCAGCTTCCTGGGCAATAGTGCAACCTGGCTCCCAGGATTTGTTGAGCCCTGGCTTACATGGACAAATGTCATAGTTTGAATGAAGTGTGGTGTTCTTTCCTCTTTGCTCAGGTAGCCGACCCGTTCTTCCAGCCTTTGGAAGTAGCTCACACTGATGTAATACTGCAAGCTACCTATAAAAACAAATAGTTTGGGATTGGTCAGGAAGCTCTTATAGTAAGTGCAGATCCCTGGCCTGTGCCTGGGGATGGAGGGGCTCTTGGATGGAACAAAAAGAACTTTTCTCCTCCATGCTAACAGAGCAATTCATTTTCTGTAGTAGCTGCCATAAATGTGATGTGGGCATCCAGTAACTAATACAGAGTGGATTAAGTTTACTAAGTGTGGAGTGGTTTGAAACATACACTCCTCCCCCATTTGATGAAAAGTAAAATCTCAGTGACTGTGGCTTAAGCTGCCCAGAGAGGATAGTTCCCTGAGCAGAACGCACATTTTAGTGTTCACCTCGTGACTAGTTAACGTTGTTTTTGCTGAGTTGCAGTTGTTACAAATAATGCTACCGTACTCACATCTGTGGGTCGCACTGTTGTTGCTTTCATGTGTTTTGCTTTATCAGGTGGTGACTTGGCTAGCAGGTATCTAAGATAGTCTTTGGAGTACATTTCTCAAGTAGAGGCCCCAGTGCTTCTAAAATAGAGCCACAGAGCTCCTCGCTCTAGATTGTTTTTCAGACTTTTTTTTCCCCCTCAGGACCCAGTTGAAAAAAAACATTTATGCCCGTGACCCAGCAATACATCTTTGACCAATCCATTCGTCTTTTGGTGGTGGCAGTAGGGGGCTCCACGACCCAGTTCGTGGGGGTCTGTGATGCAGTACTGGGTCCTGGTCCTGTATTTGAAAACCACTGCTCTAGATACCTCAGCCACCTGATAAGGTTTAACATACTGAAGTCAATAAAGCTGCCACCAGAGGTTTTAATCCTGCAGGCATGATTGTACATGCCATTCCTTTGAATTTTCCTGTAAGTACAGAATGTTGTATGTGCTTCACATTGCAAAAGGTCATCTAAAATTCTGATATTTTTGTTTTGAGCCATAAGTATTTCCTGTTGTTTCATCAGGTACCATGTACCCTGCTGTACAATCTTGAGTTTCCTTATAACTTTTTCATCCTTCACTTCCACATCTAATCATTGTGTATTAGCTACTTCTGAAAGCTGTAGGTTAATAGTTCCCTGACGTGGGAGCATGGTGGGTGGTTGATCCAACTTCAGTCTGTCTGCCTACGTACAGGTGTTTGAGGTAGTTTCTCCACTTGTAGTGTCCTTCTTCAGAAACTCCAGAGTATCTGTCTGTCTGTTCTTAAGTACATCACCCAAGATGAGAAGACTCAGGATACACATGTATAGAGTCTGTCTGCATACTTTGGGCCTTTATTACTGTCATGCTGTATATTGTCTGAAGGGCTTTTAATGTATCTGAAGAACACTGCTAACATTCCTGGACAGCCATCACTGATCTGGTAAGCCCCCTGCCTTCCCTTATAGTACTTTACATAGCCTTACATTTTTCCATTTTGAGATTTGATGTGGAGGGTTTTGTTTAAGTACTCTTGGTGCTGGTGAAAGTTCTCAGACTCGTGGCCTGTCAGAAGTTCTCAAACAATACAAACAGAAATAGTTCAAGTTGTTGTCTTGCCCATGCCCTGCCCAAATCCTGATAACAGAAGCATTAATAAACGTGACAACAGTGATGTAGGTGTGCATAGAACTGAAGAAACAAATAATATGATGTCTGCCTTAAGGGTTTTATAGTCTAGATTAGATGTAAATGGAGTTCATTCTTTTTGCTGACTTGGTCTTTGGATAGCTGATTATACTTACTGCGGGATCTTTTGTGGTATGGATGCCATCTCACTGGGAACTAGACTGAAGGTACCTACTTCGAATGATGTCAAAGAACCATGATACAGCAATATCCTCTGGTTCTTACTGATCTGCACCAGGAATGAACCAAATGATCTAGGGCAAAAGGTTCTGTATCCCGCTACCTGTGTCTTTCCTTTTTGATTTCTCTTGCAGTCTTGGATATTCGGATTCTCCAAGTTTTTTTTTCTTGCCATGGAATTAGTGCTGTTCTTCACTATAGCTTGACCATAGAAGAGCCATTTCAGCCCTTTGGATCAAAAAAAAAAGATTCCTTATATCCTGGTTTGTCTGTTACCTCTGTATATTATTCGTACCATTGTCCAAGAATTCTTTCTGGTGAGCAGCTCCTCTTGAAGTACAGGCCAGCCTTCTGGACGGTTAGCTTTGTCTCAGTAGTTGGTATCAATTCAGCAGCTGCACCATAAGATTCAGAACCAATCGGAGCAGCCCTTTTTAGACATTATCTGAGAACTATAAGGTGCCTTGATGAAAGTTAACTGCAGATAGATTTCAAACAGATGGAATCACTTTCACAATTATTCACAGCATGATTACACATGTAGTCAGTCAGAGGAATTCACTGCACCAGGCAGTTGTAAGAAACATACAGTAAGAGGGGTTGGATGGGGAGGGGCTAACTTCATGTAGTTGCAGTTTAGCATGGTAAGGAATAGACAGGTGCACAGAACTAAGGCATCAGTTTATCGCTGCAATGGTTAGGAAGACATTCTTTTCTCACCCAAGCATACAGTACTGCACCACTAACTTGCCCATCATAGATTTATCATTACTAATCATTCTTTGAAGCATTGGCCACCACCAGATATTAAACTAAGCGGACCAATGATCTGATCTGTTATGGCAAGTCCTCTGTTGGGTCTGTTGTCAGCTTCACTGCTGTGGATTGTTTTTATCATAATTGACTTGTCACTCATGCTTTAGTTTCACTGCTGTCATTCTTGGTAGCACTGCTGCTTTTAATTTGTTTTTCAGTGTTACCAAGCACTAGTAGTGATTTTTCTGATGTGAAGGGCAGATCATTTTACTTTGAAAAGCCAGAGTGGTTTCTTTCTTTTTGTCTTTACCCACATTCCCTGTAAAATCTCCAAAATGCTCTCAACTTTTCACTTCTCCTATGTTACTGCACCTTGTCAGTGGCAAATTCCAAGGCCTACTTGGTGTGCTGGTTTAGCATCTGCCTTGTCTTGTTCAGTGTGGGGACTGAGATGACTATTTATTTTTTCAACTATATCATTACTTTAATTTTTTTTTGCAACTTTTTGTTTGTTAAAAGTGCCTATCCCTCCCAGATCCATCTACACACATGCACTCAAAGATAACATGACCACTGGTGTGAGGAGCTGACTGCTTTAGGATTATTCTCTGACCAGTCTCCTCCAGCCCATGTAGATTAGTGGCTTAGATAGAGGTCAGTTCTCTAAGATGTGCTACCACTTATCCCAGATGTGCAAACCCCAGGGAGTGCCAGCAGGACAGACCCAGTGTGTCTCAGTTGCTGTAGCGAAGAGGGGGATGGGCATTTTAGGAAGCCAGTACCTAGACCGACAGGACTTTATAAATCAATAGCCACACCATGAATTGCCTCAAGATATAGAACCAGGGTACCAGAGGAATTATACAGCCAGTTCAGTATATTTCACAGTGGTAAAGCAGCACACAGCTGCTTTTGACTTGTATTAGAAAGCCTTGAAGTACTTTGAGGGCCTAACTTAGTGAGTTGCTGAGGGCACTCAGCCTCATGGAGGACAGTTACTTAATTTTTCTTTGGGTATGTCGACACTGGCCACTAATCCCAGCCCTGACTCAGATTAGAACCCAAGCTACCTTTCCATCCACACACACATTTGATACAGTTAATCATTTCATTACCCATCCTGGGCCATTGTGAGCGTCGTCTCAGCCCGACTCTCCCTGTGACTCAGGTCTAAGCCCTGTCATTTTGCAGTGTGGACATAGCTCAGGCTATGAACCTGACTCACAATAGCTGTAGTGTATTATGGATGTGTTTTTTGGGACTCAGAGATACATGTTCAGCAATTATAAACCTAGGTTTACAATGCAATATGAATGCTCAAGCCTGGGCTTGGAAACACTGAATCCACAAATCTTTATTCCCTCTGACCCAGGTTCTGGGAGGAGGTAAAGATGTTTACCATTAGCAGAGAAGCAAGTCTCCCGGCTACTACCTTGCAGAATGGGTAGCTCATCTTAGTCTTATGTTGTCTAAATTACATTCCCTCTTTAGTTTGACAGTTTCTTCTCTACTTGAGCATTTTCTGCAATGCTCTTGCCTCTCTTTGGGCATTTAAATGGTCAAGATAAGAAGCACTAGAGAACTGTGGAAATTAACTATTGCTCCATATTGGTTCCAGATGCTTTTGACTGTTTTTGAATGGCTTGTTTGGTAGAACAATGAAAAGAGGAATAATGAAAATGCAAGTCACTGCAAAAGCATGGCTTTGAATAACAGAGCAAATTCATTAAAAGTGACTGTTTGGGGAAGATAGGAAACCAGCATGTATATTTTAAGACAGAGATGCTATGTGAAATAAATTGAATTAATGGCACATTAACTCTTAATGAGACATGAAGGCTAGGAAATCTGACCAAGAACCATAGTGATGACAATTTGCCAAAGACAAGAAAAAGGTTTGCATTTCCTCAGTCTTCCTAGAGCTGGGAAGCAGTGTCCACTATAGAATGTGACCTGAGATTTTTTAGCAGCCCAGCCTAAAAACTGTTTTAAAGGCTTAAGAATGAAAGTATTAGGATTCAAAAGAATCTGGGTGCGGAAATTTGGTGCCGCCTTTTCTCTCACTACCAATGGAAGTGAGGAGACATGGGATCAAATTCAAATGTAGTTTCAAGGGGCACAGCTATATGAGAAAGGCCTGCTGTGTGGGCATGGCTGGCATGGTTCAGCCAACAGGGACCTGCAGGGCTATAAAACTGCAGTGTAGACCAGCACTGAGACCCTTTTGCACAGAGCAGGCTCCCAGAAGTCTGTACTGCAACTTTCTAGCTCCATGAGCCTGAGTCAACTGACATATGGTTTGGGACTTGGTGTTCTGAGTTATCACCCTGTTGACACAGCCAAGATCTAAAACTTGACTGAAAACTGCACTAACTGAGGCTACTCTCTCTCACTCTTCCCCCTTTTTTTCCTGATAGAGTACAGGCACTCCTGAAAACCATTTAAGTTCTAGTTTTTTTCCCCCAGCTATTATGGGGGAGCAGGACTGTTCTGCCACTCTGGTGTATAATGCACTCTGATGTGTAAGATACCCAAAAATTGCAAGATCCCACTTACTGGTTTAAAAGTATTTCTTCCTATTATGCCCAACTAAGCATAACACAAATGGAATTCTTTTCAACAGTAAGTTCATTTTCTCCCATGTTCTCATTTCAGAAGCACACTCCATCAGCACAGCACACATACAAGCTGCCGACATTATACAGAACTGAAGATTATTTTCCTCTGAGCTACGTACGTACAAAGTATCAAAGTCGTTAGCATCTGACTTCACCTTATAAGCAGTTTTTCAGGGAAATGCTGCTCAAATTTTCTTCACATTTGAGTTATTTTTATGATTCATGTTTGGCCTGACCTTAATAAATACTTGAAAGTTTTGCTAAAAGCTAAATGTATAGGAATATATTTCAGTGATGGGGAAGGAGTGGCCTGTAGCCCTACTGGATAAGCACATAGCTGTTATTTTAAAGGGGAGCCTAATCCTTTTAAACAGTGTGCATGAAGGGAATGTAAATATTGTTCAGAATTCTTTGTTCATAGTGGTTTGAAGCATGGAGATGTTTTATCACTGAAGAAAATACATAAAAGTTCATTTTGTTTACATATTCAAAGATATGGTTGCAGAGCAGTATGTATGTAGCATGTTAAAACTACTTCATTTGTTTTGATTTTCCTTCTATATTTAAGGTGTTGCATTACAAATATTAAGAACCTATTCTTTAGGTGATATTTCATATTAAATAGCCTTCCAGTCTTTCAAATTACTAGGCAAATCTTAAAGCCACTAAAATCAATGTGGCATAATTTTGGAAGTTCAGTAAGTTACAAATAGCTGAGACTTTCACTGAAAATAAGGTCACCTTCAAAGGCTGTTGTGCAATATAGCTTTAATGGTGTAAATAAATGTTTACAAAACTGCTATGGACCTTTTAGTGTGAAGTTTTGTAATGAAGCTCCATGTAACCAGAGCTAAAACGCATGCCATCTTCCCACCACCCCGACATCTCTAGTGAAACAAAATTAAGCCATTGTCTGGGAAGAGTATTGGTGAGTGGTATTATACTAGAAGAGGTGGTCAGAAATTTATGGTAGGATTCCAGTTATGTGGAAGTCCCACTGTTGCAGAAATGGGGGGAGAGGAAGACAAAAATCTGATCAGTTTTGACATTTGCAACAGAAAAAGCCACATCTTTAAGGCGCATACACATATGAAGAAACAATGAATACAAGAATCTGGCTACACTAACTTCACAGAACTGTGGGACAGATCCAAAAAGACAGCGTTCGCAGAGCTGATCCCTCTGTAAGCCTGTATATTAGGTTCACATGTGGGTACTACCAAGAAAGAGTACCATATTTGTAACTAACAAGGCGGGTGTTTGGATAAAAACTGTGGAATGTCTTGTCATTTTTTAAAATTGATATTTCAGCTTTGACCAATTTGATCTAATAATTCTTTGTTAATATTAGTATTATGAAATGCATACTGTACACTGACATACTAAACTAAATGTGAAAAACACTGGTCTGGGCATGGAAACATCTGGGCAAAAAAAGTCCCATTTAATCCGATTACAAGTAGTGTTTTAGATGCTTGCTACAAGATGATCAGGTCTGTGTTTAAGGGGTTAAGCAGTTTTTCATTCATAGTGTAAGTATTACAGAAATATCAATAATAGCTAAACCCCATTCCAAATGCCGATCGTAGCTATATATTTATCACTGCAAAAGGCAAAGAGCCTGACTTGAAATAAGATACCCGATTGCTAGTTTGATCTGTTTTATAGGCCATGTTCGATAACACCTTTTGTAGGGAGAAGGCAGCTTTCACAAAGATTTTCTTCGCTTTTCATTTTAGCATACACTTGTTAGTAAAATGTTGCTGGAATGTCATAAGATCTCATTCAAGAAGTGTCCTCTCACCAATTATAAGAGCTTGTCTACATGGGAAGTTAGTGTAGAATATATTAGATTTTTAAATTTAAAGTATTCTGTACTACTATCTTCTTGTCTGTACCGACATTTATTCCCCATTAAGAGGGCCTTTGTACAATCTGCTGAGAAAAACTGTTTAGTTAAAGGCCAGTAAATGTTCATCCAAGCCACAGTGCAGGGAGAGTTAAAACTAACTTTTTATAGCACCTCTTCAGTGCATTTTAAGGTAGGCTCAATGTAGGTCAGTGCCCTAGATAGGGATTTTAAGGAAAAGAACAGAAAAAAAAGCAAAAGACATTACATGAACACAAATAGCAGCAGAATATTAAAACAGACGTATCAAATGATAATACTACCCCCCCAAAAATCACTGACTTGTTTTATTAGTAGTTATTCAACCACGAAAAGGACAGTATTGGTCAAAAGTAAATTTAGATGTACTTGCTCTTGCTAGATTCCAAGTTATGCAGCCTTGCATCAGACATCTTCTGTTTGTAGTCATGAGCATACGACACCAGACAGACATTTAAGCTGTATCCAAACACCGAATGGCTTTAAGGGAAAAAATAAACTTAGCCTGTTTAAGAATCAAAGTAAATGATGGTTAAATTGACCCTTTCAGAGAAGCATCTTACTGGTGCCATGTGCTGGGGTAAAAGCTAGGGCAGCTTCTTGGAGAGACTGAGATAGTCATGGAGCTGTCTATTTCTCCTCCCTTCTTCGGATCCTAGTAGACAGAGTACACTTTCAAGCATCAGCCTCCCAAGATGGCTGCTGTGCATGCAAAGCTAGTGTTAGTCAGAGTCTGGCACACTCTGACAGCACATACTTTTTAAAATATAGTTTAAGCCAGCTCCAGCAGAATTAACTCCATTTTGAACACTGCTCTCCATCAATTTTAATTTTACTGGTCCATTTCCCTCTGCTGCCAAGTTTTCCAAAGATAAGCAATACCCTGTAAAAGCATAAACAAATCTTGAAATCTGCTTCTAAGGTCTTAAAATGAACATTCAGGTTTTTCCTCTTCTACTACTACTCAAATATAATTACAGAGAATTTGAATGACAGCCATTAAGGAGTAAATATCTTAAAGACCCTCGCTCTACTAAAGCTAAATCATTACTATTCTTTTCAAAGTCAAGTCTTCGTGTTAGCTCTAAATTTTTACTTAAATGAACATCTTAGTGACTGCATCACTATGTGTGAAGACATGTTCAGAAGATGCTTGTTTGGAGGAGAACACTGTTTATGCCACATTACAGGCTTCCACTAATGTCACAGAACCTATCTTAAATCCAACTCAAGAAAACAAACTGAAAAGAGGAGGCACTGCCAACCTTTTATTTTTTCTTCCTGGCAGGAAAGACCATGCATGCATGCTTCTGCATAGTGTCCCTTGAAAGGGATGGAGAAAATGAGGAAACCTAATCAAAATCTAAGCCACTTTTTGTCCAACTAAAAGTCTCTCTTTTGAAAGAAAGTCATTACTTCTGCTTCTATTGATCAACTGCTCAAAACTCTCTGAAAATCTAAGGGGGGTGTCTACACTGCAATAAAAATACCTCTGGTTGACTCATGGAGCGCGTGGGCTGTGGAGCTACAAACCTGCAGTGCAGACATCTGGACCACAGAGCCCAGGCTCCGGGTCCAACCATGTACACAGCAATGTTATAGCCCCACAATCTAGGCCTGGGTCAGATGACCCCCATCTTCTTACATCAGAACCAACTCATCTGCTAGGTATCATTGGCTGCAACTATCTGCCAATATATCATGACCATACTTAACAGTAAATTAAGTGAATATATGAAATTCTGAAAAGCTATAAGAAACTGAGGACCATAAGAAACTTTCAGCAAATCAAGCTTTCATTTGCTCTTATACGCGAAAGTCTTGCTCTGAGCACATGTGGATTTTTCATCCAGAGATAGACTGATTACATGAATGAGGCCCCAGGACAAGAGGCAAATTCTTGTTGAATTCTTGCCTCACTACAGAAAGACTGGTTTGACATCCCCCAAATCAAAATAACTAACGAATTGTGCTCCTTGTGTATGGGATTCATTCTGTTTCTGCAAAACTAAGTATCTGTTGCGGTTTTCCAAAAGTGTGTTCCAGATGGCAGAAAGATCTGTGTTTTAAGTAGTCAGTACTCCCCCCCCCCCCCCCAAAAAAAAAAAAAGATTAACATGATACCTGATGTCTCAGAAAAAAGCTTGAAAGATTCTTTGTAGAAAATGCTTCATCTTCAATTGATTATAAGGGCAGGGAATGAAAAAATCATGAATATGGTGGTGTTTTTAGCCACTGAAGCAATGCAAGCCTACTTATCTGCTGCTGTTCCTAATTAAGCAGTGGAAGAAGGTGAAAGCTATTAACTTACTGGTTAAGTTGATCTTAAATAGCAAATGTTTTAGGGTTTACCCATAAGCAATCTGTAGATCTGGAACGACAGCATCACACAAGCTTGCCATAGCAAATCCCCAGAGCTTCTTTCTACAAGGGTCAATGCAATGAAACAATTTAACAGTCATATGGCACTAGTAATAAAGCAAATGTTTACATTAAGCACAATACAGCAATTTATTTAGATGCTTAAATGAAGAATACAAAGGGAAATAAAGATCACAAAATTATACATACTACAACAGTGTGTCATATATTAGATGGTATAAATGAATACAACACCTTGTTGGTGTTAACTAAAGATAAAACTAAATATCCAAAATGCAGCATTTTTATTTCTGTGTGCTGCTTCAACACAATACACTTTTATACAGATCTAAAAGGTGTCAAAATTAGTAGCTGCAAACTTGTTTCTTGCATGTGATTTTTCCTTTTTAGCTTAAAAGATTTCAGAAAATGACTCTGAAATACATGTCATCAGTCATAACGTCAAGGATATTCAGAAGAAAGTTCTATAATACAATAGAGTCCAGATATAATTTTTTTTATGTCGCTGGCCTCAGTTTTGAGATTGTACAAGGTTATGTGCAAAAACTAAGTTTGTCAAAATTCATACTATAGCAGTTTCAGGCTTTTGCTAGGTAAACTAGATACAGCGTTTATTACACAGCAGGGCAACACTAAAAAAGAGAAACAAATCTATGATGGGTACACAAGAACAATTTCATAAGCTTCACTTGAATAGGTCTAAAAGACTGTACAAATATACATTTCAACTATTCAGAATGATACATGAAAAAAATCAATTTCCCCATAGTCTACTATACACATTGAACTGGTAGCTCACGGCCCTATACTACCATGTGAAAAAGGGTAATGTTTAAAAAGACGTAACTGAACATATCCAAGAGAGTGAAATAAATGTTGAAAATGCAGATAAAATAAACCTCTGCTTTTTTCCGTGTGCATTCTGGAGCCACCAGCTTATCTGTTTTCACATTAAGTTACTGTGCTCATCACAGCAGGTATTCTCTAGCAAAGTCAGCCAACAGCATACTTCGGAACAACCACTGGAATAATAGTGGCCACATCAACCACTAGTCAGATGGCCCAGCACTCAAAAGGCAGTACCAGTTAGAATTAAGCTGAGCAGTCATATTGAAATGAAAGTGTTTAGACAATTGTAGGTTGGAGCGTATTTACTGATGCTTCTAACTGAGCAGCTTATACTTGCTGGCTACTCAGCTCTACACCAGTTAAGCTGCTACGCATTGGTTCTGCTACCCCATCAGTCACATTGTCAAACTGATCTCCATCTTCGCTGTCAATTGTGCTATTCTGCCATTCCATTTGCTGATTTGACAGGCTCTCCTCTATTTCTGATGCATTTTTCCACTGTGACTGGTCCTTAGACCAAAATCCTTCTACTTTTCCATAGGAACTGTTCTTCCATTTTGACTGCTCTTCATCACTTTCAGATGCACCCCCTTTTATTTCCGTAGCTGGTTTACTACTACCAGCATCTTCACTCTGGGATGATTCATCTGTCCAAGCCTCTGGTTTCACCTCTGATGTATTGTCTTCAAAGTCAGAAACTTGCTGAGAGCCAGGTCCGCTTTCAGACTGTGAAGCTCCATCTTTCCATTCAACAGCATCATCCTGATCACCATCACTGTCTGAAGCATCACCTACTAGTTTAATTGGTTCCTTGGTAGAGCGAATCTCTTCATATTTTGAGCCTTCCTCTTGTTTTTGGTCTGATTTCTCTAGAGACCGCACAGTATTTTCCTCAGCAGTCTCCTTGGATATGCTGTCTTCTGGATTCTCTATTATGCTGTCAATAGAGGTTTTATGACCAACATTTGAAACTGGCTGACCAAATGGACTACTGCTTTCATTAGATTCTTCTTCTATATTTTCATAACTGTCTGAAGAACTTTCATCATCTTTTTCAAGGTTTATTTTTTTATCAATAGTTTTACTTGCATTGACTCTGGAATTCTTTTCATCATGATTTTCAAACAGCCATTCAGCATCAAAATCCATTTCATGTTTAACTTTGTTTAATTCTTTCATGTTGAAACCAAGCAGTACACCAGGCTTGTACTTTTCACAATCTCTAACACATTTCTTTCTTTTGTTGCTAAAATGTGAAGCGATATCTGATTTCCACAGCCATAAACTGGCAGCCAACTTTTCAATCTCTCTCCTACTGGGATAAGGTTGCTTATTGAAATATTTTGTAAGAAATGTTTTTCTTGCTTCATAGGAATCATCTTCATGACCTTTAGGGTCTAAAGCTAAAACAACAGGTTCTTCAGGCTTCTCTTCAAAGGCAGATGGTGAGTCATCATCATCCATTTTTCTTTTCTTCATCAGACAGAATTCCATATGTTCGTAGGTACGTTTCACAGGTGCTACAGCTGGAGACTGATTTAGCCGAGATGGAACATTAGCTTTGTCCTGGCCATTTTGGGTCTTCCCCACACCTCTGCAGTGAACAAGGTGTAGCGTTATAGTTGAGGCAGTCATATTACTAGTATACACACCAAGACAATGAATGCATTTGTAGGTGAGCTTTTTCTCAACTGGATGAACTGTCTGAATAACTTGATGCCTCTCCCTTAAGTGATGTGCGAGTGCATCAGATATGGGTCCTTTGAGGATTGAAAAGCACAGAGGACAAAGTGTTTTACCGACATCTTTTTTGTAGGGGACTGCTGCTTGAGGAGAACTTTTTACAGGTATATCTGCCTTCTCCTGAATTTTCGGCTGCGGTTTTGGAGGAACAGGAGGAGTATTCTGAGCATGATAAGCCACAGATTCAGCAGGGGCATCTCTCAGATTGTAGGTAGTTACAAGTAGATGTATGTTTGTGTGACTACCCTGCTGCAATGTCAAATCAAAGGTTAAAGTGGAATCAGTTTTAGGTCCCATTTCTTCATCAACATGAACCATTCGCATATGAGCAGCCATCTTTTCAACATCATTGAAAGTTGAACGGCAGTATGGACAAGACAGTCCATGGATTAACATGTGGTTAAGCAACGTATCAGTAGGTAAATAGCGATTACAGTATAAACATTTGCTAGTAAAATTGTGTATTTTCATTATATAGTTAGCTACTGCTGGCACCTTTTCAGCCTTGTGCTCCTTTTCAAAGTGAACACTGTATACATTTTCAGGAAACAGCTCATTACAGATTGTACAAATTTTCCACTTTTGTGTCGATGAAGTATTGACAGCAGAAGGGCCTGTAGCAGCCACAGGAGGCTTTGAGCCAGACTGACCTAACACTCTCGATGCTGCCTGAGACTGAGATAATGATGTTTGTTTCAACTGAGCTGATGAAAGAGAAGATGAATTGGCCGACTGAAGAGAGTACCTTGCTGGAGCCTGAGATCTCTGCTCCCCTCCAAGGGTATAAGGCCTTCCGTTTCCACTTGGTGAAAACTGTTTCATTGTTTGAGACTGTTGTGGAATAGAAACCGGTGCATTACCGCTTAAGTTTAGCCTCCCCCCTGGTTGTCCAACATAGCTTGGTGGTACTGATTTTACTCCATAATTGTTCTGTTGTAGATGAACATTTGACATCATGTTCACTCCTGCAGAATTTAACGTAGGCTTTGGTATGGTGAGTCGATTCATCATCTGCTGTGATGAAAGAGATCGGACATTTCCAGAGGAAAGGGGACCCATCCTTTGAGAAAGTCCCATAGACTTTTTATCCTGTGGTTTTGGAGCTATTAGCATTAACGGCTTGGATCTTGGAACCACCACATTAGTGTGCCCTATCATTGCTGTAACCTGATATCCTATACGTTCATGGTCTTCGATAACATGCTGTACTAAAGCTTCATACGACTTCGGCATAAAAAGGCATCGTTTGCAGTGAATACTACCCTCCTCTCGGGTACTGGAACTTAAGGGAACTGCACCATTGAGTGACTTTTCACCTGCCTTTGCTACATAAGGTGCAGCAACATGCTGAAAATGTTCCCTGTAAATGTGCTTTCTAACTATTTCATATAAAGGATCTCGGTAAGTGCACTTCTTACAGTAATAAACAGCTTGTTCTACACTGTCAGCCTGCTTAGGTTTAAGGCTATCATGTTTGTTTTTCTCTTTAAAAGTGCTGATGCCTCCACTTGGTGTATTGGCATTTGGAGCATGAAATATTTTAATGTGCGTTTCCAAAGTCTTTTTGTCCGCATTGAAAGTACAGTAGGGACAATTAAGAAGAATCCTATTTTCAAAGTCTTCACTATGAACATTCCGGAAGTGACTTTTATAAGCTGAAAAGAACTTCGATGAAAATGGACATGCACTGCAGCAAAAGGGTTTTGTCCGATAGTCCTTGAAACAAAGAAAAAACAAAAACTGGATATCAAAAAACTATTTTTAAAAACGACATTTTGCACTAAGCAACATGGACAATGTGGAACTTCAGCTCGTCTTAAGAGACCATCACAGTGGGCCAGACCAGCTTCAATTCTGCCATTAATCTGGCATTCACATTTTTGGCATGTAAATCAGGTAATTAGAAGTTTAATTACCAGACTGCTCATGTAAGATGAAAGATGCCAATTTAGAGGTCACTCTGAAGCAAAGTCCCTTGTGTCATGTTTATGGTTAGTTCATAAAGATGTCACTGTTTCTTAGTGAGGAAACAGAAGCAATTTTCCTTGTCAGGTTACAGGGAACAGAGTTTACCAACATCTTTTTTCAGAAGAGGTGGCCTTGGCTGTTACCCCTGTAATATACTATTTGTTGGCAAGCTCAGAAGTAGGCTTTCAGGCCAGAAGATTGTCACTTCAGATCAAAGTTTTTCACAAAATGGTATTTTTAGGCATTTCAATATACTTTAAACCACTCATCAGCAACAATTAAGAATCTTCCTTTAATATTGTCCTTAAAACCTTTCTAAATTTGCACAGTATTTTGAATTAGTATTTTAACTGCACCTTCCATTGTTATAGCCCCACAAAACTAGTGCTTCTCTTTGTATTGCAGTATCTTAATCACTTTTGAAAAGGGAGCAGAACTGAGCTATTTAACTTCACAATCCTTTTGCTCTCAAACAGATTAAAGCAATGTTAATCAGGGCACAGTTAAAACAATGTAACACAGGAGGTGGACGATGCACATGCAAACTATGATGGGAGCGGTTATTTTGCAAATTTGACATGAAGCGGAAGGAATTCTTTTCATGAAACATAAGTCAGACCCAAAGGGCCTTATTTAACTGTAATATTCAATTTAGATATATAACCTATCCTATCATCAGTGATACCTGAGAAGTAGAGCCTCATGCAACCAATCTTTTCTACTGATCAAAACAAAGTTTCAAATTTTTTCAAAATTCACCGTGGAGCAGAGAAAAAAAGGGGGGGGTTTGAAAAATTCTGCTCTTTTACAAAATACTATCTGAGCTCTTTAACAATACTTTTCATAGTCCCCTTGACCCACCTAAACTGTAGCAGCTTTGAAAGGGTTGGTGATGCAGTGTCAACTGTTTCAATTCACACTGAAATTAAAACTACACGATTCAGGTCTATCTTTGAATCAGCTGGGCATTTCATAATAATTTAATATTAAGTATAAAATGACAAATTGAGGTAACTGTGAACAACTTTCATAGCTATGCAAGTGAAGAAAGGCCTTTTGCTTCAAGATGGAAGTGGAGTGAATAACTCCACCTGTATAACAGAATAAGTGAACTATATGTATTCTGTCCATTTTCTGAAGCCTCAGATGTTGGCCATTGCTGGAAACAGGCCACAGAATTAAGAGTTGTCTGCTTTGGTAGGATACATCTTGTTCTTGCATATATTAGAAGCAGAAAGAACATACAGATGCAATGTCAGGGACATAAAAAACAAAGTTCTTTTATTGCTATCAATACCAAACCAGTGATCCAGCCAATGTAAGTACGGCACTTCAGTGGTGAGCAATAACCTGATACTTTATCTATCTAGCTTTCATAAATGGAATTATATTATATAGTCTACCAAAAGTGGAGGCCATCCAGAATCATAGTGAAGGACTTCTGTTAAACTGAAGTCTATCACATTTACATCCTCTTCCCCCATTTCTCCTAGCTCAGGTTAAACCTCCTTAGCTCTGCAGTCAATTCAGAAAAAACTAGAAAAGAACAAATGAGATTTCCAACAATCCTGCCATTCCATTCTGCTGTATTTTACTGTATGTGCCTGAACTGAACAAGTTCAAACAGAGATGGTTTATCACTGAGTCTCAGACATGTAGCTGACAGCTGAAAGCAGCCACAATGGAGAAAGCAACAGTTGGGTTTATTCTGCTTTATATTTTTCTAAATTCATTATGAAAGAGATGATGGAACTGAATTAGGAAGAGTTGAAGCTAATCTGGTAGAAACAGTATACACAGTTAACTAGGGCAGTGGTTCCCAACCTCTTCTCTGCTGTAGCATACCTTGATACATTTAATCTTTTTGAGGCACACCATCATAGCGTCCAAATGAACTCATGAGCCAATCCAGAACTCTGAGTAGTTATTCAAACAATTCCACAACACACCTGCTCATGCCTAACAGCACACTTCTTGGGAAACACTGAACTAGTGGGATGGAAACAATGATGGGATTTTTTTTTGGTTTGTTAAGAATATGACACTTAAGGTGCAATAACAGGATACTTCAAGTTTCTCAGCTGTACAGTTTGTCATTCAGATAACTGCCGGGCCCTCAGCATCTGTTTAACCCAATCAAAACCAGAATTATTACCTGTAAAACAAAAGCACTCTTCTAATATTTTAAGTAGAAGTTTACAAAAACCACCATTAAAGCTGGTAAAATACAAAAAAAGTTAACTAGTGTATTTGTACAAAACACCATTTGAGAGAAACTGCCTTCAGGATTTAGGTGAGATTACTACTGTCATTACTAACCTGATTTTTTGTAAGCGATGGATCCCACAATCCTACATCTTCCCAAGTAGTGTTTTTCAAATAAAAGTCATTAGGTTCAAACTGCTTAAAATCCTGGAAAAGGGTGGATGGGAAGACAGAGAAAACATCAAAACCAAAACCCGACTGCTCTCTATTAGTTATTCATGAAGACACCCAGCCAACCCCCTGTCCACCAAGAACTACCCACAAATAGTACAAGAGATCATTAACCCAAAGGAATCATCTCCCACCCCAAAAATAGTAAAAATGCATCTTGCACATTTTATTTCAACTACAGTTTCCCTTGATGGGGGGGCAGGGATGGAAGAAGCTGGTTCCCAAGGAATTAGCAGTTCCAACTATGCAATACTGAAATATTACAGGCCCAAAGATACTAAGTAACTCAGAGCCAAGATTTTCAAAAAATAAAATCCTGAAGTATGCATTGAGTCACCTGCCTGATTTCAAAAGTGTTCAGTACCTGACAGCTCTCACTTGAGATCAGTGTGTGGTATTCAACATTTTCAAATCATTTGTGTGTTTAAGTATAGATGTTAGCATCTTATTTTTTAAATTCTGGCATGGAGATTTAGGTGAAGCTCTCAAAAGCAAGTCAAGTCCCATTTTTAAAAACACCTAAGATGCTCTGAAGCCCCAAAACCGACTCAAGCACCTCAATGCCTAAATCATTTTTGAAATGGGGATTTAGACACCTTTGGAAATGTTATCCTTAAGCACATTATTCAATCCACATTTACTCAAAGCAACCGACTCCAAACTAAAATAAGTACTCATTTTATTCTGAATGCTCTGGAACAGTGACATGAAGAAGAGAAGTTAATGCATAGCTAGAACAAAGTGCAGAAGGTTATAATGTGGTGGATGCTGAAGACTCGCAGAGAAGAGGTGCAAAAGGTCTCAGACGGGGGTATTCACGTCAGGAAAAGAGGTTTTTGAGAAATGGTCTCAAAGTTGGTCAGTAACACTAGTAGCATAGATTGTCTTAGATATCAAATTTAGCAGTTACAGAAAGCAGTCTTTTAGATAGTAATCTATTGTTCTGCACTGAAATACCCGGTAAAGATTTCAATTCACATTTTGGCCCTTAGGACAGCAAGCCTTAAGGCAGGGGTCTCAAACTCAAATCATCATGAGGGCCACACGAGGACAAGTACGGGCCACATGAGGACTAGTACCTTAGCCTGATGGCCGAACCTCTGAAACCTCGTCATACAACAGTATTGCAAATATCAGTAACAGTGTCATTGCAGGCTGCAAGAAATACCTACAGGGGCTACATGCAGCCTGCGGGCTGTGTGTTTGAGACTTCTGCCTTAAGGCCTTGTCTAGATGAGGCTTTAAAGGTGTCATATTACTACACATGCATTTTAAATGTCTAGCATAGACAGAGGCCACTGCCTTCAACATGTCCCAAACCGGCCAGGTTAAAGCCTAAGCTATGCATCTTGTTTTTAAACCATGTTCATAATGCACATTAGCTGACACTAAACCTTTGAATCCCAGTTTCGATGAGGTTTGAAAGCATCTAACATGCTTTAGCAGCGACTTCTAGTAACCTTTTAAAAATAATTCTCCTGGATGGCAGTAATTCTTTACTAGAACCCCATCCAACTCATCTGGAGGTCACAACTTCTGAAGTAAAGGGGAACTGAAACTTCAAGGTCTAGCAATGAACACGCCCCCCCCCACCCCCCACCCCAGTCTGATATAATGGTAGGAAATACATTTTGATGAAATCTCAGTAAGAAATATCACAAATGCAAAGCTTCTCAATTCTAACCAGAAAGCCATACTTACTTCTATATGTTCTTTACAGTATTCCAAACCAATGTCACTAAGTATTTTTTTCACAGTTTTCCGGGCTTTTCTTAAACTGCCAAGGTTGTTGACAGGAAGTTGGAACATAGTTTCTATTTAAAAAGAAAGTAATAAGGGGAAAAGACATTTAAATCAAAATATGTTTTGTCTCGTGAAGAGCTGTACTTTTAATTCTCAGTAATATATTACTATTTTACCCACATCACTGAACATAAAGAGCATTCACCATTTCTTAAGAAAACCAGTATGGTTTCTATATTGTGTGTTCTTAAAAGGTGAAAACTAGATGTCAAACTTTAAAGTGAACGTTCAACAGAAGAGTTGATGCAATGACTGCTGAAAAGAAAACTAATCAAGTAGCATCTGTGGACAATTTTAAAAAACATATTCCCATTTAGGTAAAAATGTACCCAGTATGTCAAAGCACTTACTGATCAGTCCATTCTTTTGTGCATATGGATTCCTGTTCACCTGGAAATTGATAAATCAGGGGTTCAAGTATTTGTGGGTTTTTTGGAGAGATTTCTTTTAAATCAACATATAGCAGTTTTCTCAGCTGTATATCCAACACCAGAGAAGTAAACTGGTTAATTGCTCAATGACAGTTCACTCAAGATTTTGGGTAGCTCACACTGAACTCTTAGAGTTATTGCTAAGATGTTAAGCCCATCACACCATCATCAAACTACAGTAGGATGTCAGGGTGAGAACCCATGTTCTCACAGAGACACTTCTGAGGAATATCGAAAAAGGACTTTGAAAACAGCTCTGTTCAAAAGCACATGAGAATCAATTCTATTCCATTTTCCATATTTCTGAGTTTAATTTGACTGAGTGGCTGACAAACAACTAAGGAGGCCAGTACACTGATGAGATCACTCAACATTTCAAATAATCTAGTTTGAAGCACCCAAACACTAAGAGGGAGACAGAGGTTATACTGAGATCTTACAAGTAAATATGGGAGATGCTGTCTGTAAATTAATTCTAATAAAGAAGAAACTCTTCATAAATGAATTCTAACTTCATTGTCCCTTACTATTGGAAGAAGTTTATGAACCAATTTTCTGTTCCTCTGCAAAGGAAAAGCTAAATTTGGGATGTTGGAAGTACAGGGATCCTTGAATTTCCTAGCCAACGGAATTAAGATTTCATCCAACTCACAAAAGCCACAGTTGGATCCACCACCCTGGCAGGTTTGTGGACCCTGGCATTTTTAGTTTTATGCTATTGCAACCATTCCAACAGCAACAGATTGCTGTTAAAGGACACCATGAAACCCCCTCACTCCTCTTTCTTGGAAAGGGAATTTCGTTTTCCTAAGCACCAAGGAATTATGAGAGGTGAAATGCCTGTTTCAGTGAACTACGTTTGTTGTGATCAGAATAATATTTTAGAGGGGTAGCAGATCGCGGTGTTTGTAGCGGTTATTATGCTGCATAATTAAAAAGTGGGAAGAATTCAGTGCAATTTTATTTATTTTTTTGAAAAATACACATTTGTGTTCTTGAAAACTAGAAATCCCATCACAGGGCCAAAGTCTATCCCAAATTAACTAGAAAAGGTAGTGTCTACTTTTGCCATGTCTCTTGGCTTCTGATGTCTGTAGGTATAGTTTTAACCCTTGCTAATTTTTACTTAAGTGAGATCTCTGGAATTTGAGATTATGAGTAAGACATTTGCAAAAACTCTACTTTGGTATGTAAAAAAAAAAAAAAAAAAACCACACATAATAGATTCTCTTTTAATTGTATCATAAGATCAGCAGCAATTCCTATACAATTAAATTTCCCTGAAATACACTCCCCAACCCTTTTCAAAGTTTGCTTTTTTTAGTTGTCTAAATACTGGCCTTTTCAGAAAACTTTCCTGGTATTTACACTGGAGCACCAGCTGTTAAGCCAGATCCCAGGCTGCCTCTAGCACCAGGGCTCCCTCTGGTAACACCACCATCAGAGATTAACTTGGCATTAACAATGGTGGGAAGTTTTTCAGAAAATAAACCTAAAATAGATGAGATTTCACAATATAATAGCCACTGAAATCAATTTCACAAGCTGCATACATTACTAGGATCAAGTGCTGTTAGCCAATAATCATCTCATTCTTAAACTCAAAAATGGCTCCCAAGAAAAGGCTGGAGAGTTGTCTCACTGTGGAAGATTCATACATACATCTTGACTTACAACTTATATAGGGACCAGACCTAATTCACTGAAACCTCTATGGTAAAATTTTCAGAAGTGTTTAAACCACAGGAAGTGGGAACATTTAATCCAAAAGCTACTATAAATAACCCGCCACAATTAAAGGTAAAAATACCACAAAGGAAATGCAAAGTAAAGGTGTTCTCCCATCCACAAATATTTCTATTGTTTTTAAATGTTTCAGGGATGTCAGAGTTAACTCAGCTGCAAACAGTATTAGCAACAATAGAATGACAAGGACAGAGTGCAAACTTCATACTTATTGTCTATTTTCAAAACACAAACAAAAATATTCAAAGATATTTTAAAGGACTTTTGTGTTTAATTTCCTCCAACTAACACCCGTAAAGAAAACCCTACCAATAGTAATAATGAAAAATCATGACTTGTTTGATGTAGCTACTATGCAACTGCTTTACCTGAACGATATATGAGTTAAGTCAGGGCTTGAAAAAATTTCTAAAGGGATAGCCGTGTTAGTCTAGTCCAGTAAAAAAGAAAAAAAAAAAAAGAAAAACAACAACAAGCAGTTGTGTGGCACTTTAAGACTAAGATTTATTTTTTGCATGAACTTTCGTGGGAGAAGATCCCACTTCCTCAGATGCTTCGAATGAAACTAAATGCAAGGGGGTGTAAAACATAGGATCAGGTCATACAGTAACAGCAAATCAGAGCAGTTGTCAGGTTCAAACCACGGGAAGCCTGAAGTCAAATTACCCTTTGTAATGGGAAAAGATTGAAGTTACACTCTTAACTGCTGCTGTTACTGTATGACCTGATCCTATGTTTTACACCCCCTTGCATTTAGTTTCATTCCTTTCTGTAAGTTCACCCATCTTTGAAGCATCTGAGGAAGTGGGATCTTCTCCCACGAAAGCTCATGCAAAAAATAAATCTGTTAGTCTTAAAGTGCCACACAACTGCTTGTTTTTTTTACTTGAAAAAAATTGCTGCCCACGTAAGCATCCAGCTTCAAACCAAGGTGCCTAGCCCCCCCAACCCCCCCCGCCACTGAAATGCCACCAAATCCACCGAGTACCAATGCAGCACGCCAGCGGCTCTACTTGTAGATGCCTGGAGCTGCTCTGCCATTGCCGTTCTGTGGCAAAGCTAGATGCCCGCTACAAACCCTGGGCGCTGTGGTGACCTGGTGCTCAGGGTCTGTTGAGCCCTAAGTTAGGATTACTGAGAAGCTATATCTTCAGAAGATTTGAATTAAGTATATGGAAATTGTTTCATTATTTAGGTACACACAGCTACTTTTCAGAGGTATGATATTTATTTTTAAGAAAGACACTAATACTTTGCCTTTATTTAGCACTTCAGTTCTAAGATCTCAAAACCCTTTCTGAACATTGTGTCCACATCCTGAAGTATGTCTTTTTTTACAACTCAGTAAAATAGAAACCCAGAGGTTAAATGAAGATGTATCGATGGTTTCAAGCAATCATTTACCAACCTGGGAATGAAAGACAGGTGCTCTAATTAACTTATTATAACTAGGCAACATTGCCTCCCATTAAAACCAAAACCTTCTCCATTATAATTATCCAGTTTCAATCCTCACAGAAGAAGCGCAGACCAAACAAACTGCATTTGACTAACTTCTTTGTTGGAAATCTTAGAGAAGCCAGGGACTGCATGGACCCTGATCCATTCTGTTCCCTAGTCCTTCCAAAGCATGCCGAACCATGCTGGCATGGGGGCAGATGGAGGCTTTTGACCTACTTACTGACTGTACTACACCTCTTGTGAATCCAGAATCTTTCACAAGCAATGACTTAACTTATAATTAAAGAAAAAAAAACCTTTAAATCAGTAGAGTGTAACTATCAATAAAGGGGGAGACTGATCATTCAAAAACTAACTGCCCAAATAAATTAAGCCACCCTGTGGGAATTCTATTCATCCATTTACAGCATTTGGTTTTTTAAAATCGTGAAGGTGAGGAAAGTAGTTCTCTGCCTTGGTTGGTAAAGTTTCACTACTATTTTACAAGCCTGATTCAAACTAGTTACTGTACAGAAGTTTACATTTAAATCACTGATTCATTTATTCTTTGTTCAAGTAACATCCAGGTGGACACACAAAGCACTTCTTCCAAGTCCCTCATTAAGACCCACTTCTACTGATATATGTACAAATAGCAAAACAAAGGAGTCCTGTGGCACTTTTAAAGACTAACAGATTTATTTATCGCATGAACTTAATGAGTGCCACAAGACTTTTGTTTTGCTGAACTAGACTGACACAGCTACCCCTTGTCATACAAGAAAACTTAACCATAACATTAAATTTAAAAAGTACTTTGCACCATCATGCTGTTCATTAGGCTTGCCTCCAAATATATATATATTGTCCCCTTTGAACAGCATCATGTTCCAGTTTTTAAACTCTTCCAGGCAGAGCCTGTATCCTCTTTCTTATGTGTATTGTGGAAAGCTTAGCACACTTTTGGCTACTGTAAGATCATGCAACTCAGGCAAGCTATAAATCCATAAAAAGAACTGTGAGGAACATTTTAGAGAGGAAATGGATCTATCCTATAGATAGAACTCTGAATGAAAAATGGCAATAGAATACACAGCTGGGAACTGATGCAATATATTTAATGAAAGTAACATTACATGTAAAACAAACAAGGAGTCCTGTGGCACTTTTAATGACTAACAAATGTATTTGATGCATGAGTATTTATGGGATTATGCCCATGAAAGCTCATAGGTCAAATAAATTGACTAGTCTTTAAAGGGGCCACAGGACTCCTTGTTTTGCTGAAATAAACCAACACAGCTAATCTTCTGGAACATTATATGTTGTTGGTTCCACAGATGGAGAATAAAATCATAATTAAAACCTCTAATGTTTAAGATACATGATGTTCCACTAACTACATTTATTATATTGCTGCTGCAAAATTCCTAATATTGCTCAGCTCTGAGCCAATGATATTAAAAATTAAAAATTTTCTGCAAGCTATTCAAATTTTAGATTTGTAATTTATACCAATAAGGCCGAGAAAGGAAGTGACACTCATTTGGGTAAAAACTGCGAAGTGCAAGAATTAGCAAAGTTCTACAGTAATTGTTTGCCATGACTGATTGGAATTTTTCCAAATGGGGAAAAAAAAAGATGTTGCCTAAGAATTTCAACTAAGTTAGTCCTTTCCCACCTATTTTCATCTGTGGAACCCTAAAAATTTTTGAATCGAAGTACAGACCTTTTTGGAAATGTTAGTCTGTGGAAAACTAGGGGTCTGCAGACTGCATACTGAAAACTATCAACTCTAGATTAAGTAGTTGAGTGACTAAAAGGCAATGGTTAATAGAGTCGTATCATGATTCTAATTTTCAGTTAATTATATTTTTAGTTTTTGGTTGAGGGGAAGCATAAACCCTAACATTCCCAAAAGAAATGGGAACCCTGATTTGTAATGCACTCACTTTGCAGAGCTGCTAGGAAACATCTACTGGCAGAGCACAGCACTATTTTTTCTGACCTGGCTCATCATGGTCTTCACACTTGTAATACTAGAGAAATACCATTAGCTGGAATGCAAAGGACCATTTCATTTTAATTTTCAAAAATGAACTATGGTTAGCTCTAACATTTTGGAGTAGTTCAAATTGGAGGAAGGCAAAGAAGAGAAGCTACACTTCACTTCGGGACAGGAATGCACTAAAAAAACATGGAACCTACAAAGTCCTTTCCCCTCCCCTCCTAAAACATGATTTTCAGTAATAAAATTCTGCAATAAAAAAATGAAGACCAGACTTGCAGTCTGTGTATTTAATCAAGAAATCACACATGGCTACAACAGCTTTTATCCACAGAAAGAATAAAATGGAAATAAGGCAACACTGTTCTGACCATGGTCACCAAATAACGGTGCACATATCTACTTTCCAGCAGCTTCTTCACACAGTTAGATGTCTGCACCATGCACACCAAAGCATAAATGAAGTAGCATACAGTAGGATGTGACTGACCACAACTGATAATGACTTTAAAATCCAGACAGATGAAATCTTAATAGTAACTTTACCCCATAATGCTGACAAAAGAAGGGAATATCTGAGTTACATCTGTAAGGACAGCAGACACTTGAGAGCATGAAAAACCTAGGATTTACATTTCAATCAAATTTTGTTGTATTCTCTAGAAGTGACTGCATTTAAAGAGCATTTAATCCTGATGGCAGAGAAGTTTTTTTCACAATGTAAACCAACAACTGGTATAGCTGTCAGACAGCAAGACAAACAGCAAAAAGAGGTGAATTTTGTTTGTTACTAGGGCATATGTTTTGAAGCTTAATTACAATCATTTAAATGCCCACTACAGTTAACTGCTTTGTTTCTAAGGTCAGACACACTGAATTAGTTAGCCAGTGCCACCGAACAGAAAGTTTATTCTGTTTCAGCACCACAAAGTCAAGAAAACTGGTACTAGTTATGAGTGGGGAGAACAACTCAAAGAAATCAGTCCACTGATACAAAAAAATCACTCTCAGAATTCTACCACTCGCCCCAAAAACACGCATCTCATCAGGTCTCTCAGGGTGTGTTGACACTGTGGGCTCCATGGTGATCGATCCCAGATGGCCTCTCTAGTTGATGCTGGTAATCCAGTTCCCCAAAAGGAGTAAGACTATCAACAGCAGGAGGGTCTCCTGTGGACACAGCACATGGAAGATGCTGCGGTACAACACAAGTATGTTTACAGCAACGTGCACCAGTCCTCAGATCTGAACTGAATTCTTTTTATGGGGCAGTTCAAGCATGCCCAAAACAAGGAAGTCCACCTCTAGTCCCTGAAAACCCAAAATCTGTATATTTGCCTGGAACAGACTCCATCCTTCTTGGAAAAGGATGTAGAAACTTCTCCCGGTAAGTCTGCCTCGCTCTGTGAACTGCCTTGTAGAACTGAATTCACCTGAGCTTTAAAAAACCTTCCTTAAAAATGGAAACCCACTACATTTCACTTAGTTTGAAAAATCACCTAGGGTCCTGGGCTAAATGAAAGGACATTAACCTGTGACCACTGAATAACCAACGTTAGTAAAGGTCTGCAAGGAACTTCATACTGGTAAGGCCCACAACTGCTGAGAAAACTTAACACAGCAGTTTCAGTGACAAGAGCATCGCATTGCTCCATGCTCTTCTTGCACAGCCTTGAGATAAAGGCGGCATGAATAGTATGGGTTCAGCATGAAATTACTGATTGCCCAGCCTAAAGCTGCTGGAGAGAACAAGGTCTTGGAAAGTGTCTGTATCTGGAATGTAGGGGTGGATATGGTGTTCTACTGTCATTGAAGAGCCTAGATTGGAATGATCTTTTTTAATGCAGAAAGGTCTATTAAAGGCTCTACTGGCTGGTAAAGGTGAAGCAGTCGAGTATTTAGACCTCCCACCAGAAGCCAACAAATATCTAAGAAGGGGTCTTGTGGCACTTTTAAAGGCCAACAAGTTCATTTATCCCATTAGCTTCTATGGGAAAAAAATCCCATTTTGTTGGATGCTTGAAAATGGAAAAAGTCCTTTTTCCCATTTTCAAGTGTCTGACGAAGCAGAATTTTCTCCCAGGAAAGCTTGTGCAATAAATAAATTTCTTGGTCTTTAAAAGTGCCACAAGATCCCTTGTTGAACGAGACTGACACAGCTACCTGTCTGGAACTTAACAAGCACCTGACATTCTGGGCTGTCATCCCAGCAAGAGCAGAAGATAGCCACAAGAAAGGCTCATACTGTGTCTCAAAAGCTGGTTCATTTGAGCATCACCCCTTGCTTACCATTTTACAAAATAAAATTTAGATGAACTGAAGGAAAATGAACAGTAAAAGACTGCATTGAAAAGGCAGAAATGAGGGATTGGATTTGCTGCTATGACCTTCAGCAAAGGAGGAGAGGTAACTGGACAGATGTAGCCCAGACTTTTTACATAGTGTGTCTGCCATTCCCTACTGGTCAAAAAAAAAAAAAAAATCTGTTTAATAATAATAATAGGCTTTTAGGTAGAACAACTCATCTGTAGAATTCAAAGTGATTTACAAAGGTAAGTAACATTTCTACTCCCATTTAAGTACAGAGGGGTAAAGCAACTCAGCTGTGAACAGAACTCCAACCCGGTGCCCTATTTGATAAGCCACACCACTACTCCATTTTATCATTTTAGTAGCCACCAGGGCACAGAAAAAAATCTAACCAGTTTCCTACATATTTTCACATTGATTCTAGTTATATATACACACACAATAATTCATAACGTGGTAAGTAATATTTCATTAAAAAAATTATACTCCTTGTATTGAAATACCACATATCCCTATGCACACATACAAATATATAGGGTTAAGAGAGCTGGTAAAAATTTACTGAAATAAATCTACAGAAAGATTCCCTGAACATTTGTCATCCCTAGTCACCAACCACAACAGTTACACCTGCCTACAGGCTAGCATGTTTAAGTTTATATCCATGATTTAACCTGCAATTTGTGCCTGCTCCTGTACTTCCCTTTTCTCTGTCTGTTCTAGATTTGCGTCCCACTCACAAGCACATTGAGAAACCCATGGTGATGAATTTCAGGTCTGCCAAGCTTGCTGTGAAGGAACCAGGTTAAATTAAAATTCACATTAAAAGGTTGCACAGAATACTCTAGACGGGGGGGGGGGGGTGAGTTGCTTAAACAGCAAGTATGATTTTACTTCCCTGCTGGTCACACCTTTACTCATATTTCTTGGCAACACCTGTTGTGACTCAGGCCTCCTGGGATAACCTTCTGAATGTGCCAAAATCACAACAAGCTGCAAAACCAGGGTCCAGACAGACCCCCAAACCACTGACAGGTGGTACTTAAACCAGTCTCCCAGTCAGTGACAAAACATGCTTCTGATTCCCCACACCGGTCAGCACCAAGCGTAACAAAATAGAAACAGCCCCTTTATTGCACATCAGCTCCTCTGGTCCCCACCTAGCCAAGAAAAAGGTTCTCCTGACCCCAAAGGGCCAGCCACATCACCCACAACAATATAGGCTTGGATCTTACCCAATATACCATGCTGCCAGCCAATCCTTTAGTAACTACAACTAAAGGTTTAATATAAAAAGAAAAGAAAATCAAAATATGTGATCTTAAAGGGTCAAAGTGACTCTCATACATACAAATAAATTAGAGTCCATAGAAAGCAAGTTCTCAAAGAATTTGGAGTTTGCAGGTTAGTCTGATACCTCTGGTAAACACCCAGCACTTGCGTGGGTCTCAGTCCTTTGTTCAGTGCAGGAGAACAGTTCCAGAGGACGGTGTTGGTTAAAGGCAGGCTGAAGACAAAATGGAGATGGGGCCACTGCCTTTTATCACTGCTGGCCTTCCCCATGCTCTCAGAGTCCTTGCCAAATCGAAATCGAGTTCAGTCACATGGTCAGTCTGTGTGACTCGAACAGGTTTCTTCCTAGTCCCACTGTAGCTGGGAGCTTCCTTAATGGGCCATAAAGAGGACAATGGTTTTACAGCCACCCAGTCTGGGAATGTCTTAGTATGCAATAACTTGGCACACATATAGAATAAATATATTCCTAATGTCTAATACACGACACATACAGATAAACCATATAATCATCCCTAGCAGATTACAACCTTTCTATTGGTACGACACATGGCATATCACATATGGATTACTGCAAATATGAAATATTAATGAGAGAGAATCATAATCCCCTAGACCCAGACACAGTGTCACACCTACATCATACCAAAAAAATACCCAGACAACCCTCTCTCTATGAAATCCTAAAAATTAATGACTTTAATTAGCTTGTTGACAAACTTTCACTGATCTGCATTGTGTTTTGTACACCAGGCACAGATCTACTTTACAGTTATGCTACTATAACTTTCAAGTTACTCTTCAATATTCAAATGATAAGATTGGGAAAGACAGGTTTTAACAAAGTGGGATGTCTATGAAAACTCATTTTATGTCAGCCTTCATTGTGACCTTCATTTAATAATGTACTCTTCATTTTGCATTGGTGACGATGGCTGAGAAGTCATCATAGGATAACAGGGCCATCAACTTTGAAAGCAGTGAACTGTTAGTTGACAGACTATCGGCTAATGAACTCTCTACTATACAGAAGCCTGACTGGGGGTTTGGTCTACACTGAGAACCTAATATTAGCATAGCTACGTCTGTCACCGGCTCAAAAGAGATGTAGCCATACTGCCCTAACCTCCAACGCAGACAGTGCTAGGCTGATGGAAGAATTCTTCCATCAACCTACCTACGACTTTTCGGGGAAGTAGACTACCTCTGCTGACAGCAAAACCCCTCCCATTACTGTAGACAGTATCTATGCTGGAGAACAGTTGTGCTGCTATTTTAGTGTAAGAGCAGACATACCCTGAGCAAGCTGAAATCTCCCAGCTGGTGCCCATGGAAAAAAGAGGCAGAGTATACTTGGGATGGGGAGGCTCTCTGAGCTCAAACCATGGACTCGGAAAGAGTTAAATCAAATGGGCGTTTGGGTGGTCTTTTTGTTTGTTACTTTTTTTTTTTGTGGTGGGGGAGGAGTTGGGAGAAAGTATCTCAAGGCTGGTTGGTATTTTTGCAAGAATCTCTTACTCTTTAGTACTTTAAGAGTGACTGTGGATTACAAATTAATTTGCTAAGCCTGTATTCCTTGTTTACCTGCCCCATTGTCCCTCCAGGAGTTCATCATGAAGTTGAGAATGCCAACAGTGAAATGCAATTCTGAGGGGGCAGGAAAAGCAACTGGGGGTGCTCATTTGAGAATTTGAAGTAGCCTGTCTGTAAGCCCCACATCCTAAGGAAGTGGTGACAGACACATGGTCAGAACCTGGAAGGATGCTGTTAAGAGACACAGAGCTGACAGCACCTGAGGAAGTGGGATTTTCTCCCATGAACACACATGTGATAAATAAATCTGTTACTCTTTAAAAGTGCCACACTCCTTGTTTGTAGAGCTAAAAGCAGTGGCACTCGGGCTTAAAAGCACACAAATCCAGTGGCTCAGCCCATTGTCCACACACTGCTGTCTGTCCAGCAAGGGTAACTGATCCAGGTTGTGACACAAGAATTGTTTAGCTGTAAATTAGTTATCACTGCTTTTCCAGGTGGCACCCCAAACTACTGACTACTTAGCTAATGGTGGAAATAAGGTCAGTGGATACTGGGGCTAACAGAAAGTCTGTTGTCCTCAATGGGAGCCTTTACGCTGCCCTCAGGGCTTTAGACCAGACATGTTGTTGGTTCACTTCAAAGTGATCTTAAACTGCACTTCACACTTAATGCAGCATTTAGGATACAATTCCTATCTTCTCACTGTTTTATAAGCTTATTAAGCTAATTGAATCAGAAAAATTATTAAAATGGTGTGGAAAATATTGTATAACACCTTTAATCTCTTCCTGGATCCCTGGGAAGTATCAACAACAGTGTTCAGAACAAAAATAGAATTATAAAAATGGTGGAAGAGGTTTGGATAGTTGCCAGAGGGATTAACAGTATGACTACCCTAGATGCAAAAGACCACAAAGTTATTCCACTTTAATGGACACAAAATAAGAGCAAAAAAGGAAACAGATTCTAATACACAAAATGAGTTTGCCCAGAAGAGGAGTTTTTAACCAGTCCCATATTCTACAGGATAATGGCAGTACAAATTGTTTTAAGTATTCCAGCATTGAAATCTATTGACACTTTGGCAAACAGACCCCAACTGACCTACTGATCCTCTTTTTGGCTCTTATTTCCAGATGACGAGGCAGGTGAAGACATTTACTAGCCATTTTAAAACAAACAATCTGAACTGTTGCAGATCGCACAACCATCTCTATTAAATTAATTTAGTTTTCTTTGCTTGGGTTGCTTTTAAACCATATCTTCGCCTTTAACAAAAACAGTTATCACTGTGTGGTATATAACTATGAGTTTCACATCTCCAAATTAAGGTAGCCATTTAATCCAATCCCCTAGCAAATCAGCTACCAAATGACAGTCAGCAACCCGTAAGGGTAAAAAGAGGGGGTTTTGTAAGACTAAAAGGAAAATATATAGTATTAATGCAAAATTTGGGCTAGACAAGGACTGAATATCAATGTTTTACACAGAGAACACTAACAGTATTCATTTCTGAAGGTAAGAATCTCTTGCTTAATATAGAGCCTTATTTTTCAGAAATTCAAAATAAAACAGAAATAATACATTCCTGTGTCCTGGGGCTTTATCTACCATTCCAATTCAAGCACAGCAACCTGCTGCACAGGGTTATAGCACTACTCAGGTTTCACACGCTGTCATGACAAAAGGCATCAAGCCAAAATTTGAGAGTTTGGTGCATCAGTTCATGACAGAGGAACAGCTGGGCCAAATTTGAGCTGTGCTGTGAGCCATGAGCCAGGCTGCAACCACCAGAGCTGCAGCTGTGAACTGAATGTGGGTCAGGTTCTCTGCAATACCCCCTCTTGGGACTAGGGGAGAACGCCAGCAGCACTTCCCCTTCCCCCAGGAGGGGGCAGGATCCAACCCCTATGTGAATAAAACAATATAACAAAATTCATAAATAATAAAAATAAAGTGTATGTATAAATAAGTAAATAAAATAATTACACAAGGCTCAAAAAATAGCCATATTTACAGCCACAAGGGAAAGAACTCAGAGGAGTGTCTGCGCCCAAGGAATATACTCCAGATCCCCGCTGATGGTAGTCACCTGCCTGGGTTTTTCACAAAGAGGAAAAGAGAAAGCTTCCCCATACACCCTTTTGCTAAGAAGCTTCCCTCTTACATTAATCCCCTAATGAACTGGTTTTTTCTCCAGCGTGAGGAAAGCCCCTTCCCAGTTAGTCCACGATAAGCAAGCCATTTACAGAGAAGAATCTGAAGTCAGTCATTGTTACTCCCAGTTAGAACTATGTGCCGTCATTTTATAGACTCTGAATATACTCAAATTGAAGAGATTTTCTATTTCATAGGAAAAGCTGCCCCTTGAGATTGAAAAGTGACTATCAGGGTACCACACTACAATTCTGACACTGGGCCAACTGTGTCACTTTTTAAGATACAGTAACATTTTTCACTAACCTCAGAACTTCATTCACTAAGATGTCCTTGGAAAACAGAAGCATGATTCACTTTAGCTTTTGAATAACTTTCTAAAATGTCCAACTTGGTAATAGTTTGATGATTTAGGGCTTCAGTGCCCTTAAAGAATGAGACATTTTATGACTACTCTTCTATAGCAATAAACAGTGAACCAGTAGTGTCCAGAATTCAACAAACGTTAAAAATGTTGCGGTTTTCATCCACAGATATTTAGAACCTAAACAATCAGAAAAGGATAATCTTATTGCTCTACAAAGGAACCAAGTTAAACCAAGCTTTTTCTCGTGGTCGAACTTGATCATTTCATCTAAGCATTACCAATCCAAAATTTTACCATCTCCTTTTTAGTAAGAGGTCAGTTTATGCCACTTGGAAGCCCTACAATTACTGGCATATTTGGAATCGCTAGATAAAACTTCAATACATGTGCTTCTATACCAAAACATTCCAATGAACTAACTACACATCCAGACATTTGTCTGCAAGGATCTCTTTTGTGAAACTGCACTTTTCCAAAACAAAGAGCCCTATACAAAAACTGAATCTAAGCATATTTTATTTCAATTTAGAAATATCACACTTTGAAATATACTGAACAGGTAGGTATCCCAATACATTTTAAATGGACCTTGAAGTTTTTGCTCACTAGGGAACCAAACATGCTTTTCTAAAAACAAAACTATGTGACGTCAACAGCACAGCTTTCATTCCTTTCTTGTGTAGTTTGCCTTGGCTGCCTCACTCCCCTCCTTTGTGATTTCTCTGCACCATAATTTTAAGTTTCATTGTACAGTGGCTCACAGAAGACAGAATCAACTGGCTAGAAAAAAGTTTTTCAAGAAGAGGAAAGTAACATGGAAGTGCTGTTCTGGCATAAGAAACCAAAATTTGGAAAGAAAGAGAAATGAAACAGCAAAAGGAAGCAACAGAATGGAGAGCAAATGCACAAAAATAAATTTTACTGAGTACATTTATCAGTTCATAATGGTCTTGTGCTTTGCTGATAGATGGCTCTCAAAACTGTACATCTTTTTGCAGAGAAGTGGGGAAGGAGGGCAAAGCAGTCAGCAACAAGTAAAGGGTTAGGGCAGAATCCCAACAACTGCTTAAAGGAAAACATAACTCAGCTGTCACAGCAAGCAACTCTTCTGACCCTATTCTACACCTTAAAAAGCCCTCTAATTCCTTAGCTTGTTTATCTAGAAATATCTCATGCTATAATAAAATGCTGTGTATAAGCTGAAGCCAGTATGACATCATATTTAAGGAAAAATGAACAAATGCAACTTGATAGCACTGATATTAGGTCACTTATCTACTTTTGAATTAATCTCAGATGTTAAAGTACAAACAAACTAAGAGCAATCACTGATTCAGACATTGTGGAGGAAGTTTTCAAAGCTGCCTAAATGATCTGGATGCCTAGCCGCCATTAATTTTAACTGGAATTGCATGTCAAGACCCCATAGGGGGCTCTGAAAATCCAACCCTAAATCTTCAGCCCTAAGTCAATTATTGTGGATACTGAAACATGGATGATGATGACATGGAATTTAATTGATTTCTTACTTCCTGTTTTTCCAGACTATCACAGCTGCATTGCTATCAGTTCAGAAGGAGCACTGTTCCATGGATGACAGGTTAAATCTGAGCCCTCCAGAAAAGAGTCTTCTGGTAGAACAGAAACCCACCAGTCCTCCAAGAATAAACACAGCAACATATCCTGCTGTAAAGATGAGAGCAAATAAACATCAAACTAACAGGTTGCCTTCCCTTTATCAAATGGCCTTATATTTTAAAACAGCAGAGAATTTAAATCAATATTGGACTAAGCACTCCAGAGCAGCGGTTCTCAACCACTGTGTTGGGACACATTACTGTGTTGCCACACAGCAGTAAAGTCTGTCACGGAGAGCCAAGGAGATGGCTGGATTGGCCTGTGAGGGGTGGGCTGGTGAGTCCTGTAGGGTTTCGATATGCCACTAACTGTGTCTTGACCCACAAAAGGTTGAGAACCACTGTTCCAGAGGGCCAGATTCTTGTCAAGCTCACTTCTTTTGCCAGCTCACAAGAGCACAGCTGGGATTTTATGAAAACTACAAGCCATTTCTGTAATACTGGATAGAAAGAAAAATCATGTGAAATATTAAAAATGTGATTTTAAACAAGAGGGAAGCAATTTCTTGCTTAGCTACTATGCACTGCTATTTATTTCTACCAACTAAATGGAAATTTTATGAGACATAGCAGCATTTCTCAGACTCACCATTCAAAAATACCAACCCTTTGATGATAATTCTTTAAAAGGCAGACAGTGGTACACTAGTTTTTTATAAGGATAACTTTTCCTCCCAAAAACTGAAGCTGTAATGTGACAAGCAGTAACATTACAAATTATATATTCATGTCTGTATGTGCACGCACACACCCACCAACCCACCCCACTTTTGCCTCTTTACATGAACATACTGTGATCATTTCTCTCTATGCTGGGACTATTTTACTCCTGTAAGTATGGAAACTTAAAGGCATCTTAAGCATTTCGGTAACTTGGAATAGTGCAATGAACTGCACAAGAAAGTAGCTGATGTGTGTAAAGCAGAGATGGGCAGATTTGAAGGCATCTGTATGACTTGAAAGTCTCCTCTGTCCAACCATGATCTCTGGGAATAATGCAAAGTAGCATCTCTACGCACCTGACCTCAAACAACGCATCTTGTGCACCCTTGTAATGTAAAGACAACTAGTAAGAGTTGGAATAAATCCCTGTTTGTTTACCTAAGAAAACATGTCTATAAGAAAGTTGTGTGTTACACCATTCAGATATAAAGGAAAAACAAATCTCATGTTTTTTAACTGGATGCACTGCAGACATCAAGTTGTCTTTGAGAGTAAGAGGCACCACTATGACCAAACTTTCTGAACAGATGGGTTTTTATTTGGAAACCTGTCTTCCAACTTCATAGCTAACTTATTTGCAAATATTTTAACACCTGCATTTTAAAAGGTCAGAACAGCAAGAGACCACAGAGAGTATTTACAATGCTACTGCTTTACTAAGAAGATTCTTGGTCTAAATCTTTACACATTCTGAAAAAGTCTGTTTTGCTTCTCTCTCTCTCTCTTTTTTTTTTTTTTTTAAAGGGGGAGACTCTTCAACTCCAAAATCCAGCTTTGGCCTAAATACCTACTCCATGAAGACATTCTAGCAGGTAAGATAAGTGAGTTACTAAGTTCAACCTTTTATGGCCAAAGTTAAGGCCTCAAACTAGATGCAAGTCATGTAGTTTAAAAATGAGACCTGCTGTGTCTGCAAAGTACAAAGCAGACTATACCAGTGCAGTGTAAAGATTTAAAAGGTTATAAATCTAACTGATTTATGGTAAAGGAGAAAGCCCTGCAGAGTTTATAGTGAATTTTGAAAGCCTACTACTTACTCCTGTAGCCTGTATTTCATATTATGTTGTGTTTCCTGTCATTTCCACTACAGCAGACACATACTAATCCAGAGTTGGTCAGAGTTAAGCAAAAATGCCTGACACAAAAGTGCCTTTAGTTAAGAAGCCAAGCATAATATAAACGGAATAGCCAATAAATCATCTATCTAGAGTCTACTGTATTTGTAGGATGTCTGTCTTGATAATCTTCACAAAGCCTGGTTAGTTATTAACATCTATAACAACTTCAATGTCACCAAAATCAAGAGACAAAGAGAAATAATCACTGTTCACTAACTTTATGTGCATTTTTCTATTAAATGTGCTACATTTCACTTTCAAACACACTCCTCTTTCAGTAATTTCACTACGCAGTAGTTGTTCTCAAGAAATATTTAACAGCACAATCAAGATTCAACCAGCATATAGGACAAATATCAGAGCAATTCTCAAACCGCAAATCTTTAAACCAGATTTAATTTCTCCACTGGCTGTAAACCAGCACTTCATTATTGTTGTTTACTAACCCAAACTTTATTTGATAATGTTTTCAGTGTACTTGATCTTTAGTATCTCACCAGTACCTTAATTTTATTTCTAAAACAGATGATACGAAGAATCTTAGATCAGTGGTTCTCAATCTTTTTGTCACTGTGGGCCATGTATACAACTTTCTCCGTTATGTGGGCCACATTCACACACACTATATATACTAATTGTATGGCAGTGGGATAGAACATGAGCCATTGCTCTGTACTAACTGGGCCACAAACAGCTAGTGGACTAAGAACAACTGTCTCAAATTAATCTAAATATTACAAGACACTGAATTTCTGAATTATTTCTTCATTAAATAAGGCATTTGTAAAGTTTGATAGTTTAAAATTTGATTTTTCCCCCCTTCCATCATATTGGAAAGTAATTTTTAAGTGACACTTTCTTCTCCCTTCTTTTCACCTATGATACATAGCTGAGCTACTCAGCTCATTTTTCAAACTAATTCATGTGAAAATGATTGAAAATATTTTTAAACATTTCATTTACAAGCTTCTAAAGAGCTATAAACAATTAAGTTGTGATTAAGTAGTAACACACACACACACAACCCCCTTGTAAAATAAGGATTAAGTTCACTTAAAGGGACACTCAACAATCACATTTTTCTCAGGATTATTTTATCTACACATTACCAATGACAGCTAAGTTAACTATACAATTGAGATGAATATATTTCTTCTATTTTCTTCACATTGTGCTTGACAGTACTTTGATGTAATTGGTTTCGCCATTTCCCTGTATAATCAGTTTCTCCTTCTGTGTAGGATTTTATAGACCAGAAGCAGGAAAAACATTTTAGGAGTCAGTGAATTAATTGTAAAACCAGGAAACAGTCAGGGTGACTCAAATACAGGTATAGTACCTGAAAATTTATTTAAAAATTATCTATATTTCAAGCTGGTGTTCCTTTAAGTGTAAAGCTGCCAAACTCTAGACATTCAGACCCATCCCCTCAATTTCTGCCCATATTTTAAACTCTTCCCATTTCTATTCAGTACAGATTATGAGGCATTTACCTCCAAAATTAAAGGTGCTTGGGTGTCTCAGACTCATTGGGCAAGTTTCATGCAAAAGCCTCCAAAAATAATTCTCCTTGCAGAACGCCCACCTCAGCGATTATATTACACCTACTGTGTGAGGCCAAAGCCCGGACATAGGAGAAGGCTCATATCCTGCTGTACAAAACAAAGTGTTAAAGACAAGAGGTAAGAACGTAATAAGGGTAAGTCTTACATTTTAAATTATGTTTCATTGTGAAGGACTCTAATGCCCATTACAAACCATACATATAGGTATTGCTACTGTTGGGAGTGTAACCCAGTAACCTTTTATCGGTGGCAATGTTGCAAAACATTTTATCAAGTTTTAGACAAAAAACTCCTCCTGTTGACACTACAGCAGAACATTTTGATATTCAGAACTTAGTTACCCAAGTGGCAACTTCACTAGGATACCAGAACTAAAACACCTATCACACGCCATGGGATCTTCTGAGGTCACAAGGAATAAGGCTTCAGTTTTCTCTCCCATCTAAAATATGGCACATTCAGCAGAAGTGTCCCAATCAGCTGTGATCCATTCCTGATGAAGAGCTGAAGTGCCACCTACTGAGTCACCAACACTGCTCCTGACTTCTCCTTTGAGACTTCCCAACCAAATACAGAATCATTCTGCAACCTATCATTTTAAGAGATCTTATAGCCTAAGGTAATATAGCTGTCAGCCACAACCATGAGAAAATGTATTCTGCTGAGCAAGATTCAGCTCTCATTCAGGTTCACAGCTGTTGGCAGTATCGAAAGTAAATTATGCTGGGAATTGGAACACATTAGGACTATGTTCTGTAATCCATTTGCTGCATCTTTAATTCTCACTCATTCACATTAATAAGACATAGAGGTACTTCTATTTTAGGCAAATTTTGAAGCAGAACAAGGGCAGGTGACTTCTGTATAGGAAACCAGGAGAAAACAAATCTATTATAGCTTCCAATATATCTTTCTGTTGGTTAGTAATTTATGTATTAGAATTTTTCAAAGGAAAGCAAAGAAGTTATTCATATTTTCCTTTATGAATTGTTTGATTCAGCTGGCAGACTCCTGGACTTCCAAAACTTTCCAACAGCATCCACAGCTTAAAGTCCTGTCACCACTATAGGATATGGGACTAAGTTTCTGAAAATTTGTGGACTAAGATTATGAAAATAAAAACTTAAATGTGCTGCTATAATGCAACATCATATATGAAGTACATAAATTGAAAGATGACAGGATTTAACTATAGTTTTAAAAACTTCAATTTACATTCTGAAGAACAGCTTACATTACACGCTGGAAAACTGACCAGGACTGGGGCAACTGAGTTATTTTATTTGTAAAATACTTCCGCTATGAACAATAAATTTTATTTACCCTGCCATACTGGATTACTTTTCTGCCAGGGAATGGGACAGAATGAATAATCAGTTCTTTGCATCTGTCAAGACCAGATCATTATCATATTCCTCCTTCCCATCTGAAGAAGAATTTTAGGCACTACCAGCCTGGTAAAGGCCTCCTTGGGTCACATCTGTGACAATTAACACATCAGCCTGAACATGTGACCACAGAGCAAAGCAAGGCACTTCAATCTGTACCAGGGTCAAAAAATCAAGCACTGAAGACTAATTATCTCATGGAACAAATCATGATCACCAAACCTCTGAGGTTTTTCTGACTTTTAAAAAATCAAGAATAAAATTTTCTCCAGTAGCAAAGTCTCATTTTACAGACATATAAAAAGGTAAAAGAATGACTAATTTAGATATAAAAAGTACAACACAACAGCATGTACTTGAACCGCTCACAGCTCCATGCGTCTTAGTGTAGAAGTATTAGTTTCCTTTGAGACTCCATTTTTGCCTTTGGCTTCACTAGTCTATGTGCATTTTAAACATGGTCCATTTCCAAAGACCCACTCAGTTAATTATGCTAAGTAGCATGCTCCGAGAAGCCAGCCATGAAAGAAGAATGCATGAAAGTCTTTGTTAATACAACATTATGGTTGAGATTTTTTTAAGCACAATCTGAAAATATTAAGCTCTGGCTCCCACTCTAAAAGAAATGGAAGTTCCTTGTGTCTGTGGGCTAGTCGGGGTGTATTATTCTGCTGGGCACCCGTTTACCGGGAGAGGGCTGGGAACGCTGGCACCTGAAGACTCCATGGCAGTTGAGCCAAGAGGATCTGCAGAGCAGGCAGCAGTAGCACCAGGAGCCCTGGGACAGCCTGGAGAGTGAGCAGAGACAAAATAAGGGAAAAAAAAAAACCAACAGGGCCAGGGATGTCAGAGAGAAAAGGCTGGACTGGCAAAAGCCGGAGAGAAGAGAAATGGCAGAAAAAGAAAAGCTGGCACAGATACCTTCCTGAGAAAGGTAAGTAAGGCCTCCAGTGAGCTTCATTCCCCTCACTGAGAGAAGTGAAGGGTTCGAATCCTGGCGTAGCCACCATTTGTTTACACTAAGTATTTCCTTTTTCCTGTCAGACTAATCGTCACATGGAAATAAAACATCTCTGGCTAGTTTTTAGCAGTGCAGAGCACCCCCTCCCCCAAAAGGTCAGAGTTAACATTTTGCTTTGCCCACATCAGTTTTAAGCCAATGCAGGAGGTTGGTTTCCAATACAAAGCACACTATGCTTCTAACTTTTTGTGAACATCTGCTTCACCCATCTCTGTGATAAGTAATGGATATTGTATTCAGCTAGTAAGAGTTCAGTCATGGTAATCTGTCCCTGAACAAGGGCTTGCCTTCCCAGTTACAGTTTACTCAAAACCACTTGACACACACTGCAGTTGTGGAGTGAGGGGACTAGCAGTTAATGAATTATACCAACTCCAGGTAGCTGCATCCTCACTGCATTCCTAGCTCAATCAGCAGCAGGACTTGAGCATCAACCCACATGCCCTTCTGGGTCAGCTAGTGCAAGCAAAGCACAACGTAACTAAAACCAGAGATGCGTGTGGATAAGAGTCAACTTAAGGATTACTTGAGCTGCACCTTGCGCTAACATGGTAGACAAGCCCTGAAATTAGTTTTGTGGTCCTAACTACACATGGTTCTACACTATGATCAGAGATGTAACTGCAGCAAGTTCAGACATACCCCAGCTATCTTTATTCTAGTTGACACTGACACCAACAGCAACAAATACAGTACAGACTTCAGGTCAGGACAGACACCCTGCAGGCAGACCCAGACTTGTACTTGGGCAGCTAGTCCTAACTGAATTCCCTGCTGCAGGTATGTGCACCTGTGCAGCAATCATATGACCCATATACAATGTAGATATAGCCTATGTGCTCATAGGCTATGTCCACTATAGGACAGAGTCTAAGCTAGCAACTTTTAAGGGATGTAAACTTAAAAAGGAAATCACATGCCTTCTGAAAATGCTACAGTTTCAATACCAAGCATCGCTATGATTGACCAAAGAAAGGAACAGTTATTTTTCTATTTGTTTTGTTTAATTCATTTACATATAGTCCCCTCCTGTGTCAGTTTCTTCATTATTGGAAAGTCCGCCTCCCAAAATAGATTTTAAACATTCAAAACGTGCTATTTAAGAAATGTATCAATCTAAATTTTTTTTAAAAAAATTTCTTATTACATGAGATCAAGGTGTCTGACTCTTGAAACAAAATGAGTTAGCACTGCTTCCCTTACCGATGTTTAAGAGTTTTTCCGTTTCCTATTTTAACTGTATATAACCAAGTACATTATATATTTCTTTGGAAAGGGGAAGATGAAGAATTCATCTACACAGCATGGTTTTCAAGCACACCTATAAAAATCCGTGTGCAGGAAATTCTTACGCATGCTACATGTCCCTGCCTAAGACCACAGAAACAGCAGAAATCAGTAAATGCTTGAGAAGGTTCCCTTTTTTCTCTGATCTCTTTGGGCTTACAGTCCTGGTTCAGGTTGGCTGCTTTTGCCTAAGTTTCCGGCTTCTCATCATAGAGGAAGAACACTCATGAGGGAGAGCCAAAGTTTGAGTGACATAAGTATCATCACCTTTTTTAGGTTAAAAAAATCACAGTTTCTTCTGCAGCCCATCAGACAGGGATCTTTTAACTCACTTTTCATTCGGTCTTCATTTCTGGAATTTTCCACTGGTGCCAGAAGCTCCACCTAGTGAGTGTGTCTACTAACTGCACCTCTGAACAGGAATTAACTATCTCCGTACCAACTGCTACCAAGCAGATGTTTTGTTTTACTGTACAACTAGCCAAATTTTCATTTCTTTAGGAAACATAACTTGGAATTTCCTAACTTCTGTTTAAAATCTGAACTAAAATGCCACATTAGCATTTTTTTAATCCCAAACCTAACAATGTATTTATTTGATCTTGCAAACACTTAAATATACAAAGCAGGGATCAACATTTCTGATATGCCCTGCAAAGTAATTTCAAATTCTGTCCTTTCTGTGGCGCACAAAATAATTATATGTAAAGGAAGCTTGAAATTGGAGAAGCCAACAGCCCAGAAGATAGGCCACCACACCTAACAGGCCCTTAAACCTTTACACAAGCATTTGAAATAATCACGGATGATTAGATATACACCCCCAATAACTGCACTGAATCAATTTGTACTGCACATGCTCAGTATGCCATTCTCACTCATCCACAGCCTTTTTAAAGACTTGTGTGAAATGTAATAAAGCCTGCACTTCTGAAAAGAGGTCATGATTTTCTTACACCATAATGCACTGTTCAGTGAGTAGAAAGAAAGGCTAAAAGAATATTCTTCAAACTTTCAAAAATAATTCTCCTTCAGGATGAAACTAAATATGAAAAATCCCTGTGGGGTCAAACAAGATCTTATATACAAATGTTCTCTTCCCCCCCATATATTTCTACCTTCCTTCCCTTTTGCCCAGACAATCCCCAAGCACTCCAACTCTCTGACTAAATTCCAGCACTAATCCACTTCAGCTGCTGTCTTAGGCTGGTTCATGGATCTTTGATATTCACAAGGCTTCATGGCTGGAGTGGCAGGAATCAAAAAACACACAAGACAGTTTTTAGTTATTTAGAGGAAAGTATTTTAATTATACTCTAAATAGCTAAGATACTTGTTTTAAGAAGTTTTTTGTCTTTCTTACTGCCACTGATTCGTATCAACACCAGAGAATGTTATCTGATCCCACAGCAGCAGCAAAGAACTGCTAGCTCTGGAGTCATGTCAGGAATCAAGCAGTTTAACGGAACAGGTAAGACTGGGGAAAGACAAGAGGGCAGCTAGAAGTCAAGGAGAGAGACGGACAGGACACCAGGTCAAGAAAGACAAGGGGACAGGAGAACAGCTAAGACAGACTCAAAAGGCCATGGCTAAAAGCATGCCCTGCAGATCTAAATGATTGGCTGAATGAGGCAAAATCCCCCCCCCCCCCCCGGAAGCAGAAACTCTCAATGGCTAAGGTGGTTGGGCTTTATTTTTATTATTTTAATAATTACATGTTTTAAACATCACTTCAGTAGTATACTGTCTTAAAAATATGTGATTGACTAGGTCCATATAGGTCTAACATGTTCAAAGGGACACAATTATACAAATTTAGAACGGAACAGCCAAAATCAGTTTTCTTCCAAAACATTTTTAATGCCAAGTTTTTTAAAACTAAGGATATAAATGGTGTAACTGGCAGTGACTCACTACAGAAGAATATGGCATTTGTTCCACTCTTATTTAAAACCATAAAATGTCACACACATTCAAAAAAATACCAATGTATGTGAAGTTAAAGTGGGCACTCCAAATGTGGGCCTCATATTTGGGCTTTCCATTTCAACTGCAATGAAGATGTCAACTGTATACTTTCTTTTCTTAAAACATGGCATTTGGGCAGGTAATTAAAACAAACTGATTTTAATTATCTCAAGTACATCTTCAAATATTTTTACGTCAAACTAAGCTTCTCTTGAAAGTCCAGAGTGAACAACTCCATGTGGCCACCCTTACAGACAAAAAGGGTGTTTTTAAATCATGTTAACCCAGAAAATCAGACTTTGTTTAAACACAAAAGTTGTACCACATTACCTGTACTGGTACAGGCAAAGCGCTGTAACCCATGTGCTAGAGCAGATCGCTAAGTCCACACTGTGAACCTGTGCTGGCACAGCCCACAGGTCAGCAACCTGCGGCACATGTGCCAGAAGCGGCACATGCTCTGATTTGAAGCAGCACACAGCACCCCATCCTGCCACCAAAATGGCACCAGGAGAGGGCTGGAGAGGAGATTAGGCAAAGCCCTTCATGCGGACACAGGATACACTGACAGGAATTTCTCTGTTAGTGTAGGAACATCTCAAACAACATCAGCTATGTCAACAGAAGCACTCTTCCACTGACACACCTGTGTCTATAGTGGAGCATCTCTAAGCATAACTATGTTGATCAGGAGGTATGGTTCTCTCACACTCCCGACCAATGTGGCTGTGCTGAAATAAAGTAAGTGTTAACCATCCCTTAGTTCTGGTCCACGCATAAAACTTAAGTCAACATATGTAGAACCCTCCACTGCTCTGGGCATTGTAGTTATGCCAACCTAAGCCCTAATGCAGACACAGCTCAGTCAGCAGAAGAATGCTTCTGCTAATCTACCTACCATCACTCAAGATGGCGTTTCTACAGGAGTGGAAAAATCCCTCTGTTACTGTAGCCTGAATCTACACTAGGGAGTCACAGTGGCATGCCTACGAAATGGGGCTCTGACGCTGCTGCACTGTAGTGCAGACATGGCCAAATACCTATACAAATGTGCTTATATTCATATAGCCTGTAACTCTCCCTGAATAGAAAAAAAAACTACACCAATATAAACACATACCAGAAGAACTGTGTTCATGTTATGGATTGCACTACATCGGATGGAAAAAATTAGCACGGAATTAATCCACAGACGAGGCCTTAGTTTAATATGACTGAGAAGCCCTCCTAATACATGTTAAAATGTAGGCTAACATGATTGAAAGCTGACAGGCCAGCTAACATGCCTTCAAACATATTTGCCTGCTTTTTAACAAACATTAAGAAGGTACAACACAACTGAAATGCCAATCTGACTGAGCTAGCAGGACATACAGTATCCTAAGAAGCAAGTGACTACCAAAGGACATCTCTTGGTAAACCACATATTAGGTGATCTATTTAAATCAAATAACTATTTGCTAAATTTATATTTTTGGAACTTGCTTTAAAGTCTATGTCCTAAAAACTTCAGATCCTGATGAGGATGAGTGAAGTGTAATCCTGATGCATTCACCCTTGATGTTACATTTGTTCTCTCTCGACCTTCGCGCGCAAATATTGAAGTAAAGAGTTTTCTTTCTAATAAATAAAAGACCAAGTCTATTTTATTAATATTTATAAACTGCTAATCTGGCTGCTAACGCTTGTTCATTTACAGCCTTTCCAAAGTACATTAAAAGAGTCTTTAGTTCTTGGGTCTTTTCTCCCACCCAAATATTTATTCCAATTTCTTCCTCTACACCCATCAAGCCAGATGCCACCTTCTTCATTAAAAAGAACAGTCATGTAAATTTTATGGTCAAAGCTGTGTACACATTGTCTTAATTTTGACAATCCATGTGTTGCTGAGATACAGCTGTGTGTGTCAGAGGTGCTCCTTTATAACATTCTGAATGGTCAGTTTTAATGTTTGCATTTACTCTGGTGTATTAAAGCAAGGAGAATAGTCACCCGTTATTCATGCTGGTGTATGTTGGAAGCACAACTCATCTTGCACAGAGGAGGCTCATATTTGCACTGGTTTAGAAATCTACTTGGCATTCCCCTTCTAATTCAGAGTCAGTTAAACTGGAGAGTCTAGTATGGTATCCAATCACTGAATTACTTTCATGTACAATTAAAATGCTGTTTTACGGTACCACTATAAGGTACCAAAAAAATACAGCATTACTCCTGCACACAGTGAAAAAAAATTCAGTTATTTGCCTCTCCCTGGATATTTCTCTCTCTCTCTCTCTCTATATATATATCTTTAGCCATTTTGTCTGTCTGCTCATAAGCTGCTGAATTTAATGCTGCAGAGCACGCTTTTCAAAAGTCATCTAAAAGTTCTCCTAAAGCAGGGCTCTGGGCCTCAAATATATTGACTACCATGTTCTGTTCTTCACCTACATGCCCATTTTTTCTTCCACCAAACACACAGCATCTTTGATATTTTCTCTTACATATTCAAAACACTATTTACCTCCCCAACATTTAAAACAAATGCATTAATACATACATCCATTAAGGGTTTTTTTTTAAACCCTCATACACACCCAGTACACATTTGGGCACTAAAGGTATAGTTAGGTATGGGGGATGGAACCACCTAAAAAAGCAATGCTGTCCATTCTCAAGTCATCAAAACTGGGAGTTGTGAATATTCAAAACACTGGATACTAAATACATAACTGTCTTAGACATGAAGGGAAGACAAGATTGCAATAGTTTCTTAAAGCTGGCTTTCAACAAGTTAAACATGTCTATCACTGTTAAATGCTGAAAAGCCAAGCATTACAGAAATAGACGTTACTGTAGTCAAGTCAAATCACTTTTAGTAGAGCAGTTAAAACCTGTATAAAAGCTTAATAAAGTCACAAGTATAAACAAGCTTAATATTCTCCTTAAATAGTTAGGGATTTCTAGTAGGGACATGTTATCAACTGTGTGTCAAAAAGACATCTCAGTTCTGACTAAGGTTTATCTCAGTGTATCCTGGAAGTATCTTCAGTGAAGATAAAACAACCATGTTACAATGAATCAGCCGCAAGTGGCAATTTTTAGTAGCAAGAGTACAGCTGTTTTCATTTCTGAATACCACTCCTACTTCACTACATCTTGTAAGGAAGATATTGGTTGGATCTGATTTATACAAATCTCTGTCCAACATCTGTAAATATGTATCAGATACAAGGCATTAATTGATCTATTCCTTGGTTTTGTTTTAAAAGCAACTTGTTTTAAGGGGATGTTCCATTCTCCCCATCTGGAAGGATGGTAACCACCTTATGAAATCTTGGTAATCTTCATAGATGCTACAGTTCCCATCTTCCCCAAGCGAAAGTTCAGTTTTTCCGTGATTCAGTGGAGACCCAGATTACCTGAATGGCACTGCTGTCCCCAGGGCTTCAGACACTCCACTCTGAATATATGTGTGTGCTGTGCTGTGCTGCACAAGTAGTGGCAATGCCTCTCCTTTCTCTAAACACAGCCTCCCTCCCCCAAATCAATATGAATAAAGTTAAGGAAAGCATCATGGCATAAACTAAGGAAAGCTCTTATTTTTAAGAAGTTCCAAAGCTCTTCAACCTGTCTAATGTTAATTAAAACCACTCACAAGTCAAAACTAATGGAGAAATACCAATTGTCCAAAGAGAACACGGCCTACGGATAAAGCACCCCGTCTCATTTAAGTTTCTACATCACTCTTGCCATGCATTCAGAATGTGTGCAAAAGCCATGCGAGTTAATAAAGCGGATGGCACCACAATCAAGTTGTCATACAATTACTACAGTCTCCATGGAGGTCCATGTACAGCCTTGCAAAAGAGACAGAGGTCATCCACGTGCTCTAGTCCTTGCATTTTTCCATTGAATCAGTGTCATCTCTGAACACAAGTATTCTGTCAACTTCAAACGGGATCTCAGATTATTACACGGCAGGGATGTGCTGAAGCCCACTGGGCTGGAGGCAAGGGGAAGGCGCCGAGCAGAAGCGGGCATGGCTCTCGCTAGGCATCTGCTGCCAAGGACGCAGCCCGCTCGCTGGCACGTGGAAGCCGGCAGGCTCTCCTCTAAACCGCGGCTCTGGCCGTGCAATCCTCGTGCGAGCAGGCCCCTTTCCCCGGCTCTGTAGACGGCGCTGTGCGGCGGCTCCTCACGGAGCCTCCGGGGCCCTTCCCCCTCTCTGCAGCAGCCCTGCCCAGCGCGGGGAGCGCGCCCCCTACCGACCCGCGCGCCGAGCCGCGCCGCGCCGCGCCAAGCCGCGCGCGCCAGCCTCTCCCCGCAGTTTGGGTGGGGGCCGCTCGTCCCCCCCCCGGCCCCGGCCCCGGCCCCGGCCCCGGCCCCGCGCGCCACCGCCCCGGGCGGCGAACAATGGCTCGCGCGGCTGAGCGCGGCCCGCTCCCCCGGCCTTTGTGTGAGCCAGGGGCTGCGGGCGCTCCGGCCGCCGGCTCCCCCCACGGCGCTGGCGCCTTTTCCAGCCTCCATTCAGGGCCCCGGCCGCGGGATGCTGCAGCCGCCCGCCGGGCACATCCATGTGCCGGGGCCGGGCGGGAGAACGGCGGCCGACGCTGGCGCTCACCTACCTGCCCGGGGCTCCCCCGGCAGCGCGGGCGGGGCGCGGGGGGCGCGGGGCTGCCTCCTTGGCGCCGCCCGGGTCCCTGGTCGGGCGGGCGGAGCGGAGCCGGCGGCGGCGGCGGCGGCGGCGCGGGGGAGACAAAGGGGGCTGGGCGCGGGGGGGGGTGTGGGGGGGGGCGGCCGGCGCCGAGCGGGTCCCGGGGGGAGGGGGCGGGGGCGGCGGCTCCACGGCGCTGGGTCCCCGGCGGGGGTGTCGGGCGCCGGGCCGGGGAGGGGGGGCTCCCTGGGCGCCCTGCAGACAATACAGCCGGGTCCCTCCTGCCCAGAACCTGCCCTGGCCAAGATGGCGGCCGAGAAAGAGCGGAAGTGACGCGAGGCTCTCATTAGCATACGGGACTCATTGTCCAGCGGGAGGGGAGGGGGCTGCCCCCCGGAGGGGAGGGGGCTCGAGCCCCCGCGGCGCCCCGCGGGCCCGCGCCCCATCCCGCCGCGGGGCGCCGGCCCTGGGAGGGCAGGGGAGCGGGTTACATAACCCCGCCGGCGGGGGGGGGCTCTCGCGAGAGGGGGAGCCGGCGGCGGGATCTACCCCGGCTCCGCTAGGAGGCGCCGCGCCCTGCGGCTGGGGCCGCGGCTGGGGTTGGCACCGCCCGCTTATCCTTCCGCCGCCCCCAACCGGGACTACATCCTGGCCGGTGGGGAGGCGAGGGGCCGCCGCGCGCGCGGGCTGGCGCGGGGGCGCGAGCCGAGTGAGCGCACGGCCACGTGACGCAGAAGGGATTGCGTCACGTGACCTCAGCCCGCCGCGCGCACCTCCTCGTGCCGGGCCGTTGGGGCGCTCGCCTTGCCCGGGGGTCCGGAGGTGCGGGAGGCGGGCCTGAGGCGGGCGCCTCGCGCGCCTCCCCGCGCGCCCGGCCAGTGGCCGCGCGGGGCCCGCCTCAGCCCTAGTGACCCACCGCGCTCACGAGCACACCATGGACAGCGCACTAGTGAGCCCCTTGTGCACAGACAATAGCGACCACCAGCCTTCGGCTTGATGGTCCGCGCGCAATGGCGAAGGATGAGTAGGTGAAGGCTTGTGGGAGAGTTGGGCGGTTAGTTTTTTATTTTTCCTTGCTTGTGTGGCAACGGTTACCTGTCTTCCACCTGACTTTGGAAAACAGCAATAACATCTTCTCGCCAACTAGTCACTGCCCTGACAGAGGCTTCCCTTCATGCCGTCTGGACTTCCAGGACTTCTGGACTTACGCTTTTGATTTGTTTAATAAAGCGCCCTGCTTAAATCCGGCCCTCATGGAGAAAGCTCAGGGTTGACTCAGCCTATGACTTAAGGCTAAGTCATAAAGTTGGTTCACGCAAGGACAACTGGAAGACGAAAGATTTAAAATCAAATCAAGGGCCTTGTATACGTCTTATTAATGACATACGTTGCAATATTTTTCACTCTAAAATGTGTATTTTGAACATTGCTTTATTGTAAATGAGAGGGAAGAGGCACAACACGGTATTTTTTTTTTTTTTTTTGCTGCCACTTTCTAAAAATAATTGATATTTGGCAGAGTTTGCTCTAACACAGAGAAAGAAAAGGGTTCCCTGAAATTACATTAATATTAGTATATTGATTATTGCTTAGCACTTTTTACACACAAAAGGTAAATCAATTTTACCTTAATAATTTTAGATTGCATTTTAGAACCATGATTTTCACATTAAAACAAGTGTCATCTCACTAGCTAAGGCCCCAGGTAAGGCTACTCACGATGCACCCAAAGTTAAGTATGTTAAACATATCTTTGCAGGATCAAGCTTTACTTCAACAAAAGTGCACAAAGTGTCTTTAGTGGGATGGGGGGGGTATGAGACCTTTTATTACATCAAAATACTGGGACATTTTATGGATACCGTGTATCTCAGTTCATTCCTTTCTCAGTGTTTCTTGAGTCAGGACGATGTGTACGACAGCTAGATCATTAGAACTGTACAAACAGAAGTTTAACGAGATTTTTAAACCATAACCCTGACGTTTCGGAGCAAAAAAACCTTGTAATAAATTACTTAAACTTCACAGAAGTTCCAGATTTTCAAACAGCTTTAATCTGCAACCCCGTTTTTTTGGTAGAATTTTATGATATTTTGTAGAATTTTCTATTTTTTTCTCATTTAAGGCTTTTCTTTGTTCCTCAGATTTTACCATTTATTCTTAGACTGTCATTGTTTCTGCAAACCCTTATAAACTATAATATGCATTTGTACGGTTAGTGGTCATAAGGAACAGTAAACCATGAAAACAAGTCTTCATCCACCACTTCGTTTGAAACACACAAAATTTATTGAAGCCTACAGACAAAAAATAAATTAGCCACTGCTATTTACCAGAAGACGAACTTCTGGAAAAGTGACAGCTAATTGTTCTTTAATTATGCGTTTTCCACAAAACTGTCAATATACGTGTAACTTTGAGCAAAGCAAAATCTATTTTAAGTTCATTTGCTTTACCAGGGTAGATATTTCCATTTTAGAGTGCAATTTAGGAAAAAATGCTGGAAACCATTCATGAAGCATTGTTAAATGGATTCCACATTCTGAAGTTAATCAGTTAAAAGAAACTTTTATAACATTTACATCCCTGTAGAGACCATGGAGAAAGACTTTTTATTGTGAGAGACAGCTAGATTGACTCAACCGTACAGTGAAATACACTAACAAGCATCCACTCCACATCCAATTAAATCAATTTGGAGATTGTATGAAAACAAAAACACCCCCAAACAAGGCTTATGACCTTTACATTTGCTGGATTTGATATTTTTTCCTACTCAATTTCTTTTTAGCTATTGCTTATTAATATTGAAGTGTAACAGATGCTATTATTTCCAAACTTGGCTTTATCTGGTCAGAATTTCGGTTTTTCTTTTAAATTCAATTACAATTTGAGTAGTGGTTTGCCATTTGAAACACATTTCATAGAGTGTTGCTAGTCACAACCTTTTTGCTGATTAAAAACAGGACGATCTAAGATGATCCATAGAGGGAAAAACATGAATAGGTGAGTTTGAAGGAGGAAAGCACACTGATGGAAGAGCTCTACATGTTATATTGTAGCTGGTTGTTCTGGGCTGAAACTCAGAAATAACTGAGGTGCTTTAAATTTTGCAGTCTGAACTGAGGAAAATGAATAGTAGTTACAGATAAGTGAAACTGAAGTTGCCAAGAATTAATTTAGAATTGTGGGAGCAAGGCAGTCCTGAAGTGTATTTATGTGTACTTAGAAGCTGTGGAAGGCAAGGAGAGGTCTATTTGTAAAGTGTTTGCTTAACTATTTGCCACTGTACTAGGAGCCATGAAACAAGTTTATGATGTGTAGAATAGAAAATTCTGTTTTTATTATTTGTCAGTTTAAGTCAGTGCTTAAATCCACATACTACAGTTTCTTTTCCCAGGGATTATGAGTGGTGTTCCTACCACTTGTAAAAAGGTTGACGCTATGCTAGCACAAAAGGAAGGTAGTGTACTGTAAATTTTAATACTCCGAAAGTCTCTTAGAAATCAGTATCATTATTTGTGTAGCACCGTCAATGAACACAACTTTCACAGCAAATAAAATATATCATAAAAATAGAAAAAGCCATTCCATGGTCCTTAGTTGACAATCTGAAGGCAGGAGCACTTGTTGCAGAGAAACACACATAGCCTGGTATATAGACATGAGAGGAGCCTAGGCATTATGGAATAAGGGATGAAGCAGTTTCAAGGAGAGGTAAGATTTGACAAGCATGCACATGAAAGGTGACATGAAAATATGAATGCATGAAGGAAACAGTCACTTTAATTCTGAGGAGGGAATGATGGGGATTAAACCCATTTTTGCATCACCTGAGTTCTGTGGTTGACTGCCAGCATCAGAGCCACCTCTGAGCCTGCTCTTAAGTTTTGGTGGCTTCCAACAGACATGGAGAGTCCGCTCTGCTAGCCCAGAACAGCTGGAGTGTGGAGTGCCCTGACCATATCCATCCTGTCCTCAACAGGCACCAGTGCAGTGGAGTTCCCAGTTGAGAACTGCTTTCCCGTCCCTTTATGCTGCTGACTCACAAACTACAATTATGGCTAAAAGGAACAATATAAAGAAAATCTTGGGAAGAGTTTAGGAAAGTGGATTAGGGGGTAACAGGACATTAGATTAAACATGGGGCAGAACAGAGCAGCAGAGCTTGATGAAGCTCACTGTCTGCACCAAATGGGAAACCCATGCAGAGGTTTGTGAAGGTAGGGAACATGTAAGCCAGGGATCTCAAACACACGGCCCGCGGGCTGCATGCAGTCCCTAAAGCTATTTCCTGCGGCCTGCAATGACACAATCGTTACCGATATCTGCAATATCATTGTATGGAAAGGTTTCAGTGGTGCAGCCCTCAGGCCACCATACTAATCCTCATGTGGCCCTTGTGGTGATTTGAGTTTGAGACCCCTGATGTAATCTAAACAACAGAAGAAGCACATTAAATGAGCAGCTGCATTTTGTGTAGAATAATGCAGGGATGAATGAGAGAGATCTTGGGCTAAAGTTCTGGTGGTAGGAATAGAGATCAAAAGACGGATTCAGCTGCCCGATCTTGTCCTATTTAATTCAATGCGAGTTTTGACTATTGGCTTGAATGGTCTAACACTAAGTAAAATGGTTTGCAAGGCAGGAGAGAGGATACAATGAGGACACTAAGATTGCGTGCCTGAACAACAATGTTGAAAGTGACCTGCAAACTGGGGGAAAAATTATTGCGTATTTTTGCTTCTTTGTGGTTCTTTGTGGTGTACACAAAACTGCAGGAATATGTGTTTTAAAAAAATCTTCTGTTTGTGTTTTATCTCAGGAATACGTTTTTTTTTCTGTCATGAAAGCACATGGCCCATGGAGAACTAGTGAAATTATGGCCTCACCAAAAAAAAGAGCCTGAAAGTTGAGCGGGAATAGGATACTTAGTCACGACCTGCCTACACCTAGAAGATACGTAGGTTTAACTGAAGGTATGATGTTGTACTGATTTAGTCTAACATTGAGAGGGACAAGATAAACCAATATAAGAGTGTCCACATACAAAGTTGCACAAGTTTACCAAAATAGGTGCAATAGTTTTATCTTTAGTTAGACTTAAAATAATAAGGATGCATATTCAAGGCTCTAGGCCCCCCAAATAATTAACTACACAATAAATACAATTAGATCAAATCTTGTCAGCATTAATTATCCATTCCACAAGAACGCAGCCAGCCACCTACCCTCCGTTATCTGGGAGTTATACTCAGGCAACTCCAAAAACTTAAACAGGCAGTTGTCTTTTGTGATTCCTTGGGTAGATCATAAAAGTTAGCTCCATCTCAGGCCATTCAAGGCTTTATAGATCATAACTAAGATCTTAAATTCTACCCATAGACCAACGGGCATTTTGTATAGACTGGTGAGCACAAGGGACGTATACTTCCAGTATGTTGCTACGCTCAATAAGTGAGCTGCTGCTTTCTGCACCAGTTTCCATCTCTGAGTGGTTTTAAGACATAGCCCAACAGAGGGAGGGGCCAGATCTCCGCCCTCATAAAAAGTAAACCTGACTGTCCCAAATGGCAAACTTCAGTGTGTCAATGAGCTTTAAACCAACGGAAAATAATTAATTCTAGATGAAGAATTATCATGTCATGTGCCAGCTCAAATAGTTTTGACATTATAGATCTTTGGGTAAAAATTGACTTTCAGAGGGACTTTGGTGCCAAAGTGGCTACGTAACTTCTGAAAATAGAACATAAGCTCCTGAATCACTTAGGTGCTTTTGATAATTTTACCCTTCGCACACCAGAGACTGGATGAGTCATGCAACTAGTAACGGACTAATAATTCGCTCCTCGATCATCTTAAAATAGCAGTAAAATCCTCTAAAGGGTGTTTGGTGACTCCATTCTTTATCCTATTCCTAATAAACATCACAACTAATAGTCTCAGAACAGGGACCGTAGGTTAAATGGGCAGCGAAAGCTAAGTAACAAGTCTTGTGGACAGAGGGGAGGCAGTAGATGTGGTGTATGTAGAATTTAGTAAGGCTTTTGATAAGGTCTTGCATCACCTGCTCATTAACAAACCAGGGAAGTACAGCCTGGATGGAGCTACTATAAGATGGGTGAAAAATTGGTTGGATAACTATTGCCAGAGAGTAATCATCAATGGTTCATGGTCATGCTGGAAGGGCATAACGAGCAAGGTACCACAGAGGGTTGGTTCTCCATCCAGTTCTGTTCAATATTTTCATCAATGATTGATGATGGTCTAGAGAGTAAACATATAAAGTTTGCTGATGACACCAAGCTGGGAGGGGTTGCAAGTGCTTTGGAGGATAGGCTCACGATTCAAAATGATTTGGACAAACTGATGAAGTGGTTTGAGGTAAACAAAAATACATTCACAGATGAATAGCAGATCAAAGCTTCGAAGAAAAACTGCAAAGCTTGAATTTATTTGCAAATTTGACTGTATTGTTTCAGGGTTTAATAGGGACTTTGAATTTTTTTTGCACATTACAACAGGTGATTTGACCTCTTCTTCCTCTATATGCTGTTCCCCAGTGTTTGAATCTTAACAACTGCTTTGATTTGCTGTTACAGTGTGACCTGGTCCCATGACCACACTTCCCTGTACTTATTTCCTCACATTCTGTAAGTTCCCCCATCTTCAAAGCATCTGATGAAGTGGGATTTTCTTCCACAAAAGTTCATGCAATAAATAAATGTGTTAATCTTTAAGTGCCACAGAACTCTCTGTTTGTTTTTAATGATGACAAGTGCAATGTACTCCACTTAGGAAAGAGCAATTCATTGCACATAGAAAAAATGGCCAGAGGCTGCCTAGGAAGGAGTATTGTGGAAAGGGATCTGGGTATCATAGTGGACCACAAGCTAACTATGAGTCAACAGTGTAACGGTGTTGAAAAAAAGGAAACACCATTCTGGGATGTATTAACAAGAATATTGTAAGTAAGACATGAGAAGTAATTCTTCCACTTTACTCAATCCTGATTAGGCGTTCACTTGAGCAGGGCCAGCCCAAAGTTTTTTGCTGCTCTAGGCCAGCCAGGATTTTTGGCACCCCTCCTGCCCGTGGCCACCAGCAGAGCAGCACCACCACTGCCAGAATCCAGTGGTGGGCGGGGAGCGGCGCCGCTGCCAGGATCTGGCCCCAGCCAGGGATTCAGCTGCAGGCAGGAAGCGGCACCACTGCCAGGGTCTGGGTGCGGGCAGGGGTCTGGCTGCGGGCAGGGAGCGGAGCAGCCCCAACCCAGCCCTCAGTGCCCCCCAATTGTTGGCGCTCACCTCTGTGGAAGAACTGACCCTGCACTGGTGTATTATGTACAGTTCTGGGCACCTCATTTCAGGGAAGATGGGGACAAATTGGAGGAAGTCCAGCAAAGAGCAACATGAATGATTACAGGTCTGGAACACTTGATTTATGAGGGAAGATTGAAAGAACTGGATTTGTTTAGTTTGGAAAAGAGGAGACGGAGAGGGGATATGATAACAGTTTTCAAGTACCTAAAAAGTTGTCATGAGGAGGAGGGAAAAAAGTTGTTCTCCTTATCTGCCGATAATAAGACTAGAATAAGTTGCCTAGGCAGGTTCTGGAATCTACATCATTGGAAGTTTTTTAGGAGCAGGTTAGAGAATCATAGAATCATAGAATCCTAGGGTCGGAAGGGACCTCATAGGTCATCTAGTCCAACCCCCTGCCAGAGGCAGGACCACTCCCACTAAACCATCCCCATCATGGTTTTATCCAGCCGGGCCTTAAACACCTCCAAAGATGGTGACTCCACCACCTCCCTTGGCAGCTCATTCCAATGTTTCACCACTCGCCTAGTAAAAAAGTTTTTTCTAATATCCAGCCTCGACCTCCCTAACTGCAACTTGAGACCATTGCTCCTCGTTCTGTCCTCTGTTACTACCGAGAACAGTCGAGCTCCATCTTCCTTAGAGCATCCCTTCAAGTAGTTGAAGGTTCCTATCAAATCCCCCCTCAATCTTCTCTTCTGCAGACTAAATAAGCCTAATGCTTTCAGTCTATCCTCATAGGGCTTGTGCTCCAACCCTTTAATCATTTTGGTTGCCCTCCTCTGAACTCTCTCTAGCATGTGCCTGTCCTTTTTGTAGTGGGGAGCCCAAAACTGAACACAGTATTCTAGATGTGGCCTCACCAGTGCAGAATAGAGGGAACTGATCACATCCCTTGATCTGCTGGTAATACTTCTTTTGATGCAGCCCAATATGCCATTGACCTTTTTGGCAGCAAGAGCACACTGCTGACTCATATCTAGCTTCCCATCCACCATAACCCCCATGTCCTTTTCTACACGGCTGCTACTTAACTGAATGTTTCCCAGCCTGTAGCAGTGCATGGGGTTTTTCCGTCCCACATGCAGGATTTTACACTTGTCCTTATTGAACTTCATAAGATTTTTATTGGCTCACTGTTCCAATTTATCTAGGTCTCCCTGAATCCTGTCCTTGCCTTCCAACGTGTCTACTGTTCCCCCCAGCTTGGTGTCATCCGCAAACTTACTGAGAGTGCAGTCTATTCCATCATCCAGATCATTGATGAAAATGTTGAACAGTACAGGCCCCAGGACCGACCCCTGGGGCACACCACTTGTGACTGGTTGCCAGCTAGACATGGAACCATTGATTCCTACATGCTGAAACCGTTGATCTAGCCAGTTTTCTATCCACCTTATAGTTTACCTATCCAACCCATACTTCCTTAATTTGCCATTGAGAATGCTGTGGGAAACTGTATCAAAAGCCTTGCTAAAATCAAGGTATATCATATCAACGGTTCTTCCTGCATCCAGAAAAGCAGTCATCTGCTCATAGGAGGAAATGAGATCGGTCAGGCATGATTTACCCTTGGTAAATCCTTGCTGACTGTTCCTTATCACTTTATTTTCTTCTAAGTGTTTGAGGATGGATTCTTTAAGAATCTGCTCCATAATTTTGCCAGGGATTGAGGTGAGGCTGACTGGTCTATAATTCCCCGGATCCTCCTTTTTCCCTTTCTTGAAAATAGGCACTACATTTGCTTTTTTCCAATCCTCTGGCACCTCCCCTGTTCTCCATGAGTTTTGAAAGATAACGGCCAGTGGTGCTGCTATCTCATCGGCCAATTCCCTCAGCACCCTTGGATGCAGTTCGTCCGGCCCCATGGACTCGTGCACATCCAGCTTCCTTAAGCAGTCCCTAACCTGACCTTCCATCACCAAGGGCCTCTCTTCTTCTCTCCAATCTGCCATACCCATGGTAGTGGGCTGGGAGCTGACCCTGCCTGTGAAATCTGAAGCAAAAAAAGCATTGAGCACTTCAGCTTTTTCCTCATCCTCTCTCACGAGGATGCCTGCCCCATTCAGCAAGGGACCTATACCATCCCTGATCCTCTTCTTGTTATTAACATACTTGTAGAACCCCTTCTTGTTATCCTTTACATCCCTCGCTAGCCGCAGCTCCATTTGTCCTTTGGCCTTTCTGATTTTATCCCTGCAGTCCCTAGCAATATCTTGATATGCCTCCTTGGTCATCTGACCAAGCTTCCACTTCCTGTAAGCTTCCTTTTTATGTTTAAGCTCAGAGTAGAGTTCTCTGCTAAGCCATTCTGGCTGCCTCACATGTTTATTCTTTCTCCGAATTGGAATGGCAACTTCCTGTGCCCTTAGCAGGGTTTCTTTAAAATATAACCAACTCTCTTGGACTCCTTTCCCCTTCAGATTAGCTTCCCAAGGGATCCTGCCCATCAGTTCCCTGAGGGACCCAAAATCTGCTCTTTTGAAATCCAGGGTTTTTGTTTTGCTTCTTTCCTTCCTTCCTTTAATGAGCATCCTGAACTCAACCATGTGATGGTCACTACTGCCTAGCTTGCCATTTACCTCTACCTCCCTGATCAATTCTTCTCTGTTTGTGAGCAGCAGGTCGAGAGGTGCAAGGCCCCTAGTTGGTTCCTCCAGCATTTGTACTAGAAAGTTGTCCCCAACACTCTCTAAAAACTTCCTGGATTGCCCATGCACTGCTGTATTGGCCTCCCAGCAGATGTCAGGGTAATTGAAGTCCCCCATGAGCACCAGGGCCTGTGATCTACAAGCTTCCACTAGTTGTCCATAGAACACCTCATCCACCTCCTCTCAGGACCTGTCAGGAATTGTTTAAGAGGATACTTGGTCTTGCCAGGAGTTCAGAGGACTGGACTCGATGACCTCTCATGATCCCTTCCAGGTTCTATGATTCTGTAAGTGCCCTCCTAGGCTATGTCCACACATACATCATTATTTTGAAATAACCCATTTCAAAATGAGTTATTTCGAAATAAAGTCCTTATTTCAAAATAAGTTAATTCGAATTAACAGTTTGTTAATTCGAATTAAGGGAAAGCCTGCTTTCGAAATAGCCATTGTTTCGAAATGGTTATTTCGAAACAAGGCTGTTCGGATATGTTGTTTTGAAAGTTGTTTCGAAACAATGGTGTTGTTTCGAAACAACGTGTCTGAATGCATGTTGTTTCGAAATAAGAAGTCTGTGTGGACATATCCCTAGAGATAGGTATCTCTGACCTAAAGGTAAGGCATACTGTATCAGTAGGGAAGTTTGGACAGCTATTAACTGAGATAAACTTCTGGGGGATAGAGCTGATGTTTCCCCTGTTGTCACACCAGCACCTTTCATAAACACTGAATTTTCTTAGTGAGTAACTTGAATTTAAAAGTATATTTTAAACCTAACTTCAGTAATTTCATCATTTATATTTTTTTCCTCAAATGGATTTTCTCATTCACTTGTCATTCGAATCTTGTACTGAAGCCATAATACCAATTTAGTAATGTAATTATTTTGACAGGAACAGCCATTCCATAGGCACAGCGTTATACCTTCCCTATGAGATCAAACAGAAGAGGAAGCTGGATTGCAAAGGAGAGTTCTTTGAACACATTTTCAGTCAGGGAATGGAATACAGTAAGGTAAGCTGGGCTCTTGTCTTCATGAACATGCCATCAGTTCACACGTAGAGAATTGCGTTATTAGGGCAGGTGGCCACAGAACATTTTCTGGCATGTCTAAGTCCCTTTCTGTCCTGGGTACATATAAACATGTCCCCACTTCCTCTCATTTTGCTAGAGTAAATGAGGTTAAGAACTAGATCCTTAGGAACCGGTCCTTCGCTCTCTACCATGGTTTGCATTGAAGATAAATGGTTTTGTCCAAATAAAAGTAAATGTGATTTGCAGGTAAGTTGTGAGCAGCTGCTAAGTAGAGCTAGGTGAAATCTTTTTTGGCCAAAACTGTTTTTCACTGTAGGATCAGGTCCATTGAAACCTTTCTTGCCACTATTTTTTTTTATCAGGGAAAACACAAACATTTTGGAAACATTGAAATTAACCAAAACAACATGCTTCAGTTTTTCAAGCTGGAGTCACAAGGGGACTTAGGTGCCATTCAATAAATAGAGATCGAGTTTGGTCATTGAGTTCAATTGGACTAAAATGTCACTCTGTTTCTATCAGGAGTTTTGATAATAGACTCTCAATTACTACATTCTTGACCAGGCGTGACTAATTTGGTATTATTTAAAAACATGTACAACTTTGCATTCGATTTTCTTACTAGTTCATTAGATGAGTCAATGTATATTGGCAATCAGATATGGGCTGAAGAGTTTGTGTGTTTTAGGCAAAGATTAAAGCTATTGTGAAACATCTGTTTTTACTAACAGTGGTTAGGCGGACTATTAGTGCAAGAGTAAAATGCACAAAGGTCAACATTTGAGATTTATGCAAAGGAACCCAAAATAGAAAAGGAATCAATAAGGGCCCTGTATACACTGTCCATTAAAAGTCAAATTTCTATGGAAGTCTTACGGTATAGTAAAACATCAAATAAGGCTAAGAATGTAATTTTTATAGGAATGTGAAGAAGTGAAATAAGCAATTTTATTTTTTGTTAGAGAGTTATCTTTTGTGTTTTGAATAAGAGTAAAATTAACAAGTCTAAAAATAAGAACTTTAAAGTTAAAATGGCATCAACAATTGTCAACACAGCGTAAGGACTTGCAGGGACAGCAGAAGGAATAAAGATAATTTTATTTTTGCAGATTCTTACAGTGGCATAATTTGAATAGTATTTTTCTTAAAAATCAAAAAAGTTTAGTGTCTGATTTTAAGATGCAATTATAGGCCTGATTTTCCATGCAGTCAGGCTTGCAAATCAGGTAACTGTACACACAAATGATCTTAACCAATTTTTGAATGTAGTTGTGTACCCACCATATTAAAAAAACAAACCAAGAAACCAAAAACAATCAAAAACAGAGAGACAAAACCATCTCAAAACCACAGGATCTTGTAATTCACAGGATTTTCCACATCTACATAAGTACAACTTAGAGTTTAGGTCCCAACTTTGACCTGCCCATGTGTTTTTTTTGTTTGTTTGTTTGTTTTTTTTCCCTAAATGCTGCTATAGATCACACATATATTCTTAGAAAAAAATTGGTCTGGATAGTTATGCCATAATTTTGGCATCATGATTTTATAATCAAATATGCTTTATGTATATATGTAAACACAATTGGGAAGCTATTAATTTTTGGAATCATGAACAAACACATTTCTCATTACTTATGTACTGAATTCCTTACGCACTAGAGAGCTGAAGAAGCACCAGCTTTGTTACCGTGATTAAAAAACGAATCATGGAGCTGTGGAATGGAGTGAAGTGATTTGTTTTAGGACAGGGGAAGAAGGCGGCCTACCCGTAGATCTAATTTTCACACCAAAATGCAGGGAATTTGTGCTGCAGACAGAGAACTTCCCTGTAGGTAGTCCGCCACAAATAGGTATCTTTGCTCATTTTAGCTAACTACCTCAACTCCAGGGTCTGACTGGCTCAGTGTAGCAAGGTGCGAAGCACCAGCCCCAGTCCAGCAGCATACTTATGCACATATGTTAGCTTCAAGCCCAAGTATTTCTGTAACTTCATTAGAACTACTCACATCCTTGAAGTTAGGCACAGACTTAAGGGGTTCAGTGGATTTGCAGAACTGAGCCCTAAGGAGAATCCATTTTTTTTCCCCATTCATGCTCAAACATGTCTCCATTCTGCAGTTGCACAGCTCTAGAGGCCCTGCATCATACCTATCGTTCTCAGTCCAGGACTGACTGCAGCCTGCCTGCTCCCAGAGCTAGCCAATCAGCTGTTTGGGGGAGGGGTGCATCACTGATACAAAGTACAAGGCACTTCCTTTCCCTCTTACCGTGAAGCGTGCTGAGCCAAATTCAGCCCTACAGTAACACCCTTGGCTTCACTGAATTGCCACTAGGACTTAGCATGACCGACTCATCCTCACCTGGCCAAGGGTTCCATCCTGAGAGCAGGGCAGCACGTCTACTCTAACATAATGCTTGTGACTTCATAGTGTATAATAGACACTAATAAAAGTCTCACTGGAAAAGCTAAAATGTATGATAAAACAGGCACTTATCGTAACACTTCCAGTAAGTTTTACTAGATTTTACCCATCTCTCAGGATTTTCAGCAGTGAACCCTGCTGAAATCATAACCTGTGCCGGTGTAAAACCAACATTTTGATGAGCCCATAAAGCTGTTCACACATACGTAGTTTTTCAAAACTCCTTTTTGTCTGGAATTTTCAAAGACTAGTTTCCACACACAAGAGAATTATGTTTTTTTGTTTTTTTTAAAGTTCAAGACAAACCCTTCAAGCACATGACATATGTAAGGTGGGGGGTGGGTGGGAAGAAACGCACGTATCCCATTATAAAAGAAATAGCTTTTTTATCACCTTGGCCAGTCTACCTCAAAAAAACAGCAGAAATTTGAAACATTATGAGTCCTTAATGAAGACTATTGATGACACTAAAGGTGAAAAATATTACCTTTAATTTAAAAAGCATGGCCTTTAAAGTTCTGACAAACTGATGACAACACTGCATAATTTAAAGCAAGCAAGGAGTCCTGTGGCACTTAAAAACTAACAAATTTATCGCACAAGTTTTTATGGGAGAAAATCTCACTTCATTAAATGCTTCGTTTTGCTGAACTAGACTAACACAGCTACCTCTTTGAAATGGCATGATTTATTATTGGCATGCTGGCTTTAGTATGCACACCAGTGACACTTCTGTCCCTCTCCCCAAGCAGGGCAGTTAGTGCCATTTCACTGCCTGAAGGGGTGAATTTGAAGTTGGTTGAAGAGCCCATATTCATAGCTTCCTATGCCACACAGGTAAATGTCCATTGTTGTGCAAGTCTTCCATTCCCACACGCAGGGGGTATGCTAAAACCACGGCAACTACTCTAGCCACTAAGTGAGAGAAACCCCAGTGGAGAAAAACTTCTCCATAGTCCAAGGAAAAGGGAAACAGAGAGAAGCTATTTTCCCAACAGCTCTTTTTTAGGTCAGTTCTAGAGCACGGATTTAGAAAACTGAGCATTCACAATAGAAATGTCCAGAGAGAAACTCCAGGAACAAACACGAGCAGCTTCATCAGCAGTGCAGATCTTTAAGACCAGGACAAAGGAGACTTGAAAAGAATAATTTTAATTTTTATACAAAATGAGCTTGAGGCCTAATTCTTCCCCCTTGACCACTTTTATTAAAATCTTAGAAATATCAACAATTTTTGGTCCTGGTTTTGCTGGAGGGCATTGAAGATACCTTCAAAAGTTGCACATTGTGAGCTGTCACACTTTTAGAGGAGCAAAGGTGTCAAAACTTCAACCAAAATTTTCTTTTCCCAAATCATTCACAGAAGTTTCATGTAAATGTCTTAACACACACAACCAACACCCCCGTATTTTGAAGTGACTTTTCCACAGCTGAGCCACTTTCACTCTTGATTCTCATATTATTTGACTAGTTCTTCAAATATCAGTGACTTTTATAGTGACAAAATTGATATTGCTAATGTGAAAATAGTGCAAAGTATTTATTTTTCATAGAGTTCAGGCCTTTGCTCTAAGCCATGAAGAGGAAAAAAAGGTCAAAATCAATATTTTCATTCCTTTGCATGTTGCCTTTAAGAGATAGCAGCTGGGGTCTGTCTCACACAAACTGGTAGTCCCTCCTCAGTTCTCAAAAATTTAGTAGCAGGGCACTGAAACGAAGCCACCTATTTCAAAATGTTATTACTTTGTCCAACTGTAAAACCAAAATTACTACTTTATGTATAATACTTCAAAGTATAAATGTCCTGTCAACATACAGCGTAAATAGGATGATACAGTCTGCCCCCCTCCCCCCCTTAAATAAAAATGTCTGTTTGCCAATCTCACTAATCTGCTTTGGGTCTTCTGTCTAACAGTGTTTGATATTCACTAAATACATTAAAAATGAGTTAATAGGGTTTATACAGGTTAATCCATTGTGGTTGGGAGTGGAAGGAATTCACTTCCCAGCTTGAGGATAGGGTGCACAGCTGCAGCCACTATTTTAGCCCTGACATAAATGGGCTCTCATACACCTTGATCCAGGGTTCCTGGCCACTAGATCCATCTACTGGGTGCTCCAAATACTCCATTTTACAGTGGATGGTTCACATTCAGCAGAGAACCCACCTCTCTAGGACAAGGATGGTGCAGAGCACCCCCACACAATCACTGAGGGATACCTAATGTGAATTTCACATGGGTGAAAGTCTACTGTCGTTTAAAAATTATCGCTATCTGTCCATCCACATACTGATAACAAGGGAAGTATTTAGCTTTTCCATTGATGTTTTCTACTTGTTCATGAGATTCAATATCACTCTTTGCAAAGAGAAAAAAAAGTTAATTTACAAAGAAAAAGTTTTCTTTATAGATCAACGTTGCTTATGTATCTGTGTTAGAGGTTTTGTGCCAAATTTTCAGATCTTGCTTCAAACAAAAACGTGTAGGTATCTGTGAGCCTAGTCTACGAACACAATCGCTACCCTTGCTTGTGCAACTAAGTAAATTGGCCAACAAATGAACAGTTAGACACCTATCTGCTCACTTTCACAAGCAAACCACAGTAACTGTGTGCACAAGTCAAGCGAGCACATTTTTGAACATCCAGTTGCACTCTTGTGAAAATCCTGGTCACGCTGTCATGCAGCTGAATCACAAATAAACTGAGAATGCTGATCTTCAGGACAGAATGCATACCTTTATCACCAAATCTATCTAGAGAAAAAAAAAAACCATTTCATTGCACCCACATTATACATTTTAGCTCATTTTAAGCTTTTACTTTGACATGGACCTATAACTGAATATAAACATACTTACAAACATTTTAATATTTTAAGCTCTGATTCTGCAAATGAGATGTCCATAGGTCAATCCTAGTCATTGCGGACTTCACTAGGCTTGCCGACTTTTGTGTGCATTGCAGGATCAGGGCCCTTGACTGCATCAGATGGAAGTATACAAATATGGACATGATTTGTTAAGAAATATGCTGTACATGCAGACAAGATATTACAAGGCAGATGGCTAAGTCAAATTCAGTGGCTGTTAAATTAAAAAACAGTTGTGACCATAAATGGTATTTTGAAAAACTGAATACGAAACATTATTTCCTTGGAACACTTACAAAGCACCTAAACTTGTTAATATTGGAAACTATACAGCATTAGGGAGGCAATGACACCAAGAGAGAGTCAATTTCCCAGCGATAAAATTCTGATTCAAAACTGTTAATATAATAAATATGCCAACCATAAACTGATCTATTCCAATATATTTAATATTCCTTCTGGTGTTTTATTTTGTTAACAAGAACCATAAATCAGAGGTTTATTTCTACCAAGGTAAAGGAATGCAACTCAACAAATAAATAAAATAATAGATTTCATGAAGTGTTATTTCATTCCCTGTTTGCTTTGCCGCCTCACCCTCCAATTTTTCTAATGAATATTTTTAAATTGGTACCAGTTACATACTTTTATTACAGTTCACAAGTAGATAGTTCTCTATTTTACATGGAATTTAGTAGTTAGGCTTTAGAGCCACTTCTTTTCAAAGGATCAGACATGCCTATCCTAATTACATGTAGGACAACTGCATCCTCTGCTTTGCTCCTCCCTCACAAGGAAGTTTGATTGCACTCCATAAAATAAAGTTATGAGGTTTCCACCAACTATCAGTCATCAGTGAAATGTCAAAAAAAGAGTAGAACTATGTTGTCTATGCTTCATTCACAGCTTCTAGAACAAATACAACTTGTGTATTGAGAACTACAAGTTTGATCCTTCCCCCAATTAAGTCAATAGGAGTCTTTATAGATTTTGGTGAGAAGTGAATTGGGGTCTATATCACCATGGTTTTAGATGGGATGGGTCTTTTAGGAATTTTTTAAAATAAGAGTTTAAAGAACGTAAGATAGCTAAAGAGAAACAATTACCTGTAATCAGTCACTAAAAACTATAGTTCACATTTGTGTACCTCCATATTTCTGTTTTAAAGAGGCTTCTGTTTCTATCATCTGTGTCTAATAGCAGGTTTACGAAACAAGCCTCTGTAAGTATTTGCTTTAGGAAATTACTACAGAACCCAGGAACTTGTATCATTTTACACAGTCTTACTTCTCTCCAGCTCCCCTGTAAGTTTTGTAGAAGCAGTCTTTCTACCATTCTGTGTGTAGATTTCTGGTGGGAAAAAGAGGGATAGCTCTGGGTGTAAGTACATATAAACCCCCATGTGTCTACAAACCACAAAGCAAAGATAAGAGAAATCCTATTTTTTCTAAGTTCCGAAGGGGTAGCTGTGTTAGTCTAGTTCAGCAAAACAAACAAGGAGTCCTGTGGTACTTTTTAGGACTAACACATTTATTTATTGCATGAGTTTTCATGGGAGAAAATCCCCCTTCATCAGATGCTTCTTCTAAGCATCTGATGAAGGGGGATTTTCTCCCATGAAAGCTCATGTGATAAATAAATGTGTTAGTCCTAAAAAGTACCACAGGACTCCTTGTTTGTTTTCCTGTTTTTTCTGTCAGTGCTTTCCTCTCTTTCTTTAAAGCAACCTTTAACTTCAACATGAATCAGACTATTAATTTCTAGTGTAAGCATGAAAACAACTTTTATGCAAAAGAACATTTTAATTTGTATATTATCCTTAACACAATATGTCTGACAAATTTTCAGTATTGCTTTGGAATAAAATCTAAAATATATTTTGCCAAACAAATACAACTTATATAACCCACATCTTTCTCTATAAAGTGGAATTTTGTTAAGTCAGCCAATTTTATAATTTTCATGCATCTAACAGAAAGAGGTCTCATGACACTAACAAAAAAAGTATAGCACAGAACTGAAATATGTTTTCATTTATTAACACTTCATTATTCCTTCTATAAAAGTATTGCATGGTTTTTTCATTATTGTACATCATTCATAAATGCACTAGTTCATTTAATTTGAAAAAAAGTATTGTGATACAGTATATATGCTTTATTATTGTTAGTTTATTTAACCACAAGTATGCAGTTGGCTTCCTGGCCACTAAGGAAATCAGCAAGCTTCCTTTATTGTATGTATTCAAAATGTATATTTAGCTCACTAGAATACTGCATTTTAAATTAACATAAATTTAGGTTATGTTCTTATCATGTAGTTGCAAACAAAGTTAAGAGTCCTTTTAAGAAAGACACTATTTCATTGCCTCCCAGTTTAGATTCTCCATAGACACGGTCCACAAATGATATAGGAACCTGTTGAAAAAAATCCACAAAAAGAAGTTATTCTAATTAATTTAGGAATTTAATTTTCATTAAGTTATATTAAGAAAATACAGTTTTAAACCTATTATATTAAATTTAGTACCACACATAGGCTCAGAACACAGCGTATCATGAAAAAAGTGAAACTATTACAGATTTAAATACATAGTGTGCTGATTGTGCTAGCACAGCTGCTGTGCTTTTCTACCTGGCAACTAGAATATAGATTGGTTCCTCAGGTTGGCAGAGACTTAGCAACAACACTTGCAATCTCCAAAGATGGGTAGACTCTGTATTGGTGGTTTCTAATTTTTTTTTGTTGAGGCGTCTCTTAGAAACTGATCTGTGGATGATGCTGTCTTCTGATGTCCCTGAATGAGGCGCCAGATATAGCTGTACCTGGGCTTCCTTTCCTTTTTATGTCTCCTATGTTTTTCCTTGTGTATGGCTTTGTCCTTTTTTTTTTTCTTAAATCCTTTTCTTATCCCTGTGACCAGAAGGCTACTTGCTGCTTAGCATGGATGTCCATTTGTAGCCTCATACTGGTCTGGGGGCTTCCTGTGCTCTGACTCTTTAGTGCCTCAGGAGCAAAAGGAGAAGAAAAGAACAGCTTAGGTTTGTGAGCTGCTGCCTGAACTTGCAGCCCTGATAAAGTGAGTTTCCCTCATGAATAACTCCATAAAGATCTAGCAGAGGAACAGAGAGAAAGGCTTAGAGGAATGCCCAACATTTTACCTACTGCTGCAAGAGCATGCTTGTGAAAGAAAAGGGGTAAATATCTGGGATCATGCTGCTTCCTTTATCTTCACTATTCTGGCCCTCAGCCTTAGCAATGCCTCAAGCTGTATGGCTGATCACACCTGGAAACAAGTCTAGAGATATGACCCCATCATTAGCCATTGAGTGTTCTGAAGAAACGGTTCTCAAAGACAGGATCAATGAACTGGACGCCCACAGGCTCACAACATGCTGTAAAATCCCTACCAATCTTGTTCTCAAAGTAATCTAAATCTCTACCAGGCAAAAAGTCCATGGGAGTTTGAGCAGAGACAACTATAACCAGAAATGGCAGAACTGAGCAAGTACTTGCTTGGTGCTCCAACATCAATTTCTTAACATTAGCAAGACAGGGATCATGTAGTGGAGGGGTTGGCAACCTCAGTCAACTCCCCTGCCGGCCCTTCCTTCTCAACCCTCAGCTGGTGCTGGTGGCCCCCTCTGCTGACAAAATGTGGCAGCCACCTGAAAATTCATCCGGAGCCACAGCTGGAGCTGAGACAAGGGCACTTCCCAGGCATGCCATGGAAAGCAGCAGCTCCCCTCAGAGTCCCCAGGCATGACACAGAAAGATGCTGCCCAGAGTGGTTTTTGGTGGCAGCAATGGCAATTTCTGTGGCACCACAGAGGGTACCACATGCCGCTGTGAATGGGCTCATGTGCCACTGTCAGCACAGGTGCCGGAGATTGCCTAACCCTGATGTAATGTCATTTTGATCAACCACACCAGTACAGCAGAGCTGAATACAGTGTACAGTGGGTACACAACTTGGGACCATTGATTTTCAACAAGCTATTTATGTTATTCTTCAAAAAAAGGTGATTTAAAATCCAGAAATTTTGGTTCCTTCAGTTATGCAAACATATTGTTCAAATACACATGCTGTTCATGAAAGGTTATATACATATTGCTTCACCCAAATACTTTTACCTTTGTATTATTTTGCCAGAATGATATAGCTTAATAGGAAGACCAAGGAACGAGTACATTCATTACTCAGTGATGAAGGAAAGACAATGACAGAACAAATGCAAAGTTCCAAAGGGGGAGCAGTGTTAGTCTAGCCCAGCAAAAAAAGCCAAGGAGTCCTGTGGCAGTTAAAGACTAACAGATTTATTTTTTGCTTGAGCTTTCATGGGAGAAAATCCCACTTTGTTAGATGCTTTGAAGATGGGGGAAACTCACAGAATGGAAGGAAAATATTTTCATTCCATTCTGTAAGTTCCCCTATCTTCAGAGCAAATGCAGCAATGGCAGAAGCATTAAATGCCTTTTTGGTTTCCATTTTCTCCAAAAAGATTAGTGGCAACAAGATGACTAAGCTAGTGAACATCAGTGACAAAAGGGTAGGATGTGAAGCTAAAAAGGGAAAGGACCATTTAAGAATTACTTAGACAAGTTATGTGTCTTCAGGTCAGGAGGGCCTAATGAAATACATCCTAAAATTAGAATATTTAGAGATTGAGCCATTAGCAATCATCTTTGAGAACTTGTGAAGGATCTGAAAGATCACAGAGGACTGGAAAAGGGCACATATGATGCCTGTCTTTGAAAAGGGGAATAAGGACAACCTACAGAATTTCAGGTCAGCTTAACTTTGGTACCCATAAGGATAATGGAAAAAATAATCAGCTTATAGGCAACTAGAAGAAAACATGATAAGTAACAGTCAACATAGATTTGATAAGAACAAATCGTATCAAATCAACCTCATGTCCTTTGACCCGGTAACAAACCTTGTGGATGGGGGAAGAAATATAGGTCATATCTCAACTTTAGTAAGGCTTTCGATAACTGTCTAACATGATCTTTTCATAAACAAACTAAGGACATATAACCTACAAGAGCCTACCATAAAGTGGGTGCACAACTGGTTGGAGAAATGTGCTCAGAGAATAGTTATCAATGATTCACAGTCAAGTTGGAAGTACATATCTAGTAGGGTCCCATGGGGATCTGTCCTGGGCCTGGTTCTATTCACTATCTTCATAAATAATTTGGATAACAGCATAGAGAGTACACTTAAAAAGTCTGCAGATGAGACAAAGCTGGAAGGAATTGCAGGTTTGGAGGACAGCTTTCCTGTTCAAAATTATCCTGACAAACTGCAGAAATAATCTGAAATAAAACAATGAAATTCAGTAAGCCCATTACTTAATGGGAAATGACTGCAAAGGAAGAATTATGGCAAAGAAGAATCAGGTGTTACAGTGAATTACAAACTAAATGAGAGTCAACTATGTAATGCTGTTTCAAAAAAAAAAAACAAAAACAAAAACCCAAACAACAAAAAACCAAAAACCAAACCAAAACAAAAAACCAAAACAAAATCCAGTAAACACCATTCTGGGATGTATTAACAGGAGTACTGGAACAAGACAAGAAGCAATTCTTCCACTCTACTCAGCGCTGGTAAGTCCTCAGCTGAAGTTCTGTGTCCAGTTCTAGGAAGCACACTTTGGGAAAGATTTGGACAAATAGGAAAAAGTCCAGAAGAGAGTGAAAAAAATTATTAAAAGCTCTAGAAAACATGACCTGCAAGGAAAAGACTTCAAAAACCAGGCCTGTTGAGTCAGGAAAAGAAGACTGAGGGGGGAAACATGATAACCGTCTTCAGCTAAGTCTGTTGTAAAAAGAAAGGTAATAAATTGTTTTCCTTCTCCTGTCATCAGTGGATAAGAAGTAATGGGCTTATATTGCAACAATGGAGATTTAGGCTAGACATTAGGAAAAACTTCCTAACTGTCAGAGTAAATAAGTATTGGAACAAATTACCTAGGGAAGTTGTGGAATCTCCACCACTGGAGGCTTTTAAGAACAGGTTACACAAACATCTGTCAGGGATTGGAGGTCCTTAGTCCTGCCTCAGTTTAGGTGACTGGACTATGACTTATCATGGTCTACAATGCTATAAGAGCTCTTAATATTTGAATATAAAAGCCTATGTGAAATAAGAATGCTGTGGGGCCCAAATTCAAGAAAATTATCTCTGAAGAAGCAAATAAAATAAAAATTTGGATCAGCACTCAACTGGCAGTTTCAGACAGAAATCAGCTGGCATGTGTAACAAAAACCACCCCATCCCCTTGTAGCTGTGCCAGAATTGAGTATGTCTCATCTCCAGGCACAGCTGTCTAGGCAAGAAGAGAGGGGAATGCAATCGTCTGGCAGATACAGTTCTGCCTCTCCCCATAAGAGCAGTTAGTCAATGAAGAATGTAAATTAAGACGCCCAACGAACTCCACTTGTGTTTTCACTAGGATCCCTCTGACAACATCGATGAGCATCTCCACAGTTACATTTAGCTGAGCTTGGGGGAGAGGGAGGGAGGGAAAATCAGTGACTGCATGCTGGAGAGTGCAGGATGTTTAAAGTGGCATGGCATTCCATGAATAGTGAAGAAAGAACATCACCTCCTAAACTGATGCTGAACCATACCTTCTAGTTTAAATGCGTGTCATGTTTTTAATGGTGAGGGTTTACACCGTGCAAAGGCTGTAACATTACAAAATGCAAATACCACCAAAAGTGTGCATTCTCTGCACTGAAGTGAATTTCATATATGGTATAAAAGAACAGAAAATAAAAGAGAGACACATAGGAGATGTGTAATGTGAAGCAGAGTTGGCGCATGCCACCTAGTTCTCTTTTGGGTTGGTAGAGCTCAGATATACTTTTCTGTTCAAGGCCAACTTATGTCATATTTAACTCTGACTATTACTGAATTTTAAAATATGCCCAGAACGGAAACCCTAGTCTTCATGTGTACTTTCTGCAATGGTGTGAGCATGGATGCACACACATGTGCCTACTTAGACTCTGGCATGTCCAGCTGTCCAATCTGCATGCACATCCATGTTCCCAATTTATCTGGAAATTGAGGCCTTACAGAACTGTAATTAGATAAGCATTTCCAGGAAGAATCTATCACAAACAGGAAATATTTGTATGGTTCTAATATATATGATTTATAATTGCACATTTTAAAATGTGTCATGAGTACCTAGAGCTAGAGGACTTTTAATTAATTACTGTATTACCATAGTACCTAGGGGCCTCAGTCATGGAACAATTGTGCAAGGCAGTGTACAGACTCAGAACAGAAGACTGTCACTGTCCCAATCAAAGTATAAGGCTGGAGGCAGGCAGGCACACTGGGGAGTATAAAAAATAAATGGGACACTGTTAGGCAGCATGATGAGTAGTTGTACCAGTAGGTTGACTGTTGCCCATTTTTTTTATGAATCCTGGCAAAAGAGAATTTTAAGGAGGTTTTGAAAGAGAGAGGTAACTTTCTGCATCTTTTCAAAGAACTCCACCCATTCACATGAGAACTACAAAAAGATTTGAAAATTTAGCTAGTGGACAGTGGAAGTGAGGAGTTGGTTCAAGGAAGATCAGGAGTTGGGATGGGTTTGGGCCACTGTGGAAAGTTAGAGGGGTTAGTAGAGGAGAGCAGAAGAGAAACTTCTATGTCTGACAGGAAAGGAGGAGAGGAGGATAGAGGGTTACAGGAGAGGAAGGAAAAACAAGCCAAAGGGACATGGAAGATCACATCATATTTTGTCAATTTTCTCTTGGGAGAAATATGCAAGACCCTGCACAGAAACACCAGTGTAGGGAAGAGGGGAGGGGCTGCAAATATGGCCCCCCCCGCATCCCCACCCCCCAAAAAAGAGTCAAGTAGGATTGTAAGTGCGGGATTTAATTATGTTGGAGAAACAGAGTTGCATGCATAACCCCTTTTGGCACATTTGCGAATCCCAGCCTCACAGCTGCAATGACACTTAATGTGAGTTTTTGTTCAGCATCTTCTCTGCTTCTAATAGCCCGTACCCACATTTACAGTACAAAGCTGAAATGAGATTTTCTATGCTTTTATTGTACCTCTCCAATAGTGTATCCTAACTGTCTAGCACGAACAATCATCTCCATCTGGAAGACATATCCTTTAGAAACACATTTTTCCATTAGTTTCTGCAAGACCTCCTTTCTGTATAACCTGCAGATTGAAATGAAATAAAATCTGTGACAAACCTTTAGATTTCAGATACAATTATAACATGTACAGGCATTGGACTAACAGCCTACTCATGTTACTACTGTTTACAATTAGTCACTAGAAAGATTTAGGAGTCATGGCTCTTACAACTCCAATACACCTTTCTTGTAGTGGGAACTGTGATATCTACTAGAGTACATCTTCTTGGCTACCAATTGAGAAAAATTTAACGTAACTTCATAGTTACAAAAAAGTCTGAGAACAACTGAGCCACGTACCTGAAACTTCCGGTTAAGTCAGATGCACCTGGTCTCAACAATACCTGAGTCACAAAGTTGGCACCACGACTGTCAAAGAGGATATGCATGTCAGTAACCTCTCAAACTACAGAGTTCTGAAAGCACAGGTAAGGATTCTACAATGGTAAATTCTTTTGTAACACAGGAAAAAAGAGGCAAGCTTTTATTGCTTTACCTGGGAAGTTACATAGCTAAACAGGTTTTTGCTGCACTAGGCTGGATTAATAAATGTGGAATCTGAAGTGAAAACATTTAGATCAGCCGATATACATTTTGCTTTTCAACTGGAAATGAATATACAGAAAACTCTCCTTCAACAACAGAGCACTGTTTGAACAGTCAGATTTACGTTTCTCTTATATTCTTTGTAGCAGAGTTATCATATTACACTATGCTGCAAAGAAAACTAATACAAAATATTCTGCAATACAATTTTAGATAGTTTTCTGGTTTGCTCATGCAAAAGCAACGAGAATCTTGTAGCACCTTATAGACTAACAGATTTCTGTGGACATCAGTTTTCGTGGGCTCCAACCCACTTCGTCAGATCCATGGTTTGCTCTTGTTCCCCTTGAAGAAGAGGAGAACGATGCCCTAGCAGACAGGACATTAAACTTAGATGTCTAAGATCTGGATTCAGTTTTTAGCTCAGAAAGACTTCCTGTGTGACTGGACGCGTCATTCCTCAAGTCTCAAAACTGTAAAATGGGGATAATACTTCCCTGGCACACAGAGTTGTTGTGAGGATAAAAATTCATTTAATGATTGCCAGAGGCTCAGACAATGTGTTCATGGGGGCCTTACAAGTACATAGGTATCAGAACTCCTCACCTCATGGAGCACAAGGTGGGCAGGGTTTCTGGAAGAAAGATTATTTCTACAAGGGAAGGAAAAAAGTCAGTGATGGGAGGTGAGAAATGGGACATTTCTAAGGCAGGTTAGCATGTAAGAATATGCAAGTCAGAAGGGAATGAGATGAAGAAGAGTCTGTGAACCAACTAGAATTGTGCACAACAAAGAGTATATCTCCATATGTAAATGTGTAGCTCCAAACATACTTTAAAGACACTAGACAATAATTATATATGGCCTATATATGAATTGTATCAAAACATTCTCACTTCCTCCAGGCTTTTGCTCTAGTCCGCCTGGTTTGGTTGTCAGGAAAATTAGTATAACTCATCGTGCAATTTCTGATATTTATTTGTCAGAAACTTTATTAAAGTAAGAAATGGGTGTGAATTGTTTGACATATATGTGAAAGCATCTTCATTTATTCTTTTATTTATTCATTTATACTTATCCACTCTTGGTTTGGGGTGCCATTTATTTTTTACTTTATCCCAATGGCTAGCTAGTAGTCCCTCTCAAAGAATGCGGCTCTTCTTTTCAGATTTAACATGGCTACAACAGTATAACCCCCCTAAACTCTACCAAGGTTTTCCAGTCCAAGAATGATCGTTGTATCTCCTTCAGTTCCTGTAGGGTCTGACTTAAATCCAAGGGGAAAAAAACCCACATCAATTGAAGTTTGCACAGAGCTACGTGTTAGCTCAAAAACGTGTCGCTCTCACCAACACTAGTTGGTCCAAAAAGAGATATTACCTCACCCAGTTTGTTTCTTATAAAAAGAGGAATAGTTATTCCAGGCATTAAAAATCAAAACAAAACCTAGCACACTCAATGTAAGAGGTGTGGTGCTAACTCTTTTTCAAATTGACACCAGGGGTTCTGGTCCCAATTTTTTTGAGAACCTAATGAGTCAAACTTGTTTTCAGTGAATGAACCTTGAAGAAATGTGAGAAGAGTAAGATTTTACATGGAAAGAAAAAAGTCTACCCCTGCTGATTCAGCCCTCCATGACTACAAGTCCACCACAGAGCTGAGAGGCTGATCTCATGTTCATATATGAATGTATGGCATTTTTATTTTGTCTTCTCTTTACAGATGAAAACATTTCCAACTTTTCCGGAACATTTCTTTGAATTTTGAAGAAATGCAACAATAGAAGCTAGTGCCTTATTTATGGCAAGGCAAAAACTGCCCCAATTTCATACAGTACAGATTTACCTACAGTACTGTTCCAACTTTGATGCAAGTAGTCTAATTTCCCCCAAAAGTTCACCTGGTTAAGTTTTTTCTTGACGTTTCCTCAGCCAGGAAATTTCAAGGCATGCAACTTTCTACTGTATTATATATGAGTTTGTACTGGGTAGTACTGTACTATCTATCTAAAGTAGTTATATGTCCCTTCATCACTGTTTTATCTAACTGCCACACAATCTTTATTCTCACAACGTCTTCAGGTGGGAGGGAAGTATTGTTATCCTCATTTTACAAATGGGAAACAGAGAGGCTTAAGTAACTCGCGCTAGCACATATATAAAAAGTCTATGGCAGAGCAGGGAATTAAAACAGGTTTCCTAAGTTCTAGGCTATAATGCTTTAACCATCAGATTTTCCTTCCTACTCATTTGAGGTCTAGTTCAGTTTCCACAAAACTGCAATTTGGACTCTTAGTGAGGGTGAATCCCAGAAACAAAAGGCATGATGGTTTATTGATTGAGAGTGCTTTTCTTTGAAATTCTTGAACAAATATGAGCAGCGATTTTCTTATCTGCAAGTATTTAAGTAAAACTACTAACCTGATTATTTTTCTTTTTAAATCCCAGCCGTACACACCTCCATTTCCTTTATATCGAGTTCCAGATACAATGTCAAAGTTGCCTTCTTTTTGCTTTCTTCAAGTAATACAATTTATTTCAAACAAGAAAAGTCAGTTTAAAGCAAGATTATATTTTACAGAGGTTCAGACAAAGTGTGTCAGAAGTTGGCATGAAGACAATAATTATGTTGGTTATAAGCACTATACATTTATATAAATCTTTTAAAACTACTCTCTTCACATTCTTATAAAGCTAGACTATTTCAGAGCATCTTGTGATGCTTTTTACCATCTATCTCATAGACCTTCAAAGACTGCTTCATGAATCATTTATCTAGTCCTACTTATTTTAAAAAGGCAAAAGAAAATTTAGGCTCCAATGCAAAACAGAGAATAAGAGAAATACATATTAAAATATTTAAATAACACAAACTGACAATAACAAGGAAGTTAAAAGGTAAATCTGATGCTATCCTTTTGCCCTCCACACTATGTCTAGTTGTACTGCAAATGTTGTATAAATCGATTGTTTGAGATCCTCTGCATTACATAACAGAAAGAGGAATCAGAGTGTCAGCCTTAACTTTGAAGGTACCTGTTCTTGATTATTTTTTATTCAACTTTAAAGGTTAAGGAAAAAATCCTCCATAATTAGTGAGAGTTAACTATTTTGTAACTGGGCACTTCCTTTAACAAAGATCACTGACTCACTCTGGAAAACACAACAAAACTTTTGTTCAGGGACTATTCTTGTAAAATAAAATCAAGTTTTAGTCTTTAATTTTTTGACTGATCTTATAATTATCCATATATCTTCTACCCTCAAAATGATAAATAATGTAAGTATTCTATTTAGCTATCTCACAAAACAAAGTATACTTCTACTCTGAAAAGTGATTAACAACTACATTGTGGAGTTTCATGGTTATTGTGTATCAGAGACTCCATATCAAAGACAGTCAGTTTGCAACTAAAAGAGATGTTTTCTGTAAATGGAAGCCCTGAAAATAACACAATTATGATTTTTCCTTCTTGCATATCATCACTTGGAGACAAAATTCCATCTCAGTTACACCTGTGTAACCCCATTGCCTTTAACTAGTTTGCAAAGGTATAACTAACTAAAACACATTTGCTGATGATGCACTAGCAGAAACAGAATCTAACCCAGTCTCTTCAGTATCTTATATCCTGTAGGGACAACAGGAATTAAAAGCAATAAAAACTTCAATCATTCAACTCAGCATCTCTAATGCTAACTGAACACAAAGCAAAACTGTGGAGTATGAAGATAACATTTTTACTTATTTTTCAAAGTAAAACCAGTGAAAGGAGAAAGGTGACTGTGTAGTCATTTTTTTTTTCTTTTAAGGATATGTTCTTATAGTCCTTAGCCAAACAAAATTTCTACTAAAGTCAGTGGGAGTTTAGCCAGAATTAAGGATTAGTGTCCACAATACTGGTGTATTTGGGCCTTGCTAGACCACCCAAATCCTTGCCTATGTTTTTTGTGACAGTTGGTGCTAAACCTGGCAACAGCTTTCCTGCTGCCATGAGGCAGCCACATAGTAATGGAAGACATTCAAATGTTAACATATAACTTCAATAGCTTACAAGTTATACCCCAAATAGAAAAATAGCACCCACCTGATGAACTCAGGAATAAATTTTGGCTGAAAACAAGATAGAGGGGTGGGAAAAGAAGAGAAATAAATTCAGTAAAAGTAAACTAAAACATTTTAAAAATAAAAAGACACCTCACCAGACATAAACTTACATGGTGTGAGAGGTCAGCATCCATAATAATAATGAAATTCCCTGTGGCATGCTCCATTCCATGGATATAAGCAGTACCTGATGAAGACATCATAGAAGTAATTTCCTCACTATCTTAACATGCACACAGGTCTCTAACCAGATTCAATCAATCTATAAAGTCTCAAAATTATAGTACAAAAGTTGATTAAGTAAATGGTCCTGAAGTTTTTTTTTAAATGATAGAAAAATAATCTTAATGTTTGAAAACTGATGTTTCTCCAATAATTTCGCTACTAGATTCCAAAAGTATAAAACTTCTCAAAACAACTGCAGTAGTAATGACCAGATATGACATGGTAAATGGCTAGCCAATGCAGGTAAGATTTAAAATACTAAAAAATAGACTTAAGCACCTAAATAGAGACTTAAGCACTGTCAGGTGTTTTTGGAATTTTATCACTGATCCTTAAGATATTACTTATTAATTTCTACTTTGTTCAGTCAATCAACATTAATGAAAATGCCCCACCCACTGCCTAATCTAAAGATATTTCTTTCCTCAGTTTAATTTTTTTCCCCTATTTTAACATTACATGTATTGGTTCTTTACATCCACACCCACTCACCCTGATAAGAGAAAGAGGAAAATGAAGGTATCAAAGTTTTCCTTAAAAAGGCACTTCTGATCTTAGTTATACAGTTATAAATCTACACCGTTTCCAATAAAACTACAATGGCATAATTGAAATCAAAACCTGTCATGTGCTCTTCATTACCTCAAATCAACTTTGTTGTGTTACTAGAAATTTTCCAAAATGTAGATGTCATTTTTAAAAAAGCATACATCCAGATGTGCGCCTTGGAGGTCATATTGAGCAATTACACAGGGAGTTCAACTTCTAGCTTATGAACAGTTCATTCCTTGTTTCTTTCTCATGGTGGTTACAAAACCACAGCCCAGGAACATTACCAGTTCATGCAGTTATATAATTACTGAATGAACTTATTACATGATAGACATGTTGCATTAAAAACCTTGACCCAAACTAATTTTAACAAACATAGAACTTTGTTCAATGAAACACAGGACAGAGGCTCAAACCAAGGTCCGGCTAAAAATTAGGTAGAAAATAAAAAGATACCCTTAGGCTTTTTAGGGCTTTGTATCTATATGGGAAATGCAATGTGATATCAAATGGTGAATGTAAACCCAGACAATTCAGTATCAGACCTAAAACTCACTTTCCTTTTTAGGTACTGGCACATACCGCACTTAAACATTTTCTATAGAATGAGTGGATTAACTGCATAATATTCAGTAAACAGGACATCTGAAATACTTCATCAGCTTGTGAGAGCTATCAGGAAATTCAATAGAAGGAAAATACCTATTTTTAACAAGTCAAGCAGGTAAGCTGTGTTCCACTGCTTTTCCCATTTCAATTATTGGATGGGAACAAATCTATTAGGAGCCATGAGTGCTAAGAGACTAACCTTCCCTCAGTAATTTTCTTATTCCAAGTGTAAACATCTATCAACAAACTTTGTTTTTGCTTTTTTAATAAGACACATTATGAAAAACATACATGAACTGCATATTCCTTGAGTAGTAGTAATGAGTCACTAGAGGAGCTACAGAAGGCCCAATCTTGCACCCATTTAAATTCATAGCAATTTTGAGTTGATTACAGTCGTTAAGAATGGGCACCAAAATTAGGATTACGTATGGTATGCGATAAGTAACTGTACTAACATGCTTAAAAGACTTCCAGCTCACACTAAAGTTAACAGAGGAGGATGGTACTCAACACTTTGCAGGACTGAACCCTTTAGGAAAAGATATGATTGAATGACATCAGTATGAAGACACCCTAATACACTGAACCCTGCCACAATGAGCACTGTGCAAACACATGGTAGGAAAGTGTCTCTGCTCTGAAGACCTCAACAGATTAAAGCCCCAATCCTGCTGCACACTGGTAGACTGTTACACTTGTACAGACTCCTAGTGACTTCACCGAGTCAATGGGGCACCATGCAAGCACTGCAGTCTATCCAAGTCCAAGTGGAATCCTGTCTAAATTTACATCCCGACTGCATAACATGTAGCTGGGCATGAAGGATGAGCATAGTAACCATGGTTCTTCTTCGAGTGCTGCTCCTGTCCATTCCGTTGTAGGTGTCTGCACGCCCCGTGCACGGCACGCCGGAAACTTTTCCCCTAGAGTACCCGTAGGGTCGGCTGTAGCGCCCCCTGGAGTGGCGCCATCGCCGCTCCCTATATATGCACCAGCCGACCCCATCCCTCCTCAGTTCCTTCTTACCGCCCTGTCAGTCGCTGGAACATTCCCTGGCTTCGAGCGCTTTGCACGTGGCCACGTATTCGGAGTACCCAAACTTCGTTCTTTGTTGTTTTTGATGTTATTAGTTTAGTTAGATTAGTAGTTAGAGCCCACCCCGGGCTGGGGCCGGGCTATGCCACCTTTAAAACTTGTGGACTGTGCAAGAAGCCCATGCCTGTGGACGACCCGCACGGTAACTGTTTGTTGTGCTTGGGTGAGGCTCACCTCGCCGAGAAGTGTAAAATCTGTAAGGGCTTTAAGCCGCGAACTCAGAAGGACAGAGTTCAGCGGCTGAAACTCCACCTCATGGAAGAGGCCCTTTGTCTGGTGCCTGGCGACTTGGGATTGAGCACGGCACCATCAGTGTGGAGTGCTCCAGCGTCATCGGTACCATCATCGGCACCGAAGCCTAAGCCGCTTAAGGAGCCCCGGCGCCGGTCGTCGTCCCTGGCACCACCCAGGAAGAAGAAGCAGGTGGAGAGAGGGCGCTCGCCGCACCGAGCGGCAGTGGCGCGGGACTCTGGTCACAGCCACGTTGGCCGACCTATATCCCTGTCCCCGGCTTCGGTGCAGGACCCCACCAAGGGGCAGCTCAGCCCGGTTTTGACCTCCTCTCCTACCAGAGACATTCTGGAAGAGGATTTGGTCCTACCGACCATGCCTGAGGCTTTTGCGGCGGTGCAGGAGCTGTCGAGCCGCTCGATGCCGAGGGCACTGGCTGCGGGCCTGGTACCAAGGTCGGTGCTGTCCCGAGGGAAACCAACCCCTCTCACAGCCGGTCACGGGCGTAACCAGGCACCGTCACAGGCGAAACAGCACCGTTTGCCGGTACCGCCAGTTGTGGTTGCAGCGGCGGGGGCTCCCCGGTTCCGCTCCCCAGCTTCTTCCCAGCACCGTTCGTCACCGCTTCACCGGCACCGCGAGGGCAGAGAAGCTCAACGAGGTTCCCTGGTGCAGTCCTCATCGGCACCGCCGTGGTCTCCCCGGTCCAGTCCTTCATCGGGCTCGGTGGAAGAGCCGGCACCACATCGCTTGCATAAGGACGCGAGTTCGCAACCGCAGCAGGCCCCTGCGGTACCGCCATTTCACCCCCAGTGGTCGGGGTGGCAGCCTGGGATGCAGTGGCCTTTTTGGACTCCTTGGGCCATCCATCAGGGTCCAGGCCTCGGCCCAGGGAACCCCATGCCGAGCTCCGGCGCCAGGCCTACTCCGTCTGTTGCGCTTGGTGCTCCCCCTGGTACCGGGGCAACGTCGGAGGTGGAGTCCGTGAGGGACGACCAGGACTGGGCTAGCCTGGTCAGTGGAGGCCTCAGCATGCGTTCCAGGATGCAGCTGGGGGGTCCGGATCTTGATGAGTCGTCCTCTTCACCTCCGGATGAGGCGGTGGCAGGGGCCAAGCCGGTGACTATCCCGGACGATGCCAGGGCTCATCAGGAGCTTCTCCGTCGAGTAGCCACCGGGTTGAACATCCAAGCCGAGGAGATCACAGAGGATGCTGATCCCATGGTGGATATCTTGCTCCCAGAGGGACCAGGCCGTGTGGCCCTGCCTTTTATTAAGACGGTGCAGAATACCACTAAGGCTCTGTGGCACACCCCTGCTTCAATTCCCCCTACGGCCAAGCGAGCCGAAAGAAAGTACTTTGTGCCCTCTAAGGGCTATGAACATTTTTATTCTCACCCCACCCCCAGCTCGTTGGTGGTAGCCGCAGCAAATGAGCGGGAGAGACAGGGCCGTCCTGGTTCAACCCCCAAATCCAAGGATGCTAAAAGACTGGACCTCTTTGGCCATAAGGTCTATTCCATGGGGGGGACTGCAATTAAGAATTGCCAATCAACAGGCTATTCTTAGCCATTATATGTTTAATGCTTGGTCGGCCCTGGAGCGTTTTACTGACTCTATGGAGCAGGACTCCAGAGCAGCAATGTCGGCATCCATCAAGGAGGGCAAGGTGGTGTCAAAAGCCCTATTACAATCGGCCTTAGATGCAGCTGACACAGCTGCTCGCTCCATGGCTTCTGGGGTTACTATGCGGCGCAGCTCGTGGTTGCAAGCGTCGGGTCTGCCCAAGGAGGTACAAGCCACAATTCAGGACTTGCCCTTCGAAGGTCCAGAGCTGTTTTCGCAGCAGACGGACTCCCGCCTTCAGACTTTGAAAGACTCGAGGGCGTTAATTAAATCCTTGGGGCTCCATACACCGGCGAGCCAGAGGAAGCAATTCAAGCCTCCTCCTCCAGTGAGGCCTTACAACCGCCGCCAGGACGATGACAGACGGAGGGGTAGGGGATCCCGTAGGCCCTCAGGGCATCAGCCCAACGGCCAAGGGGTCTCGCATCAGCCGGCTAACCAGAAAAAGACCTTTTGATGGTCGGCGCAAGAGCGACTTAGCAAGTGCCGAGGATCCAGAGACTCCCATGTTCCTCAACAGACTGGGCTGTTACGCGCCAGAGTGGCACAAGATTACAAAAGACTGTTGGGTTCTCAGAACTGTTCAGGAGGGCTATTCCCTCCAATTTTCTTCGTTACCCCCGCGGGCCCCCCCTACGTTGCGTGGTTCCCTGCGGGATCAGGCCCACCAGCAAGTACTGTGGGAGGAGGTGCAGGCCCTACTCCAGAAAGGGGCGGTGGGAGAGGTGCCACCAAGCCACAGGGGCAGGGGGTTTTACTCCCGTTATTTTCTCATTCCCAAGGCGAAAGGGGGCCTACGGCCAATTTTAGACTTGAGGTGCCTCAACCGGTTCCTTCGAAAGATCCAGTTCCGGATGGTGTCCTTAGCTTCAATTGTTCTGTCTCTGGATCTGGGCGATTGGTACGCCGCCCTCGACTTACAAGATGCGTACTTTCACGTTGCGATAAGCCCTCGGCACAGAAGGTTTTTACGCTTCGTCGTCGGCCGGAAACACCTGCAATTCACGGTGCTCCCTTTTGGCCTTTCCACTGCTCCACGGGTATTTACAAAGTGCCTTGCGGTAGTAGCGGCGTATCTCAGGAAGAAGGGGGTCACCCTCTTCCCATATTTGGACAACTGGCTGGTCGTGGGCAAGTCATGTCAGGAGGTGCTATCTCACCTGAGGTTGACGCAGTCCGTGTTCGATCGCCTGGGGCTGCTGGTAAACATTCAGAAGTCGGTGCTTGTTCCCACACAACACATAGAGTTTATAGGGGCGGTTCTCGACTTGACGTCCGCGAGGGCGAGCCTTCCCACTGCCCGCTTCCAAACCATCAAGCAGGCGGTGGGTTCCTTAATGAAGTTTCCCCTGGTATCAGCATGGGAATGCCTTCGCCTCCTGGGCCTCATGGCGGCTTGCACCTTTGTGGTTCCCCTCGCCCGCCTACGGATGCTACCACTTCAACTGTGGCTGGCGGGGGTGTTCCACCCGATGAGAGACAGTTTGGACACTATAGTCTCTGTGCCCGCACCGGTACTAAAGACCCTTTGTTGGTGGGCCTGCGAGACCAACCTGTGTTCAGGGGTTCCGTTCTGGCTTCCCCAACTGTCACTTCACCTGACGACAGATGCCTCGGATGTAGGCTGGGGAGTGCATCTCAGCGGCCTCAAGACACAGGGCCTGTGGCGGGACGCGGACTCCCAGTTACACATAAATGTAAAGGAGCTCAGGGCAGTGCGACTGGCGTGCGAGGTGTTCTGAGAGCGTCTTCAGGGCCGAACAGTGTTGGTGCATACCGACAACACCACCGCAATGTTCTATGTCAACAAACAAGGCGGCACGCGTTCGCGTCTCCTTTGCCAGGAAGCCATGAGCCTCTGGGAGTTCTGCGTTCACCACAAGATCCACCCAGTGGCATCGTATATACCGGGCCTCCGGAATTCCCTGGCGGATGAGCTCAGCCAGAGGTTTATGACCCACGAGTGGTTGCTCCACCCGGAAGTGGCGGAGTCACTCTTCTGGAGGTGGGGTTATCCCCATCTGGACCTGTTTGCCTCCAAGCGCAATACAAAATGTCAGGAATTCTGCTCCTTCCGGGGGCACAGTCCCAGGTCGAGGGCGGATGCCTTCGAAATCCATTGGGGGCAAGGGGGTTTACTGCATGTGTTCCCTCCAACGCTGCTAGTGCCCAGAGTCTTGTGGAAGATAAAGGAGGAGAAGGCGAGGGTCATTCTGGTCGCCCCTGCGTGGCCAAGACAGCATTGGTTTTCGGCTCTAATGCGGTGGTCCAGGTGCACCCCGATTCGGTTGCCCCGCAGACCAGACCTGTTGACCCCGGACAGTGGACAACTCCTCCACCCCAACCTGGAGGCCTTGTACCTCCACGCGTGGTGCCTTCATGGTTAACAGACAGCGAGCAGTTATGCTCCTCCACGGTGAGGGAGGTTTTGTGTGGCAGCAGAAAACCCTCCACAAGGACTACGTATGTAGCTAAGTGGCGCAGATTTGCACAGTGGGCTGGGGTCAACGGGGAGGACCCATCGTTAGTCTCCACTCACCGAATATTGGACTATTTATGGCACCTGAAGTCGAGTGGGCAGTCGTTGTCATCCCTAAAGGTCCACTTAGCGGCAATCGCGGCTTTCCGCAGCAATTCCGAGCATAGCTTACTTTTCTCCGTCCCAATGGTGAAAAGATTCCTGACAGGCCTCTCAAAACTGTACCCGGCAGTGAAACCGCCTACAATCCAGTGGGACTTAAACATGGTCCTGTTGCAACTCACCAGACCCCCCTTCAAACCATTGGCGATGTGTTCCCTGCTATACCTGTCATGGAAGGTCGCGTTCCTGGTGGCCATCACGTCAGCCCGGAGGGTGTCGGACCTGTGCGCTTTGGTAGCAGAGCCACCATACACTCTGTTCTTTAAGGACCAGGTGCAGCTGCGCCCACACCCATCCTTCAGGCCCAAAGTGGTATCGCACTTCCATGTGAACCAGGACATTTGCCTGCCTGTCTTCTGTCCAAAACCCCATGCGTCAGAGGAGGAGAGGTGCCTCCATTCCCTGGATGTGCGTAGCGCACTGGCCTTTTATATAGAAAGAACAAAGCCATTTCGCAAGACACTCCAGCTCTTTGTGGCAGTGGCGAACTACAAAAAAGGCCAGCCGGTGTCGCCGCAGAGGATTGCTTCCTGGATTAAGGCTTGCATTAGGGAGTGTTACAAGCTGGGAGGCAGACACCTGCCAAGGGCAACGGCCCATTCAACAAGGGCCCAAGCGGCATCAACAGCATTTCTAGCGGGAGTCCCGATCATAGACATATGCAAGGCGGCGACATGGTCCTCCCCGCACACCTTTGCGCAGCATTATGCCATCACCCAGCAGGCGCAGCAGGATGTGGCAGTGGGAAGGGCAGCGCTGCAAGCTGTCCGTCTATGATGTCTCCCACCTCCAAGGTAAGGCTAGATAATCACCTACAACGGAATAGACAGGAGCAGCACTCGAAGAAGAGGAGGTTACTTACCTGTAACCAGTGTTCTTTGAGAGGTGTGCTCCTGGCCATTCCAATCCCTCCCGCCTCCCCTCAGACAGTGGGGTAGAAGGAACTGAGGAGGGACGGGGTCGGCTGGTGCATATATAGGGAGCGGCAACGGCGCCACTCCAGGGGGCGCTACAGCCGACCCTACGGGTACTCTAGGGAAAAATTTCCGGCGTGCCATGCACGGGGTGTGCAGACACCTACAACGGAATGGCCAGGAGCACACCTCTCAAAGAACACCGGTTACAGGTAAGTAACCTCCTCTTTCTTGCTGCTCCGTAGACTGTCAAAGGCCACAATTTGCAGGTTTCAGATTGTGGGGAACTAGTTGTAAGTTCATTACAGTATAATGTGTGGCTTTTTAATCACTGTACATTTATTTGCTTGTAACAACTTGATTAAAACATTATTTCTGTCTAAGGGTTCCACTATGACTCCTTTGTAATGTTAAAACTAAAAACAAACCAAGAGATAGTTGGAAGTTGTACTCTAAAGCAGCAATACGTACTTACCCAGTCCCAGCTTTTTTGCTCTGGGCCTTAGAAGCTGCAAGACATTGATACAAATATTAGGCCATACATGAATAAAGTTATATTAGTTAGGACTACAGTTTCTCTCACGTTCAGTGGCATCCCACCATTACATAGCTCAAGATACCGAACTCGTATTGAAGGGGCCATCCTTTTCCTTTAAAAGTCTAGATACTACAGAGAATCAAATTCATCTAAAGAGAGACAGAAACATATTAACTAGATGTATAAACTAGATTCAAAGTCAATCTATTTTAAATTTTACTAAAGAACTGCTATGTAAAGGAAGTCATTCCAGCTTTAAACCTCCCCTCCTGCAATACCTACTGTTGGAGATATCCGTTTACAAAGCTGAACACATGATTTTTTCCCCTACCAATTTTGTTGGATGACAAACTTTAAGATGTAGTATCTGAGCCGACTACTGGACTGACTTAAGATAGTCAGTACTAAATATGCACTTTCACACACATGTAATTCATCTGAGTAGCCAATTAGATTACTGAAGGTAATCAGTACGATTTGACTGGGATGACCTAAACCCTGGATTCACTATTGAACAGTCTCAGCTCCCACAGAAGTCACAGAGAACTCAACACTTCAGGTCTAGGTTTCTAGGCCTAGGTTCCAAGGCCAAGATTTTTCTCGAAAAGGGGTTGTTAGACACTCAAATTGGTATTTAGATTCTTGTTTGATTTTCAAGAATGCTGAGCACCTCAGAATGCCCACTGACATTAACACGAGTTGGTGGGTGCCTTATGAAAAGGGTCAACCCAATATGGTCTTTGAAGCCATATTTGTACTGATGCTCTCTTATTTTCCCTGACATAAGATCAGGGTAAACAGATGCTGTTTACTGCACAGAATTGTACTGAATTATATGGGGCTCCACACTGTTGCAAGGATCAGCTAACATGGATCCAACTGCAGGGCCTGGGGCCTTAGAGACAAGTAGTGACTACATGTCTTATACAAAGTAGCAATAGAAAATTTTTAAAAATTGCAATATATGCACTTTTCCTTATACAATCTTTTAAAAGATTATTTTAATTCACAAATACAAACTTAAAATTCAATCCCAGACAATGAAATTTACAACTACCAATTAATGGACCCAGGAGGTGGGGGAAAGTGGGAGACAAAACATATTCGTTGCTCAGAATACAGTGAAACTGAACTTCTGGTTCTCTGACCTTTCTGTGCTTTTATAATGGAAATAAAGCATCTTTAAATACTCAAAAGCAGAATAAATTAAAGTGATATTTACCCCACCATATATCACTGACATAATACTTTATTCCAAGTTATTGTTCTTATTGATACAGAGAAAAAAACCCATTAACAATCCTGCCTTGAGGGGGCTCTTCTAAGTGACTATATTAATTACTATGAAGTAAATTATGAAGGTTGGACTAACATACATCTGCCTCATTGCTCACACCTACAGCCAAAAAAAGTGAAATTCAGCTTTATCTACTCCCCATCTTTGCTTTTAAATATCTGAAGACCAAGCACAGTCATCTTATCATTCTAGTCAAAAAGATGACGACAGGTGCACAAAGTACTGAAAACATTTTGTAAACATTAATTCATGGGGCCTCACAATATTCCTGTGGGGCTCCTACTTATCTTCAAGGCATCTTGAGGTCTCTTCCAGTCTTACACTTCTGTGCCTTTACTGTAGGTAACTGGGGCACAAAAGTTAAACAGCTTGTCTAGGGACATCAAGAAAGACTGGCCTTGCACCTTGAAGCCCTGACTCTAGTCCTTCATTCTAGCTACTTCTTGAGCTAGCTAAAAATAACAGCAAAGAAAAAACAAACATACCACTCACAATTTTATCTGAACCATATATCTTTTTCAACTGTTCAGCGACTTCCTGTGTTCCATCTGGGCTTCCATCGTCTATGATTATAATTTCAAACTGGTTTCCACTGAAATGACAATCATTTTGAAATGAACAGTAGCTGTGTGGTTTTGAAAGGCTTGAAACAGGCAAACAAAATGCAGACTGGTTTGTTAGCAGTTAGGAATATAATAAATTGTAGTTATTAGAAATGTGTTTTAAGGTACTCCTTCCAGTTACTCTAGTTCAGCAAAATGAACAAGACCTGTGGCACTTTCAAAGATAAGTGACACAGGACTCCTTGTTTTAATGCAGTGGTTCCCAACCTTTTGTCTGTCATGGGACATGTAACAGGTAATTCGACTTCACCATTCCTCTATATGCTATTTCCTGGAGTCTGAATCCTTACAAATGCTCTGATTTGCTGTTGCAGTATGACCTGATCCCATGTCTCACTCTTCCCTGCATTTATTTTCATCCAATTCTGTAAATTCTCTCTCTTCAAAGCCTCTGATTAAGTGGGATATTCTCCCACGAAAGCTCATGCAATAAATAAATCTGTTAGTCTTTAAGTGACACAAGACTCCTTGCTTTTTTGGCTTTGCTAGACTGACACAGCTGCCCCTTTGGAATTTAATTATTTTGAGGCATATCACTATATAGTCTCCAAATGAACTCATACATATTCATGAGTCAATCCAGACCTCTTCAAATAGTTTTTCAGAAAATTCTGTGGCACCCCTGTTCAGGCTTGATGGCACACCTGAATACCATGGCACACTGGTTGGGGAACACTGTTTTCATGCACTTGTGTCTCACTCACATTTTAGTCTGCAGTGGATTCACAGCAGATTGGAATAGTATCAATCTGTTCATCATCTTAACTTCAAGATTAATTTCTGGTTCCAAGACTGAGACATTCTGGTTATTAAATTGGTCATTTGTCCTTTAAGTCTATTAATTTTTAATTTATAGTGGTGCAGGAGGATACTTTGTTTACAGCAGGGGTGGACAAAACTGGCTTGCAGCCAGGTGCCAGCAGTTTTACTTTTGATTGCCAGAAGATGCTTCTCCATTACATTTCTGGAGTGGAGCTAGGCCACGGGTTCCTAAAACTGGTCACCATGGTGACTGGAAGCATGCCTTTGTTGAGGCCTGGATTACAGTAACTTAGTTTCCATAAGAAATCAGTGAAAACCAACACTTTTCACCGCCAGAGCCAAGACAGACTGGCTACTGTCTTGCCCCGCTGCCAACAGAGACTTCAGACATGTTCACGGCACAGAGGACCAGAGATTTCCCTAACACCGCCCACCTTCAAATTTCCCAACACCCCCTCGATTGTCAGCTAGTAACAGTGTTATACCAAATCACTGAGCACCCCCTACACCCTCCTCCACTGTCCCCCTAATTTCAAATCCTGGGGAGAGTACTGCAGAGGACTCTACTCTCCCGTAGGGCAATGGTGGGGACTCTGTCAATTTCCAAAGGGACAGCCATGTTAGTCTAGTCCAGCAAAAAAACCAAGGAGTCATGTGGCACTTTACGACTATTTCCAAAGGGATGGTGTGTTAGTCTAGTCCAGCAAAAAAAAAACCAAGAAGTCGTGTGGCACTTTACGATTATTTCCAAAGGGACGGCTGTGTTAGTCTAGTCCAGCAAAAAACCAAGGAGTCGTGTGGCACTTTACGACTATTTCCAAAGGGACGGCTGTGTTAGTCTAGTCCAGCAAAAAAACCAAGGAGTCGTGTGGCCCTTTGGGGACTCTCTGGCCACTGTTTCCCAACCAAGTGTGCCACGGCAGACAGCAACGCCGTGAGGTCTGAGCAAGTGAGCCACAATTTTTTTTTTTTTTTTTGAAAAACTACTCAGCGACCTCTGGAATGGCTTATGAATATTCATGAGTTCATTTGGAAAGGCCACCCAGGTGTGCCAGCAAGGTGCGCCAGGGCGAGGAGATGCCGGGCACCCTGCTCTAGGGCCCTGGACCGGCTGGTCTCCGGCCGGAGGTCCCGGGACGCGCGGGAAGCGGCGCGGTACCTCTGGCGGAAGCTCCGCTCCAGCAGCCAGACGATGAGCGGCAGGTTCTGGCGCTCGTTGTAGGTGGGCAGCAGCACCGAGTACTTCTCCGCGGCGCGGCCGGCAGCCATGGCGGCCCACAGAGCCCCCGGAACGAGAAGCGCGGTGACGGCGCTCGGGGGGCCGGGCTCGGGAGGCACCGCGGCCGTGACGCGGGCGGAGCGGATTGGCCGGCGGCGCGGCCGGAAGCGGAAGTGAGGCAGGCGGACGTGAGGGAGTCGCCATGGCGCTGAGCGAGGCGGCGCGGCTGCGGGCCGAGATCGGGCGGCGGGAGCTGGAGCTGCGCGGCCTGCGGGAGCAGTTAGCCGCCGCCCTGGCGAGACAGGCCGCCGAGGAGCCGCCGCCGCCGCCGCCGCCGTTCCGGGCCTCGCTGGGCGCGGCCGAGATCCTGCGCTACAGCCGGCAGCTGGTGCTCCCCGAGCTGGGCGTGCGCGGGCAGCTGCGCCTCGCCGCCTGCGCCGTGCTGGTGGTGGGCTGCGGCGGGCTCGGCTGCCCGCTGGCCCAGTACCTGGCGGCCGCCGGCGTGGGGCGCCTGGGGCTGCTGGACCACGACGTGGTGGAGACGAGTAACCTGCACCGGCAGGTGCTGCACCGGGAGGCGGGGCAGGGGCTGCCCAAGGCCCTGTCCGCCGCCGCCGCCCTGCGGGAGCTGAACTCCACGGTGCAGTACGTGCCCTACCAGGCGGCGCTGAGCCCCAGCACGGCCCTGGAGCTGGTGCGCCAGTACGACGTGGTGGCCGACTGCTCGGACAACGTGCCCACCCGCTACCTGGTCAGCGACGCCTGCGTCCTGGCCGGGAAGCCGCTGGTGTCGGCCAGCGCGCTGCGGCTGGAGGGGCAGCTGGTGGTGTACAACTACCGAGGGGGACCCTGCTACCGCTGCCTCTTCCCCAAGCCGCCTTCGCCGGAGACGGTGACCAACTGCGCCGACGGGGGAGTCCTGGGCGTCGTGCCCGGCGTCATGGGCTGCATCCAGGCGCTGGAGGTGCTGAAGATAGCGGCGGGGCTGGGGTCTTCCTTCAACCAGTTCATGCTGATATTCGACGCCCTGGAAGGCAGGTTTCGCAACATCAAGTTGAGGCCCAGGAAACCAGATTGTGCTGTTTGCGGCGACTGGCCGACTATCACCAGCCTGCAGGATTATGAGGCGTTTTGTGGTTCGTCGGCAACGGACAAGTGTAGGACTTTGTGCCTGCTGCCGAGTGAAGAAAGGATATCTGTAGAGGAATACAAAAAGTTATTGGATGAGCAGGTCCCTCACGTACTGGTAGATGTTCGTCCGCAGGTAGAAGTGGACATCTGTTGCCTTGTGCACTCTGTCCATGTTCCTTTAAGTAAACTAGAAGAGAAAAATGAAGAATGTTTGAAATTTTTGAGAGAGAAAATACATGAAGAAAAGCAAAGAAATAACGTCAAAATGGTTTTCCCAGTATATGTTGTTTGCAAATTAGGAAACGACTCTCAGAAAGCGGTGCGAGTTTTACAGGCGTTACCTGACACAGAACTTGGCTCTATATTGGCTAAGGATATCAGAGGGGGGCTCATGGCTTGGGCTACCAAAATCGATCCGTCATTTCCCCAGTACTGACATGCTAAGTATCAGAGTATAAATTATCATGAATTTCTACAGCTAAATGGTCTTATCTGGTCTATTGAGTATGATGGTGCATGGACAAAATGGGGAGAAGCTAGCACAAAGTTGTGTATTAGGTGCTCTCCATGGTACCTTCCAAAAAATTCTGTATATGTCTGAAACGCGTTCATTTTTGTTAATTTCAAAAAGTTTTGTATAAGAGAAATAATACACTCACCTTGTTTTTGAATAGCGGAAGTTTGGTCTAGTGAATCAAACAGGGATGTGGGAATGAAAAGTTCCTGAGTTGCAGGTTTAGTCTTGACAGTGACTCACTTATTGCACTGACTTTGAAAATTTTTACGAATTCACCTATTCTTCTTCGTTTAGCAGCATTTCGGCACCTTGATACTAACGAGATCTAAGAGTGCAGTGGTAAAAATTGGACTACCATGTCCACCATTGATAACATTCAGGGTGTGGGATCAGTGTTAGATCAGTGGGATGACACCAAGCTGGAAGGGGTTGCAGGCACTTCAGAGAACAGAATTAGAATTCAAAATGATCTCAATACATTGGATTGTTGGTCTGAAGTCAAGATGAAATCCAGTAAAGACAAGTTCAAAGTACTACACTTCAGAAGCTAAAATCAGATGTATCCATGCAAAAGGAGAAATAACTGTATACGCAGCAGAAAAGGATCTGGGGTTATAATGGAGCACAAATTGAATGAGTCAACAGAGTAATGCTTTTGCAAAACATTCAAATGTCATTCTCAGGTGTGTTACCAGGAAAGTCTTGTGTAAGGCATGGAAGGTAAAAGTTCTGCTGTCCTGTTCACTGGTGAGGCCTTGGCCAAAGTACGATGTCCGGTTTGGGTGTCAGAATTTTAAAAATCAGACACACAGGAGAGAATCCAGAGGGGAGAAACAAAAATGAGATGTCTGGAAAATGTTTCCTAGGAGGCAAGGTTGAAAAAACTGGGCATATTTAGCCTAGAAAAGAGAAAGCTGAGGGGGGACATAAGCTTTCAAATGTGTAAATGATTGTTATAAAGAAGATGGCGATCAGTTTCCACTTGGGACAGACCCATAGAAACTGGAAGAGATTATGAGGGGTCATCGAGTCCGGTCCCGGTCCCCTGCACTCATTGCAGGACCAAGTACTCTCTTAAACCATCCCTGACAGGTGCTTGTCTAACCTGCTCTTTAAAACTTCCAATGATGGAGATTCCATAGTCTACCCAGGCAATAGGGTAAGAAATAATAGGCTTAATTTGCAATAAGAAAGATTGAGGTTGGATATTTAAGAAAAAACTTTCTGTAAGGATATTTAAGCACGGGAACAGTTACCTAGGGAGTCCCTGGATTCCTTGTCCTTGGAGATTTGTAGGAACAGGTTAGTCAAAACACCTGTCGGAGATGGCCTTAAATATATTTAATCCTACCTCTGTGTATGGGGGAAATACTAGATGAGTTTTTGATGCCATTTCTAGCTCTACACTTTTATGATTCTGTGAAAAGTTTCACTGTTGTAGGCCACTTTATACAAGTCATTTATTTTTTGTTTGCCTCTTCACATCTATAAAATTGCCTCACAATTACTGCCGTTTCCACAGCTGTCTGAAAACAATGAAAAGTGTGATATGTGTTTGTTTTATGAAAGACAGATTATCACTACACTGGGACACTACAGCTACCACAATCCCAGTAACAAAACCAGAGTCACTTCCTTGTTCAGTCTGTTCCTGGAATATAGACGAGTGTAAAGCTGATGCCAGCTACTCTTGAACCTTTGTAGAATACTCTAGAAGCAGCTTTTAAAACCACAGATTTGGAATTGAATTGAGTTGAATTGAAACAGTCTTAAAATTGCACACAATTGACCAGAATTAGTATTCAGATTTCATTCATAAATTTTATGATGGCTGCTATTGCATCTGTTTGTATTTACTGCTGAAGATATACTCTGAAATTCTTGTGGGCAGCACGGGTCTTGTATCTCTGGCTGGAGAAGCAAAATAAGAGTATTAAGAAGAGTAAGCCTAAAAGCTCTAGCCCAGAAATGTGTCTCATGAAGTGGGTTGCAGCTTGTAAAAGCTTATGCTCGGAGAGATTTGTTAGTCTTTAAGGTGCCCCAGCACTTTTCTTGTTTTTGGTCTACACAGATAACACAGCTACCCCTCTGGAACTTTGCTGGGCATGATTTGTGGACTCAGAGCTTGGTACGAGATATAAGGAAACCACCCTAGTTAAGGCTGGGAAGCACTTTCACAGATTGATAGTACAGGATAAAGAGAGGAAAAGATGACAAGAAACACCCTTTCCAAATCTAGAAACTCATTTATTAATGCTGAAAATTTCAATCTGTCAACTGTAACAGCAGGTTGTATGTTCATGGAGTGCTGAAGAACTTTAAATGAGATGGACAGATATTGTGTCTAAGTAGCTGTCTAACAGGGAGAAAGAAATAATCAACTCTAATAGAGAAGCAGTCTGAACCCTGTTCACTTGCACATAATGATCTTTTAAAGATTTTAATTAAGCTATGGATTTCCTTTACATTCTGAGGAGAAAAAAAGTCTACTTATCTTTACACTGCACAAGAATAAAAAGGGTACCACCAATATAGTAGTTGAAAAGGCATAATTTAATAGCACAAATGGCAGTACACTCAAACATTACCTACTTTTTTGTAGCAGGCTATAGGTCCTAGGCGTATGAATCTGTATAATTTGGTATGAAGGAGATGGTTTAATGAATGTAAAAATGCAGGCCCAAACCTCTTTCGATTTAGAGTGCAATGAAAATATCCAAGACCAAGATTTTTCATGGGGATTGGTGATTTTTGAGTTTCCGTCATGAGATGTATTAATGGTGTTTGATTTTTCAGAGGCTGGTTGGAGTCCTGAGAATCTGGTGCCTGTGGGATGTCAATTGTTGGCAATCTGGAAACAGAAACCTGAAACGTTAGTCATCTTTGAAAAATCTTGATCTGGATGTTGCTCCAGGTACTGTAATAGCAAGAAAGAAAATTATAATTTAACCACAAACATAGAAGAGGGTGAGAAGGATTGAGCTTCTTCAGTACCCAGGGTCCCTCTGCATAACAAGCAATTGATTGTGTGTTTGTATGCCTAGTTGATGTGAGCAAACTATTTCTCCTCAACTAATCCAAAGGCAACAAAAATATACTGTTCCCAAGGTTCTCACTGCTGTAGTGTAATGGAAAATTTTTCAGATCATAAACCTACAGGCATGTTCATTCCAGTGTATGTGAACAGCAATCCCCACTATAAGGTTTTATTACTTTTTTTTTTTAACCTCAATATGCCATTGCTAGCAGAAATTATTTGTAAAGTGAAAGAAATACAAGGAGAAATCAACCAAATAAAATGTAGCTAGTTTGATACAGGAGATTTCTGTAACCAGTCTCTGCATCAAATCAGCAAATAGGAAACTAAAATGTCAACTTTCATCCCACTTGACAGCAAACAATATTCTCATGTGCCAAGGCCTGGAGGCTCTATGGGAAAAAGCAAGACTTTAGGTGGGTAAAAGCCCACCAGAATAGACTGGAATTATCCAAAAACTTAGTGCATCAAATCAGGCATAGGAGAAATGCAAGATATATCATGAAAAGTAGGAATCTGCTCCCAGAGATTCACTTGAGGGACCCTGAATGCCCCTTGATTTTTGTGCAACTCCAACTGAAGAATCTTGAATCAAAAGAACCCTTTATTTTGCATGCAGAGAAATGGTGGTGTGCTTGTCCAAAAATACATATGTAGATAAGCAAGTAATCTCTGGCTTCAAACCTTTGAGGTGTCATCTCCTAATCTATTTAGTTTTTTAGTTTATTTTTTTAAAAATTAATGGGGCAGAAACATACTCTGTATCTCTTGGCTAATGAATCAATCGTATCTTCTAATGACCTCCAGTTTTTGGGGGGATCACCTGAATTAGTATTCCACTCTTGGTTGAGTGCAATCTGATATTTCATCCTCATGTGTGAGATGCAACTCTTCAGCTTTATTAAGGCGGTAGTGGTCAAAGAAACAAACTGCTAAAGTTGATCAGAAAATGTATTGTTAGAGACATCCATGCTGCAAGACACTATCCCTAAGATTCCTTTTATTAAATATGCTTTGGGGAGCAAGAGATTTGGAAGGTTACCAATTTTCAGCAACCTTGAATTATTGCAGGGGCTGAAGTCCAGGCCCTGAGCCCCTGAATTTCCCCTCAGAATACAGCATCTGAAATACATTTATTTATACCCTTTCAGATATATGGTCTGTGGTGTTGCTTTCCAGTCACTGTTCTGTATTGCAGCAATTCTCAGACTTTTCAAATGGAGCTGCCTCATGGACTTTTGTGTAACAATTGTGTGTCTCCCCCCACCCCCAAATCCCCAACTTTCAGAAAAAAACAGGACCATGTGCTTAATTTGGAGAGGCAAGGGGTATTGGAAATTCTTCCACAGCTCTGAAACCCGGTGTGACCCACCAGAGAAAATGGTAGCTGTGGTGACAGGAAATTGCAGCTCATCATCAGGATTATCCTTGGGCAGCAGTACAGATGCTGCCTTCAGGAGCCTGCAGAGCAGTAGTGGTGCAGGGAACATGCGTAGCAGAGGTGGAAGGGCTGGATTAACCTGCTCGGGGGCCATGGTGCCTAAGGCCCACTGTGGGGGTTGGGCCCCTATCCATCACTCCTCAGTCACCAGCTGAGGGGCCTTGGGGCCAGAAGGCACTCTTGCCTTGCTTTGCTCTGGCCAGTCTGTGTGCATAGAATCATAGAATCATAGGGTTGGAAGGGACCCCACGAGGTCATCTAGTCCAACCCCCTGCCAAAAAAAGCAGGACCACTCCCATTAGATCATCCCAGTCAGTGTTTTGTCCAGCTGGGACTTGAACACCTCCAGAGATGGAGATTCCACCACCTCCCTAGGCAGCTTATTCCAATGCTTCACCACTCGCCTAGTAAGGAAGTTTTTCCTAATATCCAGCCTGGACCGCCCCAGCTGTAACTTGAAACCATTGCTTCTCGTTCTGCCCTCTGTTACTACCGAGAACAGTCGAGCTCCCTCCTCCTTGGAGCAACCCTTCAAGTAGTTGAAGGTTGCTATCAAATCCCCCCTCAGTCTTCTCTTCTGCAGGCTAAATAAGCCTAGTTCCTTCAGTCTTTCTTCATAGGGCTTGTGCTCCAGCCCTTTGATCATTTTGGTTGCCCTCCTCTGGACTCTCTCTAATTTGTCCATGTCCTTTTTGTAGTGGGGAGCCCAAAACTGGACACAGTATTCCAGATGTGGCCTCACTAGTGCAGAATAGAGGGGAATGATCACATCCCTTGATCTGCTGGTAACACTTCTTCTGATGCAGCCCAGTATGCCATTGGCCTTTTTGGCAGCAAGAGCACACTGCTGACTCATATCCAGCTTCCCATCCACCATGACTCCCAGGTCCTTTTCTCCAGTGCTGCTATTTAGCTGATCACTCCCCAGCCTGTAGCAGTACATGGGGTTTTTTCATCCCAAGTGCAGGATTTTACACTTATCCTTGTTGAACCTCATGAGATTCCTCTTGGCCCACTGCTCCAATTTGTCTAGGTCTCCCTGAATCCTGTCCCTGCCCTCTAGGGTGTCTACTGTTCCCCCCAGTTTGGTATCATCTGCAAACTTACTAAGTGTGCAATCTATCCCATCATCCAGATCATTAATGAAAACATTGAACAGAACTGGCCCCAGGACCAACCCCTGGGGCACACCACTTGTTACTGCCTGCCAACTTGACATGGAGCCATTGATTCCTACACGCTGAAACCGTTGTTCTAGCCAGTTTTCTATCCACCTTACAGTCCATGCATCTAACCCATACTTCCTTAATTTGCCAATGAGAATGCTGTGGGAAACCGTATCAAAAGCCTTGCTAAAGTCAAGGTATATCACATCAACGGCTCTTCCCACATCCACAAATCCAGTCATCTCATCATAGAAGGCGATGAGGTTGGTCAGGCATGATTTACCCTTGGTGAATCCATGCTGACTGTTCCTGATTACTCTATTTTCCTCCAAGTGTTTCAGGATGGATTCTTTGAGAAGCTGCTCCATGATTTTTCCAGGGATTGAGGCTGCCATTGACTTCTACTTCCCTGATAAATTATTCTATTTGTGAGCAGCAGATCGAGAGGTGCAAGGCCCCTAGTTGGTTGCTCCGGCATTTGTACCAGGAAGTTGTCCTCAACACTCTCCAGAAACTTCCTGGATTGCCTGTGCACTGCTGTATTGGCCTTCCAGCAGATGTCAGGGTAATTGAAGTCCCCCATGAGAACCAGGGCCTGTGCTCTAGAAACTGTGCAGGTGTGGGGTGGCAGCTAGCACGTGGTGTGGCAGCCCCTGATGCAGCTCCCCCCCAGGGCCACAAGCCCTGGAGAGCTGCTCCAGGCTGGAGTGGAGGCTGTGCCAGCCAGCTCCACCCCCAGGCACAGCAAGCAGGCTCTGGCCCATCCCACTCCTGCAGGTAAACCAACTGGCCTCGGGTGGTTTGGGAGTGCAGAGCCCGACTTCTGGCTCCGAGGCCCCACTCTGTCCCCTTCCCACAGCACCAGCAAGGCAGGAATGCTCTCAGTGCTCCTGCCCTGATGGCTCTGACTGGAGGTGGGGGCACTGGATTATTGTAGGTGTTTTAGGGACTGGAGCCTGGGGCCCCCCTTTCAGCTGGGGCCCAGAACTTAAGGCCCTTTAGCTACTGAAATAAGTTGGCCCTGAGTAGCAGGGACTGCTGCTGCCAGGAGCAGCACTTCTGTCTGGAGATGGAAGCAGCTGTGCTCTCAGCTGGCTACCTTTCACCCAGCAGGGGGAGACTGCCATCATCATACGTGTTGGGCGGCATTGTTTATGAACTGATGACAAACACATTTCATTTTTATGCCTGTCTTATTAATATGAAAATATTCAAAACAATTTTATTTGAAAAAGATGGTTTATCATATTACAAATAATAATAAATCATTAAATCAACTGTCTGAAAGACAATCAACCATTATCCAGGCATCTGTCTCCTATTCATTTCCTGAGCCAACTTCTACTGATCTGTTTAAAAAAGGAATGAACTAAATGAGCAAATCAAGCAACCCTCCCTCCTTTCCTCACCCCTTTGCCCAGCGTCAGTTCTCCCAAGATTGTAAACTCTTTGGGGCATGAGTGCATTGTCTTTCTCTACATGTCATGTACAGATAGACATATTAGAATGCTAAATAATAATTAGCCAGCACCATGTCCGTACCATGATATCAATGTTTTGTCCTTTCCCCAAGTCTTCAAAATCAATTCCTGCTATTCTTTAACAGTTGTGGAAGGGACACAAACAATTGCTTGTCTCACCAACTGAGAGAGAAAAAGTGAAAGTGCCAAGTTCAAAGCAGAAGATAAACATGAAACTGTAACAGCAGCAGTTTTAGCTTAGTAATGTTGTTTGGGCGCTTAAACTTTGCAGTCAACATAGAGTTTAGCACCTCCTGAATGCTGCATTCATAGGATGCTAAATAAAGACTTGCATATTGCAACCACTAGCAGAATAAGATATTAAAACTTGTAGACTATTATGAGGGCTACAGTGTAGCTCAGTGGTGAATTCCAGCACACATGAGCAGCAAAAAAAGATTAGAACAAGGCCCCAAAACTGTAAAAATGGGAACTCTCTCAAACCAGCTTTTCAGCACTCTGGGGTTCCATCCTGACTTAAGATGTAAGCTCAGGTTTTCACAATCATGGGAGAAATCAACAGGTGTCATTAGACATGCAAGACAACAGATTTTTCCCAATCCATCTAATTCTAATTAGTGTATATCCCAGGCACAATGTCAGCTTTTCTAAATGGACTTTGCTGACTGTTAGAATGCTGATACCTTCTGGACTGCCAACCGAGACCTGGTTTAACAGAGCACTTAAACATGCCTATAACTTCTAGCTCATGCATAGTCCCAGCCAAATCAATGAGACTACTTAAATACTTAAAATTACACCATAAGTGGTTTTCTGAATTAGGAGCTAAGTGAATATTGAGGATAATAACACAAATACATTTTCAGTCTCCAAAAAAGTGAATGGCACTCACTCTAGTTTCATGTGCATTTTAAAACTTTACAGTGTTTTCCAGTAATCCAAGAACAGATTTGACATAAGCAAAACAGACCTTTGTTATACAGTAGTTAAAGAGTCAGGGTTCCAAGCAGTATTGCCAAACAAACTAGGCAAGGTTGTATGGCAGTGAAACATTTAAAAAAAAAAGAAAAAAAAAGAAGCTGCAAAGATTAAATTTTCAGCTGCAGTTATTTAAGGTGCTCCTTCAAATTCTCCATAGAAGAGCAGGGTTTATGTGAGTTGTCCAGGTGATTGCATGTATAAAAGGGTAACATCCAATATGAAGTTTGATTGTGGCATCCTCTTAATTATCACATCTAAATGCTCAGCACAGGAAGGTCCATGGAAGGCTGAACTTCCCCAGTCACACATGTGCATAGAAGCAAAATTCCTTTCTTGCAAAGACAAAACAATTTTATTAAATATTTTAATGCCAATGCAAGTCAAAGGTGTCTTTTGATTGTCCTCAGGTGGGATGTTTGTGCCTTCATATTGTAGGTTTAACCAATTAGGAATTTCCTTTGTTTGGGGGTTTATGACATAAAATAACTATAATGGGTACATTTTGCCCTGGCTTATACCTACAAAATATAGTTTCTGCATCTAAGTCAGTGCACATTTTGGACTAGAACTTTCAAAATGTGAATGCTAGAATTACAGAATCTCTAATCTGAGAACTTTATTATTCCACTCATCATTGGAATATCTGATCAAAGTTGCCTTAAAAAGATCTGGCACTGGATGTTTAAAATACATGCTCGCAATATTTCCATTTTCACTTTTTATTTAGTACGCTATTGTAGGCTGCCCTCTTTAAAAGCACATCAGCAGAAAATGGATGTTTGTTTTTGCTAGGTGGCACTGTAGGTTAATAAACCATTCTCTTATAGAGACTGCAGTCTAGCAGAGTTCAACAAGGGATGAAATTAATTTGGTTCTTTGTAAAAAAAAAAAAAAAAATAGGTATGGTCACATTTTTTTAAAAATATGTTGGCAGCAACATAAAACACAGTGCTGTATTTTGACAAGCCGATCTGTGTATGCAAAGAAACAAAGGGAAAAAATGGGAATATTGATTTCATTTTCAAGTTTCCAAAATGTCATTAAAGAGAGTTGGTGATAATTTTTAGCACATTCAATGACAATCCTTTGACAATATTTTTTTAAAAGCTTTACATCTGTTCCAAAAGTTATGTTAATGGCTGCCTATCTTCCAAGCTTTGGCTTCCTCATTAATGCTATGACTGAACGTTCACATTGCACTGGAGAGAGAGCTTGACTCATCTCCTGCTTACTGGGGTGTAAATCAGAAGTAACTCCATTGCAGTTACACCAAAGCAAAACAGTAGTAATTGGATTCCAGATGTTACTTTGACTACAGAAATGACAAAGATGTCACCTCTGTGTGCTACTTACAACAATAGACTCTCATGAAAAACTGCTTGAACTCCACATATGAAACTGCTTAAATCTTGCCTTAGTTGACTAGACTTTTTGTTGATGAAACTGAATCATTCTGTCACTAAAGATGATAGACTTACTTATCACTGTATTTTATGAAAAGTTGAGTCATTACAATCTGAGTTAGACCTTCTTTGGTGACACCTGGTTTATAAATGTCACTATGACTAACTATTTCAATAGCTTTTAAACAGAACTGAGAAATCTGAAAGCATGCAGAGTAGTGGGGGTGCAAGAATGGTTTCATAAAGGTACCAGATGGGTTCAGATAATCGATGCAGTCTGTTCTAGAGGTTCAAGAGGGGAACTTAGCATGGGCAAGTCATCTGACATGTTTGATTCAGTTTCTTCATTTGAAAAATTGATATAATAATGGCCTGTCTTACAGGCTATGTACAACTCTCATGAGCTGTAGCATGGTACCAGTAGGTCTGTGTGAAATATTGTGGGGCAGTAATGGTTGTTCCACAGTTAAGGCTGAACATATTGTGAGTCTGATTTTCAGACAACCTTCATAAGAAACAGATCCCTATGAAATTAATATGCTTTATCTTATGCTGAGATAGAATTGTGGGTGGGCATTGGAGGGTGGGAACAAACAACAGGAGCCCTGAACTCCACAGGAGGTCTGGTCTACAGCTACAACTTAGGTCTATCTAACTCCATTGCTCAGGGGATGTGAAAAATTCCCATCCCTGGAAGAATTAGGGTTTGATCTAACTTACATCATTTAGGGGTGTGAAAAAGACACTCCCCTGAGTGACGCTAGTTATAGTGACCTAAATGCTCTCCACATCACTGCTGTCAGTGGGAGGCTCTCTTTCGGAAAAAGATCTTCTGTACAGATCTCCTTAGTAAGAAAGAATGAAGACAGGGCAGTGCAGCACTATATGTTATGGAAAAGGAGTTAGTTCTAAATGGGAAGTGTATCAGAGTGTTCTGAGGGGTGTCAGTCAATTTTTAGAATTTTCTATTAAATTCATGTTGCTGACAGATAGCTATTGACTTGCAAAAGTCTAGCTATTACAAAGCTCTGACTATTCTAATTCAATGTGACAGCACCTAAACCTAATGCATCACAGTGTGGATCCTGAGAATAGTCTTATTGTGCCCCATCCCAGAAAGCCATTGAAGTCAATATGGTTTCCAGGAGTGCTTGGCTTGTAGGGACCCAACCTACTGGTCACTGAAGTCAATGGAAAAATTCTCATCAATGTAAAGGAGCACAAGATCAGGTCTATAATGAGGTTAGCAGTTGCCTGACGTTGTATTAGGTATGTATTCAACTCAAGCATTCCATCCCATTGTAGACTATGAGGGGAATAGTTACTTAATGCTAATTAAAAGTATATTGAAATGCAAGTAGGAAACAGACCTTTAAGCCTAAAATGTAGGTTGCATATTAGCTAAAGTTAAGTTGTTAGCTTGGGTGAAAAAATGTTATTAACAGAAGTGACTCAGGGCATAAACTTGGGTCATGTAGTAAACATGCTTTTGTTTTAAGTGGTTTTAGCTCATGTATTTGGGGAATTTTTGGATATTTTGGAATATTGGTAACTGAGGGATTTGCTTTGATGCAAATGATAATTAGAATGGTGTCTGATATTAATAGCCATTAAAGAAGTAGATGATATTTTGGCTTTGGGTTATGGAAGATTAAACATGATAAAAAGGTGCATTTAATGCTAATTATCTCAGTATAATTTCTTATAAATAGGGTAGCTCCTAAATTATGAAGTGCTCTCTATACCATTGTACACAGCTTAAAGGAAGAGACCCCGTATCCATTTCTTCATCTAGGAACTGATCACCTGTTGGTGTTGTTTCATTTTAGGAATATGAGTATAAATGTAGCTTTAGGTTGTCGTTATGCTCTAGTTCTTTTATGTATGGTTGCTTGAGTTTTCTCATATAATAAAATGAATTTCATCACTCATTGTGGCACTCAAGGTTCTTAGACCGAATGAAATAAATTACCAGTAACCAAATCAAGGACCAAATCTTGGGCTTATGTTATTTTAAATTTTGCATCTAAACATATTGGAAGAAATGTTTAGTTCAAAAATTATACCATGTGAAGCGGAAAGCATCCTCTTTTGCTCCTCTGTGATCATTTAATATTAATGAAACATGCCAGTTGTTTGTTGTGGGAGAAGGCAAATGTTTTGACCTAAGCGGGTCACATTTGTCTAAGGTCATCTGAGAAATTATCCCTCTAAATGAGAAGAGACTCATCTACATGACAGAGTTTTCTTGTCAATTTCAAAAGGGATAGCCGTGTTAGTCTAGTCCAGTAAAAAAACAACAAGGAGTTGTGTGGCACTTTAAGACTAACAGATTTATTTTTTGCATGAGTTTTCGTGGGAGAAGATCCCACTTCCTCAGATGGTTCGAAGATGGGTGAACTTACAGAAAGGAATGAAACTACAGAAGACAGCTTTCATTGACAAAACAGTGGATTTGTACACACCAAAATGCTTCTTTCTCCAACAAAACTCTTTTGCTTTGCTGACAAAATAAAACCACCTCAATGAGGTGGGTACATTTTTTGTGACAAAGCTATAGTGAGTAAGTATCAGTGTAGATCTGCTGGTTCTGTAAGGAACTGGACTCCATCCTCAGCGGGGACCCCACCTCCACTGCCAAGAGATAGTGGACAGTCGAGTCACCCCTGAGGACAAAGTGGTTATGAGGAGGTCAAGTTGGAGAACAAAATCGGACACGCAACAGGGTCATGTCTGGTGCTGTGGTGAGCCATGAGGATAAAGCAATGCCACCATCCTTTTAGTCATAAACCTTAGTAAATTTCAGGAAAGAAAATGCACCTACCAAGGTTGCCTTATATGCAGTTTTGTGGTACCAGTGTCAGTTCTAGGATATTAGTGAGGCAAGGTAGGTGAGGTCATACCTTTTATTACTCCAGCTTTTGTTGATGAGACAAACTTTAGAGCTTACACAGAGCTCCTATTCAGGTTGGGAACATATTCTGAGAGTCATATAGTTAAATGTAGGATGGAACAGATTGTTTAGCATAAATACATATCATAAAAGCCCATTTAAGGTGAAATGACACATTAACATCTTGTTCCCTCCTTTCCCAAAGGACTGGAGAGGAGAGTTGAAGGCAACTGGGGGGTGGGGGTGTGTTGTGAGTGGTTTATAGATTGTTATAATAAGCCATAAATCCAGCGGTTCTACTCAGTCCATGACTTTTATGTGCCTAGCAAAATTATGAATTTATGCTCCAAGTTCATCTTTTTTGAAAGCGTTGTGCTGGTTTCTTTTGAGGATGAAGACTGATAGGTCAGATACAGAATGGGCTTTGTGATAGAGCTTTGTGAAAGGAGTTCACCCATGGGTGATATTTTGTCTTTTGTCATTTTCCTGTGCGAGTTCATTCAAGAGCATAGTGATTGTCCACTTTTACCCACATGGTTGCTGTTGGGACAGTTAGTGGACTGGATGAGATAGACTTTGTGATAGGCGTGTGTAGGATGCATGGATTTGAAAGAGGTGTTGTGGTGGTGTTGGTAATTTTATCAGTGGAGATATTCTGCAGGTTTTGCATCTGGTGTTCTAACAAGGTCTGGTGCCACGTTGACTTGTTGTGGTCTGGTACATGGGGATCTTGCTTATGGCTGACTGTAACAATCTATAAACCACTAACATCCCACCTTCCCAGCTGCCTTCACTTCCTTTTCTTTTCACCCTAAGATTGAAGGGGTTTTAATGGGCCACTTCACCTTGCATGATCCCTTAAACTATGTGTTAACTGTGCATGCTAAACAATCTGTTTAACTTTGTATTTAGCTGTGACACTTCGAGTGTGTTTCCCAGGCCTGAAGAGGAGCTCTGTGTAAGCTTGAAACATGTCTCCCTTGCCAACAGAAGTTGATCCAATAAAAGATATTACCTCATTCACTTTGTCTCTCCCAGTTTCTGTTACTGATTTCATGTTCCACAGCTGGTGTTGTCATTGTCATCTAAAGACAGTGCAAGGGTCTTAAATAACATCACTGTTTAGAAAAAACAAACAAAATCTTTAAAAAGGAAAGCTCAAACAAACTGTTGAAGGGGCAAGTCCCTGGATTTAAAATGTTTATTTTCAGTTCAGGCAATTAATTATTAAGTTTAACTTGATATAGATTAAGGCACAGACTACAAATGTAGAAGTGCCATCAATGGGTAGAGGTTCATTTTTGGAATTTGTGCCCTCTCCTTTAAAATGATTAACTGAGATGCTGACTTGAACCCTAGGACCTAGACAGAAATTTTGTCATAGAAAGAACAAGAGAGGCTTAAGCATTCACCCAGTCAATGAATATGGATAGTGTAGGGTAGGCCATGTCTCTTTTAAACTGGCTAGTTTGGCAGGGTGTTTCTGTTTTTTTCAGGAGGGTGGAGGTTTGTTCTGGTGGCGTTGTCTGCAGGCAGGTCTAACCAATGGGGGCAGGAAACGGGCCAGTTGCCCAGAGATCCAGTGACTTTAAAAGGAGCCTGGGCCATGGGCATTAGGGTGCAAGCTTCCCCTTGGCAAGGCTAGTTCCCCATCCCACCTATTCCATCTGTGGTCTCTGCCCACAGTCCAACCCCGGTCTGCCTCATGCTCTGCCCTGCTTGGCCCACTCGCTGACAAGTCCTGTCTATCAGTCCACTCCCTCCTTTGCCTTCTTTCTCTCTTCCATCCCGTCTTACCCTGCTTGACTTTCCAACAGCCATGTCCCCTTTCCCCGCTTGCTCCCCTCCAGTCATCTCTTGACACGTGTCCATCCTCTCCTCCCCTGTATGCATCCCTCCTCTTGGCTCAGCCACATGCCCTCTGTCATTCGCCATCTGGGGAAAGGTGGAGGGTGGAAGAAAGGAAGGGAGCCGAGTGTTGGAGGGTAAGGACATGGTGACAAATGGGATGAGTGAGGGTGGGCTCTGAGGTGGACTGTGGGCTGGGCTGTGGGCAGAAATGGGAGGAAGGACTGTTCTTCCTCAGGATCTGGAATTCCTGTCGGTGGGCCTATGTACAGGCCATCACTTTGATAACAAAGATGCCAAGTGCAATTCCCTTTTTTACTGCCTCATAAACATGGATCTACTGAAGTACACAGAGCAGAACTGGAGACTGCAGATGCCTGCTCTCAGGTCCACGACTGTGTGGGCTTACAAGCAAAATGGAATTGGCAGGGCACAGTTCCACAATCCTAACAAGGAGTCCTGTGGCCCTTTTAAAGACTAACAAATTTATTTATCCCATAAAATCTCATGCAATAAATAAATTTGTTAGTCTTTAAAAGTGCCACAAGACTCCTTGTTTGTTTTGCTGAACTAGACTAACATGGCTGCCCCTTTGGATCTTCCCACAGTCCTGACTTCTCCCTGAGAACAATGGGAGTTTCGCCTGAGTAAGGCTTGTTAAATATGTTTGAATGCTGTAACTATGACTGACTGAGCACAGTCACGAATGAACATGGCTAAACTGTTGTGGTTAATGAGGCCTTTACGGGAAGGGAAGCCACACACAAATCCTTGAAGTTGTGGACAGAGATAAATAGCAAGGCATGATTTACAGCCTTTCTTGGGTTGGCCAGGATCGTGCCCCCTACGTTCCTACCTCACCTTTCAATGGGATGATTTGGGAGTAGATTCAATTCTCCATTTCCAACTGCATGGGAATCATGTGGCTGGTTGAGCAGTCCCACTGAAATCAGTGGGACGACAATCCCAGTAAAAGTAATGGCCAACGTGAGTATGGGTGGTAGAGTTTGGAACATATTTAGCAGGTACTATGCAAAGCCCAGAGAAGTTCTGTATGCTCTGTGGTTTGCAGTATAAGCCTTCGGTGTTTTTCATTAGCATTAGTTGAATATATCAGGCCATACTGTTTACATCAGGCTTCAGCTTTGAGACCTTTCTGGTGGGAAATAAATATCATAGTAATAGGCAGGAAGTGACCTCAAGAAGTCAAGTCCAATCCCCTGCACTATGGCAAGACCAATAAACTTAGACCAGCCCTTATAGATATTTGTTCAACCTGTTCTTAAAACCCCAATTATGGGAACATCACAACCTCCTTTGGAAGCCTATTCCAGATTTATACACAGTAATATTTAGAAACTTTTCCTAATGTGTAGCCTAAATCTCCCTTGCCACAGATTAAGCCTTTACTTCTTGTCCTACCTTCTGTTGTCAAGGAGAACAACTGATCACCATCCTCGTTATAACCGCCCTTAAAATATTTGAAGGCTGTTATCAGTTCCCACTTCAGTTTTCTTTTCTCAAGACTAAATATCCCCAGATTTGTTAACCTTTTCTCATACACGAAGTTTCCTGAATCTTTTATAATTTTTGTTCCCCTCCTCTGGACTCACTCCAGCTTATCCACATCTTGCCCGAAGTGTGATACTGTGCTAGCTGAGGCCTGTCCAATGCCAAATAGAGTGAAGAACCATCTCCAGTGTCTTATGACACTTATGACACTTAATATACCTCAGAAAGGAGCAGAAAAAACACCACTTTATATTTAGAGCCAGGGAACAGAAAATGAAGTTGAGGAAAGGAGGGAAGCTATGGAAATCAGCAAGTAAGGCATACTACAGCTGCACAAAGGAAGGATGGTTTTGTGATTAAAGAAAAAGAGTGGAACCAAAGAGATCAGGAGTCTCTTGAGCTTGGTCACAGACTTTCTGTGTGACCTCAGGCACGTCACTTCATCTTCTCTCTCTAGTACTCTGTAACACTAAATTCATCAGTGGCTGTGTAGTGCTTATATACTAGGCTGATGGGACCCCAGAGAAGCGTGTTTATAACAAGTGTTATTCTGGAATCGCTCTTAACAGCAAATGTGACTCTTATACTGCATGCTTGGGTCAGACATTGGGATACTGCAGTGACTCCACTGGAAACAGAGATAAGTATAGTGACTTCCAGTGCAGCCTTTATTATGCGCTCAGTAATTCTAGTCACACATTTCTGTGCTCTTCTTGTGTGTACAGCAAGAGTGCATTTCATTTCCATTCCTGAGACTAAGAAGAATGGATTCTGTTTGCATCATTTCCAAGATCCTTTATCATCATGTGGATTCATTTGTTCTTTTACAGTGTATTTCAGATGACTGAAATCTAGCCGTGTGATAGTGCTGCTCTGACCTATTGGTTCTCTCTATTTTTATGTAAAGTATTTGCAATTCTAATATTTCATTCTCCTGCCAAAGATTGCTGTGAAGCACAGAAAAATAGCTCTGTGTCAAAATCGTATCTGTCATATGAGTCTAATAAGAAAGAGAAAATGGTGTAAATTTAGCTTATTCCCTTTTCAGTGTTTTAGATTATGAATATTTGTATCTTTCTGGATATTGGCCAACAGTTGATGCTGTTTTAGGAAGCTCACTTAAAATTAGAACACCTAAATGAGCCTAGAATCAAATCATAGCTGAGCCTGTAGAATCAGAAAAGCAAGAAATGGAAAGGAGCCAGCAAATCAGCCAAACTTTACTGTGGCCCCAACATGGTTCCCTACAAAGAATCCTCCAGTGTTCTGTCCAGCCCAGTTTTAAATATCTCAGTCACATCTCTCAATGTGAGACTACTCCAAATGCCTCTTTTTCTCCTCCTCCTCCTCCTCCTCCTCCTCCTCCTCCCCCTCCCCTGTTGACATCACCTGGAGTTGGGTCTATGTGCAATACAAGTATCTGCCATCTTTGTCTGTCTGAAGTGGCACTGAAGTCCAGCTGTTCAGAATAATTTTTGATGCAAAGCATCCATCACTTCCTTTGAAGTGGGATTCTCTCCCACGAAAGCTCATGCAATACATAAATCTATCAGTCTTTAGGTGCCACAAGACTCCTTGCTTTTTTTTTATCGCTTCCTATGTTTTCCCGAGGGTCCCTTTCCCACTATCCTCTATTGTTGCGCTACCTTCACCAGGCCCTCTTTGTTTACCTTCTCTTTGTGTCCAAACTAGCAAAGTCATGTGGCTTTTGTTTGCCACATGACCAATTGATTTCCATCCGAATGCTTTCATTTCACAATTTTACAGATTAGTCCAAGTCATGCAATATCTGTCTGTCTTCCCTTTAGCAAAATAAAGATTCCTATGTCTATACTAGAGGACTCAGTTAAGTCGACTGAACAAGTGACTTAAAGTCAACCTTGTTAAGTCGACTTAAGGGTATGTCTATACTGGAGATAGTGTAGACATACACTGGGCCAGGGCCTGCCTCCCCCCGGGGACCGATTTGAGTCTGGGGGCCCAATCCAGCTCCTGCCACCACCAGCAGCCAGCTTGGAGCCCGATCTGGCCTTGAGCCACTTGCCACAAGCGGCAAAGAGCTAGAAGCTTTCTCCTGCCACTGCTGGCTTCTGCTGCAAAGCGTCCAGACCAACATTGGTGACGCAGAGCCTTTTGTGGGATCAGCTGTAGTACCAAAGAGCTCACCGCATCCTGCACAACCGTGACTCCCATGATGGCTGCTCTCCTTCAGCACAATGAAACTGGTAAGCAGGCTACAGGACGCCCATCAGGAATTCAGGGGACAGAGTTTACTAAAGAGTTGGACCTAGATGATGACAACCTCTCCTGCAAGAGATGAGTGTGTCCTTGGATGTAGTCCTTCAGAATGAAACACAAAACTAATTTCTTCACCTTATCTTTTGGTAAGTTCACACTCAAGCACAATCCATTTATGAAAATACATACCCCCACCTACTACCCTTCTTCCGCTTGGCCAACTAATCAAACTATTTTTTTTTTCTCCAGGCTGTGAAGGAAGGAAGGGAGAGTTGTCTCTAACTATCTATAAGTACATGTGAGGTGCTCAGATACTGTGGTGATAGAGGTCGTGTCTTTCCTGCCTCATTTGACCGGTGTCCTTAGGTGTGCATCTGCCATAGGCTTATCTGACAAAATCATTCATAATGGATTACTGAAGGAAGAAATTGACAATTGAGTATTCTTGCAGCTCTCCCTGCCTCTGGCATGAAGCCCTTCTGTGCAAATCAGTTGTTTTATTCAGAGGTGTTCATGCCGTTGCTAGGAGACTGACTCTCTGCTTGGGAAGAAAGGTTATTTCCAAATTTAAAATGGCTCATCTCCCATCTTTAACTAGGAAATTAATTCTCTTGCACAAATGGGAATTCACTTGGCCATGAATATTGGATAAGATCTTGTGACAAGAGTATTTGCCCCAGCAGCTGAGGAATGGCTAGTTCTCGGGAAGGCAGATAAGAGTTTTAACTTTTTAAAGGACAACAAGGGATTTAATCTTTTTTCCCCCATCACACAAACACAAATCTACTTAAAGTAACATAAGGTGGCATCATGGGTAGTTTTTCAGGTGTAAGATAACTGTGCAGGAAGCACTCCCAAAAGATGCAAGCTGTATATTATACATTCAAATATATTTTTGGAATCATCAGATCTAGACTACAATTCTGTTACTCAACCTGTTGGTGACCAAAGATGTAATAATAATCAGGACCAATTCAAGCACATATGAGAGCCTTTCTGCTTTGGCTAACTTGATCATTTATTCTTAAAACTGAGCTTCTCATCTCTTTCTGCTTTTCTCTCACACTGCTGACCACACCACCATTCCCCTGTTACTTAGGCCTGTTATCTAGAAGTCATCGTCAACTTCCTTTCTCTTGCCATGCAGATCGGGCTATATCCAAAGCTTGTTACTTCTTCCTTGATAATATTTCTAACTTCTGACATTTTCTTTCTGTCCATGCAGTCAAAGCTCACCAAGCCTTCCCCATCTCCTGCCCTGTTTATTGTAACAAGGTCCTACTCTCCCTCTTCAGTCCACACAGCACAGCTCCTGTGATGTACTTCCTTTTTGGTCACTCTGAGCCACTAATCTGGTGCTTTGAATCTCTCCCCTTCATTTTATCTCATCCTGTTCAAACCTCACCTCTTCACCTTCCAGGTCCTTTAAAACTCTGCCCTTCCTTATTCTGTGTGCTCTTGTTTCTTGTCATAAGCCCCTCTCTTATACCTCTTCTCTCTGATTCTTGTTGTTGGGGACTCTACATCCCAGACTTTTAGAGAGAAATCATATCGGATGAGAAAGAGCTGTGGCACAAGATCCCTACAAGTAGTGTAACACACGGATGTTGATGGAAATGATAATGCTTTGCTTTTTTCGCTCCAGATCTCAAAAGGTAAACAGTGACTAAATTAGCACCACAGGCCTTCTGTAATGTAACATATTATCTTTCATGGGGGCATCCACCCTAGACAAGACCTGAAGAGGTAATTTAGGCCAGTTAAGCTTGGGTTGCACCTGGAAGAAACATAGGGTGGTGGTAGGGCCTAATTTCAGGTGATGTCCGAGCTGGACAGGGTATATAAAGAGAGGATCTTGGTAGGCTGCCAGTGAGGGAAAACCTGCAGTTGCACTCCCTGATACAAGGGGGAAGCATAGTAAGTTGCAATGACAGAGCAGGAAGCCATCCAGGGAAGGAGCAGTGAGGACTAGGAGACTAAAAAGCCTGGAGCTGCCGGGTTGAGGGTTCCTGGACTGGACCCTCGTGATGGGGGAGGCCGTACTCCCGTACTGGCCACAGAGGTTGTGGCAAAAACTAGGTAGTAGGGAGCAGACTGTCTGTCTGTCTGCTTGCCCAAAGGGGTTGCAATACCCTGGAGGGGGGAAGAACTTTACAGTGACTTAGCCATGAAGCTAAGCTTTAAAGAGGACAATGCTGCCACTCTTGCTGTATGAGAGGCCACACAGTACATGAGGGGAATGGTGGGCCGAGGAACCATAGGAAGGGACACCTGAGAAGATAGCAGAAGTAATTCCATGGATGAACCACAAGGAGGTGCTACTGAGCCTTGAGTGAATTTGAGTGATGGGTAGATGTTATCTTATGTGACTTGTCCAATTCCACGCAGCTCAGGAGGGTTGCTGTTGGGAACAGAACGCAAGAGTCCTGCCTCCTAGTGCTAAAATCACTAGACTCATTATGAGCATAGTAATGCTTCTGTTGATACAGGGCTGTTCTGAAGGAGTGGTGTCCTCCATATGGCATCATTAGAAGATGCTTTTTGTTCACAAGTATCTCATACCTTTATATTTACACATGACAGCTCCGGCGAAGCTATTGCTGCTTTACTGGATGTGTTGTTCCAGGAATTTTTGTCTGTGAAAATGTTTTATTTTCCCTCCCCACTCCCTTATGTCAATAATAGAAAGAGGCTGACAATATGACTTTCACATCTGCACTGATGTTGCTTCCACTCCACCATCAAAATTAATTTATCTGCTACCTTCTTCTCCTTTAGACTGCTCTTGGAAAGACTGCTGTGATGCCCACAGGTGAAATACCAATTCACGAGGCAGGTAAGGAAAAACTGTGGGAAAATGCTCTTATTGTTACCTTCTCTATCCCTCACTCCCACCTGTTTGTTTATGTCATTTACCTGTTGTGTCTTGTTATTTTGGGCTCATTGAGGCAGAGACTGTTGTTTAATGCATGTTTTTACAACACTAAGATAATGGGGTGACTTAAATCATAAATAAACTTTTAATAACTTCCCAAAGCAGGGGGCATGCTCCATAAGGCGCTAGGGCATGCAAATGTAGGATTTCTGTGTGCAACTAGACACATCCACGAATATTGTGCATGCTTCAGGAGAGTTGTATTATAAATTCGCTCCATTGACCTAAGTTTGCATAATTACACATAAAATATGCATACATGATTGCTATAACCAGCTTAATCAATTTGGTGCATATTTTTTGTGGAATTGTGTTCTGAACTGTTCTGAAAATCAAGGCCAGAATTTTATTTTCAGCCTGGCTTATTGTTCGTATGTTTTCCAATCTTGTTCCCTGCTGAAGCTCCCAACACTCAGTGCTTTTCTTTTCATTGAAGAGAACAGTATGAAAGATTCCTCTAAATCTCACACAGGTGCTGATTTATAGATTAGCCAGTAGGTGGTGCCAGATGGAGTATCTCTGTTTGCAAGATGGTAATTTACTGGGGCTTATGATTGGGAAGTTTTGGATACTTTGTCTGTCTGGAGAGGTAAAAGACCATTGGAGCCTGTTATTGGATCAGCTCCACAAGTGATTCAGATTCACATGTTCCTCATCCACAAAATATTCTGTTACAACTTCATTAATTCCTTCCAGAGCCCATGCATTTTTTTCACATACTGTCTTCTGAGATCTATGCACTGCTGTTGCTGAAAGAGCTCTCAGTTCAGAAGGCATCTGCAGCAACCCTTTCTCACAGATTTCATTGAAATCTGCCACTTCTCAGGTGCACCCTCCAAATTAACAAAGTGTTTGATGTAAGACTGTTTTATGCAAAGCTGGATTAATTGTGATGAAAAGTAAAATCTCTCTGCATTTTCCCCTTACAATGTTTAAATTTAGTTTTTTTTCTGAGTCTGGTTCCTATTCTCCTGTAGCTGCATTACATGTCTCTGCCAATGTACAGGTACAAGTGTAACCTTTCAGACTGACTTCAGGGATCCTACACTGCCAGTGCCATTTTTGCTTTCTTCTTCACTTACCTCAAGGCTCTTTTGGCTGTTGGGGATATTAAATCAGTTTTGGAGTGGATTTTTGTATAAAGGCTGCATTTGGGTCTTCTTTGGTTACGTTAATTGTTTCATTATTTAAATCTGTAGCTCAATTTAGAAGTAATAATTTCTTTATTTCAGTTTATGTTGACTACATTTCCAAACACACTTTCCAAAACAATATGCATTCAGTGCACAGGATATAATTTTGTTTTTATGGTGTAACTTTTCAGTTTCTCAGTTCCTTCAAGGTTGTGAGATCCTGATAGTGTCAACTTATGCACATGTTTAACTACACATGTGGTTAAACTTAAGCACAATACAATTATAAAAATATCTTGGCAGCGAAGAAGTGTAACATGACCTGTAAAACAAGTATAGTCCAGAATATCCAAATTTTGTGTGCTCATGGGACTAAGTGAGTTTTTGTATCTGCAAAGCTTTTTGAAGGGAGAACTTGTTTTAGAGGGCATTCTGAAACACATAAGCTACCAGCTCTCCTAATTCGCTATGTATGTGCATGATTTGAAGTGTACCATGTGACAGGCTATTGTGATGTCTGAAGTGACTCAACCAATTGCCAAAGGAGCAATTGGTTGAGTCACCTCCGACATCGCAATGGCCTAGGAGTCTTGGCATGGCACAGATATATACAGCATTGTAATTCATAAAGGTGAAATGGCTGAGGATTTAAAAATTGGACAGTAACAGCCAGTAAAACCCAGGGATGGTTCACTCTGGTGGCACAGCTGCCCCTTTGGAACTTGTCAAAATTAGAAAGCTCCCAGCTATGCTTTCAGGTGTTTCCAATATTTCACACTGACTCTATAGACAAATGGTATGTGGTGCTCACTCAGGGAAGAAACCATGAAAATCTAAAAGTTTACGTGAAGGATATGAACTACCAAGGAAAAGTTTTAGCTAACCACAGAACTTTTGCAAAAAATGTTGTAATTAATGAGCTATTAATTGATTAAAATAAATATTTCATAAATTTCCTTTTGATTTTCCCATGTCATTTTTGACAGGTTACAGCTAGTATAAATATAACCAGGATATAATAGTTTCTTAAGCAAAATTACAGTTATCTGAGAAAGCTACAAGCTAGTACTACCATATGATTAAAACAGTTCTCAATTTACAGAGAAACAGATTTATTTATTTTTACCAAGGAGCGATGGGAAGCAGGTACACAAGTGTTGCCCCTGTGGTCCAGGTACTTAACCAGGATTCAGGAGCTGGCAGGAATGTTTCCATAGGGATGAGAAATCAGTAAGAGTGAGATCTCCTCAGTGTAATGTAGTTTATTTATAAAATGTTGACCAAATCTTTATTCTCTGAACACAATAGAAACAAACAGCAGCAAGAAGTTTCCTTGCTCAGAAATCCCTAAATCTGCCACTCCAGTGAGTTCTGTGCCCAAGAAGGTCTCTCTCTCTGTTCCCTCTCAGGATCATGGTGACAACATAGGCTAGTTTTCTGTCTCCATCACACATGGTCTGCAAATGTTTATCCTAACCTATCTTCAAATTTTCTGATGAAGTGTGATTTTCTCCCCTGAAAGCTCATGCAATAAATGTCTGTTAGTCTTCAAGTGCCACAGGACTCCTTGTTTTTTTATCCTAACCCTGTATTTGCAACCCCTGGGGAACCGCTAAGATCACCTTAGCCCTGACTTGCCACAGTGCCTGTTATTTTGGATGGTCCTTTCAGCAAAACACAACATTGTCGTCAACGTTTTCACTAATATTTTGCCAGACTTGAAATGTGTGGGTAAATACGTTTGCACTAGTACTTGAATGACGTAGCTATATTAAGTGAACAGAAATGCCTTTTGTTTTTGGTTGGTTTTTTTTTTTAAAAAAGAAGCACTTTGAGCTTTATTGACACCCCTGTCCACATAGGAACAGCACTGGATTAGGCACTTTTGAATTCATTGATCATTGAGCAATTGTAATTGTAGCAGAATTAAAAGGAAAAAAAGCAGCTACTTCAGCAATTGTTGTAAATCAAATAATAATGGGGCATCCCTCAGATCAGCTTTGCTCAGTCACTAGAATTGTTAACATTTTCCAAAGTGATCCTGCAACCGGGTACTTCCATTTGCATAGAATTTGTATTAGCCTTTTGACAACTGTCATTTTCCAGCCCACCAGCTAGATAAATGTTGATATTAATAATGCTGAGAATTTGTGTTAATGGTATTTGTGTAGTGCCAATATGTGCTAAACTCTTTACAGAAGGACTGAAGGCACTGTCTCTAACCACTTTAGATCTGTCAGACAGGTAAAGATGCATGCAGAAGCCAGTCTATGTGGGGTCTTGAAGACTTGAAAATAATAGCTCAAAATAGTTAATAAATCTTTTATAGACTGCGCTAGGAGGACTGACTGATGCAGAGCCCCTAAAAATCTATTTGACACAGCAAATGTGGAATTTGCCTTTTCACAGAAAGTCTTCCATTTTTACATTTTGTGAAAAAATGAAAGCGTATATTAACTAGTAATTAAATTGTATTGAAAGGACCAGTGTCACTTAATCAAAGCGGACAACCTCCCCTTTGTGGTTGCTTTTTTAATTGAAATTTATATGGGTCAACATACTCTAATAAACCACTCCTAGCATATAGCAGTTACTCACTAGTGCATGGGGTTCATGCTTTAATGCACCTCAGATTGCACTTCTGCTTTCAGATGTGCATAATTAAAGTTAAGAAAAGATGCTGACAACTTTAAAAATCACCGTGACAGACCATGTCATTGAACATGGCAAGGACAAACATCTCACTGGTGGTTGGCTTCAAAGTTGCTTCAAACTCTATCAACAAAACACAATGTTCAGATGATACCAGTATAGCTCATGAGTGGGGAAACTAAAAGTTCAGCCTTTCATTTTAATCATGGAAGAATGTGGATTTTTATGGATTTTTTTTATCTGAGAATTTTAAGGTCTTTTTTTGGTATGAAAAACTGGGATCCCTGCTGGTTACAAGCAAGGAGTCCTGTGGCACTTAATTAATTAGGTGTGGCACTCCTGCTGGTTACAAGACTGAGTGAGTTACCATGAATGGCCTGTAGATGGTAATGTAGGAAGCATAAATCTGAAGTCTCAGTTTGACTCATTCTTAACTCTCCATTGATGAAAAGCATTATCTGTATCTCATACACTGAGGTGCTAAAAATTCATCGTTTATGTTGCAGTGTATATCTCAGAAATCACAGAACCTCCAGCTTTTAGCAGGACTGAACACAGCCACTCCTGTGGTTTAACATGGATCTTTGGGGCTGGACCATTTAAAACAAGGAGTATAAACCTTTATAAATAGTGACTAGATTTCCAGCTTACAGTGAAAAGTTTACCCATTTGCTATACATATCAGCACACCCGCTAAGCCTAAATGTGCAGCACAGCCTTGTGAATATTTATGTGTTGCCTTGGTTTTGAACCAGAATGGCTTCTGTAAATGGAAGGCTAGACAACTAGTAATGGGAGAAAATCTGTGTATGGACTTGTAGTAGTTCCCACCAGCAGCAAAGTGGTGTCAGGGCAACTTCTGTATATAGACAAGGCCCTATGGTGACGAGGGGACTAACTGTTTTTAGGTGTCTTTCCCTCCTTATGCCATGCTGCCTTTTACTGTCATATCTGTTTTTGAATTTATTCTCATTTTTAACCTATTTTTATTTATTTTAAAACTAATTTACAACACATTTTCTTTGCCATACAATCTCTAACTGCTTTAAGTTTCCTCACTCCAGTGTTTCTCTAAAGCAATGGTTTTCAAACTTTTTTTCCTCAGGACCCAATTGGAAAAAAAAAATCTATGCCCATGAACCAGCACTTACATCTTTTAGCAACCCATTCCAGTCTTTTGGCAGCTGCAGCAGGGGGCGCTGTGAGCCAGTGGCTGAGAGTCTGTGATCTAGTACTGGGTTCCGACCCTGAGTTTGAAAACCACAGCTTTAAAGTGTAGCTGCCCAGTTTCTTCAGATACTGTTTATGCTAGCACAGGCCTAATTTGTTTTAGGACAATGCTGCTTTTACACACCAAAGTGTATGGCAATTTGTGACTCTTACAGTGAGTCATCTTGTTCTTTGATGACCTGATAGATTTCACTGTAAAAACTGTAGGATGAAATACATCAAACTCTGTATTAAGTATTTAGCTAATGAAAATGTTTATGAACTGCCTAGATTTGAAATTCAACAGCTATATGTTTTAATGCCAAAACACAATATCCAGCTACCATCCCAGTATAATTAACTGAATGGGAAATGCTCGTGTCCATATACTTTGAAGTGTCTATTGCAGAAATATAAACTGATCTGTGGAGCAGAAGGGGATATATCTTCAAATATGTAAATACTTGCTGATCCATTTTACTTTACTAAGGTTTAAACAGCTGATCCCTTGTAGCCTGGGAAGCAAGCAGTCTTGGCCTTTAACTCAGATTCTCAGATGACATTGTAGAGATACCTTGTATTCCAAGTTAGTCAGTTGATCACCACATTTTCCAGCTCAATTTTTTGGCCTCAAAAAATGGAAGTAGAAACAAAATTAGGATGACAATTCGGTGGAGCCCTGTAATCGTTGTCACAGAAAAGGGGGCTTGGGTAAGGGGAAGCTGAAAATTTGGCCTTAAGGTTCTGAGATGAGATAGTGTCAGAAGTGTCTTTGCATTGGTTCACGTGGAAGTTATGCCACCTATTGACTGGGCCACGATGTTGTGTACTTGCATAAATGCAACACACGTTCTATAATTAGTCTATTTGGCTGAGGAAGAACTTGATTTCTGTTCAGGCGATATTTATTTCTGGATAAAGTCTTCAGGGTGAAAAGGAGGTAAAATAGCTATTTGACCAGAGAGCAGAAGACTGGCCAGCATCATGTGAGCTTGCTTGCTTTCCTCATCAATAAAGCCCATGGCTTCTCAGTTGTATTTTCAGTATGGTTAATGGTGTCCATGGTAATTTGGGAGTATGGTGTATAGTTTTCAGTCTGTTCTGTTGTGCTAACTTCTATAGGCAAATCTGAGAGTGAGCTTTGGTATTTCCTTGCTTTATCAGAAATATCTCAGTTCCTTTGTCATTGTTTTGAACGTATTAACTTTGTTTGCTTTTTAAATGTTTGTCTGCAACATAGGCTGCAGCTAATCATAGAATCATAGGGTTGGAAGGGACCCCACAAGGTCATCTAGTCCAACCCCCTGCCAAAAAAAGCAGGACCACTCCCATTAGATCATCCCAGTCAGTGTTTTGTCCAGCTGGGACTTGAACACCTCCAGAGATGGAGATTCCACCACCTCCCTAGGCAACTTATTCCACTGCTTCACCACTCGCCTAGTAAGGAAGTTTTTCCTAATATCCAGCCTGGACCGCCCCAGCTGTAACTTGAAACCATTGCTTCTCGTTCTGCCCTCTGTTACTAATGTGTGGTGTTGAACGTCTTAGTAACTGTTATATCCGCTACTGGTTTATCAAACCACTGGTAGAGGGCAGCTCCTTTCTGAGGTCTGTATCTGGATTTCATGGATGCTATATAATGAATGGGATGTGCAGCAAGCACCTGAATGGGAATGGTGGGTACCGGTGAGATTGTACAACTGAAGACTTAAACTGTTCTCACAGGGTTAGCACCTCCTCCACTCCTATGGACTATTTTTATTGACGCACTCCCACAAAACATAACTCTTAATAAGAGATAAGAAGAGTGGGGGAAAAGAGGTAATGTTCCTCCCCAGCAATTTGCAATTTTATATTGATCTGAACACTCTGCTAAACTCATCCCACGCATGTCATGAATGTACAGAACGTGCCAGTTTTCTTTCTCCGACATGTGTATTAGATGATACACAAATCCATGACTCAGCCTTGCATGAATGTTTTTTATTTTACAGGCCATAGCCAAAGGAACTGAATATTCATATAGGAAAGATTGAACATACAATGGCATCATGTTACAATGAGACCCAAATCCTACATTTGTCACAAAAGGAGAGTTCTCTGCGACCTGCAGGACATGGCTCATGGAGAAGTGGCATTGAGTAAACCTCTAGTAAGGGAAGTGTAATGCAAGTCTCCAATTATTCCAGTGCACAGTAGTGTGCAGACTGTCCCTGCAAGTGAATGAGCAGCTTCAAATGATGATCAGTGAGTGAGTCAGTGAAACTCATTATCTCTTTCTTTGCCGTATAAATGTGTTAAAATGATTTTTGAAAATATACATGGCAACAATCTGCTGAATTTTATTTTTTGTTACTTTTAAGGATTTGGAGGAGCATAATTTAATATGTTGTCATCTTAAGTGGAAATGGAGGTGTCACCCAGTAATTCTTTTCTTCACTTCAGATCCCCTTCTCCATCCTGTTCATTCCTCCAATTTCAGCTCCCCATTTCTTCTCTTTCCATTCTTATGTGGAATAAATAAGTTTGTTAGTCTTTAAAAGTGCCATAGGACTCCTTGCTTGTTTTGCTGAACTAGACTAACATGGCTACCCCTTAGGGACATTCTTATTTGGTTTTACAAATATTTTTAAAACTACATCCTGACTGGCAGGGGGAACTGGTAAGCTTCTGGTCCTTAAAAAAGCTTGTAAGAGAGAGGTTCCCATACTCACAATATTGAATTGGCACTCTGATCCTAAGGTTGCACTAGAAGTACCAGACAGATAGATTTTGGCTCCTGATTAATGCTTTCTTCTATAGCCAACCTGCTTCTCTAGTGATGTTCACTGCCCAAGCCCTCTCTCCCAGCTCATAGTCACTATCTATGTGGGAATCTTAGAATTTCAATCATCCATATAAATTCTACCACACTTGCTTTCTTTGCACCCTCTTGCTTTCCAGCCTGAAGAACATGTCGCCAAGAGAGGATAAAGGTGGATGAAGGTCTTTGTCTGCTCTGAGATTTGCTCTGCTATTGCATCATCATCTTGCTCCACTGATGATGCTTCAACAGCTTGTCAAACGCAGCCTGAACCATAAGCAAGCACAAGAAAATATAAAGAAAGCCCAACTCTTTATTAATCAAAGATGAATTAGCTACTACCATTTGATTTGAAAATGTACATACTATTGCTGTATATACAGGATAGGACAAGTAGCAATGCAAACCCATCTCTAGTAGGACATTTGAAACATACCAATTTTTATCAGTTCCTTTGTACTTATAAAAGCACACTGTTTTTAGAGGATCTTTTTGTTATCTGCACATGCTGTTAAAAAGCAAGACAGGATAGATAGCAGACTCAGTAGCTGTCAGCTGGGTGATCTGGAAGCATTCCGGAGTCAGCTTTTGAATCAATCTACAGTTTCATAAATCTTTCTCAAATTTGAGTTAACATGCTATAAGAGTTAGGGTAATTTATGTTCTTAAGCCTTCACAGTAGAAACTGGAACCCAGCATGTGGGTTTAATGCTAATGTTGTACCCCTAAGACATAGCTGTGTTAATTTAGCATAAGAACTGCAGTATGTATCACTCGCTGGAAAACACAATTTGTTACAGTGATTCATAGTGCAACAAGTAATTTGTTGCTGGGTGCAAAATTACAATGGGGCTGCATCCTGAATTCCTTACTTGTTTCTGACTCAGGCAGGTCCCCTGGGGGGGGCTTGGTACTTAGTACTCTTAAGATATGATTTCAAGATTAATTTTGTCATCATCAGGCCACAATTTGCAACAGAAAAACCCATATCTGAAATACAGTTAGCTAATGCTGATATAAACATGAATTGAAGAATTTGGGCCAAATCTTCTGCTGGTGTAAACTGGCACAGCATGGAGCTGAACTGAGGATGTGGCCCATAATTGCTCAATTTGTGTTTATTTTTGCCATGCAGCCTTTTCCTTTAGGGTTCAGTCCTGCAAACACATACAAGTAATGTTATTCTTATGAATCGTCCCACCATCAACTGCTTTTCTGATGGATGCTAGCACAAAAGAATAAGGATGGGGAGTGGGTGTGTTGTGGTTACAGTTATAGTTACCAGGTAAAGCTCGCCAAAACATTTGGAAGTAGAATTTATTTTGATGAAGAAGGGAGCTATTTTTTCATGAAGAATTCCCCCTCCCTGACTCTAATGAAAGCGCATGAATGGGAGTCAGAAGAAATGGGTTATATTCCTAGCTATGTTGCATAATTGCTATGACCTTGGGCTACTCATTTGATTCACCATGCCTCAATTTCAAGGGATATTTACCTATGCCACAACAATTTTCTGAGGCTTCATGCATTAGTGTTTGTAAAATGCTCTGAGAACTCTGGTTAAAAGGCGCTAGAGGCTTGAGCTATTATTTGTTAACAGGAAAACATAAGAACTCTAAAATGTTATTTTATAAACATTTGAAACTTAAACCAGATCATGGTACTATGGAGTCTTCAGTATTCAGTGTAGATTGATATGCTAAGTTTCACCTTTCACCAACAAGAGTTCAACTGAAGATGAGTTATATGTCTCATCCTCCACCTCTTTGATATTAATCACAAAACAACCATACAAGTTAGCACCACTAATAATCCCTGCTCAAGAGAGATCAGAGACTAGAACATGGATTCTGAAAACTAGGTTTACGGTGAGATGGCAAAGGTGGTGTGAACTTTCCTATTTCCTGCGCCATGACAATTAATGAATAGAAAATTCACATTTTTCTTTTCAACTAGAAAACTTCACCTAAAACTGAGAGTTTGCAACACAATATACTTTCTCTAAGAGACATATCAACCAATTTTCTTTGTTAAAGTTTTGGACTTTGTCAGTTGAGCAATTCTGCAGCCCAAACCAGCTCTGATTGAAATCAGTGGAAGGTTTATTACTGACTACCAGAAGAGCCAGAACCCAGTCCTGACTTCAAAATACAACTTATTTAAGGAGTAGTCACATAAGTAAAAGATGCAGGATTGTGCTTCAGGCCCTTAGTTGCATTTATGTCTTCTAAGGTAATTTTTCTTCATTGCTATGATGCCTGCTGTATCAGCGACGGAAGAACTAATAAGCTGAATGCTTTACACCTTAAGTCTTCTTGAGTCATGACTTAGTCTCCCATGACTCAATTGATATTATTTCCTTTTTACATCACTGAGAACTTGTCACCCTGGTTTTTTAAAGGAGCTAGATGCTACCCAGTTAACTCTCAGCACCAGAATATGCAGCTTGAACTAGAGTCTTTTTAATTTCTGTTTTCTGTCTGATGTGAAGGGATAACATTGAAACAGACATCACTAGTGTGATGTTATCATGCACATTTGATATGATTAGCAGCCAGCTTTCTCCTTGTCATCTGTACTGGATGTCACATAACTAAAGACCCTCTAACCCATTCCATGGAATCTTGTTTTGAACTATACAGGGCCTGCAGTATAAGCACATTTAAATTCTGAAGCTGTTGAACTATAAGTATTTACATCTTCAGCACATGCCTTTCCTAAAGCACCCAGAAACAAATAGCTCTTCTTCATTGTTATTGTTATGTTCAGGACAGGCTCATACGAAAAAAGCTATGTTTGCCTGCCTTCAATTACATACAACTCATTTAATCCTCTCCAAGGGCACACTGGATAATTTATATACCTGGTTAATTCTGCTATAGTCAATGGAGATACACCAGGGATGAATTTAGATTTGAATTTGTCTTTATAGTAATCATATACATGAAGAAAATAAAGGAGGACAACGTACTTAATGATCAAAAATTAATACCTACACAGTGGCTTGGCTGGGAAATGGCACATTTCTTTATACTGCAAATACACGTCAAATATGTACTTTTACTTCTGTTCTCATTTTGGTCAGAGATATCTCAAAGAACTCATAATTCTTAAAATCTCACTGCATGATCTCATGGGGAGAAACTGTCTTAACTGTACATTTTGATGAAAAGAAAAAAGTCTTCAATAATAGGCTTTTAAAACCACATCAGCTTCATATCTAAAATGCCTTTTCTTTATAAAGGTTTATTTAAATGCTTCCAGAGTGAATAGTGAGATGGGATCTCTGCCTGCATAGCTTTGCCCAATATCAGACTGTTACAATAACTTTAATTTCAGTCATTGTCCCTCGTCTCAGAAGAGATACTGGGAAATAAAATATCACTCCCATGTGATGTGTTACTTAGCTGAGACTTAGTTTTTAATAAGAACTGTGCTCTCCTGAACATGATTCTTTCCTGCTCTTGCTTCAGCTCAATGTAGGAGCGTGAAAATGTGTGGAAGATGGAGGTGACTGGAAATGCCATGAGGAGAATGCCACTCAGAATGCTACTTAATGCCACCACTTGGCCTGGTATGCTTCTGGGAACCATATCGCCATAGCCGACCGTTGTCATGGTGATTACTGCCCACCAATAGCATGCAGGGATGCTGGTAAACTCCTGTGAGTCTGCCATTTCATTCTCAATGACGTACAAGAGCGGCGCAAAAAGCGCTATGGCCACACAGAGGAAGAGCAGCAAAAGCCCAAACTCCCGGGTACATCTGCGAGCGGTGAGTCCTAAAGTTTGCAGGCCTAGGGAGTGCCTGGCCAGCCGCATGACATATAGAATCCTCAAGGCACGGAGTATGCGGAGCACCAGACCTACTTTGTCCAGGTAGATATTGCCAGAGGTTGGCTTTTTATAGCCCACTGAAGTGGTATCTACTATCAACGTGATGTAATAGGGCAGAATGGCTATTATGTCGATCAGGGTTAGTGGTCTCCTCAGAAATGCAAACTTGCTTTTTGCCTGGATGAACCTTAACAGAAATTCCAAAGAGAACCAGGCCACACAGACCGATTCCACGATGAAAATATTGTAGCACATCTGGGAGCATTCACCCTGGAAGAAAGAGGAGTTTGCACTCAGTAAGTGAACAGTCACTGTTTTCATTGGCAAAATGGCAGATCATTATTTTTTTGTCTTTAAAATCACAATCAATGAATTAAGCCATATTAAGGGGAAACCAGTCTGGCAAATCTGGTGAATTAGAAATTAAATACAAAACTTAACCAATGCCCAGTACCTCTTCCACTGAAGTCAATGGCAAAACTTCTGTTGACTTCAGAGGCAGTGGGGTCTGGCTCCACTTCCCTGGGTCCTATTAGCTGTTCCGGTGCTCTGAAGTAGCACAGCATGGCTGTATGGAATAATGCATGTTTACGAGTGGTTTTTCTCAGAGAGAAGTGTCATGTAATACTTTCAGTATCTTTATCTACTGGCCCCTTATCCTGCTCTCCCTGAAGACAACTGCAAAATTTCCACTTGCTTCAATGGAAGCAGGATCAGACCCTGTGTTTGCTTTACTTTTTCCAGGGAGTGATTTGTTTTTTCCCCCATTCTGAAAATCAACTTACTCTCTCCTCCTCTTCTCTTAAGTCAGGCATGGTGCTGATGGACAGGTTCACTGCTGTAATGGTCACAAACAACACAGACAAACATGCAAATACTTTCCCAGGAAGCCCAGACTGAGGCCTTTCCACCATGTCTTGCAACCTTTTCATGCATAGACTGACTTTTGTCTCCTCCACCATTTCTCCTGGGTTTTCATTCTCTATGAGGTCATCCTCCCTTTCGTTCATTTCTGTAAACTCCTCCATTTTTTGCAGATACCTCCTTTTGCAGCACCATTCCAGACTGTCCTCCTCAATGCCCCAGTAGAGCAACTCCTCTTGGAAAGAAAGAGCGCACATCTCTCTCATGAGCCGAAGCTTCCCAACCCGCAAAAATGTCAGGATTGTCCTAAACGCCCCTGGGTTTCGGTCAAAAAAGAATTCATTGCACGTCACATCGTAGTCATCGCAAATGTTTAGAATGTCATCAAAATTATTACAGAATTTCAGCTGGCCCAAACGCGTCAGGGGAAACTCATCAAGTGTGGTCCATGGCAACAAATATTTAATGCCCCCTACGTTTATGATGATATGATGTTTCCGATCTTCAGGGTGAAAGCTTTTAAAGAGATCCTCTTCAGGGTGAATTAGCTTGGCTCTTTGGTAAAAGACTCCCTTGAGGGTTTCTGTTTCCGGAAAGAACGTGTGATTGAAGGAGGTATCTGAAGCACAGCTCAGGGCACTATAGTCGTAATCAGAATTTTCTCCTGCTAAAAGAGTCATCTTGGAAGCTAACTTCACATCCCTTAGAGACGCCCCCAATGGTGCTCTGGAACAATAGAAAATACAGACATTTCATTTTAATGTATATTTTTGCTGTCTGGATCTGAAACAAAAATGATGATTGAAACTTGACTCTCTTTTGGACTGCTAAAGAAATGAAAGAGAAAATGCATGCTTGCAATGGCTCACTATATTCAGCAGAATGCAAATATTAAAAAAAAAAAAGACAACATTATCTTTGCACATTGTTATCAGTTCAAGTGTGTGGTGCAGACAAGGAATTGAAAAAAATTATTCCTGTTTGTTTACTGTAGGAAAAAATCTTAAATATTTTAGTAACAATTAAGTATACACAAAAGAATCAGAAGTTGATTATGTTGTATTTCACTAAATATCCATATCTATCTATTCAGGCAGCCTTAAACCATTTTCAAGGAAATCAAATGGAAACATTGTTGAAAAACATTTACACTGCTATTCAAAGATAATGCTCATACGTTGTATGTATCTGGCCATATAAATAGCATGACAGCTTGTTCTCTGGAGCCTCAAACCTTATTAGGAAAGATAGCTCAGTAATTTTATAAGCCTTTCACACAAATCATGTTCTATTCTTTGGATTCAACAATTTTGTTTAATAGACATTGCTCTCACTGAACTGCTATATAGTCAAAGCAGTACGTCTCTGTTATTGTACAGGTCTCCACAAGGTTCTTATGCTATGGTTTTTAAATTATTAAGAAACAAGTTCTGCTGTCAGTTACACTGCTGTAAAGTTGGAATGATTTCACATGAAGAATGGAGTGACTCTGGATTCATACTGATATAAAAATTTGGCCGTGGAACTGTTAAACTCTATTTCTGCCTAATTTGCTGCACTGTAACATTCACCTGAATTACTTCAGAAGATGGCTGTAGCATAGGAGAGAAATATGCCATGTTGACTCTAGGGTTCTCATCTGTATATTTGGCTAGTATTTAACATTAGTAACTATTACCTTTTATTTTAGGGAGAAAAGGTGTTTTCACTGAATACAAGCAAGTACTGTAAATAAATATACTTTACACTTGCTAGCCACAGGCTCACAGAGGTGCAGTAAATATTCCATTCTCCAGTTTTCCACAGCAATGTATTTTGCTGCCTGTGTTAGTGACATTTACCCTCTTCACTTTAATGGCCTGTGCAAGTAGGCAGGGAAAGGGGATGGAGGAAGCGGCTTCCATAGGCTCCATTAGACATAGAACTGCTGTTCCTTGAAGCTTAACATTTATGAATGAAAGCATTTATTTTAAAAGCTTATGCACTTCTTTCAGCTAGACGCACCATAAGTATCAAACCACAGAACACTTGGTCACAGCTGCATGTTAATGTCAGTGTGATGAGCTTCTCATGCATGTTCGTATTCTCTCTGTATGGCAGACTTTGTTACCATTATCTCAACTATTTTCTAGTCTGAAGTTTAATCTCCCTTCCAGAGCTAAAGTCCCTCAGACAAAGAGAGAGACACAGACACCTTCAGGATCTCTGTCAAGCATTCTTAAAACTATAATACCCACCTGGAGCCAAATGGGTATCCAGAAGTCAACTACTACAGGAGAAGCCTGAGAAAGAAAACAGGATGCCACTGGTCATCATCTGTAACCCCAAGTCAGACCTCTACAGCACATCATCAAGGATCTACAACCTCTTCTACAAGATGATCCCTCGCTCACTTAGGCCTTAGGTGGCAGACCTCTCCTTGCTTACAGACAGTACCCCAACCTTAAGCAGATACTCACCAGCAACTACAGATCTACCAACAAAAACATTAACACAGGTAGGTACTTATCCCTGCAATGAACCATGTTGCTGACTTTACCCACATGTCTGCACAAAAGACACCATCGCAGGACCTAGTCAAGTTAGCTGCTCCACCAGGGACTCCTTCACCTTCTCATCCACCAATGTGATTTATGCCATCAAGTGCTAGAAATGGTCCCCTCACTTATACATGGGACAAAGAAGATAGTCTCTGCACAAAAGAATAAATGGACACAAATCTAACATCAGAAATAACCACATTCAAAAACCAATAGGGGAACACTTCAGTCTTTCTGATCACTCTACTTCTGATCTGTTAATAGCCGTACTCAGACAAATGAATAACAAGTCAAACCTTCAAAGAGAAACTGCAGAATTGGAATTCATATGTAGATTTGACACAGCAGACTCATGGCTGAATAAAGAGTAGGAGTTCTTCTTTTCCCATTACTACAGGTAATTTTGCTTTCCTTCCCCACCGCCCAACTAATTGCTGTACTCCATTGTTTGAATCCTAACAATTGCTTTGATTTGCTATAAAAATCTGACCTGATCCTATGATTTGTTCTCCCCTGCATTTGTTCTTCTCCCTTTCTGCAAGTTCCTCATCTTGAAGCATCTGATAAAGTGGGATTTTCTCCCATGAAAGCTCATATGAGCTTTTGTTAGTCTTTAAAAGTGCCACCAGACTCCTTGTTTGTTTTGCTGAACTAGCCTGACATGACTACCCCTTTGGAACTTTTTTTACCCATTACTCAGGAGCAGGCGGTCTCATGTTCTTGAAGGAGTAAAAACTTGAGCTCTGCCTCTGAATCTCTCAGTGTGAAAGGAATTCAGCAATCACTTCCCTTTAAAGAGAAGATGTAGGATTGTGGGTAAGGAAAACATATGTAGAATACACAAGAACCATAGAAGCTTCATTTATCTCTTGTGAGAGCCATGGCACTCTTTCTGGCCTGATACAAGCAGTGAGTGGTTTGTCTTCTTGTTTGTACCATGGAGCAGGACCTCCACCGCTATGCCCCATGTTCCATGAACACAATTTACAGAGAAGGTGCCAAAAACACCAGAATATTCAGTTTCCCTGGCTTATTACATACACTCTCACTCACAAAACTGAGCTTTAAATTCTGTCTTGGGCAGGAACTTACAAATACGACAACGCCCAAGGCAAGAGAAATGCAGTTCAAAAACACTGGAATGCTAATGTGGACTGCAAACAAAAGGCCAAATCCACTGGTCCTTAGGCAAGGGTCTAATTGGTTTCATTACATGGCTTGCCTAAATAAAAACCGAGTAATGGGCTATTGATTCAAATGTCACAATTTCTGCAGGGCCATTAACATAAATATAACCTTATATAAAAAGACACACTCTGGGAAATTCCAGCCAATACAGAGATTATCAGTGACGCTTCATGACAAGTGATGGCTTTCTGCCATTACCTACTGGGAAAGCTGCAGAGTTCAGATAAGCTAATAAATCCTGTATAGATTGATAGCTGGGCCTCTTAAGTTAGCACCTACAAAAGAACAGAGGTTAGGAGTGCAAATTTAGAGGCCATTTTTCCAAGATTGTCTCCAAGGTAGTTTAGAGTTAGTAAAAGTACTTCCCTGAGGCGTAGACGCTAACAACCAAAGTTGCAATTGCCATGCAATATAGCGCTATCCTATGAAGCACTTCCATTGACTTTACAACTAGTCTTCTATTAAAGGAGTCCTGAGCTGCTGTTCTCTGTGAGAATGGTGCCCTTGGGAATTCAGGTGATATCCCTGGCTGCAATATGGGAGATCCTGTAAAATGCTGAACTGACATCCATACAACTTCCTTCAATGCCACCCTTCTTCAGTGTTCCCCGGTGTTCTGTTTCAAAAAATGTTTTATTCTCAGCAACTTTATTATGTCTGTTGTGGAGCTGGGCCAAAGTGAATGCTCATATGGGTACAGGTCATGGAAACCTGTGACTAAACATGAGGTGAGTTAAATTAACCATTTCCCCTTCTGCTGTATCAGATGATGTGAATTAAGAACAGTTTATACCCTGAATTGCAGCCAGAAAAAAATTGAGGAGGCAGCTCATCTCTGTAATTGGTTTGATCTCCTACTACATCCCCTGTTAATACAACGTGAAGAAATGGAGAAAAAAATGTAAATTTTGTGTGTGTGTGTGTGTGTGTGTGTCAGGCTTATACTGTAACCCACAGGCACCAACTGTGAAATCATTAAGCCAGAAAAATGAGTTCTTTCATTGTCTTCCCACCTCTTTTTTTGTACATGTGCAAGACGATAGTCCAAATTAATCCCTGGCATAAACCACTGAATGGCTGGGATTATAAAAAGGGCCATTGGCTATCCTTTTCCTGTAACTAGAAGTTGAGATGCCTAGATAGTATAACTAGATATTACAGCGATTGGTGCCATCTCTACATCTCCATTATCTCCCCTGCAAATAGGACAACCTGCCAACAACGCCATGGCCTGACTGAAGCTGAACATAGGCAAGCTAGAAGACAAGCCAAAACATTTTGGACAGCTAGCTTTCACTATTAGTTTACGCCCCATGGAAGGAATCTACCCGAAGATGGCCAGAGTGGTCCATAGTGTAAGAGACAGGTCTTCTCAATGCTACTGGACTCACAGAGAGTGATGGGCACAAAAATTCTCCTTTATTTATGACTAGCCAAAAAAACTGCACCCCATTTTATCAAATGGAGGCACAGGCACAATTATCTAGGCCCTCCTGGGTATGCTGTTACTGCTCATTAGATCTAGGTATGAACCTTCCAACATCAGCAAAGCTTCAGTAACTCCAGAACGCAGGAACCTTCTCTTCAGCAATATAAATCATAGGCACACTTCATCCTCCCCAACCCTTCATGTTCCATATGCTACCCTTGTTCCTGTGGAATATGGGGCCAAACTCAAGGTCTCCGTGCTAAGCTTCATGGCCTTTACAGCAGACTGTCCCAAGGCACCTCAAAGAGTACCTTTCCCTGTGACAACACTTCCCTCCACAGCTGCTTTCCTCAGGAACTTTTAAACTGTCAACCACCAGGGTGGACCTCATGAAAGCAGATGACAAGACTTTATCAGCAACAGGCTCAAGACTCTGGCATTCCTTACTGGGGTAAAACCAGAATTACCACAGATCCCATAGCTTTCAAAATGCAGTTTAAAACTCGCTCCTTCAACTTAGCATTTCCAGAAACATGACAGAACACAGGAAAGGGCAAAAAAAGGAGGAGGAAAGGCAAGAAAGGAGAGAGAAGAGGATAAGAGTAGGAGAAAATCACAGAAAATAAAAAATAACCCACAGTCTCTTGTTGGATGACGCTAAAAGGAAGATAAAACAATACATTGTTCTACTGGGCTGTTTGCATCATCCTTTGGGAGACACTCCTATACTATTGTATATCACTACAAAGCTACCCAACTGCAGGTTTCTGTTGTTGGTGAGCTTCAGTGATGAGCAAATTCTACTCACCTCTCAAGGAACACAACAATATAAGCCAATATTAGGACTGTGATTTTGCTTAAAAGATATGTAGATTTGACCTTTGGACTCGTGCAAAGTTTCCATCCAGCAACTTGACTTCTATACCATTTTCAAAGAAAATGATGTTAGTTGGAGAGGCAAACATGTTCAGTGGTTACAAGGACTCTACAACAAAGCTCTATAAAGGCCAACTTTATCCTTGCTATAAATCTATTGGTTCCAGAAATGAACTTATCCCATTTCAGCCCAACCCAAATGGTATGTAAAAAAGCAATGAGTTCCAACAATATTTTTTTGAAATACAACAGACCAAGAACCCAGCAACTCTACCTTAGTAATAAATCAGCCTTTGTACCAGTTTCACAAAACCATCATAAAATGTACATTTCAATTTAAGAGACGTCTTAAAGCTTTAAGTCAAACACTGCATCTGAACACGAGCCCATTAGACAAACTATAGGGAGTTATAGCAATAATGATCCTGAGGGATGAGACAGGTCATGCTTTAAAGGTGTGCTGTTGAATTAGCCTGCTCCCAGGAAACAGCTTTGGGTAACACAAGTGATTAAAATCCATTGGCTCCTCTCATTGCCTTTGAGACAACATCCAAAGGGGCAGCCATGTTAGTCTAGTTCAGCAAAATAAACAAGGAGCCCTGGCACACTTTTAAAAGACTAACAATTTTATTTATTGCATGAGCTTTCATGGGAGAAAAATCCTACTTTGTCAGATGCTTTGAAGATGGAGGGACTCTCAGAATGAGAGGAAAATAAATGCAGGGAAGTGTAAATCATAGGATCAGCTCAGATTGTTAAAGCAAATGGAAGCAGTTGTTTAGATTCAAACACTGGAGAACAGCATATAGAGGAAGATGAGGCCAAATCATCTTTTGTAATGAAAAAAAATCCATAGTCCCTATTTAACCTTGAGGCAATGGTGTCAAATCTGCATGTGACTTCCAGAAATGCACTCTCCACACCATATATATTGGACAAACAGGACAGTCTCTGAGCAAAAGAATAAATGAACACAAGTCTGACATCAGAAATCACAACATTCAAAAACCAATAAGGGCACACCTAAATCTCTCTGATAATTTCTTAATAGCTGTGCTCAACCAAATGGATAAACAAATCAAAGCTTCAAAGAAAAAACTACAGAACTGGCATTCATATGCAGATTTGATGGTTGTTGCCTCAGGGTTAAAGGGGGACTATGGATTTTTCTCTCGTTACAAAAGGTGATTTGACCTCATCTTCCTCTATATGCTGTTCCCTGGTATTTGAATCTAAACAACTGCTTTCATTTGCTCTTACAGTGTGACCTGATCTGATGACTTACACTTCCCTGCATTTATCTTCCTCCTGTTCTTCTGTGTGACCCTGGGCAAGCCACGTCTGTCTGTGGCCCTCTTCTTTCTAGTCACCCCCTTTTCTATCATATCTATTTAGCAGGCAAGCTCATTGGGACAGGGGGTGTCTCTTACTCTGTGTTTGTACAGTGAAGCCCTGATTTTGTTTGTGATCTTAAGTGTTCCTGTAATATGGTAATAAATAATCTAATGTGGAAAAATATCCTTTGATGACTTCTTTAGGTTGCAATGTGTGTGTGAAAGAGAAGCAAAGAAAAGCACGAAATAAAACCCAGAAATATCTCCTGCTCAAGGTGGGTGTTCTTATCCATTATGTTTATGAGTAAACCAAGTTAGAAATCTGTTCTGTTGCTCTGATGGTCCCCACAATTGAGGGAAGCTGTCAGAATAATACAGTTAGGGGGAAGGGATTATTAAGGATGCCCTTTTGAGGCAAAAGGAGACAACTAGTCAGTTGTTAAAACTCCACTTCCATTTTTTTTCTGAATGTCCTCTGCAGCATTTTGATGTCTGCAGTGCATCTGTGATGTAATCAGAAATCCTGCAAAGAGCTTTGCTACTGTTCTGGTGTGCAGAGGTGGGTCTGTGTAAATCCTCAGTATCTAAAAAGCTCCCTAGACGTCTATCCCACGTCTGTGCCTAGAACTTCTCACATTTGTTGTTTATCATTTTCCCCTCACAAACCATGTTCCAATGCAGTGCGACCATGTATATATTTATCTCTCCAAAAAAGACTCTGCCATAAGAAGCTTCCCTGCCATTTAAAAATTATTCCTGTATAAAAAAGTTCCATGTGCTTCTCAAGCTATATTACAAATTCAGCTCCTTATTCTCCAGACCCTGATGCTCATCTATCTGCCACCATATGATGCTCACCCCATATCACCTCTTTGAAGGTACCATGCTAAAACACTCCAGACTGCAGGGACACGGTTGCTTGTGCAGGGACAGGATAATCCAACTTTTACTTTTAATTTACAACCACACCCCAGACATTGCAACAAAGGAGGTTCCCCAAGGATATCCCTTCTCCCCTGGGCTAATTGTTATTACTTCTAATCATTAGCAAAATAAGATTTGTAAAAGTTAGTGTAGGAGTTTAAAAAACAAATCAATAAATATATTCTATGAAAATGAAGGATAAACAGGCTGCTGCTCTGTTTGATCTGCTCAGCATTGGAGTTACCTGGATGTCATGCCAACCCACAAACCAATGCTGACTTTTGTTTTATTTCAGCATGTGACTGAAACTAAGGCTTCCCGGTAAACAATCAAATGAGAAACTTAGCCAAAAAATAAATAAATAAATAAATGTCATCCTGGGAGATCTGAGATTGATTATAACTAATTGATAACTTTCAAATAGATTTTCATCACTAGCAATTTTAAACGAGGTGCATTCAAAGCACATTATAGAATTATAGTAAATTTTAAGCACATTTTAACAAGTTAATGCGATTTGTAGCACGTGTGTGTACACACATTTAGCTAAAAATTGAGTACACATTTTGCCATCGAGACAAAAAGCTACCATCGTGTGCTACATAAATCACGGACTATTTCCCATGTATTAGCTTCCTCCCAGCCTCTCCTTGCCTGTCGAGAAATAAGCCCGACATACACTACCTGTGAAGAACTTTTAAGGCAGTAAAAGCGAAGCAACCAGCCTAACAAGAGGTCATTAAAGAGATCAGAATGAGGCAGAAAACTTTTTAAAAATGGCAGATTCATTGGCTAAAGGGCAGTAGCCGGGGACCCGGCAAGGGGCACCTGGATCCGGCCGCCCGCAGGGAGAGGCGGCGGGGAGGAAAGGCCGGGGCTGGCTGGCGGATGAGCCCGGCGAGGTCCCGGAGGGAGGAAAGGGGACCGGCCCAAGGCTGGAAAGCCCCGCGGTCCCGCCGCCCGCAGGAGGAGACCTGCTGCTGTACCGCGGGCTGCGGGACCCCCGGGCAGGAGCGGATCCGCCAGCCGGGGCCGGGTCCCTTTGCTCCCCCCGCTTCATGCCGCTGCCCCACGGCTGCTGCGAAGGGGAGGGAAACTTCGCGCCCAACTTGGCCGCCGAGTTGTCCGGCCGGCGCCGGGAGCCGGGCAGCTGCGCGGGAGAGGGGCGCAGGGAGCCGGGTTGCGCGGCAGAGAGGCGCAGGGGCTCCGGGTTGCGCGGGAAAGGGGAGCCGGGCTGCGCGGCGGCGGGGCGCAGGGGAGCCGCGCTGCGCGGGAGAGGGGCGCGGGGAGCCGGGTTGCGCGGGAGAGGGGCGCGGGGAGCCGGGTTGCGCGGCGGGAGCCGGGTTGCGCGGGAAAGGGGCGCAGGGGAGCCGGGTTGCGCGGGAAAGGGGCGCGGGGAGCCGGGTTGCGCGGCAGAGAGGCGCAGGGGAGCCGCGCTGCGCGGGAGAGGGGCGCAGGGAGCCGGGTTGCGCGGCGGAGATGCGAGCGAGCCGCGCTGAGCGGCGGCGGGACGCAGGGAGCCGGGTTGCGCGGGAAAGGGGCGCAGGGAGCCGGGTTGCGCGGGAAAGGGGCGCAGGGAGCGGCCGGCTGGGGCGGGGTCGGGGCGCTCTTACTTGGCTGCGGCGGGCCGGGTCCCGGCCCCGAGGAGCGGCCCGGGGCGGCGGCGGCGGCGGGAGGCGGCGGCGCGCAGGGGCCGGGGCCGGGGCCGGGGCTGCGCGCAGAGGCGAGGGCCCCGCTCATGGTAAGCGGGCAGCAGCGAGGGCGCAGCGGCGAGAGGCGCAAAGGGGCGCGCAGCGCATCCTGCCCCCGCCCCACGCAACATACCGCAGGCAGCGGCGCCCGGCGCGGTGCGCACCCGGGGAGGCAACAGGTGCCGAGACTCCCCGGCACGGGGGCGGATCCTGGCCCCGGTGCAGCGGGCCACGGGAGCGAGCGAGAGGCGCTTGCCCGCCTGCACAGGCCGGTGTGAGCCTCGCACACTCGCCCCGGCTTTGCACGGCGGCCCCTCGGGCTGGGGTTTTGTCCGACACGCGCTGGTGGGAACCGCGCTCAGCCCAGGGTGAAGCTGCAGAGACGCTCCGGCTGAGAATAAAGCTGCCTTTTGCTGGGCGTTTTGACAGAGGTTTTTACCTTGCCCCCGTGGAGCTGAGAGCACCTGAGCGTGTCCCTCCCCAGAAGCAGTTTGGCGGCTGCACACTTCGCCCCTTGGGCACCAAAGTGTTTCGGGAGGGCTGGCCCGCGGGTCGCTGCGGGGCTGAGGACTAGCAGGTGGTTATGCAGGGGGAATCCGGCTCCCACTCCGCTGCGACCTCGCCGGCTCTCGGTTCAAAAGGGAATAAGGGCAACATTTCATCCTCTCCCCGTGCAATCCCTAGTCTCCGAGCTTGTGCAAAAGCTCGCCCTGGAGTTGTGCCGGTGAGCCGCCTGGTGTCGCTGCCCTGCTGTTTGCATAACGGGGTAACCTCAAAGCGATGAGTTTTCCTGCCGTTGCAGGCGACAGCGAGTGATGTTATTTACCATAAACCCTTGGTTCCGGCCCTCGCCGAGTGTTATTAAATACTGATCAGAAGCAATGGCAGTTAAACACATAAATCACATCATATAAACCCACATAGACCAATAAAAAAGCTAATTGAGAATAAGTTTTACTCCTATGGCAAATCACGAAATGCTATTAAAACTGTTAGTTTTGGAAAAGGCACAACTCACCATCCTTTGATATTGCTCATGACATATGTATGGTTTCTAGCAGATGGGCAAGAATTCTTATTCAGTTTCTGTTTAAATGGAGATTCATTTGCAGGGGTTGACTGGACTGTAAGAGAGCATGTCTTTATGTTAAATGTTGGTTATGTGATTAGGGAAGGACTGGACTAAGATTTTGGGGATCCGAGGTTGGGCTCCAACTCTGTCTTGGACTTGCTGTTTGACTATGGGCAAAACACTCTCTCCATGCCTCAATTTCCATCAAGGCTTCCTTTTATCTACCTTCTGTTTTTCTTGATCCAAAGGGGTAGCCCTTTCAGTCTGGTTCAGTAAAACAAACAAGGAGTTCTGTGGCACTTAAACACTATTTATTTATGTATTGTGTGAGCTTTCATGGGAGAAAATCCCTTTTAGTCTAGCTCAGTAAAACAAACAAGGAGTTCTGTGGCACTTAAAGACTATTTATTGCATGAGCTTTCATGGGAGAAAATCCCACGTCGTCACACTTCTGTTTTTCTGGTCGGCTTAGGCCTCACTCATGTGAAGAGACCCATCCAGGCATCCACTTGCATGCACATGGAACTGCTTGCAGAGCAGGGATCTTAGACTGTGAACTACCTAGGACAGGGTCCACCTCTTACTAACAGTATTGTGTACTGTGCCTAGCACCGCAGGGCTGTGATCTCTGGTGAGGCCTCTAGTTGCTATTTTAATATAAATAAATATTAATATAAAGTTTCTAAATCACATATCTCCTTTTTAAAAATAAAGTGGAATGGCTATTGAAGTTCAGAAGTGTATGGACACAGCAATATAGATTTGTCCCCTGACTCAATGTTTATGAAACAGCACCTGAGCAGTGGACTGGGAGCCAGGAATCCTGGATTTTATTTATTTATTTTTTAAATTTGGCTTCCCAAGTGACTTACAACATGACTTTTAAGAAGCCTCAGTTTCCCCGTGCCACCATTTGTCTGTTGATAAATAGAGATTTTACAGACCACATCACTGTCTGTAAAGTGTTTGGAGTTACTTGGGTGAAATATGCTATAATTTAGAAGTATTATTAATTATGAAAATTAACTCTGCCGATAATCCTTTCATGAAGAGGCGCAATAGCATGGGAGAATGCAGTATTGTCCGCATCAGAGTAGAAACCTGCATGGTCATGGAGGATAAAGACAATAAAATGAAGGTATAGCTTTCTTACTGTCAAATAGGAAGGAAAAAAGGAGGAGAGGTGTGTGAGACACTGCGGCTGGGTATAATGTCTAAAACTCTGGCATAACTGACCCAGGTATTTGATGTGCACAGACAGCATGACGCTGTAGAGAGATACTGTTCTTTTGCCTGAAATCAAGAAGCAGAAGGGGGAAGAGATACTTGAGTTACAGAGCTGAGCATCCACATAAATTTTGGAGACAAAAAAGATCCCCTGATTAGGGTCTGGATCATTTGTGGGCCATGTGATTCTGGCTTCAAGGAAAAATTGTGGAGGGAAACAGCTCTAACCTTTGAGAAATGCCTCCTGTAAGCAAGGGTGAATTGACTGTCCTGCGAAAGGACATACAGGCTCAGGAAGGAGGTCAGAGAGAAACCTACTGCAAATACATCATGATCCATGTATATGCTGTGGAAAGCCACATGAAAAGCAAAAGTTATCAAGCCTAGGGCAGCTAGCTGTTCAGGCGGTGTGGGAAACAGAACAACTGTGCCTCAGAAGAAAAAAGTGGCAGTGGTTAAGGAAGTAGAGACTTCCAATGAAGAGGATGATGTCGGCAGTGTGATTTTAGCAGATCCAAAGACTCTCAGTGTATGTTGGGAGAAAGTCAGGCCGGAGAGCTATGACAGGGTGCCTGAGGGCAGATTTGTGAGCCTCAGGATGGTTAAGGTCTTTTTTCCTGGTGGCAGGGGGAGATAATTACAGGCTAATTAGACACACCTGGGGCAAGGCATAGGCTGCTCCAGCCCTGTTAAAAGCCCCACCTGTGGTAGAAGGGGGGCAGGGTAGAAGAGGGAGACAAGGTACCTAAGCAGGGGCAGGGATTTTCCTCACACCAGTGCTTCTTCCTAGGGGAAGAGGAGGAGAAGAAACTCAGACGCCAGCCACAAAAGAGAGGTGCTCAGTCTCAGTCCAACATCACCACAGCTACAGCTTGGCTAGAAAGGCCAGGGACAGATACTGCCTAGGCTCTGGGCCCCATGGACTTACAGATTTACTCCCTCTGTGAGGTGGAGGGAGCATGATCTACTAAGATGCTTCTGCCCCTCTGAACACTGCTGTTGAGGTGCTGAGAGTGGGAAGAGTAAAAGACTTGCTTTAAGTAAGGCAGATTTCCTGAAGGCCTACTTTGCTAGGGGAGATAACTGCTGCCTTGCAGAAGAAGACTGCTGGCTATTTGACTGCTATTTGCAGTTAAGCTCCAAGATCAACACCCTGTTTGATTCCAGTGGGATGGTGGAATCGGCTGTAAATGTATTCCCGCCAATACTGATAGCTGGCAATCTGAGTCTGGGGATGTGCAGCCAAATGCAGGTGAGATACAACATGTTCTGAGACTAGTGAGCAAATGCAGGCTGTAGATAAGAAACCCATGTAATAAGAGATGTTATCACTTGGAGTTTATAGTAACTGGCACACTGGGCAGCAGGGCAGAGCAGCCCCTGGATCTGATCACAGTGAAACACCACAATAGTCTCAATGTGTGAGGAAAGGGAGCAGACACTGCAGGTCTGTATCTAGCATTGTAACAAAAGATAAGGGTGTATTTCAAGGTGGTGTTCACCTAGAGGCAAGCTGAAATTAGAAATAGACCCCCAGGTGCAGCCTGTGAGACTGCTGAAAGGCAAAGAGCCATTAAGCTTGGTGGAGCCATAAGCTGCTGAGCAGAGTAGTGAAAAGAAGCCATCACCCATTGCCATGGCTGAAGATGTATTGTCTGATTTATCCAAGGCAAACCTGCACAGTTTGTGAGGGCAAGATGAGCCATCCAGCCATCTGATAAACTTTTGGAGAGACAACTGGATACAAAAGCCTGTGGGCTGCAGCCCCCATCTCAGTGGTGTTTTAAGGTGAACTGAGTCAAATATCTGAGACTCTTTTAAGACTAGCTGTTGAGATTCTTCCTGTAGTAGGGGTCAAGGGAGAAGCAATCCAGGACCATTATCCTTGGCTGTGATGGCTCCTAAGAGGTGCCAGCAGTGGGACATTAGGGTCAGTGCACATAAGGTGGAACTGTGCCCCCATATATTAGATGCATGTTGACTTCTGTGGTACTCTTGTAAGATGCTTACTAAGGGAGAGCTATTAAGGAGATGCTCAGGCCAGGGGTTGTGAGGGGAGTCCAGTGACAGGATGGCCCTCCCCATCAATCTTTCCAGATTCTGTGCACACCTATCAGAAACCTGTGAACTCTTGAGAGAGTTTATACAGCAGGATGTGGTGTGGGAATGGCCATGGATCCCCAGCTGGCCTTTGAGAGAGTAAATAAATATGAGGCATCAGCCTTAGAACCTGCGAGTGCTACAGTATGCTGGCTACAGCAGGAAGCTAAGGAGCAGAGCTGGTGGAAAGCCGGCAGCCCATAGCAGATAGTAAAGCAGTTCATATTCCTGGGTTGGCCATATTGTAAGGAGCAAGTGCCGCACAAAGTCACCCCAACTATTAAGTGTGAGATGAGCTCTGTGTGGAAGATAGGGATTGAGAAGTTGGGGAATCAAGACTGCTTTGCATGTGGGTAATTTCCTAGGACCCAGTGGGAGGTCAATGGGTAGTATGCAGCAGCAGGTAAAGGAGGTGAGGCTATGGGGCCACAATGTACGTGTGAGCAGGTATGGATTCAACCCACAAAGCAATGGCAAGGGGCAACTGTCCATGCTGCAGTGGGTCACTGCTCATCTGTAGCAGCTACAGACTGAGAACAGTCATGGAAATGAAACTTAAGACAACTGTGGAAGAGTGGTAGACGGCTGGCACTATCTAGACAGAGTGAGCCAAGGCCAGGACCAGAAGGACACAGAAATAGCCTGACCCATTAGCTGCCATGACCTAGGAGAGTTAGAAGCGAGGTACATGAGTGAAACAGAGGACCAACAAGACACCACCCAACAGAGCAACAAGATGAAAACAAGTTCTTCACCTATAACAATAACACACCCACAAAGTGTGAGGCTGGTTCACAGTGTTCAACATGCTTGAAGGACTCTGAGACCCAGCAGGCTACTACTAGGTGGCAGTAAAGGTAACATCCCTAAGGTGTCTATGTACTCATGATCTCTGGTCTTTAGTGGGTCAGTAAAGGTGTGTGCAAAAGACACAACAATACCAAATATAGTTAAAGGGAATGAGGAAGCAACCTTCTTGGAGCCTGGAGGGAAGACTAGAGGTTGCAGGAGGGATGAGTTTGGAAGAGGTACTAAGGTGGCTACCCAGGCACGTGACCAAAATACTAGCTAAGTTGAAACATCTCTGTAATAGTTTTCTCATAGTGAAGAGCCAGTTTACTTTTAGAAGCAGGGAGTTTTTTTAGTGTTATTATACAGACATAGTGTGTGAAATGCTCTGTTTCTGCAATAAAAGAGTTCAACTATTTAAATAGCTAAATATACAGGAGGGTCTTAGGGTCTGCTGCTCTTTCTCATCCCACTCTGGTAGTTGTCTTAATACTCCTTTCCTCCCAGCTGTCAGACTCACAGTCCTATCCCCCTCCATTGCTGCCAGCAGAGTCAACGAACACGTTTCAGCTTTTTCAGGACTGTAAAACTTTGATGGGGTGGTGAGGGGAGCAAGGATAAATGAGAAGCCATAATTTACTGCCAGTTATTCACTTCTTGTCATCCAGATAGACACAAATGTAATTCAGAAAAAAGATCGATCACCACCTGAATCCGCGATAGGAAAAGACAGCTAATTCAGCAAAGGAGAGGAGCATTTAAAAAAAAAAAAAACAACAAAAAAACCCTAAGACCCAGTGAATGATTGCTGGTTTTGCACAATATAAAGAAGTAACAAAACCATTTTTTTGTTAAGTCTTGCAGAACTATGAAACCTAAATGATTCTGTTTATTATTCCAATGTTGAATATGCAAAGCACTTAGTTATTGTAAGCCTGATGTTGAGTGCTAGCATCAAAACTTCTGAGAGAACTAGCAACATGTGTAAAACACTATAAACATAGATAAGGTGGAGTCTGCTTTGATTCTGTAACTCCAGTGGTATCTTTTAAAACTGTGTTTTTATGCATGAGGGAAATGGAAACTCGCATAGATTGGTAACTGGATAAACAGATCACCTCCAGTAAATAGGGGGTCCAACTCCAGTACAGCTCAGCAATAACCAAATCATTAGAGCCCTGCAAATCCACGGATATCCGCATTATATCCACATCCGTGGATACAACACGGATATCCGTGGACCATTTCTTGTGGATGCAGATCGGATGCAGAGCCACATTTTTATCTGCACGGAGCGGCAGCCCTGCAAATATGCAGATATCCATGGATAGAACATGGATATCTGTGGACCATTTCTTGTGGATGCAGATCGGATACAGATTCATGAATCTGTATCCATGCAGGGCTCTACAAATCATTACAGGGTGGTGGCCTGTGTGAGCCTTAAGCCAGTTCCTAAGTGTCTGCACCATAAAAATGACTACCACGACTGAACCCCTCCTTGCACTAGAAAGGTCTAGAGACACTGAGGCTGACTCTTGATCTTAGAGCTAGATCCTCTTGATTAGGTGTGAGGCAGGTTCTGTAAACCTGTGAGAATCCTGACCTGCTGCTGATGCTGCAGCCTACATACAGTCGTTTCGTTGGTAAATTGATTGAGGACTTAGGTCTGCAGGGTGGCATAGCACCTTTCATGAGTACTGAATTCACACTAAATTCAAATATGTGCCCATGAAGCTGATGAATAGGGGGCTAAGGCTAACAATTTTTTTTTGTAGTGATACATCGACTGCATATTTAACTGTCTGCGGATTCCTTGAGTCAATCAGCCACTCTGTGCTGCTTGAAGAATTAGCATTGCTGCATAGGAAAATTGTAATCCCTCTTTCATTACTTTCTGTTGATTGCAGGTTGCCTTTCCTTCTGTTCCTTTGAATGCTGAAGCTGAAATTGTGCTCTACCTTCTCTCTGGCTGCTGCAGATAATTCTAGCATCATTCTGCAGTGAGAAGTGGTGCTACCTGCAAAACAGTATATTTTAGCTTTGCAGCACCTCTGCTCTCTTGCTCCCTAAACAAAACAGGAGAATAAATTCATTTTTCATGAGGTAGGATTCGGATATCTGCAAAATCTTGTGGTGATGGGTTCCAACACCAAACTCCAGACACAGAACTATGCACAAAAAATTACAGCAAACAATTTCAGGTAATGAGTACACTCAGGAAAAATACCATCTGTTGGATGGTACCTTTGTAAACAGAATAAGGAGGCAAAACTCTCTGATTAAATTATTCTTCATAAATGATTTAGCTGGTCTTAGAAAACCCAATGTTTAACAATGATGATGATCAGTGCGTGTAGCAGATGTTAGGCTGGCTGGGTGACTCTGTGGATAGCACAGCCCACTGTCATTTGGAAGTTTACTGTGTTGAGTCAAACTTTGGCACACACTCATCCAAATGGGTTGGGATAAACAGGGACAAAGTTGTTTTCTTTCAATACTGAGCGAGGATTGTTGTTGAGCTAAGGAAATCCATCCATCTAGCTCCATGCATCAGTGATCCGTTCAGAGCCTTTCCCAGGCCTATTACTTTCTGCCTTCTTGTACAGTATTAAAGAAACAGCAAACCTATCCTCATGCTTTTAGTCTTGGTGGATGTAAACTCTTAGACAGAAACACCCAGCCAATGCGGTGTCAAGTAGAGTTTGAGTCTCTAATCTCAGTGTGTGAATCTGAGTTGGAGGGAAGGGGTTTAAATTGGGGAAATCAGAATGAAGAGCAGAATCATGACCTACTCTAAAACTCACGAGGCATCTGGTCAAGAAGGGACAGCCTCTTAGATTCACTGTGAGCAGCTCAGTACAGGACTGGGGCAGAGTCCGTTCTTAGGTGGAAGGAATACGCACAAAACACAACATAAGAAGCCCCCTAAAGGTTGGTAGCAGATGTTCCTTGCTAATTATTATTTGAATTAGGACTTGCATGGAATATTTGTATTTATGAATGAATAAGTGCTACTTGCGTGAGTAAATATTTCAAAACCTGGGCCCCCTGAAGTTTTCTCAAAAACCTCCTGGTTTGCTCTGGTTGGGAATTCCTTTGTTCTTATCTAACTGGCATCCATGCAGGAGCCTGCCCTGGGCCCATATTTTGGACCTCTACAAAGCTCTCAAACCCCAGATAGGCAATTCTTCCAAATCCAGGGTCTTTGCAGTAGAGTCTTCTCCAGCCAGCTAGATGCGTGCTTGTCTTGCACCCTCTTCTGTCTTTCTGGATCATAGCCTACTCTGGCCCTGAAAGGTGACAGCTGGTCAGAAATGGTCAGCTATACATTCTCGTCCACTGTTCCTTTCTCTGACCATGAGGCCTTAGTCTTCATAATCCACAAAGAACATATGTAGCAGGTGCCAGATAACATGAGGCCTTTATAATAGTTATGAGAATACTGTACCCTTCTTTTGTGTCTTTCACTTGAGAAAGCAAAGTGCTTTATAAATATTACTTGAGGCCCTTCTTCACCCTCCCTCAAAATGAATGAGTGCCATAGCTTGCTTCTGTAGTGAGAGATGGAGTCATGAGAGGAAATCACTTGGATAAGATCATGTAGGGTTCAAGAGCAGAACCAGGATTTCTGTCTTGGTATCCTGGCACCCAATCCCTGCTTGAACTTTTAAACAAAGTTACAGGGCTACTAGTACTGCTAGAATAAACTTTGTGTAGCTTTTGGTTTTTTTTTAACCTTTGGGGTAGGGGGTTTGCAAAATCAGATTTTCCTTGTTGTTCCCCCTTTTTTTTTTTTTTTCCTGTTGGAATAAAATCACAGAATATGATCAGAAAAAACATCTGCTAGAGTTTCCTCTTTGTCTATCTTGTATTCTCTTTGGCATTGATGGAGCACAAAGATCATGTACTCCTCCTCCACCTGTGGATCTGTAGTTATTCCATTTATGTTTGTAAGGCAGCTGATGTGACTGAAATTCATTTACTGGCACTTGATGGCTTACTCAAATGCTTTATGCTGTTAATCTCCACCTACCTCAATGCAGATGCATTGATAAATACTCTGCTTATTCCTCCGACTGAATACTGTGCAACTGATGGATGTGTCCTAACACGCAGAATCCTGGCAGGCTACAAATGAAAGGCTTACAGGGTATAAAAATGCAGTCAATGTAAGCACTCTCTCTACCAATAATATGAGAAATAGATGGTAACATTAATTTGAAAAATAACAACTTGGGCACACAATGGCATGCACAAAATCTCTGCTGAACAAGAACATTCAGTCACTGCAACTCCGTAGGTATCCTAGATCTCTGTACACATAATAATTAGGTTTCCAAAGGCTCAATGTAATAAAAAAATCTGTTTGTTGTAAATATTAATGTAAATTATGTACAGGTAATAAGCAGTGAAAGTGCTTGCAGAAGAGGAAGTCTATTCAGGCATATGAGTTCCATCAAAATGTCATATAGAGACCTATCAGGGACAGTGTATTACTTAGCAAGGTCCTGGCAGTGTTTCAAAAGGTCACTTTTTTCCCTCCTTCACAGCTGCGAAGCTGAAGTAGTATTGCAAAGATCTGCAAATCGCCTTTCCACACATGCTTTAGTCTGAGTATTGTGTGGCTTTGAGTTGGACTGGATTAAGTTCCAAGTACTCAAATGCAGAGATAATGGGTCTGTATCAAATTAAATGAAGAAAATCATTTTTCCTATGATGTGTTCAGGCACCATGAAAACCCCAGTTTGAGACATTTGTCTTTATGACTCCAGTGATAAATCTTTGAACCTGACCGATGCAAATGTGGATTTTAATGAGCTGTAGTAAACAATACTGGATAGATGTGCTTCTGCGTCACCCAGGATACAATTTCCAGCCAATTCCCTCTGGTCACACTCCTAATTATGAAGTGATATGGACTTCCATTACACTTGTTTTTCTGAATCTCAATCCATTTTTAAAACTGGTGACATAATCTTTAAGCTTTAACTTGTTAGCATAGTAATATTTTTGCTTTAATAGACTTTTAATTTATTTTGATGTCCTGCCATTCAAAATTTAGAGTTTAAAAGAAAAATTGTCAGTTGTATTCCTTAAGATTACTGTGACTGTTGTTCTGAAAAGACATGGGCATACAATATAATGAATTCTTCAAAGAATTTGTATTCCGATACTTCTGCAGTTGAAGTGTGTTGAAAGTCTGTTGCCTATTAAGGGTCTGACTTGAGACTACTTGAGCAAAAGCTTCCTTTGGTGCCAAAGGAAGGCTTGCTTAAATAAGGATATTGGGCCCTCCTAAAGCTTGTTGCATTTTTATTATCAGTCTGCAGCACAATTAAACAATATATGAATGAACTACATTATAGCCATGTAGGTCCAAATGTTCAGTCCTGTTCATGCACAAATACACTTAATTTGCTCATTCAGTAGCCAGGACAATTACACAGTTAATTGCGCACATGGATAACACTGTCTACTGTAATAAGGCATTAGAGTGGGAGTAGAGAGATCTAGATTCTCTTCCTAATTCTGAGCAACAGGCAGTTCAGATCATCATCTCCTGTGTGTCTGTTTTGCTCCCCAACTTTTGTCTATCTTGTCTGTTTGGGGGGAGGGAAGATTTTTAAAGGCACGAAGAGCACATTTATGACTTTGGAAATCTCTCCTCCAACTAAATTACTTGGAGGATGAATTATACAGTGCCTAGATACAATGGAGACCCAGTTCAGTAAGTATGGTTAAGCTCTACTGTGTAGCAACTTACAGCTAGTTGTTATTGCTATAATAAGGGTACCTGACTGATCATTTGCACACAGATTTAACCCTGATCTACACCATGATGTGATTTTTTGGCAGCAATTGAAGGGAGATACATAATGCTTTGTGGCTTTCCTTCCAATTGCCTTACTCCTATTTACCGCAGTGTCTTCAGTAGACTGAGTTGAAAGGAAATCCGTGCCCTGCAATTTAGGACTACACTTCTTGCCATAGTGGTCTGTCTTGATCGACTTCCTGATCAGCTGAGTGTATCTTCCCAGATCCACTCACAGGACAAGGGAGATTGATCTGATGATGGTGAATTCACTGCCATCAGTGAAGACAAGTTCTTAGCCTATGCTCAAATACCCTGTTGTTAATTTTGTGCTCTGAGGAGGCAAACCAATGTGTGAACATTTTGCGCATATCTGTTTGTTCCATGGAGTTTTTGCAAACGGGGGCCTTTGTGTTAATTTTCCTTTGTTATTCATGAACGATGTCTTGCTGTTTCTTTGTGTCTCAGTGCTGCTTGTTAAATGCAGCATGTGAATGTTTCATTGTCCCTTTCAAGTTGTGCTCTGCATTTTTAATTGAAATTCATGTTTGGTTGGTTGAAAGCTGTGTGGAAAAAATAAACTGGCATAATTCTGATAGTGGCAAAACAAAGGATCTAGCTGGATGATATAACAGGCTAATTCAGACGACAGCATTTCTGAACCACCATAGGTGTTATGCATAGTGCGGTGCAATCAGAGTCAAAATTTTAAACGCAGAGGCCCAAACTGATACTCATAGAATCAGAGTAGTCTCGTTGATTTCAGTGGGAAGGCTCAAAGGCTAAGGTACGATTCACTACATATCATTATTAGGCCTATACGAACTAAACCTGTTCACCTTACTCACACACAAGTTCATCAAAGTCATGAGATTATTCACTTGAGTACAGTAGGTAGGATTTGAGCCTTAGTTCTATTGACTCTGTGAAGCTACACTGACATTCACCAGCTACACATCTGGCTCAGTATTTGCATTTTTTGCCTGTGTGGAGGGCCCAGTCACCCTTAGCACACCCCTTTACATTAGGGCCTAGCATTACTTTTTTTCAATGTCGGCCTGACATCTGCCTGTGTCCAAACTTCATGGCTCTGCCTTCCTGCCAAATCACAAAATTCAGCCCCTTTCTGGCATAACTGAAAGGTCCTAATGAAAATCCAGTTAATAGTACTAATAATTCTTCAGCCTGTGTGCTGCAGAGGCAGAAAGTCTCTGTTTCTATTCAAACACCCAAAGGACTCTCTTTTACAGGAACCCACTCTGCTCCCCATGAGGTGTTTTCCATCGAAGAGTCTTGCCTCCTCTGCAATCTATCCTTGGGATTTGCCCATTTTCTAGAGTTTACCACATGGTTCAGTTCTGTCCCTGTGGCATTCCTTAGTTTGCCTCCCCCAGACCCTTCCAGGATAGCACCTCTCTTTTGGGTCTTCTGCTTTCAGCTGAGCTCTCTTAGCTTCTTATAAAGTGCAGGTGTGTGATAGATCCATAGCTAGCTCCATGACCTTTGACTGGAAGGTAACTAAATAATCACTACACAGGTATGGAGGATGACTTTACTTGTTTTTGTCTCCTTTTTTAGGCTGTGATGGGGATTCACCATGTCACAATAGCTTTAAGCAGATTTAGACTCATGCACATATGCTATTAGGTTTCCTATAGTTTTGTGGATGGATAGTTATGCTAAAGGTGGATTGAAGGAAAGAGCAAGCAGAGAACTGCATCGCCCCCCCCCCCCACTTCCTCAGTATGTCTAAACCTTGACCTGGAAAGGCCAACTCTAGAAAGGAGTGCTGTCTCCATTGACTGTTCAGTTATTGGCCACTTTGCTGGGGCTGGTGGCTGAGTGGTGATTGTTGTTATAGCTCTTGTTGTGTTGACCTGTGGCACTGTATTGTATGCATGTCCTCAGAAGATGGGGTAATTCTGGGGCTGTACTGAATTTGGTCATTTTTAAATTTGCAGCTTACCTGTCAGTCACCTGAGCCTTCAAGCTCTACTCAAGTGATTATATTTTAAAATTTCATTGCTACTGCACTTAAAGCCAGCTGTGTGATCTGACATTAGTGTAATATCCTATCTGCAAAGGATATGAGTCTCAGGGCTGGGCTGCACTACAAAGTTGAATCAATATAAGTCAATTTGCATTGATCTTGTTATCCATGTGTAGACCCTAAAATTTTATTTGTCAATGAAAGAATGAGGTGGAAGGGCCTTCTGGTAACCTGCAGGGTTTGGAACTCTTGAAGTCCATGAGATATTTCGAAAGCAACATAACTGTTATCTCACTTCGTGGAAGGAAGAGTTATAGATAAACTAATGTACATATAAATTAGATAGATCTAATGTGACACATCTTTGGAGAGCTGGTAACAAGGCTACTCCATGATAAGGGATAGTCATTAGTCATCTGAACATAATCAGACGTTTATTCTATCAGAGGACTATCTGGTTATAATTGGTAATCACAACGCAGAACAACTTTGCGGGATCATTGCAGGAATACTTGTTTGCAATTGATACTCTTGCAAATCTTTGTAGAACATCTGGGTACAATTGACCACATTGTACAATAATCTAATAACTTTCTTCAGAATTTAATTTGCAGCTAAATCTGAGCTACCTATAATATTTTGTAATAAGTCCATTGGTAATAGCCACTAGCTAAATTCTACCTGTACACAGTGTTGAAAATAGATTCTTTTCACACGTTTTCTAATGCTTATCTACATGTTATTGAACTGCATGGAAATATTCATCACCAAAATTTTAGTGGGCCTGATTCTAAGAGGGGCTTGACATGTAAATCTTTCATTTGGTTTTAGAGGAAATGTGGATGTTTAGCACCTCTCAGGATTGGATAAGTTACAATGATTGAATTATCTATGGACCTTATTAGTAATTATAAAAAAGGAAAATATGGAAAGAGTCTTTCCAGCAAACCACTTCAAATAGGCATTCGGTATTCCCTGTGAATGAAGTTAACAATAGTACTCAGTATATAATTTCAAGTTCAAAAAATGCATAATTCTTATAATTCAGAAACAGAACCTTGTGTACAAGAAGCAAGATGCACATAATGTGATTATTATACCTAATTATTGTTCAACCATGCATCTTGCCTACAATAAAATTGCCACAAAATGTAGACCAGCTTTCTGGTTAATAAGATTTATTTCCTTCTTATTAAGTTTGTAAAACATTCCTCTAAAATAATTCTTATTTTAGGAATCATACAAATATAATAAGGTTTCTCATTGGTAATTTACTATGCATTAGTCATTCACATTTTGGAAATCAAGTATTCGTCTAAAAATGTTATGGCTTGACATTTCCTGTTATGTTAAAGCTGTGCAACTCTTTGTCTTCTTCCTAGAAACTCCCTTAGGCAACACATTTTGGTTGGATACATTTGCAGTTCAGTCACAGGATGCCTTGAAAGGCCTTATTCTGGTCTAATTGAAAACAGCAGCAAAATTCCCTTTGACATCAGTAGAAACTAGATTGGTGCCTAGTGAGAAATTGCAATAAGAGTATACACGACTTCATATTCATGATGGTGTCCTGATGATTTGGCAAAGATAATTGGATCTCTCTGCAGAGGAAATACACCATGATTTAAGAAACTGATAAAAGAGAACTGAAAACTATGAGCAGATTTTAAAGAACAGGAGTGAATACATTAGAGATTAGGGAGTTGTAAGGCACACACTGCAGATTTAACCTATATATGATTTTGGAAGATCATAATTGAACCATGAGGTTTTGTAGTTGTTTGCAATCAAGACATAGATCTATCATTTATGGCATGAGTAAAAGTAATCTGGCAAAGAAGGTGGGGGTATGAGTGTGTCAGTATGTTGAAAGGTCTAGACCTCTATCCATGCTATTGACTACAGAGAACAAATTCCCTAGCGAGAGAGGAATGTCATTTTGTCCTTATGAGAGAAGCACTGACAGAACACATTTTTCAAGGAAACTGGAATCATTCACAAACATATATTTCATCTACAGGTGTTAAGACCTGTAGTTCGAGGTCACCCTGTAACCTTGCATGTCTAAAGTTTGGAAGAATACAGGTAATAAAGATTTTTTCTTTAAACTGCAAGAAGAAGCTCTTTAAATATTTCTGTTTATCTGTTAACACCCTGACGTGGTGCCACAGTTAGAATGATGTGGTGTTCTATGACTAACCAGATCTAAATACAACATCTAGGAAACTGACAAATCCATGTTAACATAAGTTAATGGAAAATATCATTTTTCTGACTGACCTAATAAATCACATGAAACTGAAATATAGAAAATCAATATGAAGTGGGTGCTCGTGCACTAGGGCGGTGGGCACTATGGAGAAACAATATTTATTTTATGTATTTAACTGCACTCCTGTGAAAAGCTGTTAATACGCAGGCACTGTAAGGTCATCTGCAACTGTCGGGGTTCTTAATAAAGGGCCTTGGCTTTCACGGGAACTTGTGCTCCCACGTCACCTAGATACTTTTCAGAGGGGTAGCCATGTTAGTCTGTATACAGCAAAAACAACAAGAGTCCCGTGGCACCTTAAAGACTAACCAGTTTCTTCGGGCGTAAGCTGGATGCTTTTGGGACCCATGATATAGAATATGTAAAATAATTGCTTCAGAAAATGTTTTATGGATACATTTTCAGGTAACATGATATAGTCCTATAACTATCCTGGTCTCATGAGAGCTCCTCAGTGTGGATGTATAAAGCAGTATGATACCTTTATAACTACATCTCCACTGAAGAACTTTAATTAAACCAGGATAGTTAGAGGAAGGGGAATAAGTTATAGCAGTCCAGCTGGTATTCGTGCCACCTGAAGGCAATGAAGGTGATAATTTAATAGTCAGGGTCTCCAGTAACTGAGACAGTTAGATGCTCTTTCTTCTCAGTCTTTGCTGTTCTTCTGTAAGTTTCTTCTAGCAGATGAGCCTATCTGCTTGCTCATAGTTTTCTGAACATAAACATTTGATAGAATAGCTAGGCCCAGTTCTTCTCACAGCTATAATTGTATACATCTATAGCAGGGGTCTCAAAACATGTGGTCTGTGGGCCACATGCAGCCCCTAAAACAATGTCCTGCAGCCCCCAGTGATCCTATTGTTACTGATATTTGCAATACTGTTGTATGAAAAGGCTTCAGTGGTGCAGGCCGCAGGCTAATGTACTAGCCCTTATGTGGCCCTTTACTAGTCCTCATGCGGCCTTTGTGGTGATTTGAGTTCGGGACCCCTGATCTATAGTTAATTCCGTTTTGTGTTACTGAGATCAGACCCTGTCCCATGACACTTTGAACAACTGAGAGAGGCCAGGCCTTCTGTCCGATGCTGTAGAAGGATCAATGGCTCTGCCAGTAGATAGTGGAGTCATTCCTCTCTTAGCTCAGAGGGTGGTGAAGTCTGTCTTTTTTGTAGTCTCTCTTTTAGCAAGGGGTGTGGTGCTTCTTTCTGTTCAGATGGCAACTAAATCTTAAGTGCAGGTTAATCTCTTCAACTGCTGTGCTATGCTGAGATTCTTTCTTCATTTGTACTGAAATGCCTGGAGCTCAGTAATATCTTTGCCTGAGTTTGTAAGCCCAAACATCAGGATTATATTTGTACTACTTAGGCATTTATGGTTTTGGGTGGCAGAGAAATTATGTCCATCTGTCCTGTGCTGTGCTGCTGAATTCAAAAGAAACACAGAAGCTAAATTTTAATGGGGGCAGCAGTGTTAGTTCAGTCCAGCAAAGCAAACAAGGAGTCTGTCTGGTAGTACTTACAAAGACTAATAAATTTATTATCACATGAGCTTCCATAGGAGAAAATCCCACTTTGTTAGATGCTTGAAGATCAAGTTGGATTCTCTCTCATGAAAGGTCATGTGATAAATTAATTTTAGTTTTTAAAAGTGCTACCAGACTCCTGGTGGGTTTTTTTTTGTTTTGTTTTGTTTTGTTTTGTTTTTTTACTTACAGCACTAAAGGATCTCTCAAAAGAAACTGCTCTGTCTTATACTGATGAGCAGTTCCCACAGAGGCACACCACGCAAGACTCAGTACTACTAATTTGCGCATGGCTACACTGCAAAGAAAAACTTGCGGCACTGAATCTCAGTTTTGGATCAACTGACTTGTGCTCCGGGGGGTGGGGCTTGGGCTGTGGGGTTAAAAATATCAGCTAAAATAGTCCCAGTTGGGCTGGAGCCTGGGGTCTGAGACCTCACCCTCCTTGCTGCGTTTCAGAGCCTGAACTCTAGCCTGAGCAGAAACATTTACATGTTATTTTTAGCTCCACAGCCAGAGCCTTGCACGTTTGAGTCAATTAACCCAGACACTGAGTCTCAGGAAGGCTGGTTTGCTTGCTTGTTTGTTTGCAGTCAACACAGCCACAGTGACTAGAATAGTGGGGATTCCTGCTGCATGCTGAGTCGAGCAACCTGGCTCTATACAGATTGGGTGTTCTAGGGAAGCTGGAAATGTGGCTATAGCTGAGTGGCAAGTTAAAAAGAAAACAACTAAGCTTTCAATAAAGCATTGACACATTTTGAATTAACCCATATCTTTCCAATGTCCCTTCTTTTGAGGAACATCATTTTTGTTAATCCTAGGGTTCCCTACATCCCTTATCAATGTAGTATCTTATTTTTGCTGCTGAAAATTATGTATATCAGAAAGAAAAATCATGAAAGTGAGGGTATAGAGTTACTTGCACTGAAGGAATGAGTCCCAGAGTGTTTCCATTTCCTGCATGAATACTTTTTGTCCCCTTCATTCTGGGTCTTTGTCAGACAGGGCATCCCATGTTTGAGCCTTGGCAGGTTGGCAGTAAGCTCTTGGGATGAGCACAACAGCTGCTTGCTGTGGCTCAGAACATTGTGTCCAAAGTTTTTCACTGAACAGTGGAATTCTCATCTGTTATGATTTAGATGGCAGGAGGCCAAAGGGATAATATAATGGGTGAGAAGGGGAAATAAAACTCACTGGAATGTGTGGAAGAGTGTACAGCAAATTGGTTAGGGGTGAAAACTTTGTTTCCTCAGCAAAGTGGTGAAAAATGAAAACTGACCTTGGTCTTTTTCAGTGGGGGCTTGTTTATATTCTGTGGATGATGGGCACAATAGGAATATCTGTTCATGTACTGTGTTCTTGCTAAGACCAGGGTTGTTTTTCAAGGGTCAGGTTTTTTGGATCCACTCTGGTCACTTTATGCTAAGCAGGTGATACGCAGGGCTGGATTCTGGCCATAACCAGTGGAGACTTCCTTTGGTAGAGAGGTACTCCCCATCTGGCATGAAATGGGTAAAATTGCCTCTTGCACCAGCTGCCTTCTCATTCTTGGCACAGTTGGCATGCCAGAGCATGGGGAGGCATCATGGTAAGGACTGTGGCAGAGAATTGTTCTGCTGCACTGATCCTTCTTTGAAATAATCTCCTTTGTGTCAATGGCATGTGTTAGTGCACACCTCAAGCTGGGGTTAGCTGATGCAGAATCAGAAAGCTGGTTGTGGCTCCCTGATGTTTCATCTTCTCTTCAGCTGAACATAACTCAGTTGAAGAGAACTGAGCTCCTAGAGTCTATTTAATGAACCACAACCAGAGTAATGGCATGATACCATGGTCAGGCCAAGCAGAAACATCTGTTCAAACCAGATGTTCTTTGCATAGGGGAGGAAGCACAGTGTGCAGCCTCACTGTAGTGAGTGGGGTGCGGCCAGGGCTGGCACAACACGGTAAGCCCAGTAAGCATTGTAGGGGGCTGCTGACGTTTGAGGGGCACCAAAATGGGGAGCACGCCGTTGCGCCACGCTATCATGTCACTCATCTGCACCAGCGCCTACGGCACTTGTAGGGGGGTGCCAGAAACGCTAGCACCATTCCCGGGTGAAGCTTCCCTCTGAGATGGACAGGGAGACACTGGTGGGTGGAGCAATGGCATCCCTGCCCACCCTGCTAGAAGCAGAGGCACGGGGCAGGAAGGCAAAGTATAAGGGGTGAGGCCTCTAGCTCAGTTGGGGGAGAGATGTTGGAGGAGAGGGATGTCTGTTCCTCACTATTGTGAACCCTAGCTGCCTGGGTCTCTGAAGAGCTCCTGGAGCTGCCCTTTGCCTCAGACATTGAGGAGCTGTGGGGGCTGGTGCTAGCCATTTACCCCAGGGAGATTGATGACCCCAAACCTCAGGTACCACCCACTGTAGACGTGAGCCCCTATACAATGTTTGATGCTCACTCCTGCCTTGCCTGAGGGTCAGGGCTATAGATTCTTTGGTAGCCCTGCCCTAACTGAGAGCCTGAACACCACTGAGAACTAATTCCTTGCTTTGAGACTGCCTGCATAGCCGGTGTGATAAGTGTGGGGGTGTGGCCTCTCTCATGAACTGACAAGGAGGGGTGGCCCCACATTCCTAGAGTAACACAGACCTGTTATGCCAATTACTGTGATCTAGGCTGAGTTGAGGACTGAGAAGTAAATTACACGGCAGCATTAGAGGAAGGAAAGGGCTTACCTATTGGACCAAATTCATTCAAAGGTAGAATTTGGCCCATAATGTTTTTATAGTTTACCTATATATAGTTTGTAGCAATGTTAGCACTTATTGAATAGAATGATACCCTGATTGACTAGAAGAATGGTAGCAGAATAAGTTTAGCTTTAAATGCATCAGGTCAAATCCTTCTCCATGTACGTCCTTAAGTGGAGTAGAGTTCCCTCAGAGAGTTATTTGGCCCACCATTTGACAAGAAACATGAACTCTGATCACTATCTAAGGAAAAATGTAAATTCATCAACAAAAGAAAAGTGTTTGACAACAGTGCTGCTGTAGAGAGCGAGGACATTTTAAAACAGCAATAATAAAAAGATACATGTGCTCAGTTATCTTTGTTTGGTTCTTTCATTGTTAGTCTTGTTACCATCACTACCTGCCACATGGGTTCCAAACAGCAGGGGAATTTCTTCAGACACTTATGCTTACAAATAGCCCTTGATTTGTGGAGCTTGGAGATTTAATTTTACTTTGACAATGAGGTTTCAGTATGCAGAAAATAGCTTTTCCATCTCTTTTCAAAGTTATACATTGAAAGAATAATTTCACTGAAAATTAGAAAAATGAGCTTAAATGGCATGCAAGTAACATTATTTTCCACTGTATAAAAATATACCTCAGATTTTTAAAATAAAAATGCAAATGTAAGACCTATTCTTATGCTGCTCCATATAAAACACATGCCTTGCTACTTTTGTTTCTTTAATTGTTTGTTTATAAAGCAAACCGAAATAAAGCAAATGTGGTTCTGATTTTCAAAGAGGCTTTTAGAAATGCTTCTATAAATTCAGTGACTGGACCTATTTATGTACAACTCTCAGCCTATTTAGGCATAGCTAAGAGGTGATCTGGGGACAGAAGTTCAGATCCTTGCATGTGAAAATGTGTGCAAAAACGTGTATGTATTTGCATACCTAGGTACCACTTCTGCAACAGCTTGGACACGCCTTTAAGTGTGGCTATATTCCCATTAAAACAAGCAAGGATGCAGTAAATAAATGTGTTAGTCTTAGAAGTGCCACAGGACTCCTTGCTTGTTTTGCTGAACTAGACTAACACGGCTACCGCTTTGGAACTTGTCAGTATGCTACTATTGAATTTTATAGGACTACTCATCATGTGCTTGAAGTTATGGACATGCTGATCAATTTGGAAAATTGGGGATGTTAATAGCAAGTGCTTTTAATGCATTTATACATGTACTCATGATAGATACGTATATAAAACAGTTGTTAGATTAATTTGTCATGTTCATTCATGTTTCTTACTTGCATGTAGAACTGCAATAAATGTAATCACAAACTCGTAAACTCTTGTGCATGTAACTCTCTGAACAGAGCCTGAAAATAGGGTTGGTGTCCCTGTGCATGAAAATGCATGAGCTGATGTATAATGAATGCAGTTTTGGAAACCACATGGAATATTTGGCTTGCACAGCAAAATACTGTGTTACTGTTCAGTACAATTAGTCAATAAAGCAAGGTTAAGAAATTATTTAATCATCAAATATTGGTGTTCAGTCAACTCTTGAACTGCTGTATAGCCAGTCATATAATGCAATAAGATGTATTTACATGTGCTATAATTGCATCTTATATGAGATGAAAATATATTGTCCAATTCTGTATTTCCAATGCACCCAAAAAATCCTAGATTTCAGTGGGCACAAAAAGAATGTAGGGTGAGGCCTATGGTTTAAATTATATTTGTGTTGACTTGGTATAATGTCTGAAGCAAATCTTTCCTGTTTGCTTGAGATGACATACAGAATGAAAGCCCTGGTGTGATCATGCCACTCGGGGTCCTTTGTGTTCAGGAAATGAAAGTGACCCAAACCATTCAGTGTGTTAAATCTGTCAGCGTTCTTGGTAGATTCTAGGGCTGTATGTAATGGGGGAGCTAGCAGGCTGTGAAAATGATCTGAAAAGGAGTTATAACATATTACCAGAAAAATAAAGGATATCAAGCAGTTCCTGGGGAAGTGGACATTCTTAATACTTTAGTTCTTTACCTTATTTTGTTCTTTTGGAGAATAAAGAATTTGTACATTGGATATTGACTGTGGGTCCAGCTTGCCCTGACTGCTTTCATTAGAAGTCTGAGCAATATACAGATAAAACATTATAGTAATGATTTTTATGCTTGGGACATCAGTGTGTCAGAAACTGGACTGAAACTATCAACTTGTTTCAGGCAGATTGCTGAATTACTGATGTACTCAGAGTTCAAGTTCTCTGTGTTCTATTACAGCTATCGAAAGTGCTCCCCTTCCCCCATCTAGTAGGTTGAAGAATTATCTCAACCTTGGGTGCAGTCTCTCTAGGATATCTATATGAATATGTGAATTTTTATTGTCTTGGAAAAACTTGGTTACTGTCACATCAGTCATCTGTGAAATGCAACCAGCTCTAAAGTGGAATATGGTACCTTGTTTAGCAGCAATACTGCACAGCTAGGGCGGGAAGTGAACAATATGTTGCATTTGAAACTGCAAAAGGAATGTAGGTGTCACAGAGCCCATAAAATCACTCTTGGATCCCTGCTGTTCACAGCCAATCAGGACTCTGCTATGGTGAAGCCTTCTCCTGTCCATCACCTGGGTCTCTATGCTACCTGTAGCCAGCTTCCAAATCCAGGCTCACAGGGTCCAACCCTTGCTCTGTCTGGTCTCCCGGGGGTGTGTGGAGGGGTCCTTCCTCCAGGAGGGTCCTGGCTGTCCCAATCAGAAGTAATTCAGCCAGTGTAGAAGTCAGAGGGTTTATTAGCAATCCAATTTGCACAGCAGCTAGGACAGTTGGCTTTCAGATTAACTGGGAGGCATAGCAGTAAACCCCCAGATGAGCCCCTGGAGATCCTGCCTCTCTGACCACCATTTCCCTACTATCATCCTTCTCTCTCAGCCCTTTGTTTTCCTCCCCAGCCAGCTGACCTGCCCTCGGTCTAAACTGGCTACCACGGGTGTCATCCACAGGGGGTCCAGGTAAGGTCTGTTTAAAGCCCCTTCCTCCCCTACTGGTTTCCATAGTTATCACACCACCATGCCCCATCACCAGAATACATGTCTCATTACCACAGTACAGGAACAGAAAAGTAAAACATTTGTGTGTCGCCCCCGCATCCCACAGTAGCCCAAGAGGCTTCTCACATTATCACAATAGGTCAATTGGAATTCCTGAAAATGGAATTTGCCCAGGACACCAGACCTAATAACTCTATTTTTTTTTTTTTCTCTGCAGCCACTAAGGTGTCTGATTATAAGCAATTCTTTTCTGAATGATGGCCTCTCTGATAGCTCAGTGTTGCCACATACTGTGCTGGGAATTGGCTCAATGGTAACACACTAGATGCTTTGCCACACACTGAATAACCAATAACTGCTCTCTCAGAATTCTGATTTTTTTTTTGACAGTTCCCTCACCCCACTAAAGTACTGACTAGATCTAACTCTGCTTTGTTTTTGAGATCTATTGTCTCATATTTGTTTTCAGTAATCCCTTTAAAAAAATCAGAGTTGGGGTTTTTGTTTAAACTTTCTCAGATGTGTACAGGCTGAGTAGCTGTTAAATGCTGAAGGAATGGTTAGCCAACATTTTAAAGTAAAGACATTTGTCGCTAAATACAGTGGGCTTGCAGGCCAAAGTTTAGGCCAGCATGATCATTTGTGGTAGTTCATAAACATTTTATAAAAGAGGGGTTTTCAGATTAGCTCAAATCCCCTGAAGTGACTGAGACTTTCCCTTTGATTTCAATGGGTTTCAGAGCAAACCTGTAAGAGGACTAGTGGGTAAAAATTTCAAAGGTGACTGAGATACTCAGACACTTGGGGCTTGTCTTCATACACAGCACTGCACTATTTTATTTTAATATGGCTCCTTGTAGCTTGTCATCCAAACTGGAAATTTAGCGCAGAACTGACAGCCAATTATTCAATTTCAGGAGTTTTTGTTTTTTGTTTTTGTTTTTGTTTGTTTGTTTTGGTAATCATTGTTAATTACACTTCAATTTTAAGTACACTGCTTAATTTATAAATATTGAAGAGCACTTTGTGTCTTGGGAGCTTTGATTGGGTCTCAGCAAGAATTTTCCTTTCTAAGCATATTGTGAACAGGGTTGTACCTGTCACAAATGAAAATACTCTATTTACTTTTTGCTGTAGTAATTCGCTGGTTTATGGACCTATAGCCCTCCAAGGAGTATAACAGATCCTTAGGATGTCTGTGAGAGTTGGACTGGGTGTTCAGATTTCTGAGCTGGATGAGAGAATGTGCCCGGCTGAGCCACTGCAGAGGAAGCTTGAGGCAGTACAGTAGTTATTACAGTGACCATATGCAATAAATTACACTGAAGAAATAAGCTGTTTTGTTACAACTGGAGTAGCAGGCCAATAACTCATATAAATGGCTAAAACATCCTCTTGTTCTTGAAGGGAATCAGTGGGATCTCTCCAGTTTTACTCCACTTGCCAGGCTAGGCTCCTTAACTCTAATTCAGCCAAAAGGAGACGAGAAAGAGCACCACAAGGAAAAAGAAATGCATCTCTAGGGACATAAGTTGCTGGGGCAGCTGTCTAATTCTCTCACCCTACTGCCCATTCATGGGATGGAACCCTTCTAAACTTCCCAAGGCCCAAAATATGTGACAAAACTCAAGGAGAGAGAGACACACAAATCATCCATGCAGGAAACTGACTCTGCTGTGGGATCCGTTCTTCGTCTTATGACCTAAACCTCATTCGTTTTATTTCTGATATAAATTGGGCTCATGAGGATGTGCTGGGTGTAGCTAGCTTTGGGGGTAAAATGGGTTGTATTGGAGACATCCAAAAGGCATAGCCAATTAACTGTTAGAACCAACCAACTCTTTGGCCCATCCGGATATGCAGTTTCCATTCTGGAGCAGAACAATGGTCCATCTGATCCAGTCTCTAACCGTTAGATTTTCATGTTACCTGTTGACTATCCTTTTTTTAATCATTTCTTCTAAATATGGTGGTTATAAAGCTTCAAAACATATCCTTTACAAATCACAGCAATTCAGGCAATTGTTTGTAGCACTTCTTGGGACCACTAGTAGTGTGTTTACAATTTTCTCTCCTGTGAGGGAAGGTGAATGGAAACTCAGATCAGATGAGAGTATTTACCATTGCACCAAAAATTAAAAAAATCTGGGTTGAGCTGTTCCTGTGCAGGAGCATGATGGCAGCTCAAATTTCATGAAACAGGACCCTGGATCTATGTCTGCTGGGATCCTGAATGGCTGGAAGTGGTGTGCAAAAAAAAAAAAAAAAAAAATCCTGGGGAGGGTCAAATGCTCCATTCTAAACTTACCTCTTCAGATATTCTTGGAATTTTGGAAGCTGTTGCTGCATGTAGGGAATTAAATCCAAAAACAAAAAAAAAAATGGGGCATCAGCCACTCTGGATAAATGAAAGGTTGAGTTATCTACTCAAAGGTGCAGGGAAGATCAGTGTCAGCACTAGCAGGGTACTGGATAGGGTACTGGATTGGAATTCAGATGACCTGATTTTTTAATCCCACCTTTACTATTTACTTTCTGTTTGACCTTGGAGAGACACTGTATCTCTGGGTTCTCCCTCCCTCCCTCCCTCCATTTGTTTAGACTTTGTGTAGGGTCTGTCACTATGTGAACATGGTGTCTACCACAATGGAGTCTGAATTAGATACAGTTGCAATACAAATAAAGAATTTAATGTAAGCCTGTCTTTCCACAACACCTCTGGCAGCAGAAACTTTTTTTTTAAATCATACTCCTGGCTGTTAAAAGTTCCACTTACTCTTCAGGAAGACAGAGTTGTGTTTCTGTTTTTAAACAGGATCTGATTGTTTTTCACTGGAGTCCCTCCTGAAGGATAGGATAAGTTTTAACAGACCAAGACTATAGATCAGATTTATTTTTTTTCCTCTGCACCTTCCAAGTTCCTTCCATCTCGTGCATAAGCAGTGACAGATGAAGGGGCACGACCTTAGTTCACAGAGCATATTTTTTTGATCCTGCTGTACAGGATAGAACTCTTTAATCAATAGTAAATTAAAAGGTAGGAACAGTTGCTGGAAATGAGGCCTTTATTCAATTCACTTTAGGGCAGACCTTATTAACTTAGTTCTCCTAGTTCTACCCATTTCACCATCCAATCCCCTCTCTCCTCCCTGTTTCCTGAATATTTTGGGATTCTTTATCTAAAGAAGATGAGGGGAAAAGGATGAAAGGTGCATTTTCCAGGCCAAGTCTTGGCAGGATCACGTACCGCAAGAGCCACTTCCCTCATGTGATTCTGACATTTTAGCCCATGGCCTTGCACTAAACTGGTTGGTTGTAAACCTGGAGTGTTCAGTTCCCAGCACTGACTCTCCACTTCCTGACAATCATAGAATCATAGGGTTGGAAGTCCAACCCCCTGCTAAATGCAGGGCCACTCCCACTAAATCATCCCAGCCAGGGTATTGTCTAACCAGACCTTAAATATCTCCAAAGACAGAGATTCCACCATCTCCCTAGGTAACCCATTCCAATGCTTCACCACTCTCCTCGTGAGAAGGTTTTTCCTAATATCCAGTGTTGACCTCCCCACCTGTAACTTGAAACTATTGCTCTTTGTTCTATCCTCTGTTACTACTGAGAACAGCTGAGCTCCCTCCTCTCTGGAGCACCCCTTCAAGTAATTGAAGGTTGCCATCAAATCCCCCCCTCAGTCTTCTCTTCTTCAGGCTCAATAAGCCAAGGTCCTTCAGTCTTTCCTCATTAGTCTTGTGCCCCAGTCCCCTAATCATTTTCATTGCCCTCCGCTGGACTCTTTCTAATTTGTCCATATCTTTTTTGTAGTGGGGAGCCCAAAACTGGACACAGTATTCCAGATTCAGCCTCACCAGCGCCAAATAGAGAGGAATAATCACATCCCTCAATCCGCTGGCAACGCTCCTACTGATACAGCCCAATATGCCATAAATTCTACAGTACTGCTGCTTAGCCGATTGGTCCCCAGCCTGTAGCAGTGCATGGGGTTTTTCCGTCCTAAGTGCAGGACTTTGCATTTGTCTTTTTTTGAATCTCATGAGATTTCTTCTGGCCCACTTCTCCAATTTGTCTAAGTCTCCCTGAATCCTGTCCATATCCTCCAGCGTATCCACAATTCCCCCAAGCCTGGTGTCATCCATGAACTTACTGAGCATGCAATCTATCCCATCCTCACGATCGTTAATGAAGATGTTGAATAGAATGAGCCTCAGGACCAACCCCTCGGGCACACCACTCATTACTGCTTGCCAACTAGACATGGAGCCATTGATTGCTACCTGCTGATCCCGTTGATTTAGCCAGTTTTCTAGCCACCTTATCGTCCACCCCATGCTTCCTTAACTTGCCAATGAGAATACTGTGGGAAACCGTATTAAAAGGCTTGCTAAAGTAGAGGTATATCACATCAACAGCTCTTCCTGCATCCACAAATCCAGTCATCTCATCAAAGAAGTCAATGAGGTTGGTCAGGCATGATTTACCCTTGGTGAATCCATGCTGACTGTTCCTGATCACTCTATTTTCCTCCAAGTGTTTCAAGATGGATTCTTTGAGGACCTGCTCCATGATTTTTCCAGGGATTGAAGTGAGGATCACAGGTCTATTGTTCCTGGATTCTCTTTTTTCCCTTTCTTGAAGATAGGTACTATATTTGTCTTCTTCCAATCCTCCAGGACCTCCCCCATTCACCATGAGTTTGCAAAGATAATGGCCAGCAGTTCTGCAATCACATTGGCCAACTCCCTCAGCACCCTCGGATGCAGTTCATCTGGCCCCATAGACTTGTGCACATCTAACTCCTTTAACTAGACCCTAACCTTCCATCAGCGAGGGCTGCTCTCCTCCTCTCGGTTCTGCATTACCCAGTGTAGTAGCCTGGCAGCTGATCTTGCCTGTGAAGACCTGAAGTAAAAAAAAGCATTGAGTACTTTAGCCTTTTCTGCCTCATTCACCACGAGGATACCTGCCCCGTTCAGTAAGGGACCTATACCATCCCTGATCCTCTTGTTGCTGACATACTTGTAGAACCCATTCCTGTTATCCTTCACATCCCTTGCTAGTTTCAACTCCAATTGTCCTTTGGCCTTTCTGATTTTATCCCTGCAGGCCTGAGCAATATCTTTATATGCCTCCCCAGTCATCTGTCAAAGATTCCACTTCCTGTAAGCTTCTTTTTTTATGTTTTAGCTCAGTGCAGAGTTCTCTGTTAAGCCACACTGGATGCCTTCCACATTTGCTGTTGTTTCTGCTCACTGGAATGTTATCTTCCTGTGCCCTTAGCAGGGTTTCTTTAAAATACAGCCAGCTCTCTAGGATGCCTTTCCTCTTTAGATCAGCCTCCCAGGAAGTCCTGCCCATCAGGTCCCTGAGGGAGACAAAATCTGCATCTCTGAAGTCCAGGCTTTGCGTCTTGCTTCTTTCCTTTCTTCTTTGATCAGGATTCTGAGCCAAAAATATGTACCAAAAATAATTCATGGGGGGGGGGGAAGTGATGCCTAAAATATGAAATGAATCTGCAGGTTGATGGAAGCAAACATCTCGAGATGCAATTAAGCCATATCATTGATGGATCCAATTACAATAGCTCTTTGGAAGCTTTGTTAAATATCCTGAAAGACATAACCACCCAGTACGCAATTGGTGAAGATGAGATTCTTAATTCTGTTACACAGAACTGTGCTCACCTAACCCTATCTTCATTTCTACTCACATACTAGTTCAGCATCTGTTATTTAGTAGCAACTGCTTTCCTGAGGTACCTCTTTTGAGGTAGGTGTGTAACTTCCATCCATATGCCTGTGTAACTTTTAGCATGGTGTTCAGCATTAAGAAATGTTCTGTAGCCAGATCTTAAGCTGGTGTAAATTGATGTAGGTCCATTGAACTCAATGAAGCTATGTTGACTTACATTGACTGGAAATACAGATCTATAATAAAGAAAAAAGAAACCAAAGTGTGTTAGCACTTTCAGGAGCTTCATATCCATCTTCAGTGTGCTCACTGATTTCTTTGGCTACTATTTAGAAGAGAAGAACTGTAGGCTAGTAATTAGACTAAGACTTCTGGGGCAGAGAGAGTCTTTTCATTCTGTGTTTGTGTAGAACCTAATACAGTAGGGTCCTGGCCCCCAAGTGGGCCTCCAAGGCACTTCTACAATACAATCATCATCAGTAATTTTTGGTTCTGTTCTCAGTTCTCCAATCATCTTAGTTAAATCATTCCCTGTATCTCCCTGTATGCACATAAGTTTAGGCATTCATGCTTTTAGAGTTCCAGTTCTCCCTCTATATGGCTATGTCTACACTAGGGCTTAAGTTGACTTAAGAAAAGCCAGGACTATATTTAGAATTTAATAAATCAACTTAAGTACTTGCTTAAATCAGCTTTACAGGGCAGGAGGCCCTGGGCCCCGTCCCCTGCCCCACCCCGGTGCCCTATCGGGACCAGGGGTGGGGTGGCCCTGGATATGTTTGTAATGTATCCAGTGCAGACATACTCTGAAGTTGATATAGCCCAAATTTTTCTTGTCTTTTGACCTGCAGCATAGGGCATAAAGAGAAGGCAAAAGTAGCAATGAGTAATCCTTACTTCATTCCATAAATGGAGATGTATGGAAAATTTTGGAGGCTTTATTATCTCATCATAGTTCGTGCTCTGCTTTGGTTGATGGTTGTTTCTTGGCATGTTTTGTAGTGCTGCTTGGAAAATCAATTTTTCTTCTGCATACAACACAGTATGTGTGTTCTTAAACAAATTACTGCCGTAACAACTAACATGTTTAGTCTTGCTTCCCCTGGCATCGCCACTAGATCTATCCCCAGCCCGATGGTCTCTATTTTTAGTGCTGCTTTTAGAAATCACATTTAGTTTGAGAAATCTGTCAGGTTGTTAGCTCATTATACAAAAATACCACACATGTATTTGGAGTTCTTAAAAAAGAATAGTTATATTTTAAGCCTCCTTCATAAACTGCAAAATCTCATTTTGATTTCTTTCCTCTCACCTGTTTGTTTATATCTATAAAAACTTGTTTGCTAGTGTGCGTGTGCATGCGCGCACACATACATGCTGCTTTAAAGGATATCCATATATAGAGCTACATCACCTTAATTTCTTGCACTTTCTGATAGTAACAGGGTATGCATGCGGTGTGGCTACCCATCCTGAATTCTTGGCCAGGACTTTGGAACTAACATTGTGAGCTGACCCCAGAGAATCCATCCCCGGCTTTACATTGTGCCTGGAGCATTCTAGGACAGGATTTTGGGAGTTGAATGAGTGCTGTGCAGATGTGATCAATAAAGCTAATAGCTATAATAAACTTCACTAGTGAGTCACAACCTGACTGCCAACTCCCCTGTGCAGCTGGTCATTTACACTAGTGTCAAGTGAGTGTAAAATGCAACTGTCAGTGTGTGCATGACTCTATGAGCTAGAAAGCAATGGAGATTCAGACCTTTAGTGCCTTGATTTAAAGATACATCAGTGTATTAGCTATTATGGGAGCAGCACAGAAGCTTTTATTTGGCTCTTGCCAGCTACATACGGGAAGACCAGATTTTCCAACCATTTAGTTAAAAAAGGATTCAGTCTCTATAATCAGTAATGGTGGAGAGCATTAGGCCCTAATTGTAACACAGAACAAATCATCTAATTTTGGATCTTAAAAGGATTTTGCAAATGTATTTTGTAGTGGGGGGGGGGGAACCTCTCAAACTCCTATCTATTGACCTTTTAAGGTTATACTCACTGTTCTCAAATGCAAGATGCAGGGCTGGTGAACCTTGTTATCTGAGACTTGAAAATTTCTGAGATTAGTTCTGGGTTTCCAAATTCTTAAACCCTTGAAGCTGCTTTCTCCTTCAAAAGAGTGTTTTCAATTAGCCCTCTCCCCAAAGCACTGATTTTTCTACACAAAACTGAGCTGTGTTAGTTTTCAAAGGCAGTATCCTGCACAGAGTACAGATATACTAATGTTCCCCATTAAAACTTCTTTCCTCTCTCTCTGCTTCTCTTCTCTCCCACAGTCACTTTGCAATAATATTTTGCACTCCACTTACTTACTACCCTACACTTCTTAACTGGATTTCTTTCTCTCCCACCATTGTTATTCTTATCAGTCTTTCTCACCAGAATACTAGCTCATCAATCCTTGAGTTTGTTGAACATTTTGAGATGCCCTCCCCCCAACTTTTAAGAATGTCTGGAAGTAAGCAAACCAAATTTATCCATTTTTAATAAACATGTCAGGCCCCCTTAACAAACGTGTTATGGGAGAAGAAAGAAGAGACTGAGTAAGTCAACGTTTGTATTACGATCATGGAAACAAATTATTGTTGCAGGGGTGAACTGCTGATACTGAATGAGGAGGATGTGAGGGATATGGATGAGGATTCTGCAAATTGAAGTCTAGACACGCAGTTCATACTTGCTGCGCTGGTAGAATGCTGTTTGCAAAAGTTTAGTCCTTGGAGTAAAGTCTACTTTATACCTTGGCAGTTCACCAAGTAGCTACATTGGTACAAATGGGATTTATCTAGTCTTCCCAGCTGGCAGAGATGATTTGGACAGTATGAGATCAAAAAACTTTTAAAATTAAGTGCAATGTGTCTGTGTGAGCATGTGCACCCATAGGGGGTAAAGGGATCGCTTCTCATCAGTGTGAAGTCAATTTGATTTTTATAACCCTATATCATGGTTTTGCTCATGCACCTTTTTAAAAAGAGAACTTAGTGGTGGTAAAGTAATCCCTCCTATAGAGCCTGAGGGTGGAATCTGGGTTGTACCGAAGTTAATGGTAAAATTCCCATTGACTTCAGTAGGCCTGGGACTTCATCCTAAATCCCTCTATCCAGAGGGCAAGGTCAGTGGTTGGAAGAAAAGATCTCTCCCGTGCTGGAGAGGTCATCTCTCAGGCTAGAAAGCTATTCACTCAGCCTGTCTGTGCAGACCTTACTTTTGGCATATGTGTTTGCCAACAAGATTGTGCCTTAATATGATGCCTAATGTGCTTGGGACTTTTTTTCCCCCACCTCATCCCCTTGGTATTTACAAGACCTCTTCACTTGCTACCCAAGTATTGATCACAATTATGAGAAAGCTTATTAACCCAGACCAGTTGCTGTTTTCTCTCTGAAATTACAGATGTGTATGTTTTGATAGGGAAATGTTTTTATAATGTCTGCAATGCAGACAACACTAGCTCACAAGGATGTATTTTCAGCAAGCATTTAGGATTTTAAAACTCCATAGGACAGTGTGGCTCTTTTGGTTGGGATTTGTGCACATTGGTCTCAGTTTTCAGAAATCTGAGTATCCATAACTCAGTGGGAGATATAGATGTTTTACACTTTCGAGAATGTATCTTTGGGCTTCAGTTGATTATCCGTCATATCAATACAAATTTTCTGTTAACTTCAATGGTGCACAATCAGGCCTTTATTTCATACTGTAACATGGGAGGACATGTGATTTGCCAAAGTTCCATGACTTGCTGTGCAAATGGGTCCCTTAGTTTTCTGTTTTAAATCATTTTAAAGTAAATCCTCCATTTGGTTTATTTTACATGTATCTCTGTTTTCCCTTTCAGTTACCTGCAAAAATACAGAAGTTGTTTTGTTCTGGGATCTAGGGTCATGGACTGTACCTCCTGTAGGACAGAAATGGTCCATAATGTGACATGTTTGATTAGTCAATCACATTGCTTGCATTTGCAGAAATTAGACAAACTTTCAACGATGGAAATACAAATATACAAAACCCCCTTTGTCCAGTAAAAGAAAATGGATGGTCATTATTCTGAACATCTGACGTTGATTTGGTGGATCTTACAAATACAAGTTATCACATAACATGGTAAAAGTGCCACATCATAAGTACAATCTGGAAAGCTCTTGCACAGTTAGGTTTATTTTTTTCACTCTTATTGTATTTGTTTTTAAATATAGTATCACTATTGGCAGTTCATTATTAAGTCTGAAAGCTCCTAATGTTTTGATTCTGGGTCTTTTTCCAGGTCAGAAGTACCCATTCTTGGCAGATTTTTCGCTCCATCTCAATAGTAGAGGTGACTTTGTCCATAAATCAGTGCTGAAATGTTAGATATTTAGCAGATTTAGCAATGTAGAATTGTAGGACTGGAAGGGACCTCACAAGGTCATGTTCCATGCCAAAAATCTCACAGCTTGGTAATGCACAGCCTTTAAAAGGGCCATTTCTGTCTTTTTAAGAAATCTGGGTCCAGCCAGCAGTTCAAGCAGCAATGTTAAGCAGTCAGGATCTAACCAACCATCTATGTACCTCCAATTTTATCTAAAGTCCTCAGTTAGTTGGCTTCCCACAGGTACAGAAACAGCCCTTTGGAGCCTGTCAATAGAAAATGTAATTGTCTTTTTTATTAGTCAGCATGAAATTTGTTTCTTTGTCAAGAGTGTAATTTTCTTTCCCTCCTGTGTATTTTAAGTTGCCTCCTTATTTTTAATTTGCTGGAGGCTGTTTTGTCGGCGTACAAGCCTGGTAATATGTCACAGTTTGCCGCCTTCTGTTTTTGCCATTTGGAAAAGCTATTTTTGCCACAGGGTTTGCTTCCAGCCACTTGTGATGAGCTACTGCAGTGATGTACAGCTGAGAGTGCCTTTAAAGGTCTCCAACACACTTTTAGGGGATGCGTAAATTTTTTTCCTTTCTGCCTGGTGAACCCTTTCACAGCCAGCCTCAAACTATGCTCTTTTCCTGAAGGCGTCTACTGCAGCTTCTCAGTGAGTCTCTAACAGCCATTGATTGTTGTTTAGTTGAGGGTAAGGAAATCTATAATTACTCAGACTCATTTCCCCAATTTAATAAACAGTGCAAATCATTAATGGCTTCAGACTTTGCTTGTATTTCAGCAGCCTTCTCCCACCTGAAAATGCCTAAGCCTTCTCCCACCTGAAAAAATAGTTTATTTGTGCAGCTGCCATACGGGAGAAGTTGATTGTGGAAGGGAGTAGGTTACATGGCAAACTCCAGGACTCTGTGTTTATGGTGGGCCAAAGGGCTTCTCAGTGGATGCTCCCCTGAGTTGATGAATCAACCATTGTTTAGGCAATAAATGGTTTTCCCTCTGCTGACATCAGTTTCTCACATGGCCTTCATTGCTAATGAAGATATATCCAGAGCATCTGTCAAGCCCTGAAGATCCTCCAGTGGAAGAGGAGTTAGCAAATGACAAAACCCTTACCAGCAAATTCTGTGGCCATTGACAGGAGTTGTGGAAACTACATAGAGTAGTTAGCATAACTTATGATGACCTGCTAAATTCTGTTCTTTGGACCATCTCTACTACGTTGTGCTGATGAGTGATGCTGAGTCAACGAGTGCTCATTTCTCTATTTTTCTGAGGTGGTTTTATTAAATCAACTTCCAGATCAGTTAATCAGGTCTTTAGTTCCTCTCAATCAAACCGGATTAGTTGATCTGATGGTGGGAAATTTGTTACCATCAGTGTAGACATAGTCTCAGGCGCAAGGCATTTATAGAATCCATTTTTGTGGTTGGATTGGAAGAATGGAAAGGTGATCTTGATTTTACATGTAGTTTTCTCAGGTGAGGTGAAGTCTTAATTTTTAAAAAGTATTCTAAATGCTTCAGATGGAGGGGTGTTATTTCCAGCAGTGGCATGAGTATGAGCTGGGGTAGCTAATGTGTAATCCGTGACAGCGAAATTTCAAATACCTGAAACTGATGAATGACATGACCTTACTTTTTGACCTCAGTAGACTGAATAGGGATGGTGTAATTGAGGACAAGATCTATCTTAATGAGTCTAAATTAGTATAACTAAATTTGGACCCTCTCAGCATCATGTTAGCTTCACATCTGACTCTGACCCATTAGTGACTGGATTTCAGAACGGCAGAAACCAGACTGACAACCTAATATGATGTCCACTGCAACACACCTAATTGAGGAAAAACCTATCTTATAAGTACAATTAAACTCATCCCATTTCACCAGTACAAGCCAGATCTGAGCATACCTGAATATTGGGGAAGTCTGGGTTTGATTTCAGGCTTGCTAGCTCAGAGTTTTTTCTAGTAATGGTGATTCTTCTGCCACTTGTGTTTTTCAGGTGACCAATAATGCCAAAATAATTGTCCTTGAGAAGAGCTAACACATCTTTCTTAGTTTAACTCAAATACAAATCTGAATATTATAAGCATGAATTGTTAGCTCTTGTAATTTTTTTTCTGCTTGACATTTTAAGGGGAGTTGGTTGCTGTGAATTATACTGACAAATTAGGGGTGGCATAGTCCTTAGCTCTGACTCAGTTAAGCATTTTTTATCTTTGTATTAATTCAATCCTATTGACATCTGAATGAAATAATTCAGATCCCTGCAGGAAATTATAGATGAGCTGTTGTGGCCTCAGGAAAGACTCTATTACTGAGGACATCTCCTTGGATTCCTTTTGATCTTATATTCTCTTTTTTCTTGGGCATCTATGACCTAATGCATACGTGTCATATGGAAAGGCTTTTGTTGCTCAAATATTTCTAGGGTACAAATCACGTGCTATTCCTCAACTCATGGAGTATTACAGAAAATGGAATGGCATTGAGTAAATAGCAATATTTGTCAATAGATCATGCACTGAACCAAGAATCTTCAATCTTCATTTTAAAAAAGTTCAGCCATAATCCTTTATCAGCTCTGTGTGTGTATATGTATATATATCTCTATATAAAACTCCAGTGGTGTGTGGACATGATGTTTAACTGGGTCCAGTGAGACTTCATAATCCTCTTCATTAATGAGGCTATTATCATAGCTTGTAAGTGCTCTGAGTTTGGATTGGACTTTTCCCTTCCTGGCTGTCTTGGGGGGTTCATTAGGCAATCTGTTTGAAATGAAGTCCAAGTGAACTCAGAGAGAGATAAGAGCTGCCTTGGGAAAACTCAGCCAATGAGACCATTCTGCAGAGTTCTACTGGGTCTAGGAGCCAGGGAGGTGGAAATTTTAAAATATTTAGAGAGAGGAGGAAAAAGTTTAAAACTTTAGAAATTATTTAATATTTATATGACAATAGCACTCAAAGGTCCAAATCTGGATGAGAGCTTCATTACACAGGCTTTATGCATGAAGATGTGTATGGGAAGAAGTGCATGGGAAGACACGCCCTGGAAAGCTTACAAAAACTGTTGAACACCCATGATGGGTCTAGAATACATGCATTCATGTAATAAGGGATGGTCCTTGCCTGAGGAGCAAGAAGTCTAAGGCTGGACAGTCAAAGACTGGAGAAGCAAAACTATAAATGGGATTTTGAATGCAAATCAACAAGAGTCACTCTAGGCACCACGGCAGAAGAGGGTTTCTTAAATCCTTTTAAAATGGTTAAATGGACCAATAGTATACCCTCACCAGCATTATTCTGGGAATTCTGTGGGCCTCACCAGAACTCTAGGAGTGTGTGTCTTTTCACCTCTGAAGCCATATTTGGAAGGTGGTTGGTGCACACTTAAACTACAATTTCCAGGGGGGTATCCATGTTAGTCTATAAATATGTTATAAATAAACATGTTAGTCTTTTAAAGTGCCACAGAACAAACAAGGAGTCTTGTGGCACTTTTAAAGACTAAAAAATTTGTTTATCACAAAGCTTTTGTGGCAGAAAATCCAGACTCCTGGTTTGTTTTACTTAAACTACAGTCACTGCTGGTCATGGGTGTGGGTCAGAGAGTGCTCTGATCAGCAAAGAAATGTGAGAGACTGGTAGATGATGCAATATCTTTTATTGGACCAATCTATTGTTGGCTTAAGTGAAAAAGGAAGAGACTGAGAATGTAGTAGTAGATGATGGGGATGAGAAATGAAGGTGGGGGGCAGGTAGGCAGGGCTGTCCCCAGGGCGAATCAGTTTGTGCGGGGGCCCCCCATTTTAAACTTTGCAATGTTCCCTCTAAGCCAGTGGTTCCCAACCTGTGGTCTGGGGACCCACAGAGGTCCACGGACACATTGCAGGGGGTCTGCAGAGCCTCTCCCTACCCGGGGCTGGAATCTAGGTACAGCCCTGATGCTCCCTGCCAGGGCTGCCTCCCCCCGTCTGTGGCTGTCTCCTGGCAGGGGGATGGAGCCCCAGCAGGGGCAAGGGCAGGGGACCACAGCTGCTGCGGCTCAGCTCCCCGGTGGCACAGGCAATGGTGGTGGCAGCGCTGCTCACCAGCTGTCCCACTGGTGTGGGCCAGAGTTTGCCCATGCAGGCCAGATTACATAATCAGCTGGGGGGGGTCTGCAAAGATTTTTTTTTTGTTTGTTTGTTTGTTACAAAGGGGTCCCCAACCTGAAAAAGGTTGGGAACCAGTGCTCTAAGCTGATGATGCAGCTGAGCAAGTTCCCTGCTGGTTCTCCAGCCCCCAACGGGCTTCTTCCCTGCTGCGCACTGGCTCCCCAAGTGCACCCATAACTTGTTCAGCTGCATGATCAGCTTAGAGGGAACACTGGGCAGTGTCATAATTTTTCTTTAATAAAATCATAAATGTCTAGCCCTCAGGCTAAAAAGTTGCAGAGAGAAGCAGAAAAAGATGACCTGACTTTATCCTAAAGGTTCAAAACCCAGAATTCAAAGAAAATAGTTCCCCCTCATTTATTATTTCTTTAAACATCTCTTTATTTTTAAGTGCGTTTTAATGATATATTTAAGCCAGACTTGTGACTATTTTTGATGTTTGGGATAGTCAATACTGAATGTATCATGGTGCTATTTCATCAACCTCACAGCCAAGTGGACAGGAGCATCTGGAGGTACTCTTCTTTGTGGTTCTGGTTTTCTGTTCAAGATGGGGACACAATTTTACAAGTTTAATAATTTTTCTTAGATTAAGTTTTTGCTAAATTGAAAATTCAGAGGGGGAGAGAGATGCTATTTTTGGATAATATCAAGAAATAAATCCAGATCCTCTCTCACCTTAAAGCACTGGATTCCAATTGTCTAATGCATGTTATTTCCTTGATGCTGCCTGACTCTCTCCTTTCCCGTCTTATTTTAATATACGTATTCATACATTCCTCATTGCTTTGCAGGTGATCTAAGTAATGAAACTCAGGTACTGTTCGAGGATGAGAGGAAGAAACAAGGGACCTTTGGCCTCCTCTCAGATACCCTGATGTAAAACAAACAAGAAGTCTTGTGGCACTTCTAAAGATTTTAAAAATTTATTTATTTGTTAGCTTGTAAAAGTGCCACAAGATGCCTTATTTATTTTACATCAGGGATTCCTTGTTTGTTTCACTAAACTAGACCCACACGGCCACAGCTGCTTTCCTCTTTGCCATGCTTTAGAACTGGTGCTCTGACTGCAATCAGTGACAATGGGGCATAGTTACAGTGCAGAAGGAAGGACAAAAAACTTCTTTAATGTGTTGATTTGATGGCCATTAACCCTAAACACCCAGTATTTCCATATAAGTGCTAGCCTAGGGTCTTCTCTTTCAGGTATAATAGTTCATTATCTGCACAGAGAAGTTTGCTCAAAAACACATCCCTGAAAACTGAAAACTCTTGCTAAGTGTAGAAGGAAAAAAGTTCCTTAGCATCTCTAGAAAGCGTTTGAGATATTGATGTAAATTCAAAGAGAAGGTCCTGTTTTGTAAAGTTTGGGGATGTGACATTCTCCTGACTTTGTCCCCATTTGCTTGACTGAGGCTGGCTCCATAAGTTTTATCTCAACACTTGCCCTTTCTCTTCCCCTCAGGGAGCAGTTGTGGGAAGGTGGCTACTTAAGTCAAGAGTTACTGTAACCAAACGCTGCCTGTCGCAATTCCCTTCCCCCTTCCCTGACCAGCCGGAGCTGCTCCCTGGCCACAGGCTAGTCCCACAGCTTGAAGAAGGTCCCTGCTCCTTTACTCCCGCCGGTTGTGTGGGACCCCCAAAAGCACGAGGCCTAGGGTGGTTGCCCCTTTAAGCCCCCCTTAAGGACGGCTCTGCGGGTAGGAAATGAGGAAAGAAACAAAGGCTGGGAAGAGATGGAAAAACAAAGAGAAGATGAGGAAAAATGAGAAGCAGAAGTGGTGGTTGTTTTAAAGGTGGGTTTATGGGTTCTGCTGAATGCAGGAATAATGAACAAAACCAACACCTCAGATACTAGGTAAATATCAAATTGCGGTCTTGATTTTTATGCAAACCTTCCATTGAGGTGAGTGGGGGGTCAGCCATGAGTGACAATGGCATATTGTCCATAAACCCAGGAACCATATTAAAAATGGGATTCAGTCCTCTTCGCTGCATGAGTTTGCCTGCTGTAACGACAGGAAAACATTTCGACAAGGCAGAACAGTCTTGGTAAACTTCTAAAATATATTGGATGGAATTTTTGCCTTTATGGTTAATATTTAGAAGTATTCAGCCTGCCAGATAATAGAAATTGTTCTACAAAAACCTAGATGCTTCACTGTTGTCTTTCTGAATAGCGCCAATGAACTCTGGGCTTGTTGTCTGACTGTACTCCAGAAGTACTCCCTTATTCACAATTGAGCATTTTAGTTACTAAATAAAGATATGGAATTGAATTAAAGTGCTACACAGTCAGAATTATGTTCTGGGAAATGTTCTGCATATGTATGTATTAAAAGAAAAAATGAAATAAAGGTTAGCTAGGTAGAAACTCTGGATTGGGTAGTAGGGAGAAACAGAGCTATTGAGACTTTATTTACCATACACATTTCTATAATTCTCTGGATCTGTTTCTATGGAAACCCTAATGTGAAATGTGTTGTTAGAAAAGCATTAGTTTCTATAGAAACTGCTAGTTCTATAAGTGAAAAAGTTTACTTTGGAACGTAGAATACCTAATATTAATTTTGGGGTTATTTTTAGGTGATACACCCACGCATGTATGTTGAATCAATAAACAGAACATTATACCTTTCAGGATTGCATAGCCAGAAAGATAGATATTTCAAATAATGCCATCTGGTGATTTTGAAGTCAAATTGACTAACTGGGTAACAATTAACACGAGTAAAAGACCTGTATTGTGTGTTGGACAAAAGCCCTTTGAAATGTTAATACCTGGAACTAACTGAAATATAATCTGAAGTTTGCTTTCTGCCTGTAACCCGTAGAATTGTGGAAGATTTTTGTACTGTTTTAAAATTATGTCCTAAATCCAAGAAGGAATGAGCTTATCTAAGGCCAGAAATAAGTGAGCAGGATTCTAGGATTTAGAAGGGAAACACTCCCACTGACTTCAATGTCCACTGGATTAAGATTTTTAGCTCCCTCAATTATAGATGATCCTGCCTCAGATCCTTTTAATAGTTGTAAAATATGTCTTTATTTAGACATAGCCACTGAATATGCAGTACGTGGAACAGTTCCTGAAACCTTGCTCATTTTTATTTAGTCCTAATTCAGTTAGAACTCCTATCAAAATCAGCTGAAGCCTTGAAAATAGGAGGAAGAGAGCACAGAGGAGTTGGCTTTGTGAAACTATTTGTCTCAGCATCCCATACAAGTTACCAGAGCTGTGGCTTAGCTCCCTTATTCTTCTGGGAAGCTTGGATCTTGATTTGAACACTGGCTCGGATCTATCTCTTTATGATGTCAACTCATGATCTCTTCACTCTGCAAGATTCTTATGCAATTCCCATCACTGTGGTAGCTAAGCACCTTCCAGGATTAAAAATCAAGCATACAATTTACATGGGTAAAGTACAATTCCTCTTGGTTACACCAGTTTTGTGATTTCAATCTCTCTCTTTCTGGTTAGAAACCCTAATAGGTGCTTTTGGGATCACTCAGCATTTACACTGTTATTCTCAGTCAGGTCTGAAAATCTGGTATTCTGTCTTCTGACATCCTATAATGCTCTACTGTGTTTTTCAACATCTAAACATATGCAATTACAAGCAGTGAATATTAACTAACATTTAGCTAAATATGAGTTTCAAAAGTATCTCAGCACTTTCATCTGGGCTTTCTCTACCCATGCACAGCAACATGAAACCTTGGGATCTCTGGCCATCTTCTCTGTGCTGTAAGGCATGGTCTACAAGGAAGTTTCTGCAGCATAGCAATATCTGCAAGGAATGTGAAAAATCCATATTCCTAAATAACAGTGGTTTGTAAGTTTGGTGTTCCCATCCCAGAATCTGGTCCAGTGTGCCGCTGTGCCTCTGTATTGTCCACTCCTAGATGCCGTATCATCTCAATTCACTAGGTGAACCCCCATCCTAGGTCAGTCCACACCAGCCTCTTGCGTGTAATTGGTCCCAGGCAGTGGATGTGTGCTCTCTAGCTCCACAGGGGACAGCCCCCAGCTAGCGCTCCCAGATACCACAGCAGGAGCTTCCATCCTACAGGGATCAGGACCCTTCCCCAGTCAATGTAGGCCAATGGACTCCAGGTTGCTCATTTATCAAAGAAACAAGAATGCTCAAGCTCTGCTCATTCACCCTCTCTAAGGTTCATGCAGCTTTAGATAAGACAAATACTAGTTTATTGATTAGAACATAACTTTAACTGAGTATATAACAAATCACTGCACAATCATTTAATAAAACAGTCAGAGGTTATCAAAGCAAATAAAAGACATAAAATGCATCCTAACTGAACATCGCTGCTTAGGATTACTCGCAATGTCTGGTTGTGTGATGAGTCAACGGCCAGTCTCCAGTTTTGAAGATGATGTTTCTCTGGCCAAAAACCTCTTCTTGTTCAAAGTGTCTGAATTTGTCTCCAGACCCCTGCTCTCTGGGACAGGTGCTACAGGCATTTTAGCTAACTCATTGTCACTATTATCTTCTCTGGATGTGTGCTTACAAGGCTGACTGTTTACATGCTGCTGGGAGGCTGCTCCGGATTGTCTCCCCCCCCCCCCCAAGCCATGAGGAATACTTGGGAATATGGTTCATATCTGTACACATACATGATGCTGCAGGAAACATGATAACCATAACAATAAAAAACATGTTCTAAGCATTCATAAAGAACCCCTTGCATGGCATATTTGGCATCAAACCATGCAATCACATTGCAAAAGTGAACAGGGTAGTTACACAGATTGTACCCTAGAGGTACACGGATGTGCATCCTGTGACAGTCAGCAAAAGCCCTAGTGTAGAAGCAATTATAACACACAAAAAGTCCTTTTAAAGTATATATTATTTCATTGGGGAATTTGTGGTATAAACTATACTAGCAGAAGAGTGCTTTTTTTCCAGTATAAGATGCCTTCAGATTTGTTAACCTTAAAGTGCCACAGGACTCCTTGGCTATGTCCACACAGCCAAATTACTCTGGACTAAGCAAGCTTAGTCTGGACTAATTTGGCCCGTGGCCACACTAGTCTTCGGCTAGTCTGAACTAAGACCAAATCTTAGTCTGGACTAGTAAAACCCCTTGTTTAGTCTGGACTAGCCATCTTACTTCAAACTTTAGTTTTGACCTAAGAACATGCAAGACTTGAAATAACAACAAGTTGGAACTAAAAAAGTTTGAATTAAACCATCAGTTCGAAATAGCCACACATTCTATTTGGAACTAAAAAGTTAGTTTGAACTAGGACGTGTGGCTAGTTCCAAATAAAAAGCCGTGGTTAGTCTGAACTAGCTCAGTACTGATACTGTAGGTTTTTGGTATAGGCTGGTGTTGATGTGTCCATCCCTAATTTGTACTGTAGTTTCCAGAAACTGGATTTCCTCTGTGGAGTGTTCCAGGGTAAATTTAACTGTGGAGTGGAAATTGGAATGTAAATAAAACAAATACGTTCCTAATATCTTTTACCGATGTGATACCTACATATAAAGCATATAATCATTCCTAGCAGATTACAACTTTCCTATTGATACCAGACATGGTATATCACATGTGAATTATTGCAAATATGAAATATTAATATGAAAGATAACCATAAACAGTCCCTTAGACCCAGACAGCATCACTGCTTTTATGCTGGCTGTGGTGTGAGGACTGAGCTACAGTAGTGTAGCATTTTAAGGCAGTCAGAGTTGGCAGGTGATAACACAGTCCCTTATTGGTATGGGTTGAATCCCAAAGCATCACCGTTGCATAAGCTCTTATATTATCACATGCAGTTAAAAAAGTGCTTTTTATTTAAAAAGTCACTGTTAAGTTTGGTGAGTTTTCTCCCCTCACCAATGAAAGGGGTCAATGATTTCTTGAGATACGATCGTGCAAGTCAAACTATTTGAGAGTCTGTTGCAATCAGAAGGGATATCATTTGAAAGCTTTAATCTGGCTTCTCTTGAATTTAATCCCTTTTTTCTTTGGTCAATGTCCTGGCCTTTGTGCTATCATGTTTTATACCATAAAGAGAGGCCATCTGTTTCATCTCTGCACAAATGAGAGATGAGAGGTGAACAGAGCTGGGTGAAACAGCACATGGTGTTGGACTGTCTGTAATTCCAGCCATGAAGGAAATCTTAGAAGGTTTTTGCTGCATGCAAGAAGTGTGGTGATGATTAACAGGGAAAGTTTTGGGGGTTTCATAGTGTGGGTGTGCTAGGGAGGAAGTAGGGTTCAAGAAGGCTTCCCTTTCTCTGGTGCCAGGGCCCAGCACATTTGCAATATTCAGCCCTCTTGAGTAATGGGGTGTTTGCTAATGTCCTAGAAGTGCTCACCCCCCTGAAAGAGGTGAGGGGACAGAACATGACCCCTTCAGTGGAGAAGGATAGTGACTACATTCACTAGGAGCCTTGGGAGGCATTGCATCTTCATAACAGTGGGTGTTATGGGGTGGGCTCTGTAATGCTCTGAGTGTCCAGAATTGCTGTTGAAGCTGGAGGGCTAAGTGTGCTCAGGTCCTCTTGAGAGGACTTTGCGTCTTGTAGCGTCCTTGACAAATGGAATTGTTTAAAGGATATAACGAGTGATAGGGGATTCATCTTGAAATGCAGTGTAAAGTTGTTAAAGAGATGAGCTGCAAAGGAGAAGACGTAAAGTAACAAGAGGCTGGATTGTATGGCAAACTAGAGCAGAGGAGGCCAATGCTAGAGTGTGTGAAGAGAGGAGTAAAGAGAAGTAAGGTCCTCAAGTATTCCCCATGTTGTGGGATTTTATTTTATTTTTTTTTATAAGGGCTGACATTCGTGATATCAGTTTATACACATGGGTTATCACAAAAGTATGGGTTATCACAAAGGTATGAATAATGAGAGAGAGAGAGCTGAGTTGTGATGATCTGAATGGTTCTCTAAAAATCTGCATGATGTATAGATCCAGGATCTCTGCAACTGTTCTATTTAGATGTTGATAAATATTAGAGTTCATGTAACTTGACTGGTCCCATTTTTTTTTTTCATTTGGAGCTCATGGTTGTAAAAGCTGTCAGCACTGTACTCTGGCTTTCGGCTCATTGCCTGTTTGTGCTAGCTCTCTTTATTCACAGCCTCTTATGCTATCTAATCGTGTCCTTTTGACTTTCAGAACTTTGAAAGGCAGGGTCAGCCTTGTGTGTCTTTAAACCTGGATTTGTGCTGCGAATCAGTTTTCCTTTCCATCCTGACCGACAAATTAGGCGCTCTGTCCCTGAAGAGATTAGAGAGAAAAAAGATTACAGATTTCAGGTTTTCTTCTGAAGTCTGAAACTCAGAGTGGGAACAAGAATACGCAAGCTGTTGTTTCTGAAGTTCTTTAAGAACCTTCTTCTCTTGTGCCTGCCCTAGAAACTTTGCCGCAGATGTATTTGCATGGATCAACAATGGTATTGTGGAATTTGCTCAGTTAGCCGCCTGCATGTCCTCGCTGCATAGGTACTAGAGGAGAGCATCAAAACCAGCTGCTTTAATTTGAAAGTTTCAAATAAGGCAAAGATTGCCCTCCTTCTGGCTCTGGTGCATCCTGTATTCTTACTTCAACTCTTTGATTCCCCTTAGAGAAGGCTGCATTGTGGTGGCAGGTGAAATGATCCTTGTTTTCTACTCGTAGATTTTTTTTTTTAAGTGACAAAAAGTGCTTAGGTGCTAAATGAGGGCTACATCAGGGGCGGGGTTTGTATGGCTCTGCACTGCTGAGCAAGAATCACTCCCTATCCCTTGCCCTCCCATTCCAAAAGTGTGCAAAGACATCTCATAGGAAAGCTTCCTGAGCTCTTGGAAGCACAGGGACATGCTTGCTGGAGGACAACAGAGATGTGAGCAAGATAATGAAAACAGGTAAGACGAGGTGGGTGCCATAAGCCCCACTCCCCGACACCCCTTCCCCCAGCTTGTGGCCAGTGATCCAGGAGGAGATTGCTCACCTCCTGAACACATGCAGCAGTGTTTTTCTGTTCATTTATCTGAGCTGTAATGTCTCTTATAGCAAAATGGCTCCATCCACAAGCCCTCCCAGATGGGCTACCTAGGTTACTCTTCTAAAGAAGGGTGGCTAAATCTGCTAGCTAACACTTGTCCCTTCATGCAGAGAAATGATACAGGAGTTCCTGTCCTTAAAATATAGCTAGTCTATTATCCTGAAGTAGGACCGCAGAGGCAGCTAGCTGCTCTTGTGCTTGGTGTGTGGCTTTTTTGTTGAAACACTCCTCTTTGTCACCCTTATCTCACCCTGTATCTTGCAAGAAAAACTCAGAGAGCCTTCAGAAAAGGAAGTCAAACTGAATTTTCAAATTTTCCATATACTCTGTGCTCAGAGGGAGTGGGGAGCCCATTACTAGCTCTTTACTGCCTCCCTAGAACAAGCAAAAGAAATGAGCACACCCATAAAGAATGAAGGCTGGTGTCCAAATGAACACATAAAGAAGAAAAGCAAAGAGGCAAGCAGTAAATATCCCTTAGTTCAGGATGCTGCCAGACTTTCTGAGCAGGGCTCTGGACATAGCATTTTTCTCTGGTGTTGCTTTTAACCCTCTCTTTGCTGGTCCTGACTTCAGAACTGCTATGCAGCACTAGGGCTTTTTTGCTTCTTAGACTACTGAAGCTCTATACATATTAAGACATCTACCAGCATCTGGAAGTCACTCCTTTATGAAATCTCTGTGATGTGATGAGGAGCTGTACAAAGGTCTTGATTAGAGCTGGTTGGAAAATGGGGTGTTGGGGGGCATTTCTTTTTCCATCATAAAACAAGGGGTTTTTGAGCCTTTCATGGCTTGATGCTGTCGACCTAGGTGAAAAGCCTAAAATTATCAAAATTAACATCCATAAATGAAGGCTGGAGAGAGAGAGATGAAGTTAAGGACAATCTTCCAGTTTTGATTCCTAAAATTTGGTGCCCGAATAAGGCTAAAAGAAGAGTGGTCTGATATTTTTTCAGAGGTGCTGCCTCCACACAGCTTGCATTGACTTCAATGGAAGCTGGCTTGAGAAGGCTTTGAAAAAATCATGTTACCCACCTCAGGTGATATTAGTTATGTTCCAGTATGTTTATAACACTGGACTTGGAATATCTGTTTTAGTTTAGACTCCAGCTCCCTTCAAAGAACAGACAGAGGGAGCAATTTCATGCTAAGCTGGTAGCTTTCCAGTCAGGGCTTTCAGATTTCAGCCTCCACTTGAGCATGCACAAAATTTATCACATATTGCAAGGTGCTTTTATCTGCACACGTGCTGCCACTTTTCCAGGGCTTTTAGATAACCTAAAACCTGCATGTGTTCAAAGCCTGATCCAGATGTGTGCTGAGACATGCCGTGAAGTGTTGAGTTGTCTCTACTTTCATTGAAATTGTGGGTGCTCAGAGACCAGGAGGATCAGGCTCCAACAACCCACTGTCACCAGTAGATTTTGTGGATGCAACTATGCATGTGCACAAATTTTGAAGAATTTAAAGAAGCCTTGAATATTTTTAGCAGATGTTTGCACAGGTGAGTGTGTGCATATATAAATGAAGGCTGGAAAACATCACTCAGTGCCTTCAGCCTTTCATCCCCTTTCCTGTGGAAAGCAATGACACTTGAGCAGGCTGTGCTTTTGTTAAAGCTTTCCCTTCTCCCTGGCCACCCTCATGTCACTTTCATCTGAAAGCCCGGCCAATGCACTCAGTGTCTTTAGCCATGTACCCTGTTAGTTCCCATCAAAACTCTGTGTCTTATGCTTCAAGCGGCAGTGCTGACAATGTGAAACACAAGTTAAAAATAGAAATAAAAATGAGGTGAGGCAAGCAATCAGAACACCTGAAATCAAGCAGTATCTTTAATCATCAGCAACCCTCCCCCCCCAGTATCAAGTGTTGTTTGATCACACTCTAAACAGTCTAAACAGCCCTTTGAATTTGCAAATGACAGGGCATAGGGATATTTTTAGCTTGTGGTGTTCAGAATCCAAGCAGGATTTTTTTCTTGGTGTATCGCAGCTTATCAGACTTCTCACATAATAAAATCTAGATTCTGCTTGAAGGTTTTACCGTGTATGGGATTATAATGTATGCAACTAGGTTTCCTCTTGTGCACCCCAGTGGCAGTCTTTATTCAAAGATAGATATTGAGTGGTTTTTAGAAAACTGTAAACGAGGAAAATAATGTATCTGTTGGTTTATGTAGGTGATTGAAATAACCTAATGAAAAGTTTTCAGCTGCATGCTTTTAGTAACAGTTCCCTTAAATTTTCTTCCCAAGCCTAAATATTTAAAGTTCCTGTGACAGCGTGGATAACATCCAATCTGAATTTCTATTAAGTGGTGGGCCAGATCTTTAACATGATGTTCACTAGCTGTAGAACAGACCTATTTCCATCACCAGATGTCTCTACCACATTTAAAAGATGAGGGCCTTTCCCTCCTTGGGACAGCTAGAGATGTACTTATTGGACAGCTGAACCAGTTAGTCACTGCTGCTCTTACAAGACTTGCTTGACCTCCCCTGATAAACGTGAGTGTGTGGGGAGCATATTTCTTGCTGGCATGTCCCCTCACAGAGATGTACCAGGTTAAAGGTGGAGGCAGATCTGGCAAATGATGTCTCTGTGTGTGATCAGCTGAGACCAAGTTACACTTCTAAACAAGAGTTAAAATGATCTGCCTTTTTTAAAAATTAAAAAAAACCCCTAGTATTCAGATGTACTTTACTACCTACTGCTTTTATATTGAAAATGAAAGAAGAGCTAAAGATCTGCCCCACAGGGAATGTCTACACTGCAATTAAAAATCTGGCATAAGCCAGCTGACTCAGATTCACACGGTTTGGGCTAATAAGCTGCTTAATTGCGTTGTGGACAGCAGGAATCAGGCTGGAGCCAAAGTCCTAGGATGCTGTGAGGTGAAAGGGCCCCAGACCTCAGGCAGCAGCCCAAGCTCAAACGTCTACATTGCAATTAAACAGTCCTTTAGCTTGAGTCAGCTGGTATGGACCAGTAACAGCACTGAACTGAAGTGTAGGCGTATCCACTGTGTGCAGAACATGTCAGTCAGCTTCTCTTTCCTTGAAATGAATATAGACTTGAGAAGATGTATGTGACAGAAAGGCTTGTAGAGTTTTCCATAATGAGATGACTTGAGGAAAGTCATGAGTAGTTATGGTGCTGAAGGAAAGTCTCTACAAGCTTTGTTCCTGGGTTTTGGGTTCAAGTTAAATTCTGTTTTTTAAGCAGCGTTAGAGCAAGAGCCTGGGGTTGTAGGTTGGTCCATCTCTAGCATTGGGTTAAATGGGTACAACCAATGTTAAATCTGGTTGCACGTTTCAAAACATAATGCTGTTCCCAAACTGAAAGAGTGGCAGCTCATCCATGTCTGAAGATCTGACATCCTGGAGTCAGCATACAAACATCCGTGTGCTGAAATTTGCAATGCAAGGCTGTGCAGAGAATGTAGACTTCTGACGTCTTGTCAACCTTTCCAATGTCTGACATTAACATGAATAAAATAAACAGATGATATCACGGAGAGCCTGATCCTTGCTCTTAAAGAGCAATGAAATATGCTGCACATGGCCTTAGTGAAATGAAAGACTGCTTGTGTAGTAAGGGTCTGGTTCGGCACCCCTGATCTCAGCTTGGGTTAGATCAGGCCTTGAAGCATTACTGAACGTGAACAAAGCTGTTGGGCTCTGCACTTCCGTTCAGTACGAGTTCACAGACTGCCTCAATGTTCAGAAGGGGCTTTCTTTATCTACATGTCACTTTCAGGTTGATATTTTGGGAGCTTTGACCACATAGTTGTCATAGGAACTATTTTCTAAACAGCATTTTGACTTATTCCATGAGGCAGTTTATTGTGTTAGAAAGTACTCTCAGCAAAATGTGACGATGGATTTTCAAATGCCATTGAGGAGCCTACTGGCAGTCAGTTAATTACAGTTTCAGATACAGATGAATTCTCTGCAAATGTGTGTTTGTATTTTGGTTGGGAAATGATTTAGCAATTAAAGTGACTAGTGATATAGGAACGATTCCTCCTGATGTTTTAGGGGTTTCATTGTACATGCTAAATTTTATTTAAAATATCTTAAAGGTATCATAGATGAGTGGTTCTCAACAGGGGTCTGAGAGCTTTGAGACCTAGCACACCTCAGGGCAGAAGGCCTGGCACTCCACAGGCTAAATCTGGGAGTCCCAGGGCCTCACAAGGCACCCTGGGATGAGGGCAGAAGCCCCCATGCCAGGTAGAGCTAAAGCTGGGAGCCCCCTTCTTTCTGCTCTGCAGGGCTGATGCTAGGAGCCCCTCAAACTTTACAGGTCTGAAGCCCCCAGTTCCATGGTCCCGTGCCTGAAGCTAACCCCTCATTCACCCTCCACCAGTCTGTGGAGCAGAAGGCATCACCTTGCTGAACTAAAGTCCTGAATCCCTGGTCTAGTTACTGAAACCTGATGCCTCGAACCCCACAATCTCATGGGGCTAAAGCTCTGAGTCTCCCAGTCTTGTGACAAAAGTCCTAAGCACCTTGTCTGGCATTCTCCCGCCTTCCCATGGCTGAAGCCCTGAGCTCCCTCCTTTCCACATTAGGCCCTAGAATTTTTATAGCATGTTGAGTTGCAGGAGCCTCAAAAGGAAAATGGTGGAGAATCCCTGTTCTACCTTATTATTGATGGAGAATTAAAATCCTTCAGCCTATGGGTCATATCTCCTCTTACACATCTTCTATTCCTTTGTATTTAAGTTTACTGATCCATAAATGAGCCTACTGTTTTACAGAGAAGAGAGCAGGGCCAATCTCCCTTATGCAGTCTAACATACAAAATAACTCTGATTTGTTTGGAATTCCTCCAGACATGCACAGGCATAGCAGAGAGCAGGGTGCAGATCAAACTGGTCTGTGCCACAAAGGATTTACAATCTCAGGTTAGATTTCACATGGCCAAGAAGACCAGGGAAAATGTGTTAGAGCTAATGGAGGAAAAGAGAGCATGAGATACAAGTGCCTGTAGCTGCTGTTCCACGTGGCTAAGGACAATTTGGAAGGGGCCGGGGCTTTGTGTTTTAAATGGTGGCCACTTTAGAATAAGGATGGTTGAAAATGGATTTTTGCATGCACTGGCTTAAGGAGAAGTCCAGAGAAACTGAGATGGTGAGGGAGGAGGAAGAACCAACTGGGGGTGGCAGGGAAGAGGAGAAGGCTGTTGGGGCAAGTAATGGGAGGTGAGAGAATGACCATAAACGTGACACTAGCAAGGGCAAGGAAATGGGTAGCTAGGTGTGAATGAAGCCAGATAATATGCTTGCTGCAGCTTGATGTGATGGGTCCTGGCTGTCTGGAAGCAACGGAGCAGTTGTCCCTTTTAATGGACCTCCTCCCCCCCCAGCAATTAGTACCATGGGTAGGGGAGCAGGAAGACTGGACCAGTTAGGGGGAGAGCACTGCCCTTTTGGCTGATGGAAGAGTATGTGGGGAAGGTATTTATAACCTGGAGAAGTTCTGTGTGGAGGAATCCTGTCTAATATTAAGGAAGGAATCAGTGTTTACCTGGGAGCTTGGCAGAGATTGGGGGAGGCATAATTGCTGGTGGCAGAAGTCAAATACAGCCACTCAGTATGGGAAGGTTACGGTTATGTATTGGGACTGAATTTAAAGGAAAGTATCACATAAGGGGGTTGAGGAAGGGGTTCAGGGCTCCTGTGTTTGGTACAGTGAGGGGTTGACCATCTCCTTTTATATCCCTCTTTCTTACAGGAGAGGAGGGTGGCAGGGTCCCAGCAATGAAACGGTTGCATCCAGGTTGGGAGTTAAGTGGAAATGATGATGGCTTGCATTGCACAATCCATCACTGGTTACTCCCAGATATATTAAGTGAATGATGTTGCAGCCTAACTAAAACTGCATCCATTGCCACCTTTGGCAGGACAGGGTAATGGGAGCTGTTGGGTCTGCTCATAGCAGTGGTCAGTGTCCCTGATAAGGAGGTCGTGCAGAACCAGGCATGAAGGGGAATTAAAGGAAACCTTTGGTGACTCTGTGAGAATTTCAGTGGCCTTGGTTACTACTAAGAGACACTATAGCACTTAGATAATGTAGACTTTTAACTTCTGAGTGAAAAGTGTGACATTGTCAGTGTCTAGGGAACTGTTTATGGTTATCTTTCATATTAATATTTCATTTTTGCAATAATTCATATGTGATATACCATGTTTGGTACCAGTAGAAAGGTTGTAATCTGCCAGGAATGATTATATGGTATATATGTAGGTGTCATGTCTGTATTAGAAGTTAGAAATATATTTGTTTTATGTGTGTTTCAAGTTATTGCATACTAAGGCATTCCCAGACTGAGTGGCTGTATAACCACTGTCCTCTTAATTGCCCATTAGGGAAGTCCCAGCTATAGTGGGCCCAGGAAGAAACCTGTTCAATGAGTCACCCAGACTGACCATGTGACTCAACTCCATTATGATTTGGCAAGGACTCTGATAGCATGGGGAAAGCCAGCTGTGATAAAAGGCAGTGGCCCCCTCTCCATTTTGTCTTTAGTCTTCAGTCTGTCTGCAACCAACAGCCTCCCCTGGAAATATTCTTCTGGGACTGAACAAAGGATGGAGACCCACACAGGTGCTGGGTGCACACCAGAGGAATTGAACTAACCTGCAAACTACAGATTCTTCAAGGATTTGCTTTCTATGCACTCTGTCATTTGTATGTATGTGATTCACTTTGACCCTTTAAGATTGCTCATATTTTTTCTTTTCTTTTTTATATTAAACATTTAGTTATAGTTACTAGAGGATTGGCTAGCGGTGTGGTATTTTGGGTAAGATCCAAGTCTATATTCTAGGTGATGTGGCTGGCCCTTTGGGGTCAGGAGAACCTATTTCTTTAAGAGACCCAGTGGCTAGACGGGGACCAGAGAAGATGATGTGCGATAAAGGGGGCTGTTTCTATTTTGTTATGCTTAGTGATGACCAGAGTGGGGAATCAGAAGCATGTTTTGTTTCTGAGTGGGAGACTGGTTTAAGTACCACCCCTCAGTGGTTTGGGGGTTTGGCCCCTGGTTTTGCAGCTTGCCCTGATTTTGGCACATTCAGAAGGTTATTCCAGGAGTCCTGCGTCAAAAGTTTCTCAGATTATCTCCTTTCATAAGAGCATATGTGAGTTTTACACAGTAGAAATTTTCTTTCTTGCTTTTTTTTTCCTCTAAAAAATCATATAATCAGGTAGCTAGAATTGTCCTCCCTAGCCTCGCCTGGTGGTAGGGTTCAACTGTTGTTGCAGGTCATTTTGCTCAGAATGAGCAGTGACCCTATCTGCTGTGTGCATGGAGTGCACCAGTCATTTTTAGATGCTAATGAGGCATATGAATGAAAAACTTAGAATGAGCTTGCCACTTTCTACTTTGCTTGGCATTGTTTCTTCAGTGAGTTCCCATGCTTGTGAAGTAATGAAAATTATCCAGAGCCATGCAATAATTGCTAGTTTGGAAAAGAGAGGAGAAGAGACATACACAGACATGATGCTTAACAGGTGAAGGTTTGCTCACAAAGCCTACCTTTCTAGAAATATATAAGTTCAGGTGATCCCTGTTCCATATTTTCCTACTGTTCCATATTTTCCTAATCTTTTTAGCACCATTTCTTCTCCCCCAGACCTTTATCTAAGATCTAGTCACTAGGCTTCAGGATCTTCCCTCAAAGAACAATAATCATTCAGTGTCACTAAAGTAAAATGTAGGCTTTTAGAATTTCATTTCTTCCTACCATTGAGTGATTTTACTGTGTATGGAAGTTTTTCAATAAACCACATCATTCTTCTTTTTATTTAAAATATCACAATAAAGATGAGAAGAACAAATTCTGACAAAGTAGTCTGAGGAAGGTAATTATCTTTCAAGGTGAGGCTGCATGCTAAAGAGCATCTTGGTTGCTTGACAGTACTAAGAATATTGGACAAGCTAAATGGTTTGTTAGCATGTGGAAAACTGAGAGAGCAATGTATTTTTACTGCTGTCTGAAACTTCAGTGCCAGACGTCCGAATGTTGCAAGAAATATGTTGTCATAAAGAGTAGGAAGACAGGATGTTTCAGCAAGAAAAAATGCACATCAGTATTTGATGGAGGGAGAGGAGAAAATGGAAAACCAGTTACTGTATAACCCATGAGAACAGATTTAACTTGCTAGTAGAATCCTTAATGGGAGGGAGGTGGCTGAAAAGTGTGCAGTTGTTCAGGGGCCCAGCAATTTAAAAGTATCTGAGCCTATTCCACCCACAGCCCTGCCCACGCTCCATCCCTGCCCCCCCCCCACCCACTACTTTGTTGCGCTGTCTGTCTCCACCACTCAGTCTCAGTGGCTGTCGCTTATCACATGAAGTAAGGGGAAGTGTGGACTGGAGATGGAAGAGGGATGCGATAGTGAGAGAGCTGCGTTTGGAGGGGGCAGGGTCTGAGGTGGAATGGGGGTGGGACCTGGGGAAAAGTGGGGGTGTACTGTGGGTGGAACAGCAGGCAGAAGTGGGATGGCACTGTTCTTCCCTGAGGCCTGAAATTGCTGTCAATGGACTGGTTCCCACGGCCAACAGAGGGCTAGATTTCAGACAGCCTAAGCTGTTTGTGAAAGCTGTGCCAATTATTTAGCTATTTTGAGTGGATGGGTATTATGTTTGCTTATACAAATTGGGTAATTGCGTGCATAAACGCATCCTGTTAGTTGTTACTCTGTCTGGTTAGCAAGTGCAGCTATTATAGCTTTGTGCACAGTTGTACAGCTGAACTGATAATGTACCCCCAGGAAGCTTGCAGTCACTCTTCCATCTGAGTGCAAAGGAGGGGAATTCTCTCATTTTACCTGTAGCAGCTGCTGTTAGGTCCATGTTATGACTGTGCCTTGTTGGGGGATTCAGGGAAAGGGTGGGTCCTCTATGCTTGGTGGAGTGCAGGAGTGGTTCCTCTGGACTGTGGGGAGTAGAGGACCAAGACAGCATACTACAATGGACAAAGAGGAGGCAGGGTCACTGATGGAATGGACTGAACCTTGCTTGCAATGGGAGTGTTAAATAGTTTGCTGTCTTGATCTGCTAGCCTGCAAGGTATCTTTCAAAGACCAAGTCTTTCAGGTTTCTTCAGAGAAATGAATTGGAAAGCAGAAAATGAATGCAAGTATCCAGTACCCATACTCAGACCCTGTTACAGCAGATGTTCTCCTTGAGGGTGTGATCACACCTTCCCACATCTTTACAAGTGTAAAGTCAACCTTCTGGCCTCCTTATGAGGTTTTTGCTTAACACAGGAAGTGCTAAGTGTCAGGTGTGATTCAAGAATGACTGCCTTCCTGGCAAAGCCACTGGGACAGAATCCAAACTGTACTTTAAAAAAAAAAAAAAAAAAATCCCAAACAAGTTTAGAATAAAGAGATGAAACCCAAAGATAAATGGTGAGAAAGGAGAAATCAGAAAAATGCAGTTTCTGTTTTCATTTTCCAAAAATCAACTCCCTTATTATATTATCCAGTTTGTTACACATTAGCTGAGAAATCCAAATGATTCATGTTGGGTTTCTGATGGACTTGCCGTGTAACTTCCTGAGTGAAAATGACACGTTTTCTAGGCTGATCCATTTTTGATTTCTCATACTGTGAAGAACTTTTTCTATGTTTTGTTACCCGCTTTCTTAATGCTAGATTAAATCATTGGGATGATGCCTTCCATGGTGATCTGACCTCACCTGTCTATAAAAAGACTTTATTTGGGGCATTTTGTCATCTTTAACAGATAATTTTCCCCTTTACTTGTTTGGATGTCATCCCTATATGAGAACTTACACTAAAGAAGTCATTGGAGTGTTTCTCAAGAATTCTTTTCATTTCTGAGGAATGTTCCCCTGCTTTGTGTGCTTGAGAAGATAGTAGAGGTCACATTCAGAAGAATGTCACACAGTTTTTTGGAGAGAAATATATTGTTCCACCAGGGCACCTCCAGAAAATCTATAGGATTGGTTTGGGAAGGAATAACTTAATTGTTTAGCTAATTTCTGTGTATAATGGCAGTGCTTCCATGTCATGAAATCAAGAAAACATGTTTGAATAGACACTTATGTGCATTTGAGCATAGGTATGTAACTTTCTCCCTCTGCTGTGTTGTGGAAAAGGTACTGATAATTAGAATAGCTTAGGTCAGTTGCAAGAAGCCGTCTGTTTCCAGATAGGTTACTTTAGTTGGCAGGCATGTGGTCAGCTCACAGTAAGGCAAATGAGTCTGCTCAATACCCTGGTCAGAGAACATGAATGTCAGGTGAATTTCTATTGGTAATCAGATTGAACTGTTTGGCCTAAGGTATCAGTAAAGGTGGCTGATTGGTTATGCTATTTGATTACTCTAATTATCACAGATTAATTCTTCAGTGTGTCAGGAGAAGTTGTCATGTGCCATCTTGTATCTGTCTGAAACCTCTTTCTCCTTCCTAATAACATTCACTTTAACTGATTTGGTGTTATAAACAGTGTTGTGGAGAGGAGCGGGAGGGAGGACAGACTGAAGTTGTGATTCCAGGCACTTGGTACTTTGAGAATCTTGCACTGTATCAAATCATCAGTGTGGACCTTGTATTATACTCCTTCAAGAAGAGGAAAGCTTTTTACACAATATTTTAAAGAAAAGCTGCAAATTTTAGGTTACAGCCGACTTTAAGTGGAAGAGGTACTCTAAAATTTCTTAAAGGGTAGGTTTAAGTTTAAAATGTCACAAATGCATTAATCTGAACATTGGGTATCAACTTGAGTGTAAATATAAAATAAGCTTCCTGGCTTAAATGGCTTTGCTAATGTTAAATGGGGGTGAATTAAAGATGGAGGGACCATTTTATACTTGCATAGATTTAAAGCCAATGCCTTAGTATTTACATGTATTTTTTTTTTTAGTTTAGTTTTAGTATAATTGAGCTGTGTAGCCCTCTTTGTGATGCTGTGTTTTCAGTTTTGACAAAGGAAAATGGAAATGTCTAGTTCCCTTTCCCTCTACTGCTGCTGGTTATGTTTGGGGGTTGCATTTGCCCATATTTCATTTTTTCTTTTTCTTTCTGCAGTTAAACAGTTCTTAGGGGTATATGCTAAACATAGGAGTGTGAGGGGTATGTGTTAAACAGCTCCCGGCAAGATCTTAACTCAGGAACTATGAGTTTGAGGCAATCTGGGTGGGGTTATAATAAAGAAGAAAGCAATTAGTATGGGATTTAATATGTTCCCATTTGAAATTAGGACCTACATTGCTATTTTCACTTAAAAAGTACATTGGTAGACAAGAAGAAATTCTTAGTTCACTTCAATATTTGCTTACACTAGTGACTCACACTGGATCATCACAAAAATCTGTCTCTTTGACCCACCTAATCACCCCCAGTTTTCCATGGCTTGGTTCTTGACATGTTTCAGTCCCTAGCCCATTAAGGAGTGACTTTGCACTGGTGGTCCATAGTCTATAGTATGAAAGCTCCTGGGTTAGCCTAGTCGGGGGATTTGAGGTATTCCAGATATAGTCAAGAGTTCATATGGTCACCAATAAACAAATACACTTTGCAAATTCCTCTAGAAAATAAGCCCTTTAAGGCAAGAGTTGCTTCTTTTTTGTCTCTACAGTGCCTAGCAAAAAGGGCTTTAGTAAGTTGGAATCGATGTTCTGCACCACAGTACAATCATAAGTACTGGTAATCTAAAGGTGTTTCTGTGTATTCGGACATAAGTTCCAAAGGGGTAGCTGTGTTAGTTTAGTTCAGCAAAATGATCAAGGAATTCTGTGATACTTTTAAAGGCTAACAGGTTTATTTATAGTGTGAGCTTCACTTCTCCCACAAAAGCTCATGCAATAAATAAATTTGTAAGTCTATAAAAGTGCCACAGGACTCTTTGTTAGTTTCTCAGGCATAAGGGTTTTCTGAAATAAGTGTATGTCTTGGTCAGTACTGTAGTTTTCTGTTGTCTTGGTTTGTTTAATCTCTTTGATTTGAAGCCCAGGTGGTACATTTAGTTGGTGTAATTTTTGTGACTTAGAGCCCACATGGCACATTTCAACCAGGTTATAAATAGTCTCAAAACAGAGTGTCAGTGGATTTTTAGCAGCGGACAGCATCCCATGAATCTTCTCCACTACTCCCATTCCCCATGAATGTGGTGTCATTATGCCTGATCAGAGAAACTCTTAACAATGTGAACAGTTTCATGGCAGCGAAATGGCTACAGTGACTTGGACTGATGATGAGAGTAGTCTGTGTCACAGAGTGACCAGATGGCAAGTGTGAACAATCAGGACCATGAATGGGGGTAATAGACACCTATAAGAGACAAAGCCCTGAATACTGGGACTATCCCTATGAATTCAGGACATGTGGTTATTATAGATGGGTGTTGAACTTTTGCTATGAGCTACTAATATTGCTCCCAGAAAGGTGTTTACTACCCCTTTCTGTTTTGCCTTCTGCAGAGTACTGAGTGTTAAGTGGGGCTTGAAAACTGCATTTGAACTATCCCAAATTTGGTGATGGGCTTGAATCAGTCCATAACAGCAAGAAATGACTTCTTACTGTAACTTATGGCATTGGAATGTAAAATCAGAATGGTCCTCAAAGAAAAGAGAAGAAATGTTTGTCTAGCACGCCTCCAAGTGTGAAAGCTAATATATTAAATTTACCACCAAAAACATGAACGAATTTATTTTTGTCTGCACAGGTATTATCTATTGTATATTCAGGGAAGAAAAAAATTAAAGCTGGAAAAAGATGAGTTAATTTTTAAGCAATTGAACATAACTTCAGAAGTGTATTTCATGACTATTAATTACCAGTCAATTAGCATATTATGAGTGCGAAAGTTCTATTTACTATATAATTGCATAGTCTGTCTGGCAGATGTACCTATTTTTAACACTAATTAATGGAATGTTATGGAAGAGGTAGTGAATTAATTGTTCTTCAAGATTTCTTTATCAAGCAGTTAATTGTGTGAAGACTGCAGCAGCCGAAAGAGAAGTAGCATTCATAAGTAAAGTGCACTGTGCTCCAATAAAAGCCCATATTCCAGGAAGAGCACATGGGCTGCTTGAATAATATCATTGGCTAATGTGATTAATAGGTTAGTTGGCTTCCTGCCCCTGTTCTAGGAGCAAGCAAACTTTATCTGTTGGTGCTCTCAGCAACTACCAAATAAACAAGCATCTGTGTCTGGCAAAAGCTGACTGAATAGTGTGAGCTGCCGCTTTGTAATGCTGCTCTTTCTTGGAGTAACTTGACAAACCTGAGCTGAAAAAAGCCATCTCACTGATTTTGTCTAGACTTGGGCTTTTATTGTGCTGTAATAAGAGTTACGAGGCAGCCAAGAACGTTAGTCTGAACAGATCTTCTAAAGAGCTCTGAGGAATACCCACCTAGGAATTTTTAATGCCCCAAATAATCTTTCATTTGCACTGATTTTTACATCTGGGTAAATTCATTGACTTAAGTGGAGCCACTCCTGACTTACACCATACATGAAAGAAGATTTGGACTGCCAGTAGTGCTCTTTTTGCATTTATATTGGTGAGGAGAACTTCATTTGATTTTTTGTCTGGATTTATTATGCTTAATTGATAAATGAACCTAAGTTTTGCCTTTTGTCTCATACAGCAAATAATTTAGCCTCAAATATAATTAGAATTGAGCCCAAGTTGAACTGCCAGATCCAAAGGTCCCTAACTTTGCAGAGTTTTGAAGGCACATCTGAGACTTGTGGTTTGGGCCTATCTCTAATAATACTTTAAAAAATATTACTTAAGAAGGTGGATTGTTCTTTTCCATCCCAAGGCCCCAAAATATTAGATATGAGTGTAGTATAAGAACTGAATTTAAAAAGATATAGAAGTGCAGTGGTAATCTTTCTGCAATCACTATTAAAAGAAGATCCAAAGGGGTAGTTATGTCAGTCTAGATCAGTAGAACAAACAAGGAATCCTGTGGCACTTTCAAAGATTAACATATTTATTTATCACATGACCTTCTGTGGGCAGAATGCCACCTCATCCGAGGTATGAAGTTTCATATGTCGTAAGTGGGTTTCTACCCATGAAAGCTCATGTGATAACTAAATTTATTAAAAGAAAAATTTTGTTGAACTCTGTGAAATTCTGCACTCTCCCTGGCATATGCACAATATACAAAGTAGTGAATTTCCATGATAATATCAGCACCAGGTATTACATAATGTATCAGTACATAGTATTAACTGTAGTCCATCAGATCTGCACTATTAATCAGCAGGAGTAGAACTTATTCATATAAGTAATCCCCTTAAAATCGGTGTCAGTGGTACTTAACATGAAAAATGGATGCAGAGTCAGACCCTAAATTTAAGTTAATAAATGGAGAAATTTCTTTACATAGATCTTGGACTCTCTGTGAATTGATCATCATGACATTTGAGTGTCTACTGTAATGGAATACTAAACTGTATTATATAGTTCAGCCACTTTGGTGGCACTGTGTAAATCCCTTATTTATGCTAACCTCAGCCATTGTGGGAGAGCATCGATTTGTGTACCTATCTAAGAAGGAAACTCTGGAGCCGTTCCATATCTGGTGCAGAAACATGACACCTACTATCCTAGTTGTCACATCCATCCATCCAGATACCTTTATCAGAAAGCAGGATAACCTTGCACAGATAAAACAAACAAGGAGTCTGGTGGCACTTTTAAAGACTAACAAATTTATTTATTGCATGAGCTTTCATGAAAGTTCATGTGATAAATAAATTTTAGTCTTTAAAAGTGTCACCAGACTACTTTTTTGTTTTGCTGAACTAGACTAACATGGCTACCCCTTTGGAAAGTGGCATAGATACTAACAAAAGAGGAACTGCCTCTGAAAACTTCCATTTAACATACCCTAAAATACTGAAATGTTTGAAACTTTTAATTTATGTTTTCCCTTTGTCTTCAGGCTTTAAATTGTCTGGTTTTGAAGAAGATGAGACAGGTGGCTGCAGTGCTAGTCTTGATGTGAAATGAAATGATCAGGAAAAGTGCCCTTGAATAGCTTTATAATAGGGCTGTCAAATGATTAACACGATTAATCATGTGATTTTAAAAAATTGCACTTAATTTCAGATTTAATTGCACAGTTAAACAATAATAAAATACCATTTATTTAACCATTTTGGGGGTTTTCTGCAAATATAGTGTGGGGGGTTTCAAATTTATTGATTTCAATTACAACACAGTGCACAGTATGTAGAGCTTACTTTATTTATTCATTAAAATATCTATAACTTAAAAAAGGTAAAAGAAATAGTATTTTTCAGTTTATCACATACAGATACCCATAGTGCAGTTTCTTCATTGTGAACACAACTTACAAATTCTTTTATATAACTACACTCAAAAGTGAAACTGAGTTAAACTTCAGAGCCTACAAGTTCTCAGTCCTACCTCCTGTTCAGCCAATCACATAGACAAACAAGTTTGTGTACATTTACAAGAACTGCTGCTGCCTGCTTTCTTATTTACAGTGTTACTGAAAAGTGAGAACAGGTATTCACATTGCACTGTTTGTAGCTAATTTTGCAAGGTATTTATGTGCTAGATATGCTAAAGTCATATACCTCTTCATGCTTTAACCATCATTCCGCAGGATGTGCTTCCATGCTGCTGACGGGTTCTGCTCAACAACAATCCAAGCAGTGCAGACTGATCCATTTCCATTGTCATCATCTGAGTCAGATGAACACCAGAAGGTTGATTTCCTTTTTTGGTGGTTTGGGTTCTGTAGTTTCAGCATTAGAGTGTTGCTCTTTTAAGACTTCTGATGTCATCTTCCAGACCTCGTCCCTGTCAGATTTTGGCAGTTACTTCAGATTCTTAAATCTTGGGTTGAGCGTTGTAGCTCTCTTTAGGAATCTCACATTGGTAGCTTTTTTGTGTTTTGTCAAATCTGCGGTGAAAGTGTTCTTAAATTGAACAACATGTGCTGGGTCTTCATCCGAAACCGCCACAACATGAAATACATGGTAAATGCAACTTACTTGTTTGTCTTAGCAACTGGTTAACAAGAAGTAGAACTGAGTGGCCTTGTAGACTCTGAAGATTTACGTTATTTTGCAGTTATATATCACCCCGCCCCCCATTTTGTAAGTTGCACTCTCAGGATAGAGATTACACTGCAGTACTACTTTGAAGTGAATTGAAAAATACTATTTCTTCTATGTATCTTATTTTTACAGTGCAACTACTTGTAATGAAAGTAAGCACTGTAAATGTTGTATTCTGTGTTGTAGTTGAAATCAATGTATTTGAAAATGTGAAAGAACATCAAAAATATAAACAATATTTAAATTGGTGGTTTATTACAGTGGAACCTCAGGGTTGTGAACGCCAGAATTACCAACTGACCGGTCAACCACACACCTCATTTGGAACTAGAAGTATGCAATCAGATGGCAGCATAGACCATAAAAAAAAAGGCAAATACAGTATAGTACCACAATAAATATAAACTACTAAAAAAAGGGAAAGTTAAAAATATATATTTGAAAATAGAAAATTTTATGCTTTTTTCATTTACATTAAGATAGTTAAAATCACCATTTTTCTTTTGCATAGCAAAGTTTCTAAGCTGTGTTAAGTCAACATTCAGATGCAAACTTTTGAAACAATAACCCTAGGATTTCATTTAGAGTTACTAATGTTTCAGAGTTATGAACAACCTCAATTCCCAAAGTGTTTGCAACTTTGAGGTTCTACTGCATTGTTTAGCAGTGCAATTAAAAGCATGATTAATCCCAATTAATTTTTAATTGAGTTAATTCAAAACAATGTGCATATGTATTTTTTCCTTCAGTTATTTTTCATAGTGCAAAATAAACACCACAGGCCCAACTTTTCTATCACATTCTCTATGCTTCTCCTAGTAACTTAAAAGGTGTGTATATTTTCAGTTTAATGGTTATCTCACAAGCATGAATTTCTCACAGTCAGACAGTGTCTCTTCTTGCACTCAGTTAGGACAATCTCTTTTTCTTGAAAACTCAAGTCCCTGCTGCTACAGTACAACATTTCCATTGCCTCTTCAGATCCCAAAGTGCATGGGCTCCAATGCTGTGGGTGAGTGAACAGTGATATTTCCAATAACAGCAGCTCCCTCTGTTCTGGGTCAGTCGAAAGTGGCAGATTCCAGCAGGAGGTTCCTAAACAAGCTCTTAAGGAAGCACTCCACTGATTTAAGACAGCTGCTTTTCCATACGCCATTGTGAAGATGCTATGTTGTTGTTCTCAATAACTAGTTAAACGGATTAACAGGAGTCTTGATTTATTTGTTTGTCTGCTGACTTTGAATGCCAGGTAATAAAAAATGCCCATTTTCTCCTGTGAAAATAAGAGCAATAATTTATAAAGTTTGTAAACAAAGAAAAACTTTTGAGTTTGTGGGGATGTCTAGGTTGTCTACAATGCTGTTTTAATGTTCCTAATTAGGGGTATATCTGCACTGGAGGCTCTGTTAAGTCGACCTTACAAGGTTGACTTTAAATTGACCTAGTTAAGTTGACTTAGAGAGTCCATGGTGAAAACTCCTTTCAACTGCCTGCATCTACACTGGCAGGTGCCAGGTCAACGGAGGAGTGGTGCATTGTGGGTAGAGGTCCCTGGTGGCCAGGAACTCCGGGAGGGGGCCTGGAGGCCAATTAGGTCAACTTAAGTGCTTACCCTGTCTTCATTGGATTGAGCTGACTTAATAAGGTCGACTTAAGTGTTAAGTTGACCTTAAGAGGTGATGTTATTAAGTTGACTTAAGGAAGCACTTAAGTTGACTTCATAAAAGCCCAGTGTGGTTGCAGGAGTCTGTTGGTTGACCTAACCTTCCTTAATTTGACCTAAGGCTCCACTCTAGATGTACCCTAGGACTGCAATGTTCCCTCTAATTTTTCTTAGGCTGTGTGCACAAAAAATCTTTTCATGCACAAAAAAAAAATTCTTGGTGTGTGCAAAAAATGTCTTTGTATGCACTAATATTAGCACTGTTGAATTTTTTTGTGCATGCTTTATTTTGTTGTGTGCGCAGGTTTCACAACCTGTGTGCTCACGCACATGCACACAGCTTAGAGGGAACAGTGCCTAGGAGAGTGGAATCTTAATACAAGTTTGATGCAGAAGCTTTAAGGTACAAAGACAAGATGAAATCAATAGAGTGACATGCAAACAGACAATTATAAATAAGAAAGAATTTATATATAGTTAGTTTTTTTTTCTCATTACAACAGGTGATTTGACCTCACCTTCCAATATGTGCTGTTCTGCAGTGTTTGAATCAAAACTATTGCATTGATTTGCTGTTACAGTCTGGCCTGCTTCTATGACTTACACATCCCTACATTTATTTTCCTCCCATTCTGTAAGTTCCCCAAATTCAAAGCATCAGACGAAGTGGGATTTTCCCCCACGAAAGCTCATGTGATAAACAAATGTGTTAGTCTTTAAGTGCCATAGGACTCCTTGTTTGTTTTGCTGAACTAGACTAACATGGCTGCCCCTTTGGAACTTAGTCAGTTGCCACTCTCTCAATCACTAAAGTCAAATTAAGATGATGAAATGGGGTTAATTGCAGCAGATTCAAGAATACAGGGCTGTTGCAACCCTTATCTTTTTACTATGTACAAAAGGGGAGAAGAACTTACAGTAGCTGCAGAGGGAAAGAGCGGATGGCTTATTGAATAACTTCTCTGTCAGACAGTAAAGAGCCTAGGCTAACACAGAGTTATCTTAAACGGGGTGCTTTAGACCCTAGCCCTCATGCATTCTGTGGATTGCAAGCTGTATAAGTAAAAATGAACCCACAGAAATATCTCTGACACATCATACCTTGTGACAAGAGCCTCTAATTAGCTTCTGGCTTCTTCCTTGCGCTCAGTCTGTGGACTGGGAGTATTTCATGCCCGACCACTCAGAGTTTGTCAACACAAACTTTCCTGATTCCTTCTTGCAGTCTCAGGCTTAACCTTTAAGGGTCTGCAGAATTCGAAAGAATATGCAAGCCAAATTTCCACTTTGCATTAATGGAATAGTTTTCTTCCAAGGATCCCCAAATCCTTTGTGGACATTAATTAATGAAGGCTTCTGCTATGCTTGTGAAGCAGGGCTTGTAATTGTACAATTTGGTTAAACTGAGCATAGGGAGGTTTGCATCTAGATTTTGGGATATACACAAAGGCAAGCCTGCTTGCATATCTGATTGGCAAACACAATTACCATGGCTGTGCGCACAATTATCTAACTGTCTAGGTAAATAACCTAGGAGATGTCCCTGTCTGTCCCAAATTGTGCACTCTTGCAAGTAAATGCACTAACAAATTAGATGTGCAAGAGAAGATGGGTCCATGTAATTTGTCCACGGCCACACATAGAGTTAATGGTGGGGACTAGAACCCAAGAGTCCTGATTCTATGCATTTAACTTTGCTGCTGTTCTTGTTATGAAGAAAGCAGTGCAATGAGTGGCAGAGCTAAACAAAATATCCAAGCGAGCTCTTCACTTGTGACTAATAATGTTTTTTTTGTATGCTTGCCACCACCCCTCTTGTGAAGACAGTGCATTATCAGAGCCTGTGTGGTCTTCTGAGCTGCCTGGCTCCCTGTTGTGAACAGGAGGTCCTGGACCACAGGGTGTGTGTTGAAAAAGCAGCTGTCATTAAGAAAAATGGTCAAGAGAAAAGAACAGGCTTTTTAAAGGTCAGCTGAACCTATGGAGCACTTATGAGGAAAGGAAATTATAGCTTGAGCTGTTCTTACTAGTACAAGGCTAGCGGGCTCTGCAAGAGAATGAAAGGAACAAAGACTCATTACAATGTGCCCCAAAGAAAAGTCTTTTTAATGTAGCTATTAGAAGGTTTTGTGCCTTTCTTTGGCACAAATGAGAGGCAGCTCTATTCAAGATGGAATGTTCTTTACTCTTCATGTATTAAATGTCTCCCTTGATTATACAGGCTTGCCCGGCAGTTCCTGTAAACTGCATATTAACTTAGAAGGTAATTCTGATACCATGTGCAGATTAGGGGATGTTATCCCTGAATTTGCAATCCTGGCAGAAGCCCAATGCTTTTCACTCCCATCCTACTGCAAAATACTGACATAAGTGCATGTTTATTGGGTGATGAATAAGTTTTTATTTAATGGGGTCTGGTTTACAGCATGAAGTTACAAATCTTTGTCTTCCAAAAGTGGATGGGAACATTTTAAGTGCCCATGCACAAACAACAGAAATCTTCAGTAGCCGGTACAGTGAGGCCTGGTACTGTGATAGCAGGGATCTCAAACACATGGCCCATGGGCCAGATGCGGCCCCTAAAGCTATTTCCTGCAGCCTGCAATGACACTATCATTACCAGTATTTGCAATATTGTTGTATGAAAAGGTTTCAGTGGCGCAGTCCTTGGGCTAACGTATTAGTCTTCATACGGCTCTGTACTAGTCCTCATGCAGCCCTCTTGGTGATTTGAGTTTGGGACCCTTGTGCTATAGGGTTCTGGGCACTACTCCAATAGGAATAATAGTAATGCACAGGTGTTTTTGAAACACATTTCTGTATTTGCAAGTAGCAACATACTACCTTCTTGGCTGGTAATATAATATAACTTGAAATAGCAAACAAAAGCCATTTTGCAGAGTCCTCTTAGCAAAAACAGTTGCAGAATCTGTAATGTGACATAACCTAACTGAAAACCTTTTTTTCCTTCAGCATTTAGAAAATTTACAGAAAGAAGCCAGTGACCTATCAAGGCTTGATTAACCCAAAAGACCCCACATCACCAACAAGGCTGTACCTCCAGCATTCGTGAGTGAATTGATGCTTTAGTCTTTTGAAATTATGCAAACTACCCCATGACTTTAGGATAATTAAAGCTTAGTTGTACGTCTGTGCAAATATACTCTGAGCAGCAATATATCTTGGAATATTTAGGAGATATTAACATAGCAACACTCTGCATATTAGGAATCACCCTCCTTTATTGTTCAGAAAGCTTTCTTAACCATTCAGAACTATCTAAAGGATATTTTGATGAAATGCTGTGCAACATTATTGCTGTACATTGGCTATTTGAATGTTTCAGTACATAGCTTCTAGCTACAAAGATGCTAATTCATAGGAGAAATAACCAATAAAAATATTAGTTGGATAGAAGCATATTACTTGCCCCAGTAGCTTTCCAGATGGAAGTAAGAACATTACAGAAAATCCTATTAAATAACTGCATACCTTTTACTCTGAACACCATTCTGGAAAACTGGAAAGAATTTAACATTCTGGATCTCAACACTTGGTTTAACCAAATGGACCAAATTTGCTCTGAATTACATTAGTGACATTTCAAATGGCTGGTTATAAGATCTTGCTGTCTGACCACTCTCCTGTTTTAGAATATGGGACACAAATATAAATGTGAAGCATTACCTGTAGCTGGATCCAGGCTTCACAGTAGATCTGCAATGGTCCTGTTAGATATTTACAAGTCACTTACCAAAGCCTGTTCCTGCCAACCATACTTTTACCCAGCAAACTTGAGTTCACTAGCATAGGCTGAAGTGATCACCGGTCCATAAACAGTTTACCAGTCTCTCTATAAAAAACATATGGTTATGTAACCCTTCTGCCAGGGCAGGTTGGCAGGACAAGGGCCAGGTACTATATCTAGGGGTTTCCCAATGATGCAGCACCACCAACTGGCTTGAGATCCCACCCAGATTTCTGGGAATCGTGCACTGTTCCCTGGGCACCCCAAAGGGGTAAGGCTTTCCCATTTGCAAGCACAAAACTGAGTGTAGTAAACAGAACTTTTAATATAGTAAAACAGAATGCAAAAGGCCAAATACAGAGACCAGCACTAATCTAGAAAAATTAACATAGAGCCAAGTTCCCAATAACCCACACCACATAACAGAACATACAAACTTAATGGCAAAACTGGCACTGATCTGGAGAATCAGTGCTAACTAGGCTCCCAACCAACCTTAGGGTACGTAGGGAGTGTCTTTCATGCCAGCTGTCCACCAATGCCATCTACTAGTCACTCACTCCATCTTCTAGAACTGTTTCTTGGCTCTGCTGGCTCTGCCCACTGGTCACTCATGCCACCCACCTCGCCTCTGGCTGCTCTCACCATCCACCAGCTCCACCTGCTCGTCACCCCATTGCTGCTCCTCTTCAGCTCAGAGAGAGAAGGACTCTTTCCCTGTAGTGAGCTCAGTGATGTCAGCTCTATTAGTCTTTAAGTAGCTGCTAATGCTACTTCCATACCAAAAAACAGGAGAAGCAATAGAGGAGGAGGCAAACTGCCTCAAGCATTGAAACAATGCAACCTCCCCCCTCCTGTTGTTCAACTCTTTCAGGCTGAAACATGCAGTTGCCTTTCCTACAAGTTTCTTTTTTTAACTAAGGGTAGTTTTTACTCCTTAACTAATCCAGAGAGATTTGAAACAGAGTAGCAGTTCACACAATGACGGTATTTCATGTTTTCCCCTTAGTAGAATTACAGATATTGATAGATTTGTGAGCAGACTAACCCCAAATACCATTACCCACTATGTCCTGCACCCAGTATGCAAATCAGCTAATTGTGCTCTTTGTATCCATGCTAATACAGGACTCATGCAGATTAGTTGTCCCCCCCCCCAGCTGTTAAGCACAGCTTCTAATCCTACCTTACAGTTCAAATAAATATTGGCAAAATGAAACCTTTTCTTCAACATTGGACAAACCCACATGGTTGTCAAACAATAAAGGAAATTCATTTTAGATGTTTTCTGGTCTGATGGAAGCTATGTGAACGAAGTCCTCAAAGGAAGAGTGCAGTGCATTCAGAATAAAGGTAACATATCAAGGAAAGTTCCAAAGGGGTAGCCATGTTAGTCTAGTTCAGCAAAACAAAAAGGAGTCCTGTGGCACTTTTAAAGATTAATAGATTTATTTATTGCATGAGCTTTCATGGGAGAAAATTCCACTTTGTCACACACTTTGAAGATGGAGAAGTTACGAGAGCTAAATAGGGTCTATGGATTTTTTTCTCATTACAACAGGTGGTATGACCTCACCTTCCTCTGTATGCTGTTCCCCAGTGTTTGAATCTTAACAACTGCTTTGATTTGCTGTCACAATCTGATCTGATCCTGTGACTTGCATTTCCTTGCATTTATTTTCCTCCCATTCTGTAAGTTGCCACATCTTCAAAGTGTCTGACAAACTGGGATTTTTTCCCATGAAAATGCATGCAATACATACATTTGTTAGTTAAAAGTGCCACAGGACTTCTTGTTTGTATCATGGAAAAAAATGCTAAATTGGGCAAGAAAATAAAGAGATGGGTTAACCTGCAAGATGTTTGTTTCTCTTTGGGACATGCAGCCTGTGGATTCTGAAGCACATCAGCATAAGAACAATTGTTGTTCTCTCTTTTAGGACTACTCTCAAAGTTACCCTTTTAGCTGTGTGTGATCTGTACACCAAATTCCTTCTCTACTGTAATTGGGTTGAATTTCACCAAGTGTGAGTTTGGCCTCATGTACCTGGCTTATTTTACTGCTGTTCTATAAAACAGACACTTGCATTTTTACAGACAAGGATCCTGTGGCACTTTTAAAGACTAACAAATTTATTTATCACATGAGTTTTCATGGGACAAAATCCCACTTCATCAGTCAGTTCACTCTGGTTTCTGGACAACTCAGTTCCTATCCTGTAACTTAAGTGGATCAAGAATATGTTTCATTGCCATTCACGAAGAATGGACTGAACATCTTAAAAATTTAGTTTGTTGTGTTAGAGCAGGAACGTATCTTTAACATGTGGAAATACCCTTTTTCATCAAAGTTAAACTGGTTTTCTAATTTTCTTCTTAGTTTTCTCTGTAATTGGCACATACCTCTTCAGTTGTTCCCCTTGTCTTTCATGTTCTGGAAGACTTGCAAGGAAAGTCAGAGTTCCTAACACAGCAACTCAAGGACCAAATCCTGCTTTATCTTAGTCACAAGAATAGACTCCCGGAAGTCATCAGAACTATTTACAAAGAGAGCGGGTGTAACAGCAGAGGGATTCACTGGGGGGATGGTGAGGTGGGGAATGCTATTGTTTCTACTATCTGTATTGTGTTATTCAGACTATGTATTTGAATGACTAATCAATAATCATAGAAAAGTTGGTAAATTTGGTAAGTTTCATGCATTTTAGCACAAAAGATGACTAGCAAAGAAAAACATAGTGGAAAATGTGGTGTTTGTTCCTCCTTATTTCTGTGTTGCTTGTGAAATTGGGAAACAGAAATACTGTGACTTACAAGACTAACTCTGTACCGTGAGGAGCAAGTAAATTAAGAAAGCAATCAGCAATGGAGCTCCATTGTACTGCCCAGCGTACAAATAGAGGAAATTACACACCCTATAAGTCTCACTGAAGACAAAATGTAGCAATGGGAAGGAAGGAAAGGATGACGGGTAATAGGTCATAGGTCACATAGGCTAAAATGTGCACAGTTTGATGGTTCCAGATCACACACTACACAAAAAGTAAATACTTATTCATAAAGAAACTGTATTTGGCCATTGACTATTCACTGGGCAGTTAAAAACAGCTTGCTTGATTCATAGGCAGATCCTTCATTGGCATGACTGGTCATATCTCCACTGATTGCACTGACAATGTTATGATAACTGAGACCAATTTAGGGTCTGCTCTGTGATGAATAGTTGAATAAGCATCAGTACTAAGTCCTGCTTTGCTCATTTGACCCTTTCAGGTCTGGAACAAACTATTGTCTGGTGTATTGCTGTGGACTGTCTTCAGCAGTAACCTCCATTTCTAAAGGGCCTCTACCTTTTCCTTTCTGTTCACTTGTAGCTCACTGTGATTTTTTTTCTTAAAAACTGTTTTGTTGCATGTCTTACCTCCACCCCCATGAAAATGTGTTAATGTGTTTACATAACAACCTGTCTCTCAAGACAGTACAGTCTCTGTCACTGGAGTAGCTAGTCTTTTGAATAGCGATTCATCAGCCATTGGCTATTCTGCAAGACACAAGCTGACAAAGCAATGCACATTAAATACCCCCTTGCAAAGTTCTTTGCCATCACCTGTTAATTTTATATTATTAACCATCCTTTCTTGTGCTGAATGATCTCATCCGAATTGTCACTACCCTATTCCGTTTCTTAAACAGAATAACAGGAAAGCAAAGGATTAGTTAGCTGAATGTAATGACACAGCTGCAGTTGGATGACTCACCTGAAAGCAATATTTACTGAGAAAATTATCGCCAAATAATTAGCAATGAATAAATCCTTAGTGACATCAATCTGTGATATTTGTACAGTATTTTCCTGCAGACAAAAGTGACAAGAGCTGGGGTCTCTAAAGTGTATTAAATTATTTTACACACACAAGGTATAATTAAAATGCAGTTTCAGAACCTGCATTATCATTGACATAGGGACGAAGTGGTCTGTCATCCCCATTCTCCAGTGCAGATACATGGTTATAAATTCACCAGTATAGTCTGTGCTGGAGTATTGTCCTACTAGGTGGTCCCTGCAATCCATGGGTGCATAAAATGAACAAAAATTTACTTGTGTGCTACACATCCCTCTCTCTTGCTATTTGAGGCAGTGCTTTGCAAGTAGATCTTGCAAATAAGAGTACTTGACAGACTGTAACTATTCATGCTGTGGCCAGTGTGTGACTGAAGTGCCCAAAATTTTCAGTGTGGCCTGGAATCCAGATGGAGAGAGGAATCCACTTTCTGATCTGCACCACTGAAGACAGCATGAGCTATACTGTTGACATGAGTGGGTACAGGGACAAGCTAGAAGTAACAAAGAAAAAGAATGGATAAAGAGTGGGGGGGGAGTAGGAAGATGGCTCTAGGGGGAAAAGAATGAGGCACAAGGGTGACTGAAAGCAGAGTTAATCCAGTCATTTTGTAAATGGGACCTAATATCACTGATTTTAAGGCTTAAAGAATGAAACAAATGATAGTAATCTCTTAATTGCACAAAATTACTGCTAAAGAGGGACCCCTGCACCCATTACTCAGGGGAATAATAACAAGGGAGAGGTGAGAACGGAGGCAGAAGACAATATTTTTGTAGAAGGAAAAGACTATACACCAGAAAGATGGCAGACGCTGAGCCGGACACTGATGCAAATAACAACCTGGGTAGCAGTTTAAACTGCAGGTTATCCTGTGTGTTGCTAGATGTTCCCACTCATCCCCTGAACAAAACAAAGAAGCCAATGTGACCCAGTGGGGTTCTGAGAAGCCCAGTCTTTTACTCTGGAGTCTAATGGAAAACAATGCATTTCAGGCTGCAGTGGATGAAGGAAAGCAGGGAGACAGAAAATAGCACTCAGTGCAGACTGCTCTACCAGCAGGGGTGTCACTGCCCGGGGCCCCGCCACAGGCCCTGCCCCCTGGCCGGGGACAGGGTGGGAAGCCACTGCGTGCCACCGCAGGCGGCTGGGCCCTGCATCCCAAGCCAGGGGACAGGGCCAGAAGTGGCTGCGGGCGGCTGGGTCCCACATCCCCAGCTGGGGACAGGGCTAGCCCCAGATCTCCAGCTGGGGACGGGGCCAGGAGTGGCCTCCGCCGTCGAGCCCCAGATCCCCAGCTGGGGATGAGGCCGCCGTGGCTGCGGGCAGCTGGGCCCCAGATCTCCGGCTCAATTGGGCCGGAGACCGAAGGGGGGCGCCAGACCTGGGGTACCAGCGCTGGGATTAGGGGCATGTGCCCCAGGTCCCCAGCACTAGCAATGCCCCTGTCTACCAGTATTTAAAATGTATTCGTGATACCTTCTGAACTGGTGCAGAAACAGGCACTTAAGGGCTATGTTGATAAGTGCTGTAGGTAGCACGAAGAGGTAAATCATTTTAGTGCTTGTCAGGCAGACGCTTTGAGCTGAAGAACTGAATCCTTGTTTTCCCTCTTGGTTTCTAGAGGGTGTGGTGGAGTGAGGAGATACCCTGGAGAATTTGGGCTCAATTCATTCTCGTTTCAAACAAGCATTGCTGCAGGGCATGGGACTGGATGTTCAGACAGGATTTCTATGATGGTGGTTTCTGCATCCCCCATAACAATTGTGTGCCAACTTCTGACCCTTCCCAAACATAGCTCAAGTTGACCGAGCAAGGTGCAAGTGAGGAAGTATGTTGACGCAGTCATTGTTGGACTTGATTTCAGTCTCCATTTCTTTCAGTAGTTACCTATGACAGTTTATCACTGCTCAGGTTCTCTTTAATCTTTTGGAAGTTATCATCCTTTGAGGCCAAAATCAATTCAAAGTAGTAAATTTGAAATAACTTCTGTGAATTTAAATCAAAGTTGTTATTTCAAATTAGGAGTCCAGTGAAGACTCTAATTTGAAATAAAGTGGACTTTATTAATTTGAAGTAGGGAGTTTTCAGTAGACTAATTCAAAATAGGGAAAGGCAGGCAAAAGAATAGGGAAATTAATTCAAATTAAGCCAATTCTATGGCTTAAAATGTCTTAATTTGAACTAAAAACTTCAAAGTAAGTGATGCTTCAAAGTAAAAGGAGGTTTTATTATATTGAATTGGTGGCTCCTTATTTCAAATTAAGGAACCACTTAATTCAATATAATAAAGTGCCTCCTTGGCCAGGGAATAAGCTATTTCGAATTAAGCCTCCTTAACTTGAAATAACTTGTAAGTGTAGAGGTAGCCATTGATTTACATGAATTGCTGGGGATAGTGTCCAATAGGTCACTGGTGAAATCATTAAATAAAGCTAGTAGCAGCGCTGAGCCTTGCAGGAGGTCGTTCTTCTGAACTATCCCGGGGCTTGTTTTGTGGTCCAGAGCCACCTGAAAATGTCTGCCTTGGAGCATCCTTTCAGCTACCTTGACAACTTATTTAGAAAGGACTCTTGACATATTATACAGGAGAGTAGTGTGTCAGATGGTGTTATAGGCTGCTGTAAGTTTAAAAAAAAAAAGTGTGCCAGTTTTCTTCTTCCTTTGAAAACCTTTCTCACTGTTTGTAGTAAATAACACTAGGTCACAAGTCCTTTGAGTTGATCTGTAACCTGCCTGATCATCAAACTATTCTATCATTGGTGTAATTCTCTGCAAGATCATCTGCTTCAGTAGCTACAATTGAGGGGTGATACTTGGCAACAGCTGGCTGTTAGAGTGGTCTTTACTTGGCTTTGCTAAATCTATTCCCCTAGCTTACACCATAGCTTGGGTTTCATGTTCTTCTGTATGACACACACACAAAGATAGACAACCAGCGCTGACTTTTTTTCTCCAAATGGTGTAGGTGTTATGTTGTCAAAGCTGCAGTCTTTCCCTGTTTTCATTGATTCCCATGCCTATTCTTTTCCTTCCTTAGAGAATGCTTGGAAATTTTTGTCATGGTCGATCTTTGACATTTGCTTTTATTGACACCACCCTGCTTTGACTGACACTATAAATATCATCTTTGCCTGCTTTAGCAATGTTGGTTGGCTGTGTGGAGACATTGTTTAGAGAAACCTGTTGTTGCTGTGTATTTGGTGGGTTTTGTGCTGCAAAAAACTTTCCTGGCAAATGCAGATTGCATGTTAAGGTGATTCAGGGGGTGAAGGTGAGGAATGGAGACTCTAGCAGCAAAGAAGGAGAAACAGCAACTGTAGGGATAGGGGGGTGAAGAGTTCAGCTAGCAGCCGACCAGCCTGTTGCCCCTGCAGGGATGCACAGAGATCTGAGAGTGTGCCCCATATGCAAACCCAGGCTCCATTATATCGTTCACTCTGTTCATCTTGGAGATACCTAGTGCAAGACCCTGCCTCTCCAGCTATAGAAATTAATGACTTTTGCTATTTGGAGTGGGGGTTTGGATTAAGCCCGAGGACTATGTTTACAGCAGGCACTGTTCTATTGTTGAATTTGTCTTGTATCTGTAACAGCCTGAATGTCTGTTATTTCAGCATTTTGATACACTATCTTTCAAGTTATTTAAAAATTGCAAAACAAATATTGTTGCTGAAAGTCTAAATAAATATTACAGTTCCACTTTCATGAGCCCAGTTTATCAGGACTATTATATCTATTTAAGAAGCTGCTCAATTTTCGTATTATTAAATACTGTATTTTGGGATTAAGGCCACATTTCACTATGCATTGTCCAAACACATTAGAAGGTATGTTGCCTACCCAGAGAAGTTTATAATTTTTCTTCTTTAATTGTTTAATAAATCCTGTCTCACTATGTTTAAGGAAAATATTGAATATTAAATATTCAAAGAGAAGAAATCCAAATAGCCATATAATTCCATGACATGTTATGAGCAATAGCACTGATGTTAATATTTTTTGCTTTAGTATTCAAGCAAATGCATTGTCTAATGTAAGCAATGAGAGCAAATACACTTGAGTTCTGAGGGTATGTGGATGTAATAGTAGAGTGATTTAAATAGCAGGCTGAAGACATTACAGATCATAATTCCTCAGAACTTGTGTCTCTATCAGTGTTTTTCTTCTCTAGGCAAACAATGTAGCCAGTGTTTACTGCCAGTAGATAACAAGAGATGAGTTTTTGCAGGCCAGCAAACAAAGTCTGATTATGACTTATTTCAAAATGTAGAGGTACAGAAAATATAACTTTGTTTTCCTAAGATTTATGTTGGAAATATTAGTCTAGAAAAGAAAATTAGATTTGCTAAAGTTCAAACCTAGTTTAATATCACTACAGCCAAATGGATCTCCTTTTGAAAACTGTAAAGCTGGCTATTGATCATTTTGTGCAAATTTAGTCTGCAGTGAGAAACAACCTACATAGTTTAGTAAGAAGTAAAATGACCCCTCTTCCAAAGATAAATATAAGTATAAATGGATATAAACTGGCAATCGGGAGGTTTAGACTTGAAGTTTGATGTAGGTTTCTAAACATCAGAGGATTGAATTCTGGAATAGACTTTAGAGGGTAGCAGTGGGGACAAAAAACATAGCTGGCTTCAAAATTGAGCTGGATAAATTTATAGAGAAAGGTAATGATAGGACAGCCTAATTTGGCAATTAATGGATTTTTGACTACTAGTGGTAAGTATGCCAATGGCCTGTGATGGGACATTAGATGGGTGGGATTCTGAGTTGTGGAAAGAATTCTTTTTTGGGTGTCTGACTGGAGTCTTGCCCACATGCTCAGGGATTAGCTGATCACCACATTTGGGGTTAGGAGTGGATTCTTCCCCAGGATAGATTGGCAGAGCCCTCTGGGGGTTTTCATCTTCCTCTATAGCACAGGGTATGGGTCACTTGCAGGTCATTTCTCTGCACCTTAAAATTTTTAAATCATGATTTGGGGACTTCAGCAACTCAGTCATAAGTTAGGTGTTTCTCACAGGGGCAGGTGGGAGGTTCTGGGGCCTGTGCTATGCAGAAAGTCAGACTGGATGATCACATTGGTTCTTTCTGACTTTAAAATCTATGAATCTAACTCAAAAGTGTTATTTAACAGTGGTAGGTGCTATTACTGGCTCTTCAGCTTTAACAACATTAAAGATTATGACAGGAGAGGGGAATCCTGAGGAAGAAAGTGGTTTGATTACTTGTTTTCAGCCACCTAGTTAAGATTTCACAAAAAACTGTCTGTTGCCAGGCTTACTCTTGTGATTTTGACATGCATCTGGCATATTGAAGTCTTCCAATTGTTCACCAACACTTCTATGTCCACAGAGAGATTATAATGTGTTGCAGAATGATACTCTATAGATCTCTAGAACCCTCAGTCCAAATATTCCAAAGCACTTTGCAAACATTGATTTGGGCCTTACAAGGTACCTCTGAGGTGCAGGGAAGATTAACAATCAACAGTTCAGAAGGGTAAATTGAGTCCAAGAGGTTAAGTGATTTGTCAATATCATGAAGCAGCTTGGTGCCAGATTTAGGAATTAGAACCAAGTTCTGCTGACATCCCTGGCCAATGCTTTAACCACAAGCAGGGCCGGCTCTACTGTGAGGCAAGAGACAGAAATGGTTTCCGGTGACAGTTCTTAGGGACGCCTAGCCACCCCTGAAGATCAGGCTGGCTCCTGCCTCTTCAACTCTTTCTTAGCAGCTCAGTTGCTGTTAGTCAACCTGCAGCTTAAGTCATGTAAGCAGAGTGCACTTTAAATCCCTCTGCAGGCAGATACTAGAGATTTATGCACTTTAGAAAACCATTTTCAACCTCCACGAATGAGGTTGGGGGCATCAAATCAAAATTTGGCTTGGGGTATCACAACCTCTTGAGCCAGCCATGACCACAAGGCAAAGTCCATCTCTGAAGGGTGCCTTGAAAATGTTCTTCCACTATCCTTAGGGATGTGGTAGTATTAACTGAGTGGTGATTTGGCAACATGAGCTCAAAAGGATCCCATATCTTTATATACAATAAGGGTGGAAATGAGAATTAGGGCTGTTTGAAGAAGTAGGGACTATTTGTTTTGGATACAGGTGGAAGAGTGTGTGTGTGTGTGTGTGTGTGTGTGTGTGTGTGTGTGTGTGTGTGTGT